>JAWMAG010000031.1:0-1200000 GCA_037013455.1 Ceratitis rosa | reverse complement strand
CGGCTTCATGTCGGTGACGCATAATTGGCAGTAAAGGTGTCAACGGCATAGCAGTTTTAATTAATATATTAAATATTAAATATGAGCTTACTAATTATTTAATTTATTTATTACTGTAAATTGCTTGGTTACATTGTTTGTAAACCCACATACATGCGCACATATGTATGTAACAATTTGTGTAAATAAACATATGCTGAAATTAGAGCTCATTTAGTTAACACTTTTAGTTTTAACCGTTAATTAGAAGTAAAGCGTGAAAAAAATTGCAAGAGAACTCAAAGCAGCTTGGCGGTATCGGAGCCAACTAATTTCAATGAGTAAAACAATTTGAACCTCCGCCGCTAATTGTCGCCGGTCTTCCGTCACTCACCCACCTGCAGTGGACAAGGCAAATGAAGAAAGCGAAACGAAACGAAAAGGCAACAAATGAAAAAGTAAAAAGAATAATTTTACGTTTTGAGTCATTTATGAAGCGTCGTCTAACATTCTTCAATTGGACCCTCTTCATTTCTTTGCATTAGAACTGAAACTGAATTTGCTGTCAGGTTCTGAGCATTCAGTTCGAATTGTTCCATCGTCGTGTGCGAAAGCAGATTTTGCGTGGCAGAATAATATTTCTTCACTTCAACAGTACCAATCGAAGGCTCGTAACATTTTTCTAATGTGAAATTTAGTTCGCTGTGCTCTTTGCTTTTAAATCAATTAATATTCGCAGAATGTCCGTCAGTGAACTTAACAAGCGCGTGCGTGTCAGTTTGGTTAGTGTTGTTGCTATTGTAAGTGTTTTTGAAAATGAAAATGATTGTATATAAAGTTAAGCATTTTGAGTTTTGCAAAAGTCAATGACCATAGAGAAAGAAATTGTTTTGCCACAAATTATATTACATAAGCCTTTGAAAAAAAAAATAAAAATATGCGAAATTTGCTTCAAAAGATCTGTTAAATTAGGTCGCTATGTGTCGATCTTAATTCATTTCCATGTTGGTCGTCTGGTCAGGGTTTGAACGCAACCATCAATCGGTTACAGCGACCGCTATCAGCATTCACATGGTTGCAAGTAAAAAGTTATTGTACAAAACTTTACTTAGAATATCTAGCATAGACTGCGGCTCGCCCATTTGAACCAGTAACTCACTATGAGCTAAGTTTAAAACCAACCTATATGGGAGTCATTGTGGGTACGGTTATGGTCTGCTATACAAATATCTTGAACACTTTTAAGACCTTCTCGGGTAAGTACGCATTCTAAGTCACTGAAGGCATACTTTCTGCTCTTTACAAGATTTCTGTTGTGGGCGACGCGGGCTCTGTCATAACCGCATTCTTTATTCTTGCCTCATTTATCATATATTAGGTCTCCAGAGATATCAGCGCGAAGTTGTTAACGTCCAGTTAAAAGTAGAAAAAAAAGTTATCTTCCACCATATTGAAGTCTTTATACCTTTAATGACTATAACATATATTGACTAAAACCCTCATAGATGAACAAGCATGAGCAACAAGTGAGCAGTGCGTACTGACATTCTGAAGGCTCGGGTTCAAATCCCGGTGCCACCAACATCTAAAACAAAGTTATAGAAAATTAATTTGTATAAAAAAATTAAATTAAATTTTCTAATTGCGGTCGCCCCTCGGCAGAGAATGTCCACCCCTCAGAGCTCCTCATAAAAAACCGTCAGCTGTTCGGAGGCGGCTTAGTATAAACTGTAGGTCCCTTCATTTGTTGGAAAAACATCAAGACGCAAAACCACAAATTGGAGAAGTAGCTCGGCCGAAAAATCGCTTCAGCGGTTACAAAGTGCTGAATATATATATATATATATATATATATATATATATACCATATATATATGTTTATTTGTAGATACATGTGTAAAATACTTAATTTTATGCTCTAAAAGTTTTCTTTGCGGAGTTTTAGCCAAAGCCTCATATCTGAACAAATACGCGTACGGCAATATGTTATAGTCGTTCGATTTCGATAATTTTTATTACTAATGTGTAATTCATTATATGTTTGTAGAATACCAGATTTCACACCGTTATATGTAGTGGTCCGGTCTGGATGGTTCGACAAATGATCATTTAAAACTATCAGTGCATCTAAGTACCAAGTTCGGTTGTAATATCTCATAAACTGAGGGGCTAGTTTGCATTCAAAACAGGCGGACAGACGGACATAGGTAAATCAACTCAACTCGCCGTTCTGATCATATCGGTATGAATTTCATGGATCTATATCTTCTCCTTTCTTACAAACTTCGACCAAAGTTAATATGTATATGAAAAGAATATAAATAAATAGAATAAAATTAAATTAAAGAACTGATGAGTCCAAGTGCGTTTCTTTAAAAAAGACCTCAATACGTTGGAGGTGCGACTCTTTATGTAGAGACCGTTGTATACGACTTGAGCTACTTACACAGGCCAACTCCCAATTTTAGAGCTGATCTGGCTTTGGTAATGATATCCTTTTAGCAAGTGTCTCCAAAATTTTAAGTATGATTTAAAACGAGGAATAGTTCAATGATAATTGTTTAAAAAAACATATATACTATTCAATTATTAAACTTTCGTCAAAGTTCATCTTCTCATCTATACGCTTATTTACGCAAAAGCTCAGCGCTTAAAACATATGTACTTACTACGAAATTATTTGCAGCTTTTTGTGCTCTGCCTAAAGTCACACTACAGCGATGCAGCCATCACAACGGATCGCAGCTTTGCTTACGCCAAAGCGCAGGCTATAAAGAAAGCTGGCGGCAATCCAAGTACAAGCTCTTATTTTCGACGCGATCCCTATGGTAAGTGAATATATGGTAAGCCAGCACATAGCTTTCGCACAAAACAGTGTTGTCGAATGTACGACATTTACCCTCTTCTTGTCTCTTTCTGCTTTACTTAGGTCCAAATACATATGCATTTGGCTTTGAAGTGAGCGACAATCGCACTGGCAATATACAATTCCGCGACGAACGGCGTTACGTGAATGGCAGTGTTGAAGGCTCGTTTGGGCATGTGCGACCGGATGGACGTGTGATTGTGACACACTTTTTGTCGGACAACGAGCGAGGCTTTCTGCATGAAACGCGCACCTTCGAGGCAGGCGACACTCAGCGCTGGCAGGCACATTGGCCTACGAAAAGACCAGTTATTCTCTTGCAGCATCCGCAGGGTATGCCAATAGGTGCAGTGATTTATGACAAGGATTTGAATTTGAATGTGACCAGCAGCCAGGTGCCGGAGCACTTGGCAAATGCTATTAAAGACCAACATGGAATCGAAGTTGCGAATGCGAGTGCGTTTGTTGGCGATGACTTTGGGAATCCAGCCATACAGGGCATTATCCACGGTGAAGTACCGTTGGAGGTCGTGCCAGGGAAAACGGGTGATCACATAGGTTTTGAATCGGTACATGACTATTTGCCTCCGGATTTTACAATTGTGCCCTTTGTATTGCCACCACCGTTGAGCACCGTGACTGTGCCGAAAGAACAGCAAAGCAAAGAGCCAGCTAAAGGCGCTAATCAAACAAAAATTATAGCGGAGAAGCAGAAGAAAGAGAACAAATACAATGAAGCCAAAGCAAATAATGCGGAAAAATCCTTGAAAGTGGAAATGCTTGAGAACAGCACTTTAGCTGCAAATAATACCAAGTTGAAGGTGGAGCCAAAAGTACAAGTTGTCAGAATCAAGACTAAATCTAACCCAACAAACCAAACTGTGCCGAGTACGAATCAAACATTGTTGCCAAACGCAGTTGCGGCCGACACGAATGGTACTTGGTATTGGCAACTTATTGACCAGACAAGAAATGATTTCTTGAATAATCTGCCCGATAAACCGGAGGAGTAACAGGAAGATGAATATAAAAATGCAATAAATATTTTCTAGTTCTCTTAATACATTTTCACTCCTTAATATTTAAATTAGACATAAGTTTAATGAACGTAAAATACAAAATTTATGAATTTTGCGGGATCCACTTTTAATATAGTCCAATGAGACGGAAGTTTTTTCTTTAATTACGTTCTGATTACAGGTTAGTATAAGTACTTTATCAGGTCTTATAATTTCAAAATCTTTCAACCTTATGTCTATGAGTTTAGAAGAATATTAAATAGGTCATATTCGATGCTCCTGTCGGAAGGATGGACTTCTTCATAAGAACTTTGTTTGTTTTAGGTTACAAGCTAAATGCGTCGGATTCTATTTCGGACGGAAGAGCTTTAACGTAACCACAAGGGCACTTAAAGGCAGGCACCCGCTAACTGAAGATATTCCTGTATAAATACATATATTAACCGCTTATTAATTTTTGTAAATGTACTCGCAATTACTGTTTTGACTGAATGAAAGCTTCAACACAATTACATACACGTACATATGTATCTCCAAGCCAAATTGAGCTGAAAATTGTTTGGCGTACGAATCGTGAATTGTTTGAATATTTAACGAAAAGCCATAATGATGAAAACAAAAAAGAAATAAACTGAATAATTTTGTATTATAAATACATACATTAATCGCAATTGTAAACACACACACACACACACATGCATACGTGCTATTGACTGGTACGATTTATTTCCTTCCGCCAGTGAATTGGTGAAAATGATAATAAGAAATATTTTTTTATGGAAATGTGAGGATGGGGCATAAATTAAATTAACTAAATGAATGAAAAGGAAAGCAATGGAAACATTAAGAGGAATAAGAGTGCGTGATTGATTTTCCTCTTGTAAGCCCGTGCGTGTAAATCGCTTTAAATGTACATATATATAAACAATTTTCAGTGGACTATATATGCAAACAGGAAAAGAAAAACACAGATTTAAATGGAGAAGAAAAGCCAAAGAAAAATCCACAAATAATTAAAATTCAAAACAAAGCAGAATGTGTTTTTTTTGTAGAGCAAAAGAGACTGATCGTTCAATGATTAGGTTAGAGCATGGCTTCCGAGTTTGGGTGCCTCCATAAAATTAGTGTTGGATCGAATACGTTATCCTGCTGAAAGCGGGATCATCAAGACAGTGATGATCATGAAAATTGTCTCTTAATGCAGGTCATATACCTTATTGTATTGTAAATAAAACAACTTGGAAAGACATATTGCGTACACCAAGGTTTCTATACGAAGATGGGAAAGTCTACAAGTAAGTTATGAAGAAAAAGTTTGAACTACTTTAAAGTTGCCTAGCGGATAGATCACACTATAAAACATCCACTCCACTCCACTTGTTACGCTGTGTACAAAATTTACATTTACGTAAATGGTAAAGTGTTGAAATGTGGCTTTCAAACTACGAAATGTGTGTAAATGTGTCACCACCCACCGCCAAAAACAGGAGTAGTGAGCCCATACATACAAACATACGCACCGTTCATAGAGAATGGTAGGGGAATGTGGAGGCCTGTCTTTGTAACCACTTGCATATAAAAATATGGAGCAAGCAGCTGTTGGGAGCCATTTAATTGCAGCATTCGAAACACATACACATATATGGTATCTGCGGAAAGCAATCAAAAGTGCAAGAAATGCATAAATGGCGCACAAGAAATTATTAGAAGCTCAGTCTAGGCGCACTCGACTAATGGCGGACTATTAAAAGCTATTACCGTTTAACGTTCGCCGGATTTCAACGCAACCAGCTCTGATGTATGTAAATATGTATAATACATAAGTGTGTATTCGTATATTACTGCACGGTGCATATACATACATACATACATACATATAAATATGTGGATATGTTTGGTGGTCTTGCTGTTGCTGCTGCCGCATCACTTTAGTCACTGTGGCGCATGTGTGGCATGCTACGGTGCAATCACCCGGAAGATATTCCAAATATTTCACCTGCTTCACACAATTGTTGCCCGAGCTGCTTCATTTAGCTCTCTGTTGTTGCTGCTTTTGTTGTTATCGTATTTTTACTGCTCCTCCGGCTGGCTTGTTGCAGCTACAATTGGCCATTGTAGCCAAACAATAGCTCTGGTTGTGGTTTCTTTTACTCCATATAATAATTTCTATTGCCGCTTTATAGTTATTGTTGTTGTTAATTTTCTTGCTGCTTTTGCTGTTTGAGGTGGCGTTGGCGGCTCGCTGGCTTCTTGTACTCGTATGAGCGATTTTCTTTTGTAATTTTTATGCGCGAATTTTTTTGCGTTGTGTTTTGCAATAGGCAATCGCGTGAAAATAAAATAAAAAAGCTGACAATAGTAACGCAATAAATTTTTGAGAAAGAGCGCAAATAAAAGCATTGGTATGCCGGGGAATATATTGTATTTAAATATTTACATTCACACTTTTGTGGAAGCTCCTGTTGGTTATTGTTGGATTGTTGTGTAAAGAAAATTATTAAAATTACTTATTTAACACTTTTGTTGTCTATTTCATTACTGAATCGTTAATGCAGAGTTACAGCGAAATGAAATAAATAAAAGAAAATAATGCGAGACTTGATGTGGGTAAATGCAAGAGACATGATATAAGGTTGATTGTAAGGTGAAGCTGAATTAAGGAAATATTATGTGCCTATGTGGGCGCAGACATGTTTTGGCTGAGAAATGTTTCTTATTGGTTTTCCAAGCCCACCCACTGAATTTAATGACGTATTTTTATGAGATAGACTTTTGCCCAAACCTTATTAACTTTTTTCGCAGGCAATCCAGTGGCAATACATAGAGGCATTTGCCATGCTATTCGTTCGTTTTAAATGTCTCCACCCATTTCGAGACGTGCTTAATTAAGTCATTTCCGTCAAAGAAGTTATGCCAAACTGACTCGCCGCCAAAGTCATTAAACAATGCAATTTTTTATGTAGTTTTGTGATTTTGCCAAAAAATCAAAAAATAATTTATGGTAAACACCTGTGCAACTTATTTGCTTTTACGCATAAAATATAGCTTTGGCAGTCTTATCAATTACATTATATTTCTCTGCTCTTGGTAAGGGGCCAATTTATATACAGCTGCTAAGTTATTTTGATTTATTATTTTAATTTATTATATTTTAATTTTTAATATATCGTTTATACCTCCGCTTTTATCAATCATATCTTCAAAGGCTTACTGAAATGTAAATGTTCTTTCATATGAAGATGATACCCAGATATAATTATCTGATCCATTCCAAAATGCACGTGTTCATTGTTTCGCGATGGATCACGTAAACCGCCTCTGTCTTAACCCGGCGGTCATTCTCTTATATTAGTCAAACAAATTTCCAATCTAGATTTAGGTGTTAATTCTAATCCCACCAGCGCAGATCACATTAACTCTGCGATGGATAAAAAATAAACCTCTAAGAAACTTAAGCCTTCTTCCTTTTTAAACTATTGAGTTAAAAGCAACCACATTACCTTTATGAAAAACTAATTTTTCCTAACTCTTAGCGTTCTTATGATCTTATTCTGCCTGCTTTAAATTTACCAACTCCTCTCGAACAGTAGGTAAAAAAGCCCAGATGCTTTAATTTTTGAACGCCAAACTTTTAATGCACTTATGTATATATGTACATATAAAATTAATAATTAATATTTTGAATTATTCTTTCTTCTTCTCCTTCTCCAATCATGAAATCTAAATTGAAAGATTTGCATAAAGAAACAACAACGAGTGGCAGGGGTCTTCCAGTAATTAAAAGAAATAAATAAACTGTATGTTTTATGTATTTGTGTTGGCTATTAACATTTTCTAAGTTTACTTAATTTAGTTTAATTTAGTAATAATAATAGTTTTTATTCTATAAAACTAAAGTAGTGCGTGTAAGAAAAAAAATGAAACAGGGTTTGTGTTTCAGCATATCTGAGTCAAATTATACACAGAAGCTTGTCTGCTCAGAGTAAGCCATAAAATAGGATTTGCATATAAATCTTACTTCGCATATTTGCTTCATTCACATTAGACGCATTCCATTCGCACAAATGAGTGAAGTCTTTACCTCCATTTATTCACAGCTGCTTTCGTTTAGATATTCCATGTGCATAATGCATTTGCTTGCAATGCTTGTGTTTTGGCTGCACCGGCTCACCTAAGGCAGCAGATTTAGCATTTCATTTGTTTGAAATGGATGGCTTTGCCGAAACTTCCTTGCTGTCTAAGCTGATAAGTTGTTAAAGTGAGGCACATGAGCTGAGCTAAATGAGTTGTGATCAGCTGAGACATAACAATTAGAGAAAGAAACACAGTCTTGTTTTTGGCTACATCTGCGGCCTCTAAAGGTGCATGTCCATCTTGCCTACATGCACTTGCAACAACATTGCTGCAAGCTCTGTGAACAGATGGCCAAGAGTTAGTTCAGCAGACATCGCAGCATTCCAAGTTACCCAAGTTTCCCGAATAATCAACAAACATTGTGCATGTATGAGCGTGTGATCCAAAAATTCTCATGTATTCATTGACCAAATTTGTAAAAGTTGAAACAACAACAACAACAACAACAACAGTAAACAAGTGGCTGTTGTCATTTCAATTACATTCGCCGCGATCTCCTGTTACAAAAATAATGTCAGCTTAACAAAATTATAGTGCGCACTTTCAACTGTTTGCTCCCATACGCATACACCAATAGGTATACCATATGTACCAGTATGAGTGTGTGAAGCGGTTAGGTATTGTCTACTTAAAATGTCGTTGTTTTATAACTACTGGTGAATGGACTAATTTAACACTATCTATACTACATGCACGTACACACGTGCTCACATGCTTACTTATATCATGTATTCCATAGCAAGTACTTGTCCTTATATAATTCATTATTAAAGATCATTGCTGTTGTGCTCATACGTGTATATACATAAATAGAACAATAATTTCAGGATTGCAAATTTCTTTATATTAGATCGAATTCACATCAATATTTGTCTCGGGGACAACTGCCACATAGCCGAAGAGAAACCACTTTGTAGAATATCGTTGACGCATGCAAATGGATATAGGGAGATGTCGAAAGAGCTTTCCACTGATTGCAAATGAAATCATCCATGGCCACAGGAAATACTCTTGCTGAAGTTTTTTTTTTGCATAGAAAAACTGAAAAAGCTGTTTAAAATTAAAAATGATTGACCTTAAGCATCTGGCAAACCAAAATTTCATCTAATTCTGTTTAATAATAATTCACCTTTTACGGAGAGAAACTAAAACAATTTTAACCTCTGTAGGCTCTTTGCTAATAATAGGCACCCTGTTATGGCCGTAACAAGCTGCCACCTACTAACAAAACTACCTAGTGATGCAGCTTCCTGACTAAGTAAATATTTTGTAATATGTTGTTAGGCCACAATTTTTTCGCCGTGTAAAAGTGAAAATAACCGACCGCTCAAAACACACACTTATATCTCTCGTGTGTACTTAGAAATATATAATATTTATGTATGTACGTGTAACAAGCGTATGGGGTAGATTTTGGAAAAGTGTAACATAAAACAAGTTCAGAAATCCTTTTTCTCCCCTCTCATAGTAATTTCGATTTCAAACTGGAAGTTTTATTTATCGATAGACCATACCACAAAGCAAACTAAAGAAACGACAAATGCGAAAGAAAAAGAAAATCGGACAATTCACCCCAAGCAAGCAATATACTTATCGACCCGCCGACCAACCGGACGTTATGAAATTTCCCACTTTTCCAGTAAACAAACAAGAAGTATTTCAGCCAAAACTGCTTTTACCACTTTTCCATTTCATTGACCGGCCGTCAAGGCATATACAAACCGACAATCATATTTTCCATACTGCGATATCTGAAATCATTTATGCGTGTGCCTCTATGTACTGCACTCGTATGTACATACATATGTATGTACGAGTATGCTGCAGTTGAGCACTGGTTTGGAGTTGCTGCTCGTTATTTACTGTCACCAACAACTTTTCGATTAAAAATATCATCTAGAGTGCGTAATAAATTTCATTTTCATTTACTTTTTTGTTGCAGCATAAACGCACTATACCTATGCACATAAATATATACAAGTGCAACAAATCTCTGTGCGCGCCTAACTGGTAAGGCGGTCCAAACCAAAAACGAAAAATTCCAATAAAACTGGCATCCGAAAAACAAAGCGCCAATGTTTAGTGGACTGGTTGGGTTGGGCGAAAAAAGTAAAAAAGGGTATCGAAATCTCTACGCTTTGTGCCCAGTAGGTCAATGTTAAGGACGACAGAGCTTGGTTGTGTTTGAGCTTAAATCTGGGGGGAGGGGGGCCCAGGGTATTATTTTGTAACTTAATTTTATGAGTTGATAACTTGCTCCCAAATAAATACATCTTCCGCGTATAATACAACAACAATGATTACTTCGCGCTGCCTGCCTTGTCACTACTTCCCATTTATTTACCCAATAGTTTTCTCTCGAAAAAGAAAAGAAATAAAAGAATGAAAATATATAACATAAAATAAAATAAAATAAAATAAAAAAGAGAATTAATTAAAAAATAAAATAAACCTAAAGAAAATAAACTAAATTAAAATAAAGCAAAAAGAAAATGAAATAAACTTAAATGAATTAAATAAAATTAAGTGGATTGAAACGAAGCTTAATAAAAAAAAAATTTTAAAAAAAAGATAAGATAAAAAATTAAACTAAATAAGGTTATAAACTCTACCATGAGTTACGTTTTTTAACCAATTTATCGAAAGCAAAACAAGGCCATCAAGTGTGAACATTTTTCTTGAAACTATTGAAGCAAATACATTTTCCAGCACCATTTTTTACGGTTTTATGGATTTAGTTTAGGCACGACAATCCTTGCGAGCGAAATCGCAATTAAAAAGAAAATAAATGAAATCTAAAATAAATTAAAATGCGCAAATAGTAAATAAAAACTTAAAAGTTTGAGCAGAGGAGCTCCCCAATGTAAAGATGTGTTAAGTATACGTGTATATGTGCGTTTAAATCACAACCAAAACCAAAACTCTACTTGCACCACTGGACCAATCCAAATGCCAGCTGAACGACCAAATGAAAGTGATATTCGCTTATGCAATGACACTTTTGTAATGTGATTAATTAAAATTGCAAAGCAATTAGCTAAATTGCATGTGGCGCATAACTAACTAACGGTGTTAATGTGGCTACTTTAGATGAGAAGTCGACTACACGAGTTACATACAGCTACAGTCAACAGCGTAAATATTATTCCGTTGCGTTGAATTTACATTTTATGACTGCGTTTTGCAAAAAGCAAGGAATAACACGAGTAATACATATATATATACTCGTATGTACGAGTATATGCCCAGTAGCGAAAGGTAATGGCTTTCCAGTGAAGTTGTAACTTACATTTACTGTATTCTGCAACCTCCAGCATCGATTACATTTTTTGCAGGGCTTGTGTTTGAAAGTTCTTACATTACCACTTCACTTACATTTTCTAATGAAGAGTTCACCAAGACAATTTACCACTTCATTAGCTTTTGCAAGCCAAGTGTTCATAAGCGCAACTTCCCACTCTGTGCAGCTCACTACTTCATTATAAACTACCATGGAAGTGGTAATGTGTAAAATTTACATTTCTTTTTGCTACCAAAGTAAGCCAATATAAATAAAACATTGAAGTAAAAAATGCTAAATTATTTTATTTATTCTTTAAAAATTAATATGAATATAAATTTAAATAATATAAATATATATAAATACATATGGCTTTATTTTAGCAATGTATTCCAATGATTATGGGATGTCGATATCCTATTTTCGAAAAACCTGAAGCAACTTATTGAAATTTTTTCTTGATATTTTGCTCTCTATTCCCAATTGTGATAATTTTTAATTAAACATTCACTTATATTGTTCGAACTTTGCATAAAACTATTCCAATTTTCACCAACTTCCACATTTTCAATATTTTTGTTAAATATTTCACTACAAACTTTGTTTGCAACAATCGGCTCTGAATTGTTTATATTTAAAATATCTTTTATCTCTTCATTAAAAAGCTGCTTAAATTTTTTAGTTTAGTTGTTCTCATTCTGGGAAAAAATCATCGAAAACGAAAGCGATGCTAGCCGCGACTTTCGCGGTGAGGCAATTTGCTACTGGGTGCTTACTAAGTAAGCATTTCACGTGCCTGACATACAATGGTGCCAGTGTTACGGGTTTTCGCTAACGAACTTTAAGTCTTAAGTTCATTGTTCTCGTTTATGAAAGCGGTAATTCCGCATTCGCTTTTCAAACGTGCTGTGGAAATTCGTGGGTACGCTTGCATGTGTATTGGTCCATTTGGATATTGAGAAATTTTTATCTTTTCTTTTCAATTTCATGCAATTTGCATTGACAGTGACAGCAGCGGCACGTTGTTGTACGCACATTGCGTATTTGTGCGCGCATACACATACATATTTGAAATCTAACTTTTACACATACTCGTAAATAACTTGCAAACGTAAATAAAGCATGCGAAAATTGCCTGTGACTAACACGTGAACGAATTAACATACAAAATGCGATGGCCAGTTGAATCGCACTCAAAATTTAATCATATGCAGGAATGCATCTGGAATGAGTATGCAGCATATTTCTAGTTTCTATTGACATTTTTGGTGATTTAGCTACCAGATTACTCCAGTGGTCGCCCCCTCGGTAGGGAGTGTTAACCCCTCCGAGCGTGTTTCTGATTATAAATAAAAAGCTCCTCATAAAAATTCATCACCTGTTCGGAAGCGGCTTAGTATAAACTGTAGGTCCCTCCGTTTTATTGGAAAACATCAAGGCGCATACCACAAATCGGAGGGAGAAGTCTGCAGAAAACAGAGAAAAAAGCCGGTAGTAAGGCTCAATTATGTATTTATGTATATATATGTATATATAACCCATTATTGCATTAAATCAAAGATTACCATAGTTAGAATTACTCATTTTATGTCATATATGCACCACTTTGGTCGATAATTCTTTGCCATTTAGAGACTAATGTGATTATGCTCTCTGTTAGAAGCCATCGATAGTCACAGGTTTCTCTTGAAGTCAATTCTTCACCAGACAAATCATTTAGAAAGGAGCATATGGTGCGAGGTCCGTACTGAAAGGTGGAAGCACAAGAACCTCCGGTCCAATTGCTGACAGTACAGTTCCGAATTAAGAGTTTGGTGAGATGGGAGCACGTCATAGTCAATCCCACAAAACACGCAACAAACAAACAAACACTATTCACATTTTCAGCTGCATGACTTGCTTTTTCGCCTATATCGGAAAAATACCGTATTTTCTCTTTGCTTGAGTTCATCTTTGTTATGTGCTCAAACACTACGGCGTTACGCGATCAACACTTCTTCCATTATCTTTCTAAAATAGTACAAATCAACCTCTCCCTAACGCCATCTAGCGTAATCCAATCGCCCTTATAGAACGCTAAGCGATCTATTACAAAAACAATGGATTAATTTTTTATTTATTTTGATGATTTTCTGCAAAAGGATTTTTGCCAATACTATTTTGAGTCAAAAAAATTCTGGTATTACGTAATGCATGCCATGCTTCAGTGATGTCGATTTGCTGTAAGTACTTAAAAAATATTTTTGATTATATTCCGATAATATCTCTGTCAAATCAGATTGTATATTCCTAGCCAACGACCACATAAATTATTTTTAAAATGCTTCTATGTGTTGAAGACATATTCTTGAAGTTTTAAAGACCTTTATTTTTATTTTACTTTCTTTTTTCATTCTTACAGCAGGATTTTTCTCAAATTTCTTCCTTTTTTTTTGGCAGTTTCCTCAATCTCATTGAATGTTTGTTTATATTTGCATATATTTGCTGATGCCGTCATTGCATTTTTTTCTGCTTGTTGAATTGCTTCGATTTAATTTTTTTAATTTCTTTGTTGCAACCGTTAACAGCTGATTGTGACTTGTGACATGACAGCGCTTACTTGTCAACTGTCAAGCGTTAGTTGGAGCACATTTACAGTAATGCAAAAACAAAAACCAAAAAAAAAGGAAAACGGAAAATTCGTAAAACAATAATAACAATCTTGTACAACAATCATCTAACTACTGCAAAAAACAACAACAATGCACAGTAAATAATAATTGTTTTATGTGCTGCTTCTGTATACTCGTATGTATGTATTTGTGTGTTGCATTTGCATTGCAGTTGGCTGCTGCTCACAAGTTAATGTGAATTGTTGGCAATTTGAAAAGGATACGGTAGTTTTGTGGTGGCACGAGGAAAAAATCGTCTCTCAAAATTTTCGCAGAAATTAGGTTACCGGGTAAGAGAGTCTACCAGCCGCAAGCGTTTGAGTAATCATCTGAGTTGAAAACAATTTTATTTCTTTTTTTCGTTAAATTTTTATTGCTGACTTTTATTTTATTTATATTATTTACGGACACAAGTATATGGTATGTATGTAGATTTATGTGTGCATTTATTGGCTGCAGGTTCACGCTTACGTAACTTAAGCAAACTTTGGCTGGCACTTTGTTACGGTGATTAATGTTTGCTCCGGCGCTTTTTACAATTAAAACTTTAATGCTGTTCTGATGGAATTGTGGATCGAACTAGTAATACACGTATATGTATGTATATGTAGGGAGCCTGAATCAGATGAAATGTCTCTGATGATATCTTAATGTTATTCCCATATTCTCAGGTATATAAAGGGTGTTTTTTAAGCGTGTGGGTTTCAATGAGTCAATTAACTTTTCGGATTTATACTCAGTTTGCCATTATATAAAGAAATCGGGCGAAAAAATCGTCCCATATCTCTTCAAAAACGAAGCCTTTAAGGATATAGAGCCGTGATTAACCTTGTGCCAATGCCAAACAGCTAACGAAACAATCTATAATTGTTCAAAAATTAATCGAAAAACGGGCCTCTCGACTGCGGCGGCCATTCGCCGGAAACCATTTTTATAACAAAATGCCTTTATAATAAAGCTAAATTCTTGGCCTTAAAATATGTGGATTTTATTTCTGCTGGAAACCATATTTCTTAAAGAAACACCCTGTGTTGGAAAAATGTTAGGAGAAATCCAAATAATCAAGATAGACTTCCATTACCAAAGCTAAGGACTTTGTGCTTTTCTACATCAGACGTCTCTCAATAGACGGAATTGAAACAAAAACAAAATACTACAAACAAAAACCTAATTGAGTCACAAATTCGTGCAACATAAAGTCATTTCAAGAATCCGAAGATTTATGAGCTCAACGCCAGCGGCCACAATCAAAGGAAAAAACAGTTTTAATACAGTAACTTGCAATGTTTCGAAGAAAATTATTTATTTAATCACCGGTGAGTCATTTGAGCCTGAGCTAAATTATGGCAAACATTTTTTGGTCCGAATGTTGAAATTGAAGAGAAAAAAAAAATTAGAAATGCAAATAACAAAATAAATTTGCTCACTACAACACATGGTTTTTCTCCTCCAATGTAATTGGATTGGATTTTATAAAGAAATTAAAATAAAAAGTTACATGAAACTGTCAGAGTGCAGATTGTTAAAAACAAATGAAAAGATGTTACCAAATTGTATATTTCACTTACTAAATATAGGTGATTCCAAATGCATACAATATTCAACCAAACCTGCAAATATTGTCTGAGCCTGTCTGTTGTCTGTCCGCTAAATCCATTCGTACCAATCTGCTGGTCATTTTGTGGGCTAATTAATCACAATAAAATTTTAATTTCGAATGCATTTTTCTTAGCTGGGATTATGCGTGCTTGTGTTGGTAACACAAATAATGTTAATGACGAATGAAATATCAATTTTCCACTCCACTCTATTCCATTCTATTATGCAAGAGCTTGGCGTGTCGTTGAGGTTAATTGTTGTCAATTATTTTCGATTGTAAAGAGAGAAACGGTAGTCATAACTATACGGTTATTCATTTTGAAGTTTCAAAATTACAGGGCTGCATTTTGACATCTTTCAAACGCCACATATTTTGTTAAGTTAAAAGGCAGGCCTCAACATCAGCACAATGCGTTAAAATTGTTAAGATCTACTACAAAAATGATTACTTCAACGTGGCCACGTTTCCCACTTTATGATTATGGTGTACACAGAGATTTTGAGGAGACTGTATCGACTTCAGACATTGAAAGTTCTGTGGATCATCGGTTTGCTCGTTCCACCTCAAATATTGCCACTGTAAGGCAATGTGTAGGCGAAGTGTCTATTTCTCCACGTTCTCAAATGCTAGGACTTCCTTACGACATATTATGGCGTACCTTCATCGGGGGATACAATTATAAGCAAATTGATCGAACATTACACCTAAAAGAAATTTACTGTCTGGAGCGCTCTTTGGTCCGGAGATGAGATTGGTCCTTATTTATTTGAAAACGACAACTGCGAGACTGTTACTGTCAATTTGTAGCGTGGCTTCAACAAGATGGTGTCACATTCTCTTAACTTGGCGACTTTTTAAATAAAAGGGAATTTCATGAAAAATTGTCGAAATCGCAAAATTGATGCCCTTGTAGATTATAATAAAACAAAACACTTGCCATATTCGATATGCCGAAGGCTTTTTTAGACCAACCAACAATTACTAACATAGTTATTTCTACATTATGATCAATTTAAAGTTAAAAAATTATTAGTTAGTGGCGTTGAAGGATCCAGAAATGACGATTGCATACTAATTTAGGGAAAATCTTTTAGTTTTAATTTTAATAATTTTCTTAATCTTTTTTTTAAATTTAAATTCAACTGCTTTCTTCGAATGCCTGATGGTCATTTAAATATGGTAAGTCAAATCCTTTTTGACATTTAATGAAGTCACTAGCATTTCATTGTTAAAAAAATAAATATGCAAATGATAATATTCAAATCATGGTCTATTCGATGTTTGAAAAATCTGCAATTGTCTAACGAAGCAACGTAAATATAATAACAATTGTCATTCATGAACATTTGCATATATAAATATAATCATAATTGAGCATACAATGACCCTGTAGGAAAAGGATCTTGTTGTGCTCTCGAATGCTACTACTTCGCATTATTAATCTAACTAATTCATATTCACAGCATGGGGTGGGAACTGGTATTTTTGACATCATTATGCATTAGTTTCACACTAGTTAGATACTAGTTCTTTACGGTTGAATTTCTTTCAACTTCGCAAAGATGAAAATTAAAAAAAATAACCTGTCGCGAGATTCGAACCGTTTGCTAAAAACCAACACAACTTACATATATTTGCTAACAAGAAGCGAACTGGTATGCGTTCATGCTTAAACCGCAATTTTCACATGGCAACTGAGCTTTTCACTGCAGGGAAGCACCCGTGTGTACCCATAACAATGATTGTGCACATTGTTTACTTTTGCTTTCAATGCGCTTTTTTCAATTAGTTGTACAACTCAAAGTAGATCACCTGTTGCTTATTGTTAGTGCTTTTGTCGTGGCAGGCACTTTTTCGCCATTATTGCCACATTTACGCGTCACGGCAGTTACTTTTCAAAAGGCACTTACTATTTATAATATATTTTTTTGTACTGTACTCCTATGTTATTTTTATTGTTGATTGTGTCCAATGAAGGTGCTTAAGCATTGTGGGCTTTTGGCGGTTTTCCTCTTTCTAGGTGGTTAGGCATTAAAGTGAGCTTACGAAATGCACACGGTAAGAGTCTATTTATGAATACACACATATATAATATATATCTACATTAGTCTGTATATACCGCATGAGTGAGTTTGCTTGGCTATGGCACGTGTATTGTTGTCTCAACGTCTGGTAAAACTTTTTATTTATTTATTTTTTATATATATTAATAAGAAAATGTTGGATAACATGCATACATACACATACATACATATACATATATGTATATGCAGGTAAATTTGTTCTAGGGTTGCGATTTTAGCTCGAATCTTATGTGCTGAACTTTTCAGTTTTTTATAGGCAGGTAGGTAGGATGCCCCCATTCTCTGTAATTAGTATTCCAACCGCAGATTATATGTATATATAATTGGCACTTTGTAACCTCTGAAGCCATTTTCGGCCGAGCTCCTCCTCCAATTTGTTGTTTTGCGTCTTGATGTTTTTCTAACAAATGGAAGGACCTACAGTTTATACTAAGCCGCCTCCGAACGGAGCCTTTTATTTCATGTCCGAAATACACTCGGAGGGGTGGACAATCCCTGCCCAGGGGCGACCGCAATTAGAAAATTTAACTTAATTTTTTATTTAAATTAATTTTCCATAACTTTTTGGATGTTGCTGGCACTGGAATATGAACTCGAGCCTTCCGAATGTCAGTACGCAATGCTAACCACTCGGCTATCGCGGCCGCTGTTTACTTGGCTTATTTTGGCTCAGTGCTTAGAGGACTCGACTGTTTATTCAGAATCATGCATCTATTCTTGATATAAAAAGACAGATGAGGAGATGTGATGATCTCAGTCACCTGTACCATTTTTTCTCCAATACACGAAAAAGTTTCAATTTACAAACATTATCAATACATAGAGCAACAAATTAATAGGCACATATCCATTAAAATAATTGGAGCCTTTTGCGGTCTCAGTATACATAAATATGAGTGTCCCTTATATAAATGTAATTGTAGTTTGCCTCTTATGTCGACCAATCTTTTGTGTGTCATAAATAAAGAATTTCTTGGCATATCAAAGTAGCACCTTCCTCGTAAGGCCATAATATTTCTTGTAGATAATTCTTTTATCATATTCCTCTCTGATTAAAAGAGGATTTTAATGTAAATAACATATGTAGATAACATGAATTCAGAATAATATTGCCTCTATTACAAAAAGTGATCTAAGTTTTTCATTTCCAAAGCCTTTTCTAAACATTTACATCGATTTCGAATCACTTAAGCCATAAATTAGACGCGATGTTACAATTGAGGCAATACGAGTACCGCAACATAAATATATATTAAGCAAATTCAAGCTTTATGGGCACTTAAGCACTGACAACTGACACTACATGCATTAAATGGTGTGCACATTGACACAGATAAATTTAATGTCAACAATATGCAGTACCTTAACGGCAGCTAAGGTAAATCTTCGCGGTAATAAAAGCTTTTGTTTAATTACCGACCAACTAAACAGAAATACAGCGATGTTGCAGCAACCCATCGCAGACAAGGCTCTAACACAAGCGAGACTCAGGCTGGTGTACATTTGTGTAAGTGAAATAATTTAGTGCTGCTGCTGCAAACATAAACTCTAATTAAATTTCCTAAACAATTTTTTGGCATAATTTCGTATTTACGATGCAGTGTTTTTTTTATTGTCGCACCACTAAAAGCATTAGAGCAGCAAAATTCCAGCTGATATAGTTTTTGACGTTCGTGTATTTTTGTTAGTTTTATTTTTATTGTTATTTGGGCTTACTGGGGACTCACGGCAAGTGTCTGCCAACTGATGCATCGTCCATCCTCTCCGCACTACTTGGTTATGTACACGTATGTCCCGTTGGTTTTGCTGCCTTTCAAAATCCATTGCCAGTGCACTCGCGCTCTCTTGGTTGTATTCTCAAACTCTTAATCTCAATTTTTGAATGCAAGTGCAAGTGAGCAGATATTATGTTTGTTATTGTTGGGATTTTCTATTGCTTTTGGCTACAACATTGTTTGCTTTAGTTTGTTGTTGTTGGTTATTGGTGTTGCCTGTTGAATGTTGAATGTTGAATGTTGGTCGGCTTACTCGTTCATGATTGCATGCCGTACTTTCTTCCTTAGTATATAAAAGCACCAAGTTTTCGATCTTTGGTATTATTCAGTTTTGAAAAGTGGCAACGTTCAGTTCGATCAGCACAAAGTAGTGATCTCGTTTTTTAATAAATACCTTCAAACGGAATTTGTTTGAAACAACAAACTATATTTATAAAAACAAAAGTACCGATCTGGTGTATTTAGAAAAAATATATAATTAAAAATATAATACATAAATAAAGCTAATTCGAAATGGCACTGAAGGTGAGCAATACAAAGGATAATACGAAAAATAATTAACAAAATTTGTATTGAAAATTAAGTGCTTACCTGTGTGTTATCATAAAAATAAAACAACTCAACGAAATATTAACATATCAATCTATGTGCTTTCAAACAAATGGACATTTTGATTTCATCTAAGTTTCATCTTCAAATTCAGCTCAAAACTGAAAATAGTGCTGAATAAGTGCGAAATTGAAGATTAAATAAATTAAAATGGGCGTGTAAAAACTGAATAAGTTTCTTCTTAAGGACTTGAAGAAGGGATTGTGGGGTGGTATTCTCAGTGCTACCAACTATGATTGTTAAAATTTAAATTTTGACACTACAAACTGCACACTAACACTAATGCAATGCCCAAAAACAGTTTAATAATTGAACTACTCAAAAAGATAATAAAAACGTGATGTCTATGGCATTAAGATATTCTACACATCAGATTCACGGAGATGTGATTTTTAATATTCTTAGAAATAGCCAAATAATTGCAAACTCAAATTCTTCATAAAAAAAAATAATCTTAATTAATTAATAGACTAAAATTCCCTTACTTCTATTTAAGTTGTAAATTTCTTAAACTATTATTTATATCAAATTTAGTAATCTTTTTTTTATAGAAAACAAACGTAAAAACTTAAGGTAAGCTAGTATTTCAATAAGAGAAATCGCCTTCTGTAATTTATGACCAGAAATAATTCTTAATTTATTAATAAATTATGGAATTGCTGAAAATTTTTCCCCTTTAGTATTTTATTTCACAGAAAGGAGTGTATTTATCATAAAATAATTTACCTTTTTTTTGAAAATTTTGGAAACTATTTAATATTATCTACTTGTACTATTTATTTCTTAACATTTGGACCATAAAAATTCAAAACAACAAATTTTACCGTAAATTTATTTAATTAGAATTTCATATATATTTAAATACTTTTTCTTTGCAGTATTTGCTTTTCGCCTCCGCTCTCTGCCTTGCCATCGCATCACCGATCGGTCATTATTATGAGGAGCATGGTGGTTATGAGGAAATCGGTGGTGGTCACGAACTCGGTGGTCATGAACTGAGTGGACATGATCTGGGTGGACATCATCAAATCGAACGTGTTTCGTTGGGTGAAGAGCACCATGGTTATGAGCATGAGGAGGAGCATGTGGATTATTATGTAAGTAAATGGCTCAATATCTATCGCAAGTGCCACTAAAATTACACTGGAATAAGAATTAATAATCCCTTGTTTGATTTGTCATAGGCTCCACCTAAATATGCTTTCAAATATGGTGTGAATGACTTCCACACCGGTGATGTGAAATCCCAACATGAGTCACGCGATGGAGATTCGGTGAAAGGTTTGTGAATAAAATTATCAATAATAATATTTTTGGTGCGTAAAGTATAAAGATGGACAATTTAAAAGGGCGAATTTAGAAAGATAAAATCATAAAGGCCATAAGGCAAAATGATAATATCGTGAGTCTGCTCTGAGTAAATTAGAAAAAATATATAAAGACTGCTTTTTCTCAGCCCCTCGCACATCGAAAGAAAATAGTAGCTTCAAGTGAAAATAAATAAATCGGTACATAATATTCTTCCTATTTTATTTTATGATTTCATCTCTAAATATCAATATGTATATGAATATAAAGAACCACCATGCGTATATAAAAAACGAAAAAAAATTGCTATAATCCTTAATTTTTTAGACATTTGCGCACCCGCATTCATTTACAGATTCATCACCATGGTCCACCCGTTATTAATAAATATTTTTTAAGTGGATTGCTAAAATCATTTCATTTCATAAAATTTTAAATAGAATCACCTTTCAAAAATTTAAATACTCATTTAATAAAATTATTCAATTCTTCAGGTCAATATTCCTTAGTCGAACCCGATGGCTCCATTCGTACCGTCGACTACACAGCGGACAAACATAACGGTTTCAACGCCGTCGTTCACAAAACTTCACCAGTACATCACGAGGAACATGGACATGAAGCACATTATTAAAAATAAGTAAATGAAAGAGACAAAAGCGGAATAAAAGTGAAATAATTAAGCGAATAAAAGAAGAAGAAGAAGCAAAGAGCATCAGATAAATAGTTCTTAAATATTCGTAATAATGAAATGGAATTAGCTAAATTATGGACTGGAAGGAAAACATTGAAGGAAACGCACAAGCAAACATTCAACTGTATAAATATTTTCATTACTCTCACAATTATATATAAATACAAATGTACTTCCACTGTCAAATCAAAAGACGACTAGTATTTATATTTTGATTTGAATTTTTTTCATTTCTTCTATTTATTTCTATATATGTACATATGTATATGTATATCTACTGAGTTCGATACACTGTGATAGCGTTAATATTCTAACTCATGCGACTGTTCATTCGTTACTTTATACTTATTTTATTCATTTGCCATTAGCACATTTGCCAATAATAAATACAACAACACTATCATCACCTCTATATTTATATGTACGCGTATATTCTTAATTCTATTTAATTCTGTACTGAATTGTCCGAATGTCATTAGTCACTATCGTATTGTATTTAACTGTACTTTAACTAACTAATTACTCATTATACTCATTACTTATATTAAACTCACGAATTCACTCTTATAAACTGAAAATCCTTACTTTTAACTGATTTAAAGTGTATTAAATGTTCATTGAATAGGCGGAGTTCTGCCTCAAACTATAGCAATTTGTGTTATTTTAATTTTCCTATTTTGCAGCTTTTTAAATCGAGTTTACGTTTCTAAAGAATTTCTTATTTAACTTGTTGCTCCCAATAAATTTTTTGGAAAGATGATTTTTTTAATTAAGAACTATTGAATTAAAAATGTAAAATTTTAATAGAATTTTAAAATTTTTTATTTAAAATTTTCAAACTGAAAAGTTTCCGAAGCGATAGCTACGCAAGCAATTTGAATTCCATATACTGTATATAATTTAATTAATAACTGAATAAATATTAAATTCTTAGAATTGTAATGAACTGTTTTTATTTAGATGTAAAAACAATTGTTCCTTTACAATATATCCGGCAAAAGTAATATACACTAAAGACTTAAGCAACAAACTCGTTTTGGTTGCTTAATGGCAGATTTTTCGCGCCAAAACCTCGTGTTCGCTTGTTCCAGTTGGCGATACATGAACGCGACAAAGGTGAAAGAAATATTAATATCTAGAAAATAAAATGGGAAAGCAATCGGAAAATTCAAGAAAGTAGCAAATATTGCAGCTTTAATTAATATTTATAACATCACGCGCGCCTACACGTATGTCGCTGACAATTATGAAATCGCAATGGCTACGCCTTTTTTGGTTTTTCCAAATCATTGAACCTGCACTTCAGCTGCAGCGAGTGACGAGTTTTTGCGAACAAGAAAGAGCGTGTGCACAAAGAGGGAAATACATGACATGAAAATGAAAAAAAAATTAGATACGTGTACGTACGTAGGCAGAAAACTGCGTGTGAGACATTGTTAATTGTTGGCGGCTTGCCATTTCTTTGGCTAACGCAGCTGCTTTCCACTCTTTTGGAAAAAGTTTAAAAATATCTGCAGCCAAATGTACAACTTGTACGCACCAACCAGCGTTACGTGCTGGCCAACAATGCGTTTATTTGCTTTTAGTGGTTTGTCATCGTGAATCATATGATCAGGTTCACTTTAGTTAACTGGGAAATCTCCGCTTTGACCATTGTAATATAAAATGGCTGGCTGAATCTTAAGCCAAACTAGGAAATATTGTTTGATTTATGGTATGTTCACTTTCAATTAACTGATTGCTCGTTAATTTTTGGCAGCTTACAAAAGCAGTGGTCAAAAAGTTGCGTTTTCGCGAAAGAAGTAAGTGTTATGTAAAAACTGGTTTCCTCACTAAGATAAATTATAATTATAATTATATATACGTGTATGTAAAAATAAACCATATTTTAGTTCTAATGTCTATAGTAATATTTGTAATTTCTTCCTACTATGGAATAGCTGTGATCTACGGACCTTTAACCACTGCGACCGCAATTCAATTAATAAATTTGTCTTCGTGCACGGTTTGTTGAGATCAAAAAATCAAGTGAAATATTGAAAATATCTCTGTTATTACGCAATTTTATTAACTCTATATAAAAAAAAGTTACGTGATTAACTCTGCAAATACTTCAGTTTCGAAATTATAAGTATTTGAAGTATTGCAGTGTTTATACTCCACCGTTCAACTGAGCTTTGACTTTGAACTTTTGTAGAAAGCTTACTTATAGCAAAATATGAATGCCAAAGTGGGCAGCAAAGCTCCAACGTTGCAAAAAGTTTTCCACAAACTGATTTATATTTCTTAACGCTTTGAAAGCAAATATATTAGGTGTAGTAAAAAGTAATTCATTATTTTTGTATAAAATTTAATTGTCAAATTTTTACTTTTCGTATCCAGCCTTATTGAAATGGTACCAACCGGTTTTTTGTGCAATTTTTAGCTCTTGGGCAGTGCTTACATGATGGTCGAACTCGACAATGTCCATGATTTGAACAAAATTTTCGACAATTGGTTTCCCACTTCATGTACATCTAGCGGAACCCGACCGTGAATTACACAAAATAATGGATTTATTTTTACTACACTTAATTCCATAAACTAAAGGTCAAATAATTTAATAAAACTACATTTCTATCATTTGCATTTTTTTATCTTTGACTTCAGAATTTTTTGAAGCGACTTTGAAATAATTAAATATTGAAACCACAACTTTATAGATATTCACAAAGGAAACCGTGGGGCAGATCAATACGAGATATCAAATTAAAATTTAAAGTTTTTGAAATTAATTATTTTAAATTAAACAACAAAAATTAAAAATAAATTCATTTGTAAATAACGAGTTGAAGTAAATATTATTACTATAAAAATTCATCCTAAAGTAACAATTTGGAATGAAATTTAGTGTTTTTTTTATTTGTTGAAACGTAACATTTACTTAAATTGCAATTAGTAAAAGAAATATACTAATAAGCAATATTTTTCCAAATTTTTAAGTTGAAAACTACAAGCGCTTTTGGAAGCTAAGTAACACAATACTTACTATTTAGCTAAAAGTTCGTAGAACTTTGTTCGTTAAGCCTGCGTGTACTACTTCTAGATTCTCCTGGTTGAAATGAATATCTCTAGAACTTTTGTTACTGTAATTTACATTTGTTTCCTGTCGGGGTTAATTAGGAGCGGGAACTCCTCTTGATCGGGGATCGGACGTGGTGTCTGTCATTCAGAAAGCTGAAAAAATACCTACTTTTCTGCTGCCAAGCGCTCAATAAACAGTTTCAAAATTTACTTAATCGTCACTTCAAAAGAATTTATTTGCTTTAAATTAAATTACTTTTTGTTTTTGTTTTCTTTGCCGGTATATGTTATATTTTTACTCCACTAGCTGGCAGAAAACACACACTTGTGAATATTACTAGTTCCAAAAGCAATAGGAGTTTTGCAAAATATCTGAGGCGTATTTGTCTCATTATTTCAATTCTGAAATAAATTAAGAGAAATTACTACAAAACCATTACGAACTAACTCAGATAATAATTATTATAGATTCTCTGGTCAAGCATGTTTACGCATATATATACATTTTGGACTGACTAAAAGTATGCACTAAATATTATTCTTAATAAGCTGAATACAATATGTTCATTCCAGTGGATTACAAACTTTTGCTTGAACTTTGATAGCCATAGCATTTAGTTTTGAGCTGAGTGTGTTTAAACTTACCAGTGGTGAATTTGTGAAAAATGTAAGCCTGTAGTTAAGGTAACTTTATTGAGAAAAAATTTATTAAAAATTAAAAGGAAACGATCGAATTAGGAAAGTAAATATTGTTTTGATTCTGATTTCGGAAGATGTTGAATTATTTTTCTCTATTTATTTTTATAGAACCCACGACAACATGACATACACATTTTTAACATTAATATACATTTTTCGGAAATATTATTTAAAATACCTTAAATTACTTACGAGTACATTTCCAGACTGGGAATACATTCTTTCACCCTTAACGCGCTACTCATAGCAAGTTGTAAGTAAGTTTTACAAAAATTATTTTATTTCATGGATTTTAATTATTGTTACTCATTTCATCATTTCTTCAGCCAATGAGCTGCAGCAGTTGAACAAAAAAGTGTCGCAAAATTATGAACGACATGACATTCCTATGAAAAACTAATTAAAAATAATTATGTTAAGCAAGAATAAATTAATTATTTATTGGCAAATTTATTTATTTGGTGCAATTATCGCAATTATTTAGGGCAAATGTTGATAAGTGATTTGCCTTTGTGACTAACGGAACATGAGTAACAAAACTGCAAAAATATTTGTGCCGAATGAAGAAAGAAAGACAACTGAAATGAAAAGGAACCGAACCTAAAATATAAAAAAAAAAAAACAATAAACACATTGTGACGAATTGAGAAGTTATGTAAAAATTGTCAACGTTAACCTTGAGAAAAAGAAAAGCTTTTAAACTGCTTACAATTCACCGGAGAAGTGATGTCTAAAGAGAGACCGAAAAGGTGGACAATTTTATTCGATTCACAGAGCTGCACCGATTGCGGCGTTGAAACCAACTTCATGTACATGAAAGGTAAAAAACTATAGCCAACGAACAAACGTACATAAAGTTTGTTGGTAGTTCTGTGCATATCTTGAATTGAATGCCAAAATCGTTGTGAACTGGCGCAACTTGCCACCGATCGCGAAGTCGGCCGTCAATATTTCCACCAACACTGCGTTGTGCTTGCCTTAATCAGTGTTGTTGCACACCAGTTGTTGGAATGTCTCTTTCGTAATATTTTGTTTGTTTTGGACAACGGATTACCAATCCGTAACGGTTTGTTAAAGTTCACCTCCAAGAGAGTTCAGGGATGCCACTTGAATCGGGCAGTTTCAGTTTGTTAGGTTTTGCATTGATAAATCAGTGGAGTGTATTTTAAGACATGAAATGTAGGGCAAGAACAATTTAATATATGAGCTTGAATGTGTAAACTACAGTTATTATATCCTTGACCTTTCTGATATTACACGGAATAGGAAAAATATAAATTGAAAATAGATTATGGGATGTCTGTTATTTGGTATTGGTAATGCCAATATTTGTCATTATGACTATGAGAGAATGGTGTAATTTATGTTTCCTACGTTTTGCCACAAATAAGCTTTTAAACAACTTTTATCTGCTATTCTTAAATTCGATTTTTAAATACTTCTTTATTGCGGCAGCGACTCGTAACCTGCCAGTGGACCAAGAGCATGCAAATACACTCCAGCCGAGTTTTAATAACATTTTTATGAACTGATACATTTCCATATTGAGAACTTTATGTCTGCATCGAACTCGAGTATCTTTTTTATGTTCGCATTTAAAATGTGAGTTCTGAACTAACAGCAAAATCAGCGCACAATTAAGTTGTGATTCATTCACTCCACTGCAATTTTATACTCACGCTTTTATGCTAATTTCCCACAGAACAAATTGATATTGGCTGGGAAATCCGGCAATACGCTGAACGACTGAATGGCAGATGTAAGACAAAGATCCATGCTTTAGTTATAAAGGAACATAAGATATTTGTTATTGTACTAGTATCTCTTATTTATATTGGAGAATATGAATATGTGGTGCGTGTGATTACTCGAGATTAGCAACAACTAACTGAAGTTTAAAACGAATCAAAGATAATTGCTCTGGCTGTGTTAGTATCGATTGTCATTTGCGATTTTTGATGGATTTCCCCGATGAAGACACCCCGATTACTTTTGTTTTTTTTGGCGCCGGTAGAGGTCTTCTTCTTCCTCAGTTGTCACCAGCAAGTAGGGCTTCGAAAATTCTCAAGGCTGTACCGCTTCCATCCACTCAGCCAGCGTATCCCCTATCCCTTGATTCCCTGAACTATGTCAAAGCCACCGTATAGCTCGTGCAGCTCATCGTTCCAACATCTTTTGTATTCACCGTTGGCACCTGACATTATTTTTGGTTTAATGCTGGTCCCGAGTTAGACTCTCGTCTATATGATATCTATAATGGCAGCAATTGCACACTCTTTTAACAAATTGTACCTTGTCTATTTAGCTCTTTAGCTCTTCTTATTTTCACGGCTTGGAGAAGCATTTTCCAATTCAGAATTCGCTTCTGGTGTTGCCCCTGACATTTTATATGCCATAGTCATACAAGTATAAGTTTTGCGCGAATAGAGCGTAGAGGCAGCTCCATCTCATGCTGTTTCTTTTCTCACGAGTATTACCAGAATTATCTGGTGGATTTACCATATCTAAAGCCGCCACGGTTGACTTAGTCTTTCACGCTCGGTAGCGCATTATATGGGGTATTTAGGAGGTTAATCCCGCGGTAATTGGCTTAGATTACTGCACCCTATAATTTACACTTCGGAACACTTTTGACACCGTCACTGGTACCTTATTGGAAATACTGCAGCTTCTCAACTTAGTCTGAAGTTTTATTTCAGGAGGTTAAGCGAAATGTCGATCGCATTTTGAACTTTTAACAAAACCAACAGTCTTCTTAAGCAAAGGCATCACTCAGCAGCAAAAGCCAAGTAATTAACAGTGTTGACTACCCTTCAGAAGGCCAGAGTTGGACTTCTGATTCGATCAAAAATACGAAATTTGTGACATGAAATAAAAGCTTCTCGTAAAAATTCTTCGGCCGTTCTGAGGCTGGTTAGAATAAATAAACTGTAGGACGGACCTCACACGGAGGAGCAGTTTCGCTTCAGCCTTCAGAAAGCGCCATTTATATAAGCATATATATATTACAGACTGTTTAAACAGTCAATATTAGTGACGTTTTCGAAACAAGTTTGTGGGTTCTGTGATAGCAAAAAGATTAGTTAGTACTTGTGTGTATATATGTAAGTGCTATTGGGTCTTTAATGTTGGTGCAAATGGCTCATAAATGTCTGTTGTTTTATATTAAAGACAAATTTGCTGCATTTATATGCAAAATAACATAACTGTATTTGCAGGCTTATTGCCAATTTTACGAGCATTTTAAGTAGAAGCAAAGACGTGGAGGCAGCGCTAAACGAGACAGTGAACAAAAGAGTATTTTCATATTTCCCTGCTGACGTGTAGCCAATTTTTGCATAATTTTTATGACTAATCGGCCACAGCGTCAATCGAACTGCCCCCCAAATGGCCAGTAAATACTGCACCCGCACGCTCCGACCAACGGCCAGCCAACCAATGTTCTAATTTTAAGTTTTCGCTTGAAAGCTCATGCGGACCTCATGAGATTTGTGTGATTTGATGGCGATACAGTGATTAGCCGTTTTCGTTTTATTGCTTTTGGTTATGTTCTTGCCTTCAGTGCTGTTGGGCATATTTCTCACAGAAGCGGATTGCGGTTGTAATTGTACTTATTTTTATTTGTTCGCACACAATCGTGATCGCTGGTTTTATGCATTCAAATATCCTTAAGCATTTTTTGCTTTAAATTAGTTAATGACAGTTCCGCGTAAAATGGCAAAATGTAATAACAAAGAACGACGACGCCGCCGCCCCACTCATTTCATATTTGAGTTTAAATTTTTCGTATTGCATTGGGTTTTTGCTTATACTTTGAAGCTTAAATGGCCTTGAATACTTTAGGGTGTATTTGACGTCAATAGAATATTTACTCGTAGTTGAGAGAAAATTAACGAATTATATGTGTATTGTATGTACATTTTGGAACTACCGACAATACGGTCTGGTTAAGGTCTAGTTAGCACTAGGTTAAACTAGTTCAGGAATAGTTTGGAACTAGGGTTGTTTGAAGCTTTATAAGGACTTATTTTGAACTCAACATTATTTTTGCTCTATAGAGTACATTTGGATTGTAATAATTATTGTTGAAATTAAAAATAAAATTAAAAATGTTGCTGCAGAAATAAATAATAATTTCGAGCGGAAAAATCAAAAGAAATATATAACTTGAATCTAAAGATATATTCGAAGGTATACATACATGAGCAGAAATCCACAGGTGTCTTAATTACAATCCGCACGAATTATAATTAATGAAATTAGATAATTAAGAGCTTATTTTTCTAAGCATTTGTATATTTTAGTGGCGAAAATTATTAATTAATGCTGAGTTTAACACGCAGTCTGTGTGGTCAAAATTATTTAAAATAGTTTCCGCATTGAGAATTGTTCCATGTCTACGCTGGAACAGCTGCAGGTCAATCTCGCGAATAACTCATCGATATTCATTACGTAACATTCGCTTTTTTTTATCAATTTACGCATAATTATTCGCTTTTGTTGTGGTGTATCACATCTGACCTCTTTTAAATTATCTCAAATGTAATACCTTTCGAGGTAATGCTTTGCCACCAGCAAAAGTTAACTCATTATATTTTAAACTATCATTAATTAGCTAACGCGGAAGCATATTGTGTTTTAAACGAAGGCGTTAAGGTCTCTATTGTACTTAAGTGGATATGACACGCAAAGAAATGCCCTCAGCATTTTTGTTGAAGTCAAGTTCGTGGCTTAAGTCTTTTGTTGCATGTTGAACATTTGAAGATTCTCACTTATGAAAACTAAAATTATTAAAAGCGATATTACCTTGTTTATTATGGATCTTACTTCAATTATTTACAATAGTTGAAAAGAAACTTTGGTATTGTAAAAACATGTAGTATTGATTTTAATTGTTCATAAATATTTAACGATATCTGCATCTGCTTTCTCTGCGAAACAAGTCAACAGATTTATTAAAATCATGAGAACTAATTTCCTTGTCATTTTTTTGCCATTTTGAATTTACGTAACAACCAACTACATATATATAAAAACTCATCTAATACATGTGTTTATATTCTAATACACAATAATTACATGGAGAGTTTACCACTTTGCTATTTGGCATTTGAAATGCAAATGGTTGAACTGAGAAAAAAACAGTTTCACCAAAGCGTGGGAAAACACCTTGTCCAGTAGTGTTCACGATTACATATGTATGTATATATATAAAAAACTGGCGCTTTGTAACCGCTGAAGTGATTTTCGGCCCAGCTTCTCCTCCAATTTCTGGTGTGTGTCTTGATAATTTTTCCAGAAAATGCAGGGAACTAAAGTTTATTTATATTAATTTCTTAAAATTTTTAGAAGTTGGTCGGACCAGGTCTTGCACCTTGGGCCTCCAAATGGTAGTACGCACTGCTAATCAATCGGTTGTTCAGGCCGATATGTGTATAAATATGTAAATAATTGGATGCTGTGCCATCGGGCAGCGACATATCGATAAATAATTACTATAATTGTCGTAAAATAAAAAAAATATGTAATTGTATAGTATATTGCCCATATATTCCTAGTTTAATTACATTTATATTTCAATTAGTTAGTTGCCTTAGTGGTCAAAGTAAAAACAAAACAAAAAATTTAAAAACGTAAAAAGTTTGTAGTTGTACTATATGTATGTATGTGTATGTGTTTTTAAAGAGGTGTGACGTGAAACTTGTACATAATTCATAATTGCTTAGCACGACGCCAACAACATCTAGCTTGAGCAAAACTTCAACCGGCCGAAATAACAAAACTTTATAATGCGATTTATATTCATTGGTATTAATTTTTGTAATATCTATTCCCTTATGATGCGCTTGTTTAAAATATTTCCTTCTACCCGAAGTATGAAGTATCAAATTAATTTAATGTCTTTTAAGTTTTTGTTTTGAGTGAACTTGAGAAATTATTAAACTTTAAAATATTGACCAAATTATATATATATATGTATGTATATATATTCTTCTCGAGAAACTATCCTACCTACTTCAATATAGAGCTCATGGTTTTCATTTCACAGTTTTAAGCAGGTCGGGCATTTAAGCAACTTTGCAACTATGAGTATTTGCTAATTTTTCGAAAATTTTCGGGCACATGGGGTCCTTTTTTCAGCACTTCCTTTTATAATCTTAAATATATTTAAGCTAAGTGTGAAAATCATCGAAATGCCACAGACATTTTTTTTTTGCTCTGCTGAACAGTTTAAATTTCAAATTCAGGACCGGGTTGTGACTTATGACAAACAATTAATAGTATTTAGAATTTTTCAGTGATTTTAGTTGAAAAGACTAGTTACATGTTTTTATTTTTAGTACATACTTACTGCTACTACTGAAGTCTTGTCGAGAGAGCTGAAATTGCTAAGCCATGATTTCGGTATAGTGCTGAGGACACCGTTCATAAGCTATGCTAAATAAGTACTCACCTAGTTTTGTTTTCATTTTCGAACAAACCGAATCGAAAAAAATTCCAAAACTATGTCAAGTTCAACATTTTACTGCCTGCCATTAACCCTCAGCCGCTGCATGCAACAACTCAGCCCTCGCTAATCACATTTCACATTTTTTTTCGTAAATCAAAAAATTCATCAACTACAACACCAGACACGCGCAAAAGGCATTTGTTCCTGCAATACGCATGCGCGCTACCCATTCGCACATTCATTCCTCCATTGAAAAAGCTTGAAATAGTTTAGCAGCGAACTTGTTTCGAGCGTCAACAACTTGTTTACTCGCTGGCTGAGTAAAAAATCGGCAAAACGGCTTGCACGCTTAGACGCGTTGACAAAAAAGTGAAATTCCAACAACAACAACAACCAAACACGCATACGTTCCACGCAACGCGCTTTAGCCAGTCAATGACACTCTGACGCGTCGTGCCAACTACCGTTATTTTGCTGGTCAGCGGCGTCTGTGCGGTGTCTGGCAAAAGCAATGCGTGTCGAATATCAACCTTGTGCACACTTGGCTCATTGCGTCACACTCTTTTTTCCAGCTGTGATGCCGGCGCCTGGGTTGTCTATCTTGCACAGAGCCGGTTGCAAAGTCAACGCGTCAGCAACTGCAATGTCATGTGCGTAGTTCAAGACAACGTGCGTATACGCATTTGGCATCGTTGGCTGATCAGCTGTTGCTGTTTGTTGAATGCCAATTATTGCTCAATATAATTTGTGTGCAATGGGCAAAGGCTGGTGTATTTCTTTACCAAATTTCTTGCTTTTATTTTTTCCGTTTTATTGGAAAAGAAGCATTTAGCCTTCTGAAGGGTAGAGCATAAAAAGATGGTGCTTTATGAGACAAATCTTTTTGACAATATAATTAAAATCCCAGCAACACATTAGGGACTCAAACGCGAGCTATTTCCGGGAGCATCACATTTCATATTTTTGGATGAGATTGCTTCCCTAAAGGTAAATATTTGTTAACAAGAAATAACATATAAAACGAATAACAAATCCCCGAGTTCAATAGAGTTCTACCTTTGCCATTACTTCTCATTCAAAAGCTTTACATAGAAATCTGCTTTGAACTCAAATATTAAGTGCAAAAAGTACAATAACATAGAAATAACATATGTATGTACATAGATGCAAAATAAATCATTGATTGAGAAAAACTCATATAAATGCCATAAATTAGAATCCGGTGCGATGTAAATCATAAAAATGTCTTAAATATAAATCAAGGATGACACAACAAAAACTTGTATGAGCTCAGAGCGAAAAATGCTGCATGAAAAACCAAAAAACTAAACAATTGAAAAGTTCAAATGATAATATGAAAAATGATATGAAAAAATATTTGAGAAGGAAAAAAAAAATTTTTATTTAAAGTAAATGAAAAAAAAAATATTAAAAATGACTTGCTGATATATATACGTATTTAAAGTTTTGAATTTTTACACTAGTATTTTTACGCCTTTACATAAGATATATATATATATTAAATGTACCATAGCTATATACACGTTGTAATACAAGTATTTTACCACCTATGGCGATCTGAAATGAAATGCACTGAATTGGGTTCTATAAACATATATGCACACACCAACGCATGCATATTGGTTTTATTAGTATAAAGTAGAGTGTGCAGTACTCAGCGACAGTGGAGTGAACGGTGTTGGCAAGTGTGTGACAGGGAGTGGAGCGAGGTGCGATTTGAGCCACAATCACAATCACACTGAACAAACCTCGTTACGTGGCCTTGTCAATGTCGTTTCACACAATTAAATTCCTGTGCATATATACTTTTACATACACACATACTTACATAAATGCACACATATATACTTCTGTATCAATGAATAGCCAGATTAAATCGTAGGTATTTTGAATTTTTTTTTTGTTTTGGAACCGAGACAATACAAATTCACGTTCTTGCAAATCACGTCGAGCATTGTCTTTTGCCTTGTTGCACGTACCGCATGCAAACAGCAAGAAACAATTGTTGAGTCATCATCAATATAGTTTCCAAACACCTGCGCAATATGCGCAATAATGATTTTCTTTGAATACACACACGCATACACACTTACATACATGCACGAGTAGGTTTGTATATTCATAATGGTGCCTAATGAATTGCTCTGGACAAAAATTTCGATGAGAGCTTAATTAAGTGTATAGTAAATAATAAATATTTACAAATACTTACATAAACATATATATACTTGTACGTATATGCTGCTTTGTAACCACGGAAGCGATTTTGGCCGAGCTCCTCCAATTTGTGGTGTGCATCTTGAGGTTTTTCCAACAAACGGAGGGACCCACAGTTTCTTCTAAGCCGCCTCCGAACGGCCGGTTAATTTTTATGAGGAGCCTTTATTTCATGGCAGAAATACACTCGGAGGGCTTTACAATCCCTGCCGGAGCTACTTTGGATGTTGTTCGAACCAGGACTCGAACCCTGGCCTTTAGGATGGTGGCACGCAATGCCAGCAACTCGGCTATCGTAGACAACGGCTATTGCAACAAATAATGCTGATATATACACGTATGCACAAATGTGTAAACAGAGCCATGCAACACGTACTAATAAAATGTGGATGCAAACTGAAAGCTTCTTTTCATGCATAATATTAAAAATAGTATTGTTTTGCATATGATGAGATAAGTTTACCATTATTATTGTTTTTTTTTCCTCAAAACCAATCTATGCAAACAAGGTAATTGCAATCAGTGTGCATGCAGCAGTTTCCGAAAGTGAATATTGTTTGGATACTGGAAATTTCAGATTACAATTTTTATGTTTTCGTATTGTGGGCAATTTTCCATTAACCGTTACCCGACTGACAGGTCGCTTACATTGGGTCATCTTTATTATTTTTAAAAAGTGTCGTCAAGTCTTGGCGGAAGCGGAGCGGTTAATAGTGCCAACTACCATTGCGAAGGCCTACGTTCGTGCCCTAATTTGACCAACATCAACATAGAAAACTTATTTTTCTTTCTAGTTGCGGTCTCCTCTCGACATGCATTGTAGACTCTTTTGGTTCATCAATAATTCCAACACCTGAATACATGTATACATTTTATGTAGCAAAGCTATTTCTAATGTTAGTCATTCCCAAATAACGAGACCCAAGCAGCAGCTCTCTACTCTACAGCTTAACAGACTTTCCAATCTTAATTGCTGAAATTTTAAATATTACATCGTGTTCTTGAAGTTACTAAAATTTTTGGCACGACAATAATTTTGAATTCTGACTTAACATTATAGATTCGAAACATTAATCATACCACCGAAGGGAAAATTGAGTACATGGAGCATATATGTATATAATTGGGGCTTTGTAACTGCTGAAGCGATATGTAGCATAGAGTGCGTGTGAAATTCAGTTAACATGGCACACAAAATAAATTTATAATTATAATCAACTGAGTGTGCCCGGGAGCATGGCAAAGTGTGACTAAGAACAAAAGAGTTAAGCGACGAACCTCTCACTAGCGTTTCTCTCGACATTAGCCAACAACAAGTGCAATGAAATATGGTTGTCAGCGAGTTAGCAACTTTCGATTTCATTCACAATGCTCTAGTTATTGCATATTTCTTTTGTTTATGTTTGTCATTGCTTTTCTTTCAGTTACCATCTATACGTAATATAGGTATAGTGTATTAAAAACACGAGCAAGTGCCGGTGACTCGCGAAAATTGTTCATTATTAATTCAACATATACACACGCTCTCACTTATTTATACAAATTTATATTTCTCTCTTTCATTACTCCACAAGGTTAATTGGCGCAGCTAATTTACCTGCTATTTGCTCCATTAAGTACATAATCATACATTTGTCTTACTTTATCTTACGCATTATCTAGAGGATTTCATTAAATATGAATGCGTGCAAAGTTTCATGCTCATACATATAGGTATATTAATATTACATATATGTGTAATTTTACGGTTTTAAATAAATGTGTTCACGTATACTGCGACTTAGTAATGAAGTCTCCGCTGTTTTTCCACTTCTCACGGTAAAAATACATACATATTATATAAGCATAACTGAATGCAATTTGATTATCTTAAAACAAATACTACAAGCCCCTTTTATGTCTAATGATGGCTTCATGGTAGATTTAAATTTAACGCGTATAGCTGTCCATCTATTTAAAGTATTAAATTAATTCGGTAATGCGTTTTTCAATTTATTTGTATTAAAGTAGTTTATTGCATGTTTTTGTTATAAAATTTTTGTTTTGTTTTTGCTAGTGCACACGAGAAAGTCAAGGGCAATGGACAAGCAGTAATTGGCGCATTTAATTAAAGTAAAGTATTGTAGTGTAAAGTAAAGTGCGAAAATAGAGGACGGCATTAATTAACTCTGTTTAATTTAACTAATTAAACTAAATAGTGGTATTAAACATAAAATTATTTGTGCACTGCAATTTTCATAATAAATTTACCCCTTCCCAGTACACAAACATGTATACGTGTATGTTTATGCTCACTTTGTGTGTGTTAATCTTTAACATATTTGTATATTTCATGCGCTTCCAACCACTCTATCCACTACAACAAAATATTAAAAGTATCTCATATTTCCAAATGGAACATTTTCAGTGCTGGCAATTATTTGCGGTTGCTCTGCTTACATACAAGTACAGAGGCTAATAGGCATTGCAATCATGCTTGCTTTTATTGAACTCACATGGGCAACTTTACTAACTTATCTAATTCACATGCTTGTTTCTTATCTGTCTTCTGTTCTTCTCCCAAGTCCGCAGTTTGCTTATGCTTTGCTTTACCGCGGCAGCTACAGAGCAATCAAAACTAAAAAAGACTTAGAAAAAAATACCCAACGGTAACAAACGAATTGACAAACGAGAAATTCCCACATTAAACAGCGAACAAAATCTGAGCAATTCAATTAAAGAGGAAAGTCTTAAATCAATGCTGCTGTAGGAGTTTCCAAGGGCATTTTGGTCCTAAAACTGCTGTTAAAATCTGATTGACAATGCTTTGCTTAAAAATAAATCCTTTGTTAGGGAACAGTTTTTGACTCTTTAATCCTTTATAGCCTTCACAGACGGCAGAGTTAATCGCGATTATCGGCGCACATAATCAGATACAAATCTGTAGGTGGCATACAGCAAGAATGGGAGCTAGTGAGGTTGGTGCATATGTAGCTGACTGGCATTATGATAATACTTTCAGTTTGATAAGAACATCAGAATGGCAAACATTGCGATTGTTAGCGGCACAATTAATTAATAAATTTGATGTTATTAAAATTCTTGCTAAATATTAAACTGACGCACGTCATTTACGGATGACATTGTTAAAAGCACCGCAATAATATTTTTTGGAATTACAATGTGGTAAAGATGGATGACATCAGGTTCAAAAAAAACTTTAGCTTCTACAAAGAAGCCTTTGGAGAAGTGTTCAACAGTGACTAGCAATAGTATGCGACTTTGAATACCCTGTAGACGTAGGGGACTATTGTAGTATATGCGCTAGGCTCATCTGCTCCATTTCATCTTTCCGTGTCCATTCCGAAGGCATTTTTCTCCAACACATCTGAAATTTAAGCCAAGAAAATGCTTAATATTAAAATTGCTTTCGTTTTTTGACTGAAATTGCCACTTAAAACGTTTATTTGCAAATTTGAAATTTACTTTATTTTCCAAAACTGTCAAAAATGTTTATCTTTCGTTCACAATAGAATTCAAACAATGTTGCCAATGAAAATGCCACTGACTCTCTATATTTTTGAGAGTTATGTTCAGAGTTAGCAAACGGAGTTAACAGATTTTCAATGCAGTTAATCGGATTGTTAAGTTGCTGCCAGATTTGCAGAGAGCTCTTATGGTATACCATAAGTGAATGCGTTGAGTCTACTTTCAACGGTAGTTAATGAAACACTTTCAAAAGATCGTAGAAAGTTTCACTGAAATGAATTATTAGATTATATTGAAATAGTTTTGAAACCTGAACATCCATCTGTACGCTTTAATAATCAGTTGGCGGCCGTAGTAGCCACATGGCTTGCATTGCTTACTAACATTTGGAACGCCAAGAATCGTGTCCTGGTCCGACCAGTATCCAAAAATTATAAAAAGCATTTTTTTCTATTTGTGGTCGTCCCTCGGAAGGGACTGTCAACCCCTCCGAATGTACTTCTGTGAAATAAAAGCTCCTCATGAAATTCCATCCCTGCATTTGTTGCAAAGAAATCAAGGCGCTACCACAAATTGGAGAAGGAGCTGGGTAGAAAATGTCTTCAGCGTTTACAAAGCGCCAATTATTGTTATTAATTACTTATATTTGAAAGTGGTGCAAATCCACCAGTCACAAAAGGCTTTAAAATTATTTTTCCATAATTATTTGCAAATAAATAATGACTGAAAATGAGAAAATTTGTCATTAAATAAAATAGCGTTTCTTTCTGACTGATAAACATTTTGGGCGTTTCTTGCCCTCATTAACGTCTGAAAATAACAGCAATGAACAATTGTTCACAAATAAATACCCTACAACAATTGCCACGATCCTACATGACGTTTACTGAAGCAGATGTATACGTGTATGTATGTACATAGTTAAGCCCTAATGGAGTCGCTGCAAATAAAACAATGTTGTAACAGCAACTTGCCACATATTTGCCAACACATTACTGCCCGCATTCTTAGTTGACACAGCATATCTGTCTGCCCGGCCATCCGTCTGCCTGTCCGCTTGTTTCGCTGTCCGGCTGTCTGCCATGCCAGCCGCCGATTGTTGCTCCCATTATGCGCTTAATTTACTACATTTATTGAGTGCAAATTTCAAAAGTCGTTACTGCCATTTGATTGCTGCTGTGTTACAGCAATTGTCTTGCCACCGCCACATCAGCCGACAGCAGAGAGGCTCCAATCTGCAGGCTTCAATTTTACTGGAGTGGATTTATAGACACGCGTACATACGTGTGTTGCTTGTGTTGCTACATATTTCTAACCAAAGGTAAGTTTTTGCCTCCTTCAAAAACTTTATGTATATATAATTATCTGTGTAAGCATGTAAATATATCGTTTTGGAACACATTTTGCCTTAATTTAACAGTATATTTGATTTGTGTGCTGCAGTTTCACGGTGTTTGTGGCACACGATGAAATTGCAACGATAAAAGTGTTCATTGCAAACAATTGTTTAGTCTAAGTATGACAAAGCATGCAATTTAAATTTGTTTGACTGTATGCACATACACTCGTTATATACATATACATGCACCTATACCATAAGTACCTACAAAGTTTCGTTCAGGCGGCCAGGCAGGCAGACAGGCAACTTTTTCGTTGCAGAACTCGTGTGGCGGGATATAGCCTCGGAGTCTGCACGGTAAAGAAAAAATTGACACGCTTATGCAACAATGACCATTGGGCATGGGCGCGCTTTATTCGCATTGAATGCCGCGTCTGTCCATACCGCCACCCACACCAGCACAAACACCACCGCAAAACCAGGGCATTCACCGGGCGGAGAATGTGCCATTCAGATATTTATTTATATTGGGTTATTGGGTCGCTGGATTTCTTGCGCTTTGCCTCACTTTGAGCATAAATGTGGCCATGTGTATGTATATTTGTAGCAGCACGGGTGTTGCATTCACTGCTAGCTAAAGGGGCAGTTGTTGCAACAAAATGCTGCTGAAAAATTTGCAATTTTGAATGTTCGATGACATAATGTTGTTAAGTATGAAAATGTGCTATTTGGTCCATACTTATTTGTATGTCATTTTTGCTTTGTATGAAAGAAATTAGAAAGGCAACGCACAGAAATAATTCCCAACACTTTGTTAGTGTAGGCTTTCCTACTTACTTACTTAATAAACCTCAATTCATTTAGATCCACTATTTCAATGGAATATTAGGGAGAAATATCTGACTTGACAAAGAGGTACAAAGAGGAATAAAGAGGAATAACAGATTATCGTTCGAAATAGAAATTAACCATTTTCAGAAAAACCATTTAAACCATTTAAGCATTCTCCTAAAGATTCAATTTGAAATCACTTTCATCTTCGCGCAATATTTCAATTCTCCTTTTTTCTCTCTTTTCTTATTTCGCTGAAGTTTAAATAATATTTCCAAAATATTTTAAGTTCAGTAGAATAGCAATTCGAATATCAATTTAAATGAAAAACCATTATTTAAAAGAAAAAAAAAATCAATTAATTTGAGACGCTTTTTATGAAGAGGATTGACTCTTTCGCTCATCTCCGCTGGTGACAGTTTGTACCCCGTTGGACTCCACTAGTTGCAGAACTTCATCTACTTAATGAGATCTGACCAGAATAATATACATCTTTCCCATCAAAATTTATGGAAATGAATCAAGCAAATTACTTCTGGGTTCTTCGTTCACTTACAGTTTTCTCATCATAAATTACGCAAATAATACCTTTTTAAACATTTGCATTAGGATTGCACGAAATAAGAGTATCAACGACATCTGGCAGCAAAAGCTGCATAGACCATTTATATAACTCATTTGATCATGTCAATTATTCGTGGCTTAAAATGACGGCAAATATTCTAAAAAGAGTAAAGTAAAACTTATTTGGGGTTTTCAGATGTTTGATGCTATTTTCCATTCATCCATACTGAATTGGGTTCTATTTTGAAATTTGACAGACTAATTGAGTAATTGATTACAACTGACAGTTGAAGGACATAATTGGCATAGTTGATGTACATTTTTGAAGACTACTACATCAAAATACAATAGATTGATTATTATGTATAAATTTAACGGTGACAAATTTAAACGCTCTGTGAGCACAGTCCATGCAGTTGATTTGCAATTCCACCGAAGCAAAAGGGAAATAAAACATTTTTCATGTATAGTGTATGTAAAAAGACATCCCTGTAGCGAATGTAAATGTTAATTATCAGTCACTTTGGTGTCTTGTGTGGAGGAACTATGTTTTCCCTAGCTTTGGCCACCGAACTGCTGAACTTCTCTGTAATAACTTTAGTTGTCGGTGACATTGTAATGCAGGAACCATTGAAGAAGTGATTTCTTGTTATATGTATTTAAGAATGATGACATTATCAGTTATAAAAAAGTCGCTAACCATTAGCAACAAGTGAGGCGATATCACTAAAGCCACAGCCACAGTAGACACGATGTCATCGTCAAACAATTTCGCTACTGGGGCAAGTGACAAGAATTTTTTAATAACCGCTTGGCGGATCAATTAAAACCACAACTAAGACTTTGTGCAACTGCGCGAACTCCGGGAAACTGACAGATAAATAGCAACAACAACTTACAATACAATAACCCACAGTTATGAACTGACAAGTGGCAACTGGCAACTGGCAAAAAGATTACTTGGCTGCGGCTGGAGATATTTTTTTGTACTTTTAACAGAAATTAGAGCCAGTAACCGGATGTTGACTAAAGTAATGACTGGAAATAATTGAAATCAATGCCATAGCATGAAACTAACCACGGAATTGCAATATTGGAATATTTCCAAAGACATATAGTTTTTCACGTGTAACTTCTGTATATAAATATGAATTAACCGTAATAATTGTGACGCAAATTCTTGCACAATATTTGGTTGCTTACATATTAACATGTACACATATACACGTATGTACATATATATATGCACTTAAAGTTCTTTTACATATATTGCGGAACTGATGGCTTCTGTGATATTTGACAACCGTTTGTAATGCAATTGTGCGGTCTTTTATGTCGGCTAAAAAGTTTGTATCTACTCTAAGCAAGAAGTATGTGGGAGGGGTGAGTTAGATACTTTTAACCGTCTTTTAACCACAAAATTTTCAAATGACAAGAATCCATTCGAATATGAAGAGTGTTGCAAGAAGCAACAGGAAAGGAAAGAAACATTACGAGGCTCTCAGGGCTTTTTATTCGCCGATGGCAAAAGAGGTAGAAAAATACTTAAACTTTCATCATATTCACCTATCTGAAGATTCCGTCGTAATTTTCTGCATTGCCATGCTCTCATAGCAACAAGATTCAAACTGGCGGAAGTTGAACTTAGAGTTCTTTCCCATGTACTCAAAAACAAACAATTTTTAGTTACTAAAATTTCCTTGTGTTAAGACCTTTAAATTATATTATAATTTTAGAAATTTTTTGGTAGAAGGTCGAATGAAATCGCAAAATTTACAAAATAATTCGATTAAAAGATATGTGTTAAATAAATTCTATTGATTTTTACTCATACCTGTGTCTTATTTTCCATAAACAAATAATATAATATTGCTTTAATAGCATTGAGTAGCGGTAAAAATTTTATTAAAAAGAATTACAAATATACCTACTTTAATATAATGTTTCAAAATATATGAAAATGGAATAGCTTCGTACCACATACTCGTATTTACAAAATACTTATTTATTAATGGAAATTTACAAGCAAAATGCTTTCTGTAATGCATTTGCTACCACTTAATATTGTTATTGTAAATAAATACACTAACCACCTGCCCAGAAGCACATAATAGGCCTAATAATCATTTATGGTACATACCGCACATGAGCACAATTAACCTTGAATTGATGAATGGCGGTCAATATGTCCGGATTGAGTATGTAAATGACTTGGCCAATTTTCATTACTGTGTCTATTGTATAATACTACATATTATTATTTTGGAAATCGAAAGTTTTGACAAATAAGTAAAAAATAAATCTGAAAATAATGAAAAATAATAAAAGATTTCCGCTCACAAATTCCACACACCTGATAAGCCGACAGTCGTAATCTCTTGTGGGCCAAATTGATTTTCGTTTGTTTTAAATTTTTTCTTATTAATCCATTACCTTATCCACTATGTAGCACCAGACTGTTGCTTGCGTACATACATACACGTATATATACAATTTTTATGTTATTTTCATGCTGGTAGACCACAAGGTCGGCAATTACATGGCTTATATGTATATGCATGTGTTGTATAAAAGTAGTTCAATTTATAACTGTATTTCATGAATGGTCACCCACATTGACGAAAACATCTAAAAAATGCATTAAAATGACATAATTTCAAGCGAGAAGTAACACTCCAATATCTATTGAGCTGAAATCAAGGCCACAATTAAATTTTTGTACAAAGCTCAAAGTTTTTTTTAATAAAATATAATCGAACTATGTGATTTATGGCTATTATTATGCCAAATTTTCAATTCAGTGCAATTTTATTGGATGTTCGCTATTTTATAAATTCATTTAATTGCTGCTGAGTTCAAAGAAAAATTATTCTTCAACATTTTAATTTCAAAATAGTGAGAACAATTGAATCCAAGAACAATACCCCGCCGATTATTACACCTTAAATACAGCAACAATGTTTTTTAAGAATGACACATGGCGCCATTGTATTGGACGCTCAATTAGATTTGCGATTTTATTTATTGCTCTTTACTGGTCAAAAAAGATCTCAACTAATTTGCGGCTTGAGCTTGAGGAATATTAGTAAAAAAAGTGTGAAAGGTTGTGGCACAAGGACAAAGCTGCTGCGATAGGAAACAGATTTTTTGGCCAAAATTTGCCAGATTGCAAATTTTTCAAATATTTTCTCTGTTGAAAAATAATATTTCTTTAATCCTGATCTCAATTTAAAATGCACACAAACACACGTACAACATTTTCAAAACTGCCTTAAACAGTGTGTTACACGCTAAAACGGTCACTGTCAGCCGAAAATATCAAATATGTAAGCAAATTTGTTAAGAAAAAAAAAAAACAAAAAAGCAATAAACAATCAATAATCAATATAAATCAAAGGCGCTAACGCCAATAACTGTTAACATCGCAGCAAGCGACAAAAATTCAAAATACACCAACATAAAAGACCGTAAAAATATTTGCTGGCAGTGCTTATCAATTAACATATTTCGGTGTAGCATATTCACCTCTAATTATATATGTACTATTCGTACATACGCATGTACCAGTCGACGCATTTGCACAGTCTATGGTCTTTGTTGCTCCAATTTGTTAATAACAGCCACCATTAATTAATAGTAATAGATTTTAAGAAATTTTCATCCACAACAGCAACATCGTTTGATTTTTTACTAGTTTTTATATTTGGGCAATTATCGATACACTTACACATATACCTTAACAAAAACAACATATTTAAATACATATACATCTTTCCTATACAAAAAAGTAGTCTGGCGCATGATCGATCATTCCAATGCGTTCTTCAGTAAAATACCACTATAGGTTTACGCTTAACAAGACTCCATGCCCGGTTCCTCTGGTCAGTGATCGCCATATTCAAATTGCTATATCTGTAAAAAGTTCGAACATTTTTGCATAACCTCATGTCGTTGTTACAATTAAATTTGCCACTCACTAATTTCAGCCAATTTCGTTCATAAATTGGAGCAGCTGGCAGACTTGACTTGGCTACTTGGTGTGCGCAGATGCATTTGTCTACCTACAAACATGCATGTAAGTATGTATGCACAATGGCATTATACACGTATCAGCCCCATCAATTGGTCGGTGGGCTGACCAGCTGCGTTCATGCTGTTATCACATAAAACATAAAATGGCAAACAACTACTTGTGTTGGTCTACAAAATATTGATATAAGAATTCTCTATGAACTGGAAACTACAATAAGACTACATCCACACTGCATTAAGCAAATCACTAATTGTATTTATTAATTTGTGCATATGCGAATACAAACATACACATGACATGACAGATTTTAATGTGTATATGTGTGAGATCGTACGTACAGTTCCAAATTTTTAATTACATTTTCTTATAAAAAATTGTTGCAATATTAATTAATCTTTGATTGGCTGAAAACGAAATGCTACAAAATTAATTCAATTATTTATATAAAATGGCGGCCGCTTTAGCCGAGTCGTTAGCATTGCCTGCTGCCACTCTGAAGGCCAGGGTTCGAGTACTGGTTCTACCAATGTCTAAATTTATAGTAAATTAAATATTATAATTGCGGTCGCTGCTCGGCAGGGACCCTTCAAAGTGTATTTCTGACATGAAATAGAAGTTTGTCGCAAAACCCATCTGTCATTCCGAGGCAGCTTAGAATAAATTCTCCATTTGTTGGAAAAACATCAAGACGCAAAACCACAAATTAGAGAAGGAGGTCGGCCGAATATCGCTTCAGAGCTTACAAAGCGCTGATTATATATATTATATATATATACCCTGGCTATCAGGTGACCCAAGTTTAAATTTTATAACTCTTTAGGGATCAGTTCTGTGTCTATGTGTTCGTGTAAAACAAAGTAGTTCTAAGATAGTTTGTATGTTATTGACTTTCGAAAGGCTGCGTAGTGAAAGAAAATTTATTGATCTCCATATTAATATTATAACGTTATGGCTATTAGAAAACAATCAATCAACTCGTTCAATATCCGACTCCTCAGCTTGGTCATGGCTAGTTGAAAATACATATTTATTTCTGTTTGCACGTATATATCAGCGAACGAAAGCTGCCTTCATATCTGCAATGATATTTATTTTTTTGTATCGATTACTCAGCAATTTCTGGAATCGCTACATTTAAAAAATCTTGGCCATTCAATAGCCATAAACAGCCAACCGAACGGTCATCTGGTTGCCCGGATTTTGCCAAATGTCCAGGAATGTTGGTTAGCTCTGCTATGCCGGGGATTAGTGTATGTTCCTTTAAACTGTCTAAATTTGAATAATCATGTCAAATGTAACAAAAAGTTTGTTTACAAATACCTTTTCACAGTGGGTCATCTTGCACCGTAAGATAATAAAAAATAAAAATATATACATAATATAAAATAAAGAAAAAAAAAAACAAAAACAAAGATTAAATAAAATAACATAAAATAAAACAAAATAAAATAATATAAAATTAAATTAAAATAAATTAAATTAAATAAAATAAGCTAAAATAAAAAAAATAAAATAAAATAAAATAAAATAAAACAAAATAAAATAAAATAACATAAAATAAAACAAAATAAAATTAAATAAAATAAAATAAAATAAAACAAAATAAAATAAAATAAAATAAAATTGAGTTAATTAAAATAAAATAAAATAAAATAAAATAAAATAAAATAAAATAACATAAAATAAAACAAAATAAAATAACATAAAATAAAATTGAGTTAATTAAAATAAAATAAACAAAATAAAATAAAATCAAATAAAATAACATAAAATAAAACAAAATAAAATAAAATAAAACAAAACAAAATAAAATTAAATTAAATTAAATTAAATAAAATTAAATAAAATAAAATTAAATAAAATAAACATATTATAATAAAAGCTATTATAATTAAATAAATTAAATTTAAATTACAATACATATAGCAATATAAAGTAAAATAAAATAAATGAATGAAAATGTGGATCTTCTCTGTGTGTGTGTGTGTTAATAATTTGCGTCATGACTTACTTGTGTTCCCGCAATCGCATCGTGCTCTGATTCATGTTGAACTTTTTGCCATACAAACAGCAGACACTTGCTTACCACATGCACACGCAATTCTGCTTACATATACATACATATGCACTTACAAGTCGTTGAAGAAATATATTGTGTTTATACTTATTATTGTGTATGTACTTACATACAATACAGACGATTGCGCGGATTTCATTGCGGCCGCACTGATTACCGACATTGTTACTAATGCATACATACATACATACATGTGTACACAGACATGTATTTATATATGCATGGATGTACAAATTTAGTTGGTAGGCAAGTATTTTGACGTATTGCGGTTGATTTCGCTTTTATAAATCATTTTTCACTCTTTTCATTTACGATATTACAACAAAACAAATTTGAACGGTTCACTCAATCGTGATAACCTTGAAAGGTATGCAATTGAACCACTACAAATATACGACTACATATGTATGTGGGTTTGTGTGCATATTTGCACATATATGAATATCTGCTTGAATATTTGGACAATGCATGTCGATGAAATAGCAAAAGTGTGTAAAGTAAATAAATTGCATATAGTAGTTATTAAGAATGCAGGAAATTCGTAGGAATAGCGAAGGAGTTGGCTCATCGGTGAATTCATCATTCGTCGAAATCGAAATACCAGACAATCTAATATTTTTATTTCATTACAATATGTTTGTATTTATATGTATAACTAAAAAGAATGTGCTTTCAAAGAGAAGAGGAGCATTTGGCTCCTGTAGAAGTTATGGAATTTAAATCGATAGTAAAAATAATGTTTTCTTGCTAAACTCTTTTCCGTCCATATATTATATTACATTTAACAACATCTCTTATATCTTTAACTGCTTAGTGTTATTACAAATAATAAAAGGTTACCATTCTAACACAGAGTCAATTATTTGTAGAGTTTCACTAATAAGCCAAATATATATACATATATTATTCAAATGACCAAATACTTTCCCATAACTTTCAAACTGAAATTATCGACAAATATTTATATGAATGCGTAAATAAAAATATCTATTGCAGTTATGTCACAGGCTAATTTTTTTTTTTGATCACTGATTGGAAGAGTTAGAAGCTCAAATGTTGGAAATAAAAATTGAATTATTTTGGTTTAGAGACGCAACCGCGCTTTCAAATCTCAAATATACATACTCGCATATACGAACGTATGCATGCTTGGCAAGATCATTCAAGGCGACCGAAAGCAACAAACAAAAGAACTAAATGAAATATTAATTAATCAATCGAGTGTTATTATATTACGAAAATCGGTTACGCCTCCTTCTCCCGCCGCGTTCAATATTACATTAATACGAATTCCAACTTAAAACACAATTAACCTGGCGTATGGCCGAAAAACTAAAAGCACAACAGCACAACAGCACATATTGCTAACATACCTACATACATATGTTTGTGCACACCTTAGTTATTCTTGATCAGCGAAAGTGTTTTGTGGCAGCAGCGCCACGCCAATCGTTGATTTTTAATGCCATGTTAAATTAGCTTTGATAATCACGGTCATAAACCACACAAAACCAGCACTACCTTAAATATAAATAAGAAAAATGCAATAGAAATCCAATACGAAGAACAACAATTTTCAAGCGAATAGTACATCCAATAAATTTCTGTTTTTTCTCATTTTGCAAATTATTTTATCGTTAATATTAAGAATATATATTAAAAGCGAAACTTAAAATGAATGATTAGACCATACATATACATACATATATTTGAAGTATTTATTGTATGTATGTATGTATGTATGTATACATCTGTTGTGTTAACGTGAAGAAAGCCAAAGGTGTTGCGTGAATTTGCCAATTTTCAACAGCTACACATAAAATTGGCAGCAATTATTTAAAGCAAAGCAAAATAAAAAGCCAATAAATAGCAACAAAAGTTTTTATACCCTTCATGTACAAGAAATAGGTGTGTTCACTTTGATCCGAAGTACATATCTAGGTAGCAGAATGATAAGATATAGAGCCACCAAAGGTATACGAGTACATGATTGGATCAGAATGACGAGTTGATTTACCTATATTCGCCTGTACATCTGTCCATCTGCCCATCTATCCGTCAGTCTGACTGCTTCCTAGTGCCACCGCTTATGAGATATTTCAAGGAAACTTGCTACACTGACGGTATATTTAAACGATCATTTGTCGGAACCGACCAGATCTGTATAACCGATTTGTTCAGATATGAAGTTTTGGATCAAAGAGTATGAAGTTTGATATTCTCCTTACATAGATTCAAATAAATATTGATCCTGAAAATAATCAACAATTTTGCATTTTACAATAATTTTGATAAGTTCATGAAAGGTATGAAAACTTATAAGATAGTTAAGACTTACTGTAAAAATCGTGTAGCCAACAATCCGAACGTGTCTACTTCTCGACGTTCTCAAGAGCTGAGACTTCCTTACGCAGCATTATGGCATATCTTTCATCCATATAAAGTCCAGCTCGCAGAGCAGCTCAAGCCAGCTAACCGTATATACGTCGATTGGTTGCTTAAACAACAAGCAGTGAACGGCAGTTATTTAAATGATGAAGCGCTTCGGTTCTAACTTTATAAAAAGAAAGGAATTTCATGAAGAAAAATTATCTTAAATGCTTTTTATTTACGTTTATTTTCGAAATTGAAAAATGCGTAACCCTGTTTGTTACTCTTCTGGTAACGAGAATTGACTCGTATAATTAAAAAAAAATAATAATAAAATCAACAGGAGTTCTTGACGATCGATAATTTTTAAACCTGTGAGATTCTTAGAATCTTTCAATTATCGAAAATAAATTACAATATTTAAAGAAAGACACGTCCATTTTCCTACTTCCGACTGGCTGACTCTCACAGAAATATTAGCCAAAAATGCTAATTCGAGTATAGGTCTCCCTTACTTGCTTATTTTATATTCGTTTATGTAGCTGCTGCCGGAATCGAAGTAGAAAACGAAAGGAATTGGGACTTCCACACTCCACCACAATAGCAACTACAAAGTAGAACCAACACACCCGCAAATAGCACTAATATTTATATTGTATATTTATTTATTTATTATATGCCGCTTCGTAGCGCTGCTTTGCAGTCAATTGTAATATTTAAAATCGCGCAACGACAATAACAAACACCACAAACCCGGCATTAAGCACTGAGGTTTACTCTTAATTTCATTTCATATGCCAAACGCCTTCAACAATAAATCGCCCCGACGAAAAACCAAGAAACAAGCCAATCCGATCAAACAAAGTTTCAAAGCGAACTCCCGCATCGCCCAGAAAACCCCCCCACCATCAATTCACCGGCTAACAAACTAACTAGTCAGTCGCCGCTAGTAAAGCCAACTAATCAAGCAATAGTAATAAAAGTAGAAATATACATACATATCTACAATAATGGTAACAGCTAGAGCAGCAACAACCACAATTGCAATAACAACAACCACATCAAACATAAAGTAGCCGCAATTGCACTGTTACACTGTGTCTTATGCTTTCAATACACCAAGAGTTCGAATGCTAGCTGAGACGTCGACGTCGGCGTATACACTTTTAACGTGCTGAGTTCATAAGCAATGGTAGTGCATACATACATGCATACAAACATACATAGAAATCTACATAGAGCACACAGCGTTTGCTCATTCAACTCATTCGTTGGTAAACGGGTGGAGTCAAATATATAAAAGCAGCTTCCTTCTTGGTTCTAGTTATCAGTTGACTACAGCATTTCAAGTCGCATAGACCGAAACAAAGTGGGAAGTCAAGAGCTAATCAAAAATAAAATTTTTTAAACTAAATTTGAAATCAAAAACATAATTTATTAAAAATGGCCTTTTTCAAAGTGAGTGCTTGTTTGGAAAAATGACAAAACTGAAGTTTAAGAAATTTGAAAAATTTGTTTCCGTGATGTGAAAAGCGCATGAGGACTGCTCAGATACTAGCAAGGATAATAACTCCTTGCTTAGCGCTAAAACTGTAGAAAAATCGTTTAAAATTTTGAAAAATATATCCCTTCAAATTTCTTGTGTTCCAGTTGTTTAAAATGATCTTGAAAATTTGTATTTTTTTCTTAATTTGTGCTTTATATTCTGGTTCTAATGAATTCTTCGTTATAGTCTCTCGTCTGCTTGGCTGTGTTGAGCGTTGCCTCAGCTGGCATTTTGCATCACGGTGGACATGGCGCTGGTCTCTATGCTGCTGGACCGTTAGTTGCTGCTCATGGTCCCGCTCATGATGAGGGTCTGGACTATTATGTAAGTATTAAGTGTAAACTGTAAATATAAATTTGATTGACTCAGAATAAGAGCTAAAATTGGAAGAGTTTTCCATAAATTTAAATTTTACAAATTAATTTTCTGCTAACTATATTAATTCCGTTTAAAATTTAGCAATGCAATGCAAAGCAATGCTTAAGAAAGGGATTTAAAAATTATTGAATTTAATTCGAATACACAAGTATAATTTCGGAGAAGTTCTAATCCTTATGCTCCAATTCTTCAAAAAAAAAAAAATTAAATTAACACTTGGATATTAAAAAGTTGTTATAAAAACCAATTAAAAGTTTAATATTTGTGTTATGTAATTCTAGCATAATTTAATTTTGTTGACTACCATATATAAAATTGTCTTAAAGTTAATTAATTAATTATGAACTCCCCTAAGAAATTGAAATTGATTACTCCAAAAAGACGTTTTAAAAAATAGTTTAATAAAATAATTTTTGCGAATTCAATTCTTATCCAATTTTAGTCCTTTTAGTTTTTCTTTATAAGTTTTAAAGTACTACCTAATTTAATAAATAAATCATCATGCATACAATTAGGAATTATTTAAAAATATGTGGACAGCTCAAATTTAAATACTTCACGGTTATTTTCTTGCTTTTTTTATTTATATATACTGAAAAATTATTTGCATTCAATAATAATTAAAAAAAAGCTTTGAAAATTGTTGCGGTTATAAAGTCGTTTACTTCCAAAGCGAAATAATTGTCCTTTTTCATTTTTCTTGAAGGAGCAAGTAATTTATAATTAAATTTTATGAGTTTTAATTTAATAGCTTTTACACAAGTATTTATATTTCGAGTAAGCCAATAAGCATTAGCACCATAAATGAAAGACTTAAGCAACGAACCTTAATTCAGACTCCATTGAAGTAATCGAAAAATACAAAACACTTTTCGTGCTTCTGCGCGGCATAAAGTTTTTAAGTCAAAGTGCACAAAGGTTAACTCACAGAGTTTTTTTGCGAATAAATGCATAGTTTAAGTAAATAGTAGCTTACTTACACCCTTCTTCAATAAGGTATTCGTATCTTACCTGAAATCTCAATTTTTCCTATAAACCGCGCTGATTTCATAATAATATGTATTTAAATCTGAATCTGATTACCAAAAAAGCAACAACACCATTTTTAAATTTTAATTTCCACCGCCAACTCTTACGGCACCAAGTTGACCAATAATTATAGAGAGTACCATTGGCAGCACTCCTCTGCAGCCTCAGCTTCACCTATTTTCCATTTTCATAATTTCGCCTTCAATTTTGCTGATGATAAAAACGCAGTTGCAGCGAGCAACAGGCGCAAGCAGCAACAAAAACCGAAAACCAAAAACCATACTAAATTAATGACAAACAGTTGTAAAATCAACAACAGCGCTGACTGCAAATACACTCCGACGGCACGTAATCACTCACAAAAGCACGTTTGCGAATGCAAACATCAACCAAAGCAGCAACAGCAGCAAACTCAGCAACTACAAATCGAAATCAAAAGCAAATAATCGAGAGTTACAGTTTTGTTGTTGTTTTTTTCATTGTTTCTGTAGTTGTTGTTTTTGTTGCGATGTGCCATTTCGGCTAACACTTTACTGCTCCAGATTATATGTTGCAAACATGCAATGCATAAACTTAGATACATGTGTATATATATGTATGTCTGTCCGAGTATGATCCTCAGCCAACAGCAACGCGCTGACACGTTGACACGCCGAAACGCGAAATTACAGTAGCCATAATAAAATGACAATCAAATTAGAAGTCAGACGAAGCAGAGAGTTTTTTGACGACGGTAGACGACAAAGAGTTGCTACTGCGGATACAAAAACATGAGGCAAGAAAATCAACAACAACAGAAAAATGAAAAAAATGACGCTCTTTTTATTATTTTGTGTTTATATGTGCGGTGTTGTGTTGAGTAACGGCGTGGCGCTTATGACTACTGCATGTGTACTTAACATATATACGCTCTTACCTGTTTACATACATACATACCGACACTTATGCTTTCATTGGGCAAATTTTTTTTTTTTTTTGTTAAATTTTAGTGCATAAAAATGCCATTTGCGGCCTATAGCTTTTATAAGTGTGTGTATGTTGATATAAAATCTATGGCGTATACAATGTTTTATGAATTTAACACTTACAATAACAAAAAAGATTTGGTTGTGGCAGCTGCTGTTAAATTTAACTGTTTATCTGACAATTGAAGCGTTTTGAAAGTTTTGAGACAAATTTTCTTTCCGAGCAGTAGGTTTTTAAACGCATTACGCCATGTGTGGTGTGCGATAAGGATTAAGAAAAGAGAAAAGTTATGTAAAAAAGTTATATCAATATATGATGTATTGGTTGCTAATTATTCTTTTAACATATTTTACAATCTCTTAAAAAAATATTTTTTTCCTAAAATTTTTGTTTTCATTCCAATTCTTTTATTGCACATTTTATCATATTCTATATCTAATATTTATATAATTCTTAATAAAAAATAGAAAGCCACTACCGTCCATAGCGTTTTGAAAAACATATAAAACAATACATTTGAATGCAACTTAACCAAAGCATTGAAGTTTTATGAAGTTTGTTGAATTAAAATTAAAATTTTTGTAATTAAAAAATTATAATACTTTTTGCTACCGAATACCACATACTTTTATTCAAATCTATAATTAACTACATTTTAAATATTACATAACTTCATTTTATTTCATGCAAATTGGCTTCTGCAACATTTGTATATATATAATGCAACATTAACAATGAACAAAATGTTGCAATGCAATCTTGTTCTCAGGAACACCCTCAAATTGCCACTTGCGATTTCGATTTAATTACTCATACGCCCCGCAGCCGTTTGAGAGTAAAATTTCCCATGCAAAAGTGTAATGACATAAATAAATAGCACACAACACACAAACATACATGTGTATATGTGTAGCGCATTAGCATTTGCGCTGCTGCTGCTGAGAACACGACTTCATTCACACGCTGCCGACTGACCTTCGCAAGTTCGAAATCGTTACGCGGGTGCAAAGCGCCACCGATGGGGCAATGTGCCAACTCATTGTTATGCTTTTGCATGTATGTGAGTATTAGATGAAGTAAAGCGTTGAGTCATATGGTAAGCGTCGACATAACATGAAGTGAATTTTTTCTCACATTTAGCAAATATACGTGTAAAGCCAACTCGCAGGTATAATGATTGAGTAGACTCGATGTTGATGAAAAGACAAAGTTGAATTTTATAAAAAAAAATAAAACAAACTAGACCACACATTGGCATAGTGTAATATTTTTATTATATACAATACATAAAATCTAATAAAATCTTGTTTCTCTCTTCGCTCTTTTCAGGCCTATCCCAAATACCACTACAACTACGGAGTTGCCGACTCACACACCGGTGATGTCAAGTCCCAGCATGAAGTGCGCGACGGTGATGTAGTGAAGGGCTCATACTCGCTCGTCGAACCCGACGGTTCGGTGCGCACTGTCGAGTACACCGCCGATGACCATAACGGTTTCAACGCAGTTGTCTCGAAGAGTGCTCCAACCATCCACCACGCCGCCCCAGTTGCCGTTGCGCATGCCGCTCCAGTTCTCGCCCACGCTCACGCCCCAGTTGTAGCGCACCACATTGCCGCCGCCCCCGCTGTACCATTGGCCGCCGTCGCGCATCACGCTCCCGCCGCCTACGGCTACGCTACACACGACGCACATGCTCATGTCGCCCACTATTAAAAATAGGACAGAAAAACACCCAGCTGCGATCTATAAATAGGAAAAACAAAATGGACCTGATCCCACTCACCCCAAAAAGAAAACAGCGAAGCATTAGAATTTATTTATTAACGAATACCTAATATAAATATTATAATACATACCTACATATGTACATATGAATCAAAGGAATCCCAAGCTACGACGACGACCTATGATTTGAAGGCAATTGCAACGAGTTGGAACGAAAGGAAGGAGAGCGGTTAGCAGTAAAGAATGAACAGAGAGCGCTGCGAAAGGGAGATGTAAAAGCATGGAGCTTCAAGTAGCCATAAGGAAGCTCAAAGTTTTTGTACAAGTGTGGGCAAATAGTAGTTCTTTATACATTCTTAAACACACTATCCATTTCGTTCACTCTCTCTCTCATTTTCTTAATAACATTTCCGCTCTTCAAATCATTATTCTCTCCCTCTCTATTACTCAAGGCATTTGATAATACTCTCCAATATAAAATACACTGCCATTCATATGCTACTCTCCTCTCATTTTTGTAAATATTTACTTAGATCTCTTCATGTCCCAAAATATATACTACTCCTATCTTCATCTACACTTCGCCTTCTCTTAAGTGGAAACATGAAAGCGTCGGCAAAACTACATATATACTGGTCATTCCCACACAGTTGGAGTTATGAATATTTCCACTCACTCAGTTAAACCCTCAGTCAGTCACTCACGCACCTACTTGCCTACTCACTCACTAGTTTTACAGTCTCACTAATACTCAAAGAACACTCCTGCGTTTGCTACGCGACATTATTTTCTGTTTACTCGTAAAAGGAAAAGATTAATAATAATAATTTTGTATATGAATGTACCTTAAACGCAAATGAAAGAGAAAATGTCCCAACGGTAGAAGCAGAGAAGAAGGGAAAAAGAAGTCGACAACTACTTAGAAATGAAGTCCGTTAAAGAATATCAAATTTACATTTACATACAAATGAAATGCCTGTAAACTATGGAAATCGCATACATACATACTTACTCAAATGTATGTATCGTATAGTATTTCGTAATAGCGAACAAATATAAGAAATTGTATTATGATAATTTTTTTATACTTGCGTTAAATATTAAGTGATTACATGTGAAAAATGCTATAAATAAAAAATGTAGTGAATTAAAAACAAAAAGTGATTTTCTATTTCAAATACTTAGCTATTGTTTTAACGCGTCAGAAGAAAATGCTGAGAAGATAAAAATATGGCAAGAGACACGATAAACAGGATTTCAGCATAAAAAACTAACACAAGGAAATATTTTTATTAACGTTATTATTAATACAATATTTAGGAAGAAAGTAGAATAGGCAAGTTTCCATGGCACATGAAGAGCGAATCAATCGATGCAGTCTCCACTTTTAATTTACTTTCAAACTACTTCAGGCATATCAAAAGTAGTTGTCGAAGCCGCTACCAAAACAAAGCAAAAACTGAAGGAAAGTGAGAAGAGTATTTAAATTAAGTCTTTTTCTTAGCAAACTTAATAGTATTTATAAAAACACAAAAATGTGATATTTTTCAAATTTTTTTTGAGTTAACACTTTTTTGGAGAAATCTACGAAATTCAAGGCATCCTCTTTGTGAGAAATATCGCAACGAATGAATGTTCAATTCTTTTAGGTGGAAATTCAGCTTAATCTGTTACCACGTAGTATATTTGTGATTTATTTAATAGAGTAGGGTATACAATACTTCGAAGTTTGGTCCTACATAAAATTGATAAAAAGAAAATCTTATCGTAAAAGTCAATAAAGAAGTGTGGTATATTGTGGATTGCGGTTACGAAAAAGTAAATGAAGGAATATCCAGTGATAAACATTAAAAGCACTGACCCAATGCAAGCTGGCTGTGCTGGTTTTTCTCAACTTGTATTACCTTGAAAGATTGTGGGGACAAATGAGCGCTACAAACTCTGTCAAAATTTCTGTCAAAGCCGCAACAGGGGTTGCATTATCTACTGTCAGAAACACAGACAAATAAAATATGTGCTTCCAATGCTTAAAACAACGCTACGCTTGGTCTTTTTTCATACGCCCCGTCGTTATATTCTGTTTTGACATATCTAACATATAAGTACTCTATAAGACTTAGCGTTCTTGGGGCAAGTCTCTTAACTTATATACATATATATGCACATGGAATTATGCTTGTATGTAAAATATGTTTTTCGGTTTTCATATATTACAGCTATACATTCTTTTATTTAGCTTAGCTTAATATGCCACAGTAGCCGAGGCTATAACAGTGCGTCATGACTTCAAATCGTGACAAGAACCAAATCCAAAACTAGAGAAATTTTTTTTAATTGCGATCACTCCTTAACAAAGATATCAATCAACCCCTTCGAAAGTATTTCCGGCATTAAATAAAACAGCTCTTCATTTATACAAAAACTTTCAAAACAAAAATTTCAAATTTAAAGGATAAACTTAAAGAACGATCCCGGCAGAAATAATATAATAATTATAAGATATGCAATCCATTTAGTTTATCATTTCGACCATTTCTTCGTTTACCATATTTATAAGTATTTTTCTAACAAAAACAATACAGAAAAAGTTAATGACAAACCACAAACAAACAAAAATCCAATGAGAGTCTTTTTCACGCGAGCTTAATGTGCATTAAACGAATCTCCACTGAAGTGGAAGCTTTCTCAAATCTATACCAAGTAACAGCACAGCTAAAGCTATAAAGCTTTTCACCTTGGTACTAGAATAGTTTTGCATACACTTAGGCATATAGAAATAAAGTTTGAGTACAAGTTAAATAAATTATTCGCTTGCTCTGACCGTACCCTTATTCCTATGCGGAAAGCTTAAAGGTTTTTGTTTTTTCTCTTACACATAGAATTAATTAAAGTTTAGTTGAATAAAAGAAGCTTTCAACATGTATTAAAACAAATCACTACCACACTTTTCAACCTTGGTGTACCATACAAATGCATATAATAATAATATAATGGATTTTTTATGAGCAACTTTTATTTTATGCCAAAAATACACTCGGAGAGCATGAAATTTCCTGTCAAGTGGTAACCGCAATTGAAAAAGTAAAACTTTCTTTATTTTATTAATTTTCTATATATTTTCACAAGCTTTTCAATAATTAACTATGTAGAACCTTTCAAGTTTTCAAAGTGGTATTAACCCTCTCTATTACGGGCTTAGTACAGTTATTTAATTTACTATTGTATTAATATGTCACTAAAATTTAAAAATTGAAAACGCTGCGATTGTATCACTCTTGAGTCATAATCAACTATACACTACCAATTAGTTTAGGTATCCGCTCAAAAATATTACTCCAAAATATGTAAGGAAATAATTAATATTAAGCGACCCCGCGAATTTTCTTGCGTTGGCGGAAGGAAAGTATCAATTTAGCATTGATACTTATGAAATAACAAACGCAAAAATTGCTGAACAACTAAAATTAATTAGTGCAGTTAATCAACCAATGTCTAGTTCTCAAGTAGAACCCAGACCCAAAATAGTTGAACAACCGGAAGTATATCTCCAACTTCCGCCCTGTGACACTGAAACATTTTATGGTGGATACGATGAGTGGCCGTCTTTCCGAGACATGTTCACTGCCGTATATATAAACCACCCCCTGCTCTCTCCAGCCCAAAAGTTATACCATCTCCGGTATAAGACAAGAGGCCAAGCAGGAGATATAGTTAAACGATTCGCTTTAACTAACGACAATTTCCAATTGGCTTGGGATGCTCTACACTCCCGATATGAAAACAAGCGCCAATTAGTCGACAATCAGGTCACAAAATTATTGAACTTACCCAAAGTTCGAAGAGAAACCAGTGAAGAGTTAATTGATTTGTATTCCACAATCACAAATTCTTTATCAGTGCTCGAAACTCTCGGCACACCCACTGATAGCTGGGACCCAATTCTGGTCAATATATGCTCATCCGCATTACCAGAAAATTCTCTAATGCTATGGGAGCAATCTCTCGCATCCCGAAAGCAATGCCCAACATGGCAACAAATGAAAGAATTCCTATACAGGCAATTCGAAATTAAAGAATGCGTTGAACACAAGCTCGCGAAATCCCCTACTTCGCATAATATAACTAAGCCTATTCTTTCTCCACAGAATAGCCACCAATCGTGTAAATTGTGCAAAAAGAATCATACGTTAAAGCATTGCAAGCAATTTAAGAAATTTCCGATACCCCAACGGTATAAATTTATAAAAATTAACAACATTTGTACAAATTGTCTTGCGTTGCACCATACCCTTAAACGGTGTACATCGCAACACATATGCTTGACTTGCCAAAAAAGGCATAATACTCTTTTGCACTTAAGCCCAACTCATGGGTTGGACCGAATAAATAAAAGAAATGTGCCCTTGGCCTCCCCGTGTCAAAATAAACACAAACAGGCACACTTGACCACCCCGAGTCAAGACACACAAAGAAATGCGATTTTGACCTCTCCGAGTCGAAATACACAGAAAACTGTGATGATCACCCCAGATCATAACCCAAAATCGGTCAAAAGAAAAAATATGCAATCGTGCTGCTCTACTCATGAGCAGATTTACTCATTGCACACCTTGATGTCTCCAAAATCAGGCTTTTCCCAAAGACGCCAAACAAATATGTTCCACAATCCCCGTAGAACAGTCTCAAGGCGACAGCATGACACTCAGTCATGTCTGGATCACAAGAATACTTACAATTCTAAAATTAAAAGAAGACACTTTTCACTGCAGAAAACTTCCAATTTTCTCCTTGCAGGAAAAGGACAGCCATCAAACGGTTGCCTTACACGGAGAACCCAACTCCTTAATGGCAAAGGTCACAATAGTATCCAGTATCTGCAACACAAGTGCAGCGTGAGCACTCCAAAGTATCCACGAACTCTTTCATCAACGCCACCGGATCCCGACAAAGGACATCGAAATAGTTGCACAAATATGCCCGCGTCTCAAATTCAAAAACCCGTCAGCTGAGCAAAAGCATCGACTTGCTAATTTCGCCACATACGGATATTGGCGGCTGAAAACCCAAACAAACTCAATACTGCACATTCGTGCAGGGGCCCCAGGATGTTTAAGCGTGTGCTTAATCATTAACACATCCATAGATTTTGTACGCACCCTAATGCGCTTTTGGCCTATATAAGCCGTGCTTGCAAAAAAACAAGCAAGATTTTCTTAACAACCATCGGCAAGCGCGAACGGGGCGACAAATTTAAAATTAAATTAAATTAAATAAAATATATACTTATTATATATAACATATATACATAAAGACATTTACATACCAAACAATTTTTAATACACAAATACAAAGCAATAAAGATTTTTGCTATTAATAGTAAAATAAACATTTTGTAATAAATAAACTTAATTTTCTTCTTTTATAATATGCAAATTTAAATAATAAAATTTTCTATATTTTGTAAATAAATAAGACATTGTACAAGTTAAATTGAATACGCGAGTGGTTTTATTTCGGACAAGCTCGAAGAAGGTACCTCGCGTAAACAGTTTTCTTATAAAAGCTAGAATTATTTATAGAAAATTTCATGGTGATAGCTCTTGAATTTAGAATGACAAGAGATCTTAATGCAATTCATCTTAGCAAAATTCAAACCAATTCGACTCAACTTATCTCATTTCGTCGTAGCTCATTTCAATTCAACTCACGTCCATTTAATTCCACTCAAATCAATTAACTTTTCGAAAAACCTGAGAAAAGGAACTATTTAAACTAAAACAAATTTAACTGAATAAAAAATGGCTGCATTTAAAATTCTTCTAATTCTATACCATTTACAACTGAGAAGTGTTATTGATAGCAACTGTAGGTTATTATTCTGATATTCATTGTAGAAGATCATATGTGTTGAAGGATTTGTTTTTATATTTTTGGAACGTAATAATAATTAATATATTCATATAATATGTATTTACGCCCAAGAAAGAGCGAGATCAATATTTAACCAGAAAGACGAGCGCGCGAGTAGCCTTTAACTCGACTTAACAGTGATAATTATGAATCAAAGCAATGCAAAGTCAAAGACACATCGGATATCATTAAATGCATTTAAGAAGCAAATATTTGAGAAAATAACAATAAGAACAACAACACCATGAATTGTTCGAAATACAAAAAATAGAGGGCAAAAACAACAATGTCACTGGCAATGTGAGTATTATTTTCGCTTGCATCTCTGTGGCTGCGGTGGCTTGATGGTGGCCTGTTGGTGGCAATGTCGGTGGTTAATTGACATTTAATGGTATTTGTACTTGAAGCTTGGAAAATCAGTGCAATCGGAGTAGGTTAATTTCAGAATTGTAAGACGTGAGATTTTTCCAGCTAAAACAACATCTACATATGCATATATCCAAACGTAAATGTAAATTTAAATGAAGTTTTTTTTATGAATTTGCATATTTTTGAGTGGAAAAAGTCAAAAAGCTTCACAGGTGGGCTCAAAAGTGATTTTCTACTTCCGCACGTATGAGCAAATTTGTGAAAAAGTATAAAAGACAAAGACATACATAATAGATATCTTTTGCAAATAGATTTCGCGCCAACTTCCGGCACATTGTAGTAAAATTTATCACTCATAAAAGCAAGTAAATAGACAATAGCTACTTTCCGGTCCATGAGCTTCACCACACCGCTCAATACCATACTCACCACACACAAGCCAATTTAGGTTAACAAATTCGTACAAATTAATCTATTTGCACATTCATACTTACGTGTGTATATGTGTGTGAGTAGTTGCCGATTTATTTACTTAAGCATATAAAGTTTTTTCATCCAGCTTGTTTACCCTCAAGTCTTCGCCGAAAATCACCAGAGCGGATAAATACAAACCGTACAAACAAAAACAACATGTGAGTGATGGTAGTAAACTGTAAACCACCAAACTGTTATTTTATTTTTTTTCCGTCAGCTATTGTATTTCCTTATTCTTTCTTTTCCTATGTACTCCCTGGCATTTTTATAATTGTTTCTCAACCATCCACCCACCACGCACGTATGAGAAGTCTCTCAGGCTGAACTTCAAAGCTCTTGTGCGTGCCTCCAATTAATTACCAACGTCTTTTAGACTGCTCTTATCGCCTGCTTAACAGTTAAAGGTCAATGTTAAGATTCTGATTTATTCACGCGTTTATTTGTACTTTGCTCAATTGTTATTTGAATTTTTTTGTGAAAAGTGAAACCATTTAAACTGTTTTCCGCATGCAAATTCTTTTCACAGACTGCCGGAAGGAAGGCAAATATTAAAATGATATACGTTATGGTAAGGGCAGTAAATTTGTTGATTGTTTGATATAACTAATTCCTAATTAAATAATTTTAGTTTGACACACAATCCATACGAAGCGAATTCATTTGCCACAGACCACTGGAGAGTCTTGGTTAAGGTTTGTACCTGCCACTTAGGGAACGAGTTAGATTTTTTACATTCGGTTGGTTTCTTGGCGCAATAACTATGTCTATAGCGTTTTAAACTGTAAATTTTGCTCTAATAACCTTTGCCAACTCTCATTGCCACAAAGCACCTTAAAATTCTTAGACCGAAATAAAGCATTTCTGTTTGTCTGTATGTATGTTTGTAGTACCAACACAAACTGTAACAAAAGCAATAAGGAATTCCAGTCTAAAAATAAAACAACAAATCAATATCGATATCACGAACTGCAAAGTAAAAAACCAGTAGCAATGTCAAGACGACGGCCGCGGTAGCCGAGTGGTTAGCATTGCGTACTACCATTTGGAAGGCTCGGGTTCAAATCCTGGTATCGTACTAACATCGAAAAAGTCATAGAAAATTAATTTAAATACAAAATTAAGATAAATTTTATAACTGCGGTCGCCCCTCGGCAGGGAATTTCAACCACTCCGAGTGTACCATATTTCTGACATGAAATTAAAGCTCCACATAAAAAATAGTCAGCCGTTCGGAGGCGGCTTAGTATAAACTGTAGATCCCTCCATTTGTTGGAAAAAATATCAAGACGCAAAACCACAAATTGGTGGAGCAGCTCGGCCGAAAATCGCTTCAGCGGTTACAAAGCACCAATTGTATTATATATGAGTATATATGTCAAGACTGTGCTTTCAATTATGTTTTGTCAATAAGAATGTGCACGAGTATGTGCAACAGATGCAACATGCCAACTGAACACTGTTCTTGCTGCTGAACAGTTGCAGTAAAAAAATTATGAGGAGACCATGAAATGACCAGCAGGCGAGAAGAAGAGTCAATACACAAAACAAACAACAACTAACTTGACCATTCGCTTATATGTGAGCATTAGGGCATCTACTATTTTCAAAAACAGGACTGAAGTGGCATCAACAAACTTTTTTGTGGAATAGCTTAAATTTGATATGGTCACGAAAGGTATGAAGACTATGCCAATGGCCAAAGACAACTCATCTTTCTTTTTTATTATTAAACTATGCATACAAATATCTACTTCGTAAAGATAGACCAGACTTCGTCGAATATATAGTATACTAAACGCCCGTTGAGTCAGGATCCCCTGCCAGAAGAAGTCTGATGAGGAGTTGTGGTGATCTCAGGATCAGCTGTCACTTCTACAAGTTTTCAATTCATACAAACAAATAGGCCTCCAGCTCACTAACTTTAACTAAAATTTATGTATATACTATGACACAGGAATGTAAAGAATATAAAATGTATAAACTATTACACTAATTACAAGTAAATAATTTTAGGTTAAGAGTATGCATTGGTGAACTAAACTTGTTCAAATTATATACGATACGAGTATATTGAATGTGATTAAAACAGCCTTTTTGCAAAAATAAGGTTCACCCTAATATAAAAATGCGCATCTTGGTATTTATACTTATATAATTCAGATGAGTTCGTTGATAGATGTAATTTATAACAACATAGACGTTAGTTTTTAGAAAACTAGATTTGCTAGTAAATATGCTTCAAATGTATATAAAGTGTTTACACTCTTAGCCTTTAGAGATCAATTATAGAATAGAATTTAAATAGTCACAAGAAATATGCCATGCATACTAAAATAAACCATATTTTTAGTGCAGAGCATTTTTTATTATCGACGCATAGCACACAACTAACATAGGTACATATATATGTATTTATGTATTTATGCACAATTGATATACGTAGCACTGCTGCTACACGCGTACACACACGTTGAAGCTACTACTTTCGCAATCAAATCGAGCATCGCTGAACTGGTTTACTCGCGTCTTTAGAGTGCTGAAAGACTGTTTACGGTCACTTTGGACATTCTGCTTGCATTTTTCATGACTTTCGATTTTCAAAGTCATGCAATACTACTTTGATCAGCCGTATTATTTGCTATAAATGTCAACGGTATTTAAATTGTTGCCAGTGACAATCAATCCAATTAAAGTTCTCCTCAAAAATCTTTACCATAGCAGAAGAAGCTCATAGGCAGCACATAGCAAAAACGATTTGCCGCGTGTGTAAGTAGAAAATTTTAAAGCTGTATTTTGTTAATATACTCGGATTTGTTGGTCATCAAATATACCTTATGATACTGAAAACCAAACGAATTTAACCTTCCCGCAGACAATTTCCAAAATAAAACTTAGCTCCAAACAGCAAACTATTATCGAAGCGATCAAATATTCGGTTCTCACTTTCGGGGTTTCCGAAAGGCAATTAGAGTGCGTAACGGATCTCTACATTTAGTTACAGTTATAGCTATAAACCATAATGTGATAATTATAGTACACGGCCATGATACTACATTAGGCAACTTCCGGACAAATGAGTAGAAAAGAAAGGTCCAATATATCGTAGATAACCCGAGTGTGCCAGCTACGTATGTATTAAGGTAAATCATAATGCCATCAGCCGCTTATTTTGAGAAGACAGTAAAAGACTGAAACTGGAGATAATAGAAAATTCAGTTTTTTCGATTTTCCTTTTCTCCAAAGTGTTTTTAAACTAATTTGAAAGTTTGAAAGAATCACACTCTCTTAAAATGCTACACATATCGTCATTAAAAACTATCTGAATTGGGCTTAGTGGCAAAAATCGTAAATGGAAATATTATAGTAGAATCTAAGTTGATTAAGTATTCATCATGAGCCAAATCCTGGATCGACACATACCACCAGAGTAGGCTGACGCTGAGCAAAAAGACACTCAGATTCGTTCAATACCAGGCTGGGCGACTCCTTATGTCAATTCTTTAATTTAAAGCTGGAGTATATAATACGAGCTAAAGGGCTAAATAGAGAAAGTAGCTAGGCAAATGAGTCTGGCATAAGGATGTTCGAGAAAAATGTTCTGTGGAAGATTTATGGTCCTTCGAATCAAGAGGCAACCGGTACGCTGGTGGGTTACGTTGTTTGAGGAGATGAGAAACTTCAGTTTTAGAATTATTGGTTGCAGTACCCACTGGCAAAAACCGAGGAAGAGAAAGCCCACACTACATTGGAATGATCAAAAAAAATAAGGACATACCTCACTTAAAGTTCCTAGAGAAGTGAGAAATAAAAAAAAGCCAAATTAGTGGTCAAAACTTATAATAAAGATATAGTATTATAGTATCATGCATCTTTATATATGATCTTTAATTTATGCTTAAATAAAAAATCACAATCACAATAAAACCGCACATTTTGTTCAATTATGCAACTTATGTTAACTGGATTAATGGCGTTAGCCACTCAGCTGTAGAAATTTCGACAATTCTTCTTCATAAATAAAATGCGCAAAAAGCAGTCATTAAAAATGCAGGTTGCCTCAGCGTATGTCGCACAAGCAACACAACGTCACGCCACACCAAAATCCAAGCTTATTTGGAACAACTAAATAACGAACTATGAACTTGGATGTGCCAACATACACTTACTTACTTACATGTGGGCATAAGCGCGTGTATATCAGTTCCCCTGCTCAGCAGCCATTAGCACCATTAGCTCTGCTTATTGCGGTCATCACTTGGCAATTATTACAGCTACTTTATTTTATTGTTAACTTACGAGCTGCTCTGTCACTTGTCAAAGGTGCGAAAACCAGCTGTGACTAATTAAATAACACACGCCTCTAACTACATGCGATCGCGAAAGGGAACTAGAGTGTGAGGAGCGATAGGCAAAAAGATGGCTTTATTACTTACGTTCGCTTCACTTTTCATTTGACTTTTGTGCACTCGCCACACCGTTAGCGCAGGTCAGTGCTACATTACTACGTAGATGTTATAGCCACAGTTTTTTTTTTGTTTTTTTTTTACAAATTTTCCCACCATGAAGTTGCTGCTAATTATACCCTACTCGGCTCAAAGTAGGTATGGCGCTAAAAATTTGAAATAATATAATCATAATAACAACGTTTCGCAGATTCATTTCTTGTGAACAAAAGAAAAATTGCCTGATTTGCAATCTCTACTGATGCTTTCGAGCTTTTTGACTGACCTATAATTTTTTTCTAAAAATTTTGTTTTGCATGAACCGGCCGAAAATCGCTTCAGCGGTTACAAAGCTCCCAAGTTGAGATGACAAAGTTTTAATAAAATGTCAGACCATCTGATGCAATTAAGAATAAAAACTGCAAAAAATAAAGCCACATACGCTAATCACACTAAACGTAAAATACCATATTCATGAGCTTTCGATTCGTCAAAAAAAAGTTCGTTGCAATGTTAATTGTATTTATTTATAGGACATTTCCAACAATTCAGAAATTATTTAATATTTTTAATATCTTACTTTTTACATTCCCTCTTATCTCCTTCCCTCTATCTCTATCATATGCATATTTTATGAGCCAAAACGAGTGTTTTTGCAAAGTGTTGATACCTCAAAGTTGCCAAATGTCGTGGTCGAGTGAGTGTAACTTTGTGTGGCACAACAGAAAACGAAATAATATTATTTTATTATTAATCCAGAAAAAATGCATAGTTTCAAGTTATGCTTCTAATAACGCCTGTATGACCAACCTTCTCAAATGAAGTTAATTTAGTTAAGTTCACCTGGCAGACAGACTGAAATTCAAATTATACGCAATTGGCGCATGCCATGGAAATTAAGTCGTCAGTGTTTTAGTTGTTGTTATCTACGTTAGGTTAAATATGTGTTGGCCTCGTAAATCACATATTCACATATGTATGCATATGTACTTAATTCCCATACTGCGGAACTCACAATACATACGTGTATGTATAAGAATTAATGTATAATATGTACGTGCAAGCGATAGTGTTATTGTCGTGTTTTGTTGTCTGTTATTTAACTAAAGAATTCATGACAAATCCTACAGCTAAGCTTACCCTTAATTGTCTCGCTTTTCTCAAGTTTAATCTATGTATGTGAAGTTTCAATTGAATTTTTGTACGAATTACATTGGGAAAACGTTATATTGTGAATGAAATTTTTTGAAAAATACGTGGCAAGGTCGTCGCATACATTCCTTAATGTATGGGAGTAATACAGTATACTTTAGTTTAGTTTGATTGTTTAACGTTTCGATTTATTTTTCAGAGACTGTGTAAATAATTTTCAATATTTATGCCATCAAAAAACCTACATTAGTTAGCGCTTTATATCGATTTCTCCAATTTACGGAGTACACTTTAATGATTTCCCAACAAAGGGGGAACCTACAGTTTATTTTATGGCTCCTCAGAATGGCTGATGGATTTTTCTGAGGAGATTTTATTTCGTGCTGAAATATACTCAGAAGGGTTGATATTCCTCTCAAGGGTTGAACGCAATTAGAAGAAACTAACGTAGTTTTGTTAATCAAAAATTGATTTTATATCATTTTGGAACTCTAACACAGGACCTTCCACGTGGTAGTAAGCCCGGCTAAGCCCTTGGCTATTACGACCGCCAAACAACTTTACATAACATTAAAAATAAAAGTCAATGTTCAATTTCCTGCTTTTTATTAGATTAAATTTATGTCTATTAACACCTTACGCGCTTAGCATTAGCCATTTAAGGAACGGTTAATCACCAAGAAATCTTTGCTGAAAAAATGCCATGAAATTCATTCAACTCTGGTCGCAAATACATATTTGTAAAAATTTATTGTAGAGCTTAGCACTTAATTGTAAAATTGAAAATTAATTGAAATGCTGAGGTGCAAATCGGCTTAAAATATATTTTTCGTCGAGTCACTCAAGTCGAACAGTTGTAAATGAAAATATTTTTATAATACTTATTTTACTACATATACATATTTGCTGAAAAATTAAAATATTAATATCACCCCCGCAATATCTCCTTTATAATCTAATATATAATAAAATAATTTTTTGTTTGTTTGTTTTTTCACTGTAATACATTGACCTTAACGTGATTGCTGATTGCGACGATTAATATGAACCAATTCATATTGAGACATTTCTCATAGCAGCAATCACTAGTGGACCCTAACCGTCAGCCAGGTAGCGAACAAAGCGATAAACATGAAATAAATTGCCAATGGCTCAATTGCAATCACTCATTTGTTATATTGCTACATTTAATTTAAAACAAATTGCAAGCAATGGCAAAAATAAGAAATAATAAAACTACAAATTCACGCATTTTATGTTAAAGTGACTCCAATTATATGAACTTTTGATACGTTTGATACCTTTGATAGCTGTCAAATTGCAAAACTTCAAATTATTCGTCCGGCCAATTTACGCGTCGCAGTACAGATATTGATACACGTACATTTGTACACAGTCGTTTTTTTGTTCGTTATTACATTGAATTTACAGTTAACTAACATTTGACACTGAAAAATTGGCAATTCCATTAAGTGGATTATATTTTTCAAAGAAACTATTTCTGGCATTAAAATGATCTTTAAAATTCATAAATTTGTGATTTTTTTTTAAATGATATAAATTACATACAAGTACAATACATTTAGTAACAGAGAAAAGTCAAAATGTGCCTAGCAACCGCATTGAATTGTCCCTTTGCGAAGGAAAATGTTAGTTGAACGATGAAAAATGGAAGCAAATAAATTAAATAAATAAATTGGGCAAACAAATATAAAATGTAGCAACAATTGATTTGTATGCCTATAAGAACTTCACTAATGAAAAAAGGAATAATTTAAACACAACCATTTTTTTTTATTTTCCCTCCTCAACATGTTCAAAGATTTATTTGTGGTGCAATTTAGTCGCAACCGTTTGTGCAATGGCAGCATTTTTCAATGAATCCAATAAAGATTCACAAACTGTTTCAAATACCTAGATGTGATAATTGAGAGCTCTTAGTGACATTGACAGCGACACCAAAGCATACCACACCGAAACCAACACTTCTAAGTGAATGAACATCCAACTCTGCAAATACACGTATTCATATGTCTTTAGGTATCATATCATTACCCATAAACCTTGAACCTTCACCGTGGGATACAAATAAGCAACCGCACAGGAGCGCCCATGAAGACCTAGAATAAGCATACATGCGATTATGTGCATGTTCTAGCAACCCTATATTAAAACAAAATGAACTTGGTAAATCAAGCCACAAGAATTCTTAAAAAAATATATAATATATGTATGTATATGCGAGCAGGTACTCAAGTGCATTTATGTGACTTAAGAAGACACAAATATGTGCAACTGAAACCAATGCTTCGAATACTTAGAATTTAGATAAAATTAAACCACAAAATATATAAAATTGAAAACAAAACTAATGCATGCGTTATTATGTCATTAGTTAAAAAAAATAAAAAGAAAAAACTAACATACACGTACGTACCTATATCATTTTTCAAATTTCTTAATTATATGTTAAATAAATTAATTTAATTTTATTTATTTAATTTTATTTAATTTAATTTTATATATTTTAATTCAGTGCAGTTTGTGTTATTGTGAGATTAAATCAGTTGTTGCTTTAAGTACATTATTTCACTGGTTAATCGCGTTCAATACCAAATACTTAATTTTTTGGTTTTGTCACTTTTGACAACAGCGTAACAAAAAACTGTCAAAATTCCCATTAACTATAGGTATTGGTCAATTAGTTTAGAAATAACTTACTTTCATTAAATATAATTAAAATTTGTGACTGTAAAATGTACAACGAATTTGAAGTTGAAGTGAAATACTTTGCATATGTCTAATATGTACACACAATTAGACACCCCTTACTTTAGGCTATCAAAACAAATTATTTTTGGGATCAACTCACAAAGAAGAGCGAAAGTCAAATGGTACACAGCATAGAAATTTTTTTCGCGCTTGTGGCTTAAGTCTTTTGTACTCCATCAATTTTTTAGGTCGCAAAGTAACCTTGACTTTGATGTTGCTGTCGATCGTGTCTAGGGTAGACAATGAAAGCATATATTTGCCCATTAAGCTAGAAAAAGCAAAGTGAGGAAAATTATTATAATTTTTTTGTTTATATGTAATATTAAGAAGAAAAAGAAATAGGAAGTTAAGAATTTACCTATTAAAATGAGAATTTTTTGCTTTCAATAGCAATAGGCTATAAATATTTTTTATGAGCTGAAACAGTTTATGAACTAAATGTATGTGCTTCAGTGTGGACATATTTGCTCACATGGAAATTATCGGGCAGTTAATACAAATTCAAGTTTCAACTTTATTACAGCTAAAAGCTTTTCTTGAGAGTAATAAACGCCAACTCAGTACATATAAATTATGCAAACTTGTCATCATCAAATGACCACAATACAAAATCATTGCCTTCATACTTTCATAGTCAAGCCGATACGTAATTTACAATCGTCGTTTTCATGAAAATATTTAACAGTCCGTCTCAATTTGCTCGCATTGGAGAAGCTGTTGTAAGAAACCAATGAGCCTTTTCGGGGATATTGCACTTATTTCTGATTCTTTCCCATCTGGTCATCTTAATCTGTCTTCCGCTTCTTATTTATTAATTAATTTTTAAAATATTTTCATCAATGGTATTTCGCTGAAAGTGGTGATGTCTTCTTCATTTGTGTTTGTCTCAGTTTAACTGTTCTAGCACAAATATTTGCGAATTGCATCTTGTGGTGTCTTTCTCAAAAGTATTAAAGATATAAATAATTTTTTTCTTAAAACCTTTTTGCATTCATTTTCAAAATTACTACTCCAGAAAGGATATCCTTCCGACAAACCAACACACTCACATATTTTAAACACAAATGTACTAACAGAAAAACATTGTATGCTCGATACAGCCTAGACAACATCATTACACAAATAAAATCATTACACACTTTGCAAATGCAACAAAATCAAAGACAAGAAGAGGAGAATGCAGCAGCGATATATTTTAGCAATATATAACAATATTAGGTATATTATATTTCAACAATAGCAGCTACAAAAACTAAAAAAGCAACTGCACCACGGCATAAGATAATTTCAAATACATATTCACCACACCGGCGTAGTGGTAGAAAACATGTTAAGTAAATTAGCAGTGAGTGGAGAATCGCTTCAATTGAGAGCCCGTTTCTTCGCTTGAGTAATTTACAAAGCAGGCGCAACGCTAGCAGAGAATAGAGCCAGGCACTTGGCCCGTGGCGGTAGCAGAGCCCGTGGCAATACCGGCACAAAAAGGCAAATGAACAATAGAACGCGCGCGTGCAACGCGGCTCCGAGCAGTGGCATAACTTAGCCAAAGTCTAAACAGCCCAGCACAACTCTGTCAACGTTCAAAGCCAGAAGCATCGCCGCATAAAGTGTTGATAGCTTTACTGATCGACTGCGCCGCTGCCCTGCTTTACTACCAGCAATAAGCTGCTATACCCATTGCTGCGAGCTGCGAGCTACGTACCTGACGCATTTTCTATGCTGCCTTGGCGCGTGTTTGTTTTGTGTATTTAACGGAAACTTGATCTCAGAATCGGCACAGTATTCCGGGCAATTCAGCAGTGTGCAAATCGGTGGTGCCGTCGAAATACTTCAAGTGCGAATTTAATTCAAATAAATATTTCTTCCTAATTTTTGTATAAAAATAATATAAATTGAAACGGATATTTACAAGTTTTTTTTTAACAAAAAATAATTTTTATTTCCAGCAACTTTTAAACGACCCTTGCTCGTCTATTCCTTGAAATAAATCTAACCAGTGCAATTGTAATTATTGTGGTTACCTTCGTTCCCATTAAAAGAATTACCAAAATAAGAAATCTAAAAATGGCAAACCTGAAGTGTATACTCGTTCTCACAATCGCCTTCTTTGGGAGCGCAGTGTTGGCGCGGCCAGGATATGCAGTGGATTATTATGTGAGTGTATTGTGGACATTTTTAAAGTTACGTATACGCTGTGTGGTGCTGTTGTACTAGACATTAAGAGCAAGTGATTTGAACACACATGATGGCAAATAGAAAATTAAAACTTTACTTATTTGTTATAAAGTGTTTCAAAAACATTTGTGTAAAGAATTGTTTTCTTTATTCCAAAAAAAATTCAAGTTAATTATTATGGATATTCGTTAATAATCAAAACAATATATAATTGCGGAACAAAAAGTAAAATATTTTACTTTTATTAATAAATAAATTTGGGAAAACTTTGTTCTTTATTTATCCAAATTCCATAAAAATATTCACATTTTTTAAACTTTTCAAATTTTCTAAACTAAGACAAAAGTTTGTCAACGGTCACTAAAAAATTATTGATTGGTTTTTTTTTTTAATTAAATTTCTTAAATTTGGTAAATTGTTATTTATAGCACAATTGATACTAAATATAAATGTTTTTTTTTTAATTTAAATTATTCACCGAATTTCTAAACTTATAAAATATTCCATTTTCTCTTTTCAGAACCATCCCAAATACGCATTCAATTACGGTGTGGCCGATCACACAACTGGTGATGTGAAGTCGCAACACGAAACGCGGGATGGTGATATTGTCAAAGGTGGGTGCAGGACTTAATTTAAGATTAATTAAAATCAAAAATATTATACCTTAAGTAGTACAAAAATACTTTATTCCCCTCCTTTTTTTTTGGCGAAACTAAAAATTTTGCAAGTGAAAAATGACATGCTTTTATTTTGCACTAATATTTTAATAGGCCAATACTCGCTCGTCGAACCAGATGGCTCCATCCGCACCGTCGACTATACCGCTGATCCTATTAACGGCTTTAACGCTGTTGTTACAAAATCAGGACCCACAGTACATGCGCAGGCGTTAGTGCCCGCACCACACTATGAACCAGCACCAGTGGTGAAGCATGTTGCGCCCGCGCCAGCGGTTGTAGTGCCAGCACCAGCGCCTTATGGTAAGTGAACAAGATTTTTTTTTTTTTTTTTTTTTTTGATAATGAAAAAGCATTTATTTATTTTATGCCAATAGTAAAACCAACAAAGCTTCTATCATTTTTAAATTAATATTACTCAGTCAGCTACCCACATTTAATAGAATGAGCTTAATTAAAATTAGTTGCAACACATTTCTCTAAGTTTCGGAACCACACCCTTTTCGTATAATATCTTCTTCTAGCCAACTTTTAATTTCCTCCTACTAATACCTTTTCTACTCGTCTGATTTTTACAATAGTTCCGTAGTCACCTGCAACTCAGCCAAACACTTCCACAAATCTTTTCCTAAAAGAAATTTGTCACCATTCCATTTCTTTACTTTATTCCACACATTTGTTGGCTTGTTATTATATGATATTTTATCATTGTGACAACAACACCGTCTTCTATGCTATTTCTCATCATTCTTTATGGAATTCTTCATGCACAGGCATTAATACATATCGCATGGTGAAGTTGTTGCGCCGCCACGCTCACATCAAAAATAATCAATTCCTTAAATTACGCCCAGACGAGTCAGCTGAGACAGCAGACTATCATTATTATGATGCACATAATTACTATTACTAATATGGAAGAGTGAGTGCAAGAAAAAAACAAAAGAAATAAACAACAAAATCCACCTACGGCGAATAAATCACACATTTTGCATATACTTATGTATGTACCTATGCATGTATATATGCACATAGTCCATATAGGTATGCCATTGTCATTTGTCATTATAGTACATAATTAGTTTATACATAAGCTTCCACCTGCCTCAGTAAAAAGTTTGCATTACTCATTTTATTTTCCCACAAACCAAATTACTCGCTTATTTATTCACTAACAATTACTTTGAATATTAATGTAATTATTTTAATTAGTTTGGCTCAGTCAGTGCGATTAGACAGAGGGAATTTAATCTAGATTACAGCGATTTGTTATACATATTTATTGAATTTATTGTTCTACGTGACGTTCAAATTTAATTGCGCTCAAAGATTCATGCATATATGAGAACATACAGAGTCGCGCAATTATGAAATTTACATATTTACATATTATATATTATATATTATTTGCAACTCTTACTTTTTATGATTCATTTTTTATTCTAAGCATATACTTTGATCTTTAAGCAATAAAGAGCTTAAGATAATAAGCCATTTCCTGCGAAAGTTCAACTTACATTTTTTATTTCTAAGGATAAAAAAAAAATAAATAAATGAAACTAAGTGGAGAATATGAACACATACAGAGGGTTTAACTAATAACAGTATCAGTATTAACATAAATGAAACTCTCTGAAAAAGCCATGCCCGCCTTAAGAATTAACTACATACACGTACTTTTGTATTATTTTGTTCTGAGTCGTCTTTAAATGAACTTTGAAATTTGTAGCTTGCTGCATTAAAGAGAAAATCATGATAATAACTCGAGGAGGTATTTTAAAAATATTTTTATATAAGCAAAACCTTTACAAACTTTTTCTCAAATATTCAACATTATTAAAAATTTTCATTTCTCACTTCAAAAGCTCTGTTTGAGTTTAGTTCTAAAAAACACATAAAACAATTGGTCCAGCTTAAAAAATGTCCTATACCAGCTTTGATCTAACCTTTAAATAATCTATGAAAAATATGCACCCCATATTTGTTTTGAAGTATCAGTAGCTTAAAGATTTATTATTTTCAGTTTCTACTTCGTATGCTGTCATCTGTCTCTCATTTATGATGGCAAAATATTAATATTCTATTAGTCAGAGATTTCATAAGCAATATTCTGTAATTTTCGCATACACTGCCATATAATCATAAAAGTTATCCAACATCTTTTCCAGTTATCCGTCATTGTTTTGATGTTACCACCCTATTCTCTATTCTCACCGCCTGCCTAAAGCACATGCCTTACACAGATTAGCCACCTACCGAACACCACCCTCTATTTGCTGCTGCATTTGTGCGTTTTTGCGTTTACCAACATTTGACCATATTACTTCGCAATCTTTTTGTTTTATTCCGAAGTTTAGAGTTTTCGAATTCCCATATTAGCATAAAGAATTACTGAAAAACTGAAAAACCAACTCGAATTATAAGCGAAAAGTCAGAAGAAACAACTTTAATGTGCTACTTTGCACTAGCAAAAATGAGCATATAGCAAAAAGCATTAAAAAAATTGCAAAATTTTTACATTAAAAAGATTCAATGTAAACAACAGATTTTTCGCATAACCCATTTACCATACGAGTGTGACGGCACAATAAGCCGCATGTGACATATTTATTATTTGATGGAACTTTGGAAACTTGATAAGCCGTTAGCAAATATGTATATGTGCATGTACATATTTTTATTCATAAGAAAAAATTACAAATTTTTCCAATATACATATGTACACACAGGGTAAAGACCTGACGACACGAAGCTCTAATTTCTGTTATGCAAGCACCTTTTGAAGAAATATCTATTACCACAAATTTCCAATATTCGTACATAATTATAATTAATACGTACATAAGGTCTATAAAACAAAGAAAAACAAGAAAGAGTTTGTAGGTACTGAATTCTCAATATAAATCAATTGTAACTTCAGCATAAAATTTCAGCAATAAAATCCGAGATTAACAAATAGCTGTCTGGTGTTACAGCAGCCGCCCACATAAATACACACAGGCGGCATGGCTTTCCTCGGTATGCAATCCAAACGAGGGTAAATCTTATTTTTTATTGTTGTAAAAGATGATGGAAATTTTTTTCCCAGGCAATAGTAATCATGTCACTTGCGACAACAATAATGTGATATTTGAAATTTACTCCCTCGCCACAAATGGGTTTTCAGGTCACTTTGATACTTCATTTTGTATTTCGTCATTTGCCTGGGAAAGCAAGAAAGAGTGTAAATAATATTAGCTTTTGTTTTATTGGGGCATAAATATATGTTTATAGTGCTAATTTCGCATTTATTACCACATCATTAATACCTTTATTAGTAATCAGGTTCGTAGCTAAAGTCTTTTGAATTATTTAACATTTCGGTTGACTTCACGGAGGTACGTTTTTATGTATGTATAAAATTGTTCATAAAAGACGCAATGAGAGCGGTGAACTTTGCTTTGTAATCATATAACTTAGAATAAATATCTTTGGATTATTTGTTTTCTAAAATAAAAAAAAAATTAATTAAAATATGAGCTCGACATGCAAGCCAACAACAACCCTATGTTTTGGAGTTTTAAATAAATTTTTAAATCGAAAGTAATAAAATATGTCAACATTCGAAGAGTAACCCTCCATCTAATTTCTACGGTCTTGAAGAAAACCCTGCCTGCCTTTGCTAATTTGTAAAACTCAATAATTTTCACTTTCGTTTTCTTTCTTATCCTCATGGCTACAGTTGTTTTATTTAACTGGTTACTACCGCGTAGGTCCGCACTTGTTTCGTTGGGAATCCAGGGCTAGTTCAGTATTATTTGTAGTAGCATGACTAGTTCGAAACTAGTTCAGTTAAAGTTTAGTAGTTTTAAATCGAATTTAGATCAAGCAATATGTTCAATAAAGTATTAGATAATAAATAAAAGAAAATCAATTAACACAAGCACTCACATAAGATCAAAAAATAACACTAACAATATACGAGTACTAATATTTATCGGTAAAGTCGCAAATGTTCACCATATCACTAAATTTCCTCAACTTGCTACTTTTGCATCTCTTCTACCCCTCCTCCTACGAAGCGTCAAAACAAAACAGAAACAAAAAACAAAAAACAAAGCGGAGTAGCCAGTGAACTGTGTCTTGTGTTACAACTAGACTCTTCAGTTTTAGCTTCACTTCACTGCTGCGATGTTTGTGTTTTTTTTAATATTGATGACATTGCTTCAGTTTGAACAAACGCATTATTGCCACTGGCGTCTGCGGCTTTCTTGGGCAATTGATGTTCCAACTGCGCAGTTTAAGCAATTTCTTAAAGTGACCATCATAAATTTGCGTAAAGTAATAGACATTTGCGCCGACAATAGAGAGGACACAAAACCACACACAAAAAAATCGATCGTCATTGCAAAATAATATTGAATAGTAAATTTCAAATAATACTCGTAATAAGCCAATGCAAGTATGTAGCATTTGTGTGTGTAAGTTGTTCCAAACAGAAAAAAATTTACTAATGCTTTTTACTATAACCATAACTTTTTTCTTTTAATGAAGCATATTTATTCCACTGGAAAAAAATGGGATAAAATTAAAAAATTGAGGACTTTTTGTATACTATATACTTACTGTACATATATACTTTTAATAACAGAAATTAATTTTTAAAAGGAATAATTCAAGAGTATTTAATGTCTTCCATATACCTACATATGTACTTATATTTATTTAACATTTTATTTCATTTTTCACTTCTAGCTCCTAAGCCCTACGCCCCCATCCACTACGATTACGATGATTATGGTCATGGTGCTCAATATGAATATGTGCCTCAGTACAACGGTCACTATGGTGGTGTTGCCGGCTACAATGCTCCTCACTACGATGGCCACTATGGCGGACATTATGGCGGTCACTATGGTGGTCATTATTGAGAGAGGAACACCAGATAGTGCGCTCTCTGCGGCAGCTGCCTTTTCGAACAGTGTACAACTCTTTTCAGCATAATTAGCGAAAATCGAGCGTAAAATTTATGCTCACCTAACATTTAATTAACCTCTCAATTTCTCTTCCCACATATCTTTTCCTTACACGTACTGCCTACAAATTACTCGCCAAAATGCTTTAAAACATTATTTACATATTCTATAACTGAAACTATAACAATGTCCATCTGTTTAGTCGATAAGTTTGTATTGTGTTTTTCTATTATTATTATTGTATTATTATAATTATTATTATTGGTTATTGTAGAATTTAAAAATTGTGTGCAAACTTTAAATTTCCGTTGTCGTTTGTCGATGCTCACTGCTGGCGTTTAACGGTTTATGCATGACATTCTGGCAAAGGTGTTCTATCCACCACTCTTGTAACAATATCTAATATTTATATAAACGTATGTATGTAAGTGAAGAAGATGATGTACAATATCATTTTTTATAATTTTTTATTTGTAACAAAAGAAAACTTTTTGTAACGCAACAATAAAACGAATACTCAAAAATTAAATAAAAAATCAATTATTAACTCATTTTGTATTGGAGACCCTTCAAGGTCTGGATGAAAATTACAAAAATTCCTCTGCTAAGGTTTTCATTGCTTTATTTGATCTTTAGTCTCCAACATAAGATTGAAAAGTTGAGCTTGAGTTTACGTGAAATATGAGATCAGGTAGCTTGCAAAATTCGTAACTCTCTTACTTCTTTCACATTTTTTTTTACCGATAAACTAGAATGTTCCCTTTCATCAATATTAATTCCTATAGCGTCTAAACGAAAGAAGACGTTACTCTAACATAGCCAATTCTAATGGCACTGTAAATTACTGGATACGTACACCTCATCTCTTGCTACCGACATTTCTAGAGTTTACCCTCAATTTTAGTTATGTTTACAAGTTGGCGAAAGCAACTCAATAAAAAAGAAAAAAACTGTTGTTGAACAGACCAAGAGTTAGTGATCCCAGACGAAGTAATGTGACGAAGAGAGATCCAGTAACGAATAAAGTTGCCTAGGGATTGAACGTAAGTACTAAGTTAATGAAATATAATATCTTAGGCAATTTCGGGGGGTTGCATTTACCTAAATAGCCTTTATGGACGAATTTACAAGAATATTATTAAAAAGAAGTGGTTTCAAAGGAATCGACTTATATTTCAGTGTACGCGTATGCAGATGGCCACCAAAGATATTTTTGTTGCACACCAACGTTATAAACAACTTCTAATAATATTTTTTCCGAGACTTAATGCGAAATAAAAATCGAGGTTTTTCATCCAACCTCTTATTTTTGGGCAGCGTTTTGATATTTTTCAACAAATGGAGAGACCTACAATTTATTTCATGCCGCTGTTTTCTAAAAGCGGCTTTTATTTCATGTTATAAATACACTCGGAGGGCTTAACAGTCGAGGGCCAATCACTATTGGAAGAATTGTTTTATTTAATTAATTTTGTTTACGCACTGCCGAGCATTCGGCTATTGATTGGGCTGCTTTCAACTAACGTATGGCGTGAATGTTGACACAAAAAATCTGTTTAGGACTCCTCAAGAGGGATAGCTTTCTAGTAAAGAAGTAACCTCTGGAGGTTAGACTCAGTAAGAAAATACTCTGACTGACCAAACTGTTGGTTCCACTCCTTTTATCGGCAAAACTATGGATGGTGCTGGAATCTGCTACTTAGCTTTTAGAAAGGTTTGAGTTTCCGCAAAGCTGATCATCCAAGACATTTTATCTGATTAGCTAAATTAAGTCTTATTAGTATTACTTTATTAATCATCTAGAAGTGTATTTCGTCAAGTAAATGTTTGCCAATATATTGTATGTAGTTAAATACAACAGTACATTTGAGCTCCGTTGCAATTGAAACGGAAATACATTTGGCTTTGTGCTTTATCTTTAGTTCATATTCTGCTTTTGTTTACAATGATCTTAAGCTTTATCTGTCACCACCCAGTAACTAGTTAGATATGTTCCACAAACAGTGGCTTCAATAAAGTGTTCAAGCGTAAGGTTCATGCATACGATTATATGAAACTGAGCGCTTAAAAGCTCATCACTAACAATCTTAAGAGCATTGTCTACATTTAGGCTGCTTTTAAATTTAAAAAGTTATGAGATTAAAAGCTTTATTTCTCAAGTACTGACAAATAGCGAATGGTTTTCTTTTACGTGTTGAAGGAAATTTTTTAAACATAACTGAGATCGAAACAATCAAATAAAGCATTTGTGTTAAAGTAGTCCATTTAAATATTTATATAAGTTTTGCAGATTAACAAAAAAAACTATAAAATATGTAATATAAAATATACAAGATGCAATACCAAATTCAAATTATAGAAATGTGAGGGAGTAAGGAGGCTTTTATAATTCGCAAATATATTTGGAAGCCCTTAGATACTCTATAATTTCTTGATGGCAAATACCTGTCCCTACCGAGCTCAGTTGTTGTTGTTGCTATTGTTGTAGCGGCCCCGAGCTCAGTCCTCTGTGCGACCTAAGCTTACGCACAATTTCTCAGAGCTTGAACCTGGTAAATATAACATTATGAAAGCTAAAATTTTAATATGAAAAGTTCTGTTTTCAATTTTATCGGCAGCCCCTATAACTGCTAAAAGAAAATTTTGCATTCAAACGTAAATATCTCATACCATAATCTATTATGTATTATATTACACATACTACACAGGTACCATTATTTTGACATAAATTCATTAATTATTATTCATTTCATAAGGGTGTTTATGCAAACAATTAATAAATAATAGTGTTACATAAATTTATTCCTTAACCTATTCTAAAATTATTAAACTTGGGAAAAACATTTTTAATGGCAAATTTAGAATCCAATATTTTTCGCTCTAAATTCCCGTTGTCTGTCTGTAAGAAAATTAGCCTGTATATTTTTGTTGGATGACAGTACAATTTAGTTCTGATATCCCTTTTAGTAAAAAAAGTTAAAGAAGTAGAATTTTCCGAATTTCATTTCAAATCGATTTTCGTAAACATTTTTTTTGTATTGTAGGAAATGTTGCAATTACACGTGCACTAAGCCTACGAAAATCCAAATAATATAAAACAACCACAATGGATTACCACGAAAATACAACAATACTCGTATACAAGCAATGCGCCACAGTTAATTTAATGCAAAAACGTGAGATGAGTAAAGCAATGCGTATAGTAGAATCTCGATATTTGAATATTGGCCAACATTTTATTCACCAGCCGAACAAAATAAAAATAAACACATGAATTATCGCTCGTATGCTCGTAAACATGCTTAATTTATGCAGACACACTGTTGATGAAAATATTGGAAACATTCCAAAAACAAAAGATTTCTTTTGAATTATTTCGGCAGAGTGACCTTTGTTCCAATATTCATACTTACTTTTTGCATAAAATATTTTTTGGGAAAAATGTATTAAATTTAGTACACAACTGTACATCAATACAAAAAAAATATGTGCAGTTGTTGTCTGTTTTTTGTTAAGTTTTTGGTTTCCAACAAATAACCACATGTGCTGCCACACATTTATACCTGCATGCATTCGTAAGTGATCTACAATTGAATGTACGTGTGTGTATTAACCGAGGCACGCATTCGCCCGTGCCGTACGTGCATTTAAAGTAGCATCCGAAAATTTCGAAATATTTCAACGACGCCAAACACAACACAATGGAGCACAATATGAGCTGATTAACAGCCCAGAGCGGGTGAACTCAGCAACATATCGACATGTGCCTCATTGCAAATAGTGACAGGTAATTGCGAGTGTATGTCTACATACATATGAGCATATATAGGTATATACAATAAAATTGTTCGAAATAGGTGGATGTTTTGGTTGGATCTTGTTTTGGTTGCTAACGAATTTGCGATTTTCGAGCAAAAACTATTCTTTTGTGGCCTACGTATGCTTCTTCTTTTTTCATTAACCAAATAAAATGAATTAAGGCCAATAAATCACTAAATCTTTGTGTTTCTTCTTTCTTAACTTCATATTTCTTAACTCAAATTAACAGGAAAATGAAACAATTAGTAAATTATTGATCTAGTAAAAACCAAACCATAAATTGAAGGCTTTATTTCCCATATTTGGAATTAACCGATTTATGTCAAGTATGCACCATTTTGCTCAATCATATTTACCATTTTGGAGATAATTTCAACGTGCATCTCTCACAGAAACCCTTGTCCCTATTGGCAAAAAAAAATTGGGGTGTGGTTTGGCGTTGTCCTGATAAACCACAATACCCCTCCTGTTGCCCAAAGCTGAGCGCTTTTGGGCGTTTGCTTCCTTCAGATGGTCCAGATCCGCATTAAGAGTTTGGCTATGGGGGAACAGCTTATCGTGGCTTTCTGGCTGTCAATCTTGGTTGGGGACTGCTTGTGCCGCTGTAGAACATATCGTATTTTGCCTTTGCTGGCGTCCATTTTTGACGTGCCATCAAAGTTCACTTCTGGCATAATCTTTTTTATTACAAAATATCATCTTTATAACGCCTTCCAGCGACTTTCTAGAGACACAAATAACTAAATGATGGATTACTTTTTACTAGACCAATATTTATTATTTATTATTTCAGTTTTCTTTGGCAAATCGCTTTTGAAATTACATCATAAAAGCCATTTAATTTGCTGGAATTCCCAAAAATATCCTTTAAACCTTTTCCCGTTCTCAGTTCAGCTCCACCAATACAACGCTCGCACCGATGGCAATAAAGACACTATTAATTTTTAATTACTGTCTTTGTTTACGTTCTGCTGCAAGTGAATTTCGTTTTTGGCTAATCGCAATGATAATTTCAGAAGGTCAACAACAAAAACAAAATCGAAATCAACACCATTCAACATTGCGTATTTACATATAGTCATATGTGCGCAGTTTTCTGCACTCAACACTTTTTGCGTCGAAAATGAGCTTATGAATTTATTTTTTAGCGATTAAGATTACGATTATTTTTAGCTCTGCCATGAACCAAATATGTACACATTGGATGTATGTGTATAAAACAAACAAATTAAATCCACAGCGCGTGATATGAAATTTATTTTGAGCTAATGAAGACACCATTCTGCAAACAAAATAAACAAAACATTTTACTTTGTGCGAAAAGAACATGTCACACCATTAGGGTGGATTGATTTTTATATTGTAGAAGCCGCAAATATATATCATAAATGTGTTTAGTAATCCATGTAAGTATGTATTTAAGAGCTAGCTGAGGACTGATTCCGGATCACTTTGTAATTAATTGCATCGCACGTATTTATAAACAAATACTTAGGCTCTCTAATCCTACTAAAGGCAGTCAAGGAGTTCATAAATAGACGCAAATGTGTCCACTGCTCGTTTCACTAATCTAAATTAAAATTTTACTGGAACATGTCGTTGACGAGTGCATTCGAACAGCTCTTCGTCGAAGCGGTTACTCAGGGAACACCTGGTGTAGATCCGGGAAACATACGGCTTTGGTTGAGTATCAACCGTTTTCTTCTTAACTTTTCTTCTTAAAACAGCCCGACTAACTCGTATTAAGTAGGCAAATTTTTCTCTTCCTATTAACTCTCTCGCAAACTTCATGGAAGGTTTAAAAATTTTTAAAATAATCCTAGATATTTTTACGAGCAGACCACGGCGTCAATTGTACATAATCTTGCATACTGAGAGCAAAGAGAAACAAAACAGAAATCGCATGAAGACGCCAACCAGTGACCCTTGATGATATATTTCATCTTCGTAGATTATATACTCCACCTAATGCTAATTGGCTTTTGAAAGTCAAATATTATGCGATTTATTCAAAGCCGACGTTTTCACCCACTGATGGTCTCTGCAAGTGACAACCCGCACAGGGAGCGTGGCAAATGTAAATGCTCTAGTCTGCAAACTGGAAAATATAAAGCTCAAATTGACACCTGCAGATGATGCCATCACGAGGCGTGCAGTTCTTTGGCAACTGCTTTATTATGCTACCAAGAGAAGGTTCCCCAGAATCGCACACTTCAAACGCTGCTAAGCTGCTGAGAAGTCAAAAACAATTTGACGCAGAAAATTTTCTAAACACAATCGCAACAACATACGGTTTGTTAGGGAAAAATCGTGATAAACGGAAAAATCATTAAACTAAAGTGACGATTTGCGAGTATTGAGATAGAACTGAAGTAAGAAAACAATAAATGTTCTTTAGTGAACAATATAAAGTGAATGTTAACAAAAAAGAAAAATACAATCGAAAATGTTGTAACAGATTCACCTTCGCTTGCGTTGCATTATTTAGCAGTGTCGTAACTTAAAGCACATTCGGTGCCTCAGTGTACAAAATATTACACATATATATACACAAACGTAGTTGATTCAATATCAACGCTCAGTTGAATCTTTTTTTTATCTCAACTCGGATTTGATTGGTGACCCCTCAATAGCAACTTTCGAGTTCGATTCGCCCTAAAACTCCACAAAACCAACTAAACAAAGTCAAAACCTCCTGCAAGCAGATATTTGTGTAAGCTCTATTACAATTCCACAACAAGTGTTGCATTTCGCCAAAAGTGAATGTGAATTGTGAAATTGTTTTGTGGGTGCCTTTATTAATTTTTGCACTACATAAAAGTCGTGAGGCGATTTCAATTTATTTATTTACTGCTATCGGACTTACGTACTTTTGAGTTCGCTTTGGCAAGGCCAATCAGCTGTGGCACCGATGTTAATGGAATTTAATTAAGCACGCAGAAGTTGACCTATGTTTTGGTTAAAAAAAAAAAAACTAAACACTTTTGTTCGTTATCTATATATGTCACATAAAAAGAATGTATATAACCACATAAAGTATTTTGGTATCTACATATAAAATGGCAGGTATTTAAGGTAGATGTTTAGGAACACTTTCATCAAAAATAATTTTGTCAGAGTTGCCACTCAGCCCGCTGTCCTTGCACCAGTTTCCTGGTACGTATAAGGCGTTTTACCTGCCGCTGTTAAGGCAATGTCGTCAGCGTATGGCACCACACCACAGCCTGGGAAGCTTTCCAATAAGGGGATTGTGAGGCAGGGATAAATCTCCTACCCTAGAGGCACCTCTTGACATGTGTATGTATCCCGCGTGTCGAATAAAACTTCATCGACTTTGAGGTAAAGTTTTCAATGGTTCGGGGAGGACAAATCTCATAAATTTAATTTCCAGGTGCTAATAATAATGGTTACTGTGACGGAAATTAGAGATTAAGACCATCTGCCGCTGACACCAGCCTTTCATAAACTCTACAACATCCAAGTGATGGCAGTTGCTCAGAATATTAAAAGGTTTCCACAAAAGAGAAAGAAAGCAAACAGTTTGATATAAACAAATTAGGCTTGATCAACGATATGCACAACGACAGTGTTATTATTTTCCAATAAACTTCCTCTTGGTATTTTATGTTGTAGAAAATCACACAAATAAACTAGCCCTGCTCACAGTCAGAGCTTTCCACTAAGATAATATAATTTCCCGTGCAACTTCTCTGAAACTAATCACTTTAAAAGCAATCAGCGTCCAACATCATCCTTTTGCCTGGTACTATTTTGTACTTCAATTCGAGTGCATTTTGAGCATTTCGAGGAAATTTACTAGCATTGCTCTACATACGTGTACATACATTTTTATGCGATTTCCTGCTTGCCTAGATATTTATTATTGATTTCACCTTTCAAATTCACGAATTTTCAGAAGCAAATAATGGTCAACTATTTCACGCCAGTTAAATGTATGCAAATCGTTCAACATATAGATAAGTACGAGTATGTATATATGCATGCAGGCATTGTAAATAAGTAAATATTTGCCCATTAATCGTGCTCAACAGACGAACAATAATGCAAGCAACAACCAATGGCAGGGAAACATATGTACACACATACATACATTCATCCAACTCATTTTATGTACATAAATCACGCCAATAGCTTTGTTTTCAACATTGCTACAAATAACAGTCAATAAGGCACATGGACTACCATGAACTTCAGCCGAGAGTTTTCCTTGTTTCATGGAAAATGTGTTTTTTCTCCTTTTTACTATCCAGTTTAGCACACTTCATGCTTATGTATACACCCATACAATATATATATTGTATATATGCACAATATTTATATATATATGCAATTTACTTGCTGTATTATTATGCATTTGCACAACCTTTTATTGGCCTGTGAAAAGTCAATATCGACACTGCCCAGACGCCAGACAACGTGTGCTATGGGAAGATAATGCTTAACTGTAACAATGAAAATCAATAGATTTTGTTTTATTGGATAGTTTAAGTGCAAATTAATTTATTTCCTGATTTTCCTATTTTTAATTACACTGTTTGAAAGCATAATTCCAAGACTTTAAGAGTTCAACAAAGTTTTTGTCTACCAGAATATCGAATTTTCGTTTTAACCAACAAGTTTTAACTGCCCGAAGAACTCTAAGGATCAGGTTAGCATTCAAATTCGGCACTTAAAGCGAACTAGAAAGTCGAGCTCTCTTCTCTATGCCTTTCAACACCATATGAAATTTATTGTATTTCATTTTAGTATTAAATATTAGGTCAAGTAACAAGTCATCCATTATTTGTGCAATAGATAGCTCTAGTGAGCTATGTCGTGCGTTTGTATTAGTAGTGGTTGAGCGCATGGAAATCGGAGTTGGGAAGGAATCATTATAAACGGCCAAACTCTTAATACGGACCTATAGAAGGCTTTTATGCATCTAACTTATAGTCCAGACCACGCGCAAAGTGATTACTATCTATTCCTGTCTATGATGAATGATTTGGCCTTAGTGCCGACGGTGAAAATAGATTATCCCAACTTTTTGCCAATAGGAACAAGGGTTTATGTGAGAGACGATACAGTGCGTGTGTGATATAAACCTTATAATTCTAAATATGGTAAATTAAGTCTTCAATTTAATGTAAAAATAAGGAATGATTTCTTACTTGACCTAATATTAATTCGGAAATTTGACAAATTGATTGGAGGGGACTGTATGATGTAGTCCTCCGATTTCGATCATTTTTAGCACCAATGTGCAGAATATCGCCGTACCAGTGTGTACAGGCGGACATGGCTGAATCAACTGAAGTCATCATTCTGACCCGATTAGTATACGAGTAAATTTAGATGTATGACTTAACACTTTCAGAAACCAACATCAGTAGTTAGATAAGTTGAAGTGGTTTCCGGGCATCAACCAAACGGACCAATCCCCACCCACTAAACAAACCAATGTGTGCTTGTGCTTGCAAAACGGAGCATTAGCCGGAATGTTAGTGTGTCCAGGCACCCATACCAGATTCGAAGATAACTGATAAGTCATCTACGGTAATTCACATCAACATCACCAGTTAATATGAAAAGAGTTAAACAAAGAATCAAAGTATTTAGATATTGGAGCAAATGGGTTCCCACCACCGCCATCACTTATAACAGCTCAAATATTTCGTTACATCACATATAATGCCCGTCTGTCAGCCTTATTCGAAAAATTTCAAATTGTATTACATACACATACGTGTATGCATCTGTTCCCATAAACGTTCATCAACAACAACATAATAGCAAATTCCATACTAAAAAGCTTTTCTTCAATTATTCAACAGCTGACACTTGTGTATTTATAATATATTTAAATTATCATTCCTCACATTCCACAGGCGTTCGGCCATAATTCTCGTCAGCAAACAGACTGCCCAACAGGTCGGTCCAACTCGAAATGAAATTAAAACAAAATAAAAGAAATATGAAAAAATAATAGAAATACTTACAACCAGCCAGACATTAAGCCACTTTTTCCGTCGTCTACGAATTTCTCGCCATTTGACGTGCCACATGTTAGTTTATTTGTCCATTTGCTTATTAACAAAAATTACTTACGTTTACTTCAATTTGGCACAAGCCTCGTCGTCGTCATGACGCTTACAAGCTTGCTTTCAGACGGACGGACGTCTGTAACGGTATTACCTCATCACAACATCTCCTCGAAAGCAACTCTGCTTTGTAGCGGTGTCTGAGGCGATGGTTTAATCTTTTTTAACACACAAACATACTGACACCCATTAAATGTAGGAAAGCAAATGTGTAGTTACGTACACGTAGAGTGTGTTTGTAAGTCAAAGTGACTCACTTGTGGCATATACATATTTCACAAAATTTTGACGCATTTCTTTCTGTTTATTTTTTATTAATTTTCATTTAAAATGAAATTAAATTTTAAATGGTTATAATTTCGTCATTTTCATTTCATTTCAAAAGCCCGAAAGCCCAGTTTTAGTCTGTTCCATCGACAACTGGCAAATACATACATATGCACATACATACGTGTATGTATGTACATCTGATGCAACATATGGTAGATAAGTTTAATGTGCACATGACCAACTATCTTTTCGCTTTAGCGCCGCTGCCACTTTTTTCTATTCTTCTTTTATTGGCCGCTCTGTTAACAGACGGACGGACGGACGGACGGACGGACTTTTGCGCCACTTGAAGTTGAGCTTAGCGATTTGGCTACTACATGATCCCAATTTGAAGACTAATTTGCGCTTTTTAGTTGCTTTTAGAGCAAAAATTCATCTTTCGTCTGCGGCTGCTTTCATTTAATCTCTTTTTAGTCTCTGCTATTATCTGTCCATTCACTAATGCAGCAATTCTCTCTCGCTTTGAAATGATATATTTAATTTGTCATGCAATTTGCTAGGAAGTTTATTTACACACACCAATTAAATGTGAAATATTTCACTTTATGGAGGAGGAATTTGAATCACTGGATAAGTGAATCATTATGTAATTAAGTGGGGTCAAACGTAATTATTCATGGCGCTGGCATTTAAAAGGTACTAACACTAACTAAATAATTAGTTGAATATTTGCGAGCGGCACTGATTAAGCGATTTTCAGCGGTCCTCCTCACGTGTAGGTAATAAGTAATCACGCAAAATGTTAGGAAAAACGTGAAGAAGGACTTCGAGAAAGGCACATACACGGTTGCCTCGTTGCTTTCTTGTTCATAGAGGAAACTCTCAATAATATCTTACAAGTGCTGTGTAGACTGTCTTAGAGAACTCAGTAGATTCCAATACTCATCCACAATGTGCAGTTTGTAGAGCAAGATAATAACATGCTCCTTTGCACATTTTTTGTTAACTTTTCTAGTAAAATCATCACACCTTGCCAGCAATCAGTGTCGCATCATTTCATCATTATCACTACTTTTAGATTAAAGCTGTGGGACATCAAATTTAGCCAACAACTGATATGATGCTGCAAGTTTTGCCAAAGCAATTCCTTCTTTTTTACAACAAGATGTACAAGTGTACTCTTGTAAGCAATTTCTGCAATCGCTGATTAAATGATTACGAAGAGTTCAAAACGCTTGACCTCCACTTTTGTGGTGATTTGCTATGAAAACATTCAATAAGGAAGTATCTATGTGCTTGTGCACATACATATATGCAACCTACGAGTACCTACCATCAACGGTTTGTAATTTTCAACAGCTCACAATGGGTGTTTTCCTTCAATCAGCCGACGAGATAACTAGTTGCTGACCGAGGAAATAAGGCTGGTCGGCAGTACCTGTCATAAATGTAGCCTGTGCGGCGAACGGTTGGCTCTTGTCGCCAGTGCTAATAGCTAACTGTTTGGCCCTACCGCCCATTCACTCTACACTTAACACTTTAATCACATGGTCACGCTTGATTATTTCGGTATAGTTACAAGTCTTAGATCTTAACATACGTGTATGACTTATCCGTTTTTCTCTTTTTACTTAAAAGGGTATTTTAATTGTATAGACTAACATAATATATATGTATTACATATTTATTTAATGGCTACCCGTGCCAGGGGAAAGTAAAGATTTGAACACGTTATGCAATTAGGTACCTTCAGTTATTTTAATGTACTTCTCGACTCTCAACTGTGAAGCTTCGAAGCTGTGAAGCTGTTCAATCCACAGGTGGCTTGCTGATTAGCTACTATTATTTTTATTGATTTTACGTGATACTTGAGTTTATCTTATTAAGTAATTCAAGTAATTTCAATCAACTCTATTGGTAGACACTATAATTAATCATTATGAGCAAAACTACAAATAAGAGATGGTGGAAATTTTTAAACAAGGAGTACAAAAGGGAAGGGATATGGCGCGAGCAACAAAAAACCATCTACCGATGTCCCCCTCGCCAGAATTTTTTCGTGTGACTTCAATTTCAATTCGAAGGAGTGCATCTCCGAGAAGAGATTATTATTTTAATAGTTTCAGGAATGAGAGGAAAAATGGTTTTTATTTAAAGCAGAAAACCCAGCGGACCTCCAACGGAAAAATATAGAATTTTGCAATTTAATTATAGCCATTGATAAATTCGGTAGCAAAATTCAATATAAAGTTACATAAGGAAAAATGATAGATTTTACCTTCAATTAGCTTTGCATCGTGAATATTAGCTGGTAAATAATAATATACTTAATTGCTGAATATCCATTATATATTTAACAATTAATGTGTCAAACATGTCTACCTTAAACTTTCCTCACACTCCAAATTCAAATTTCAATATACTCGTACTAAAGCTAATATTCGCAATTTCTGCATTTTCAGATCCATAAAGATGTTTGATTTTATTACCTTGGCAATATGTCTTCAATTGTCTGCGACTTTTATAACGCATTCAGCCGCTCAGCCCCAGCAGAGCTCGCTTTTTTCTGAGTTCCATGCAAATTACAAAAATCAGCATGACAATGGAGAGGTAAGTCCGGCGGGCAACCAATATGCATATCCATGAAAATTGTTAAATTAACTACAATAAATTGTTTAAATAATTAAGTTTCGAAAATGTGGGAGACGATGTATAACTAATTTCGCTCACAGCATGTTGTACAAAATGCGCGTGTAAACGAATTAGGGTCGGTAATAAAGAAATTTACAGCTGAGGTGCGAAAAGTGGGGTGGAATTGAGAAATTCGCGCTTAATATTATATAATACGTATTAACAAATATATATTTTAAAATGGGAAAATAAATGTTTTATTTTAATTAATTTGGGTGTTAGATAAAATTTATCCCTCAATTTTCAGCCCACGTACTCCTATCACTACTACATCGATCATCCAGAGTCGATGGTACATTTGCAACATCGAGAGGAACGCCATGGCACGCGGGTGACTGGAGAATATGGTTTGCTGGAGCCCGGCGGATCGGTACGTAGTGTCCATTATACCGTGGATGGTAGTGGCGGTTTTCGTGCTATTGTACGCACACGCACAGCATCGAGCAGCGCACATCAACTTTTCCGCTTGGCGAAGCAGCAGCCGACTAAGCCTGTGCAGCATGCTCAACCAGTGGCGTTTGTCATTTAAACATCTTTTTCATTTGGTAATACATGAATAGAAGTTAATAAAGGACAGAAATATTTCTTCAATATATCTTTGGCTTAGGTTTTTGAAAATAAGGGACTGAAACTCTTGTTGATACTAAGACTGGGATTAATACGGCGGCCGCAGAAGCTGAGTCGAAGAGTTAAGGATTCAAGCTCTGGCTGAATCAACTTCTAAAAAGGCTTTTGTTTGAAGGGAATATCGCTAATTCTGTATGTATAAGAAGATTTTTCATTTGTGGAAAAATATAAAAATTAACACAATAAAATAGAAGGTTAGCCGAAAATCGCTCAGGCTTAAACTGCCTCAAATACTAAATCCAGCCTTTAAGTGAGACTATCTTCAAAACTGGCACTGAATACCACTCAGGCTCTAAAGCGGTTTGAATGAAGCGAAATTGTAGATTAAAAATGAGTTCGAGTCACAGACTAAATTTGACCAAAGCCTATCATTGGGCATAGGAACTGGCACCGATATCAAACAATACAAAAATAGGTATCAATACTCACCTTAGTTAAATTGGAAATATTTTTTCTTACTTTAATTGAATATCTTTCTGCGGGCCACCAAAAATTAAATATAATATTACACGTAAGCTTTCTAGCCTGCATTATTTATTATTCAACTCGCTTATTAGTTTAAATGATAGGTTAACGTAAATCGCGAAACTAACGTTAACAAACTAAAAGCAGCTATATAAAAGGTTAAAAGATCGAAAAAAACCATTTATGGCAACTTTTCATTAACTCACCGCGTTAATTTGTGGTTAAGTAAATCAACAAACATTTTTTTAAACCACTCAAGTGGCAACTAAAAAGTTCATATGTCAGTTCAGGAAAAAATGCTGCCACTGATTATTGCCGCGGCATAATTTACACCTTATAAGATACATACGTATATATGTGTAACTATAAGCTGGTATCAAAAAAAAAAATTACAACACATTTATTCACATCCAAGAATATCTTCGAAATGAAATAAGCTACTGTAAAATGAAAAATTACGAATTAATCCTAGTTAGTTTTGAGACCAGCTCTGAAGAACAACACTCAATGTAGGTAGTGAAGTGAAACTGTAGTCTGAAGATATTAGCGCTGACCAAGCCATTTTCATGCACTATCGTAAAGATCTTGGTGATCCTGTAATAATAAGTTGGCTCCTTTATCCTGCATTTAAATTTGATGAACGAAAAGAAGGTGTATTTTCAGATCTTCGCCTCTTCACAGCAATCCATTTTGGTGTATACTGAGATGGTGTGCTCCTTTCTTATATTCACGTCTAGAGGGTATCTTCACCTTGGTGTTATGAGTTGATTTAGTATGTCTCTATGTCCAAATCGATTTTGGTTTCAATTCTATTAGTCTGATAGCAGAACTTGCTTGCAATAGGTCTCATAGGCTTTCTTTATACCTTTTTTAATATTCATCTTCCAGTTCAGTTCGGTATTAATATCAGCCCCTAGACTGTAACTCTGGTGGGAAAGGGTACATGTTGAGAGCGGAAGGTTGGCATTGAGGTGTTTCGGTTCTATCCTCTCTCTATCTCTATAATCTTACTAATTGTTGGAGGAAAGAGTTCTGGTACCATCAATACCGTTGAGTTCAAGTAGAACTTCGGTCAGCGCACTACATTGAGAAGCGTGAAGAAAGCACCACCCCCTTGAAGAGTCCCTCTGCTAGCGTAGATTATTCGCGTCGCAAAGCTCACTCAAACTAAAAGAATTCGGAATTGAAGCATATTTTCAAAGACCACAGTTGTGGTCTCCCAGCTGTGCGGACGACTTTTTTAGAATTTTTCCTTTTTCGTACTTACCGATAATATATTGTCTTATAAAAAAGCCTTTCGTTTATTATGTATTGTATGTATGTACTCAGTTTTATTACTCGTTTTCTTAATCGTATATATTTATTTACAATGTTTCATATGTCTTATGAAAAAAAAAATCATTAATTAAACAAAACTCATATGAGTACTATCTGATATGATTACAATTGATGCATTTTACTTTTAATAATAATAATATTTTTTACATAAACACTTTATAATCTACATTTTAATACTAGTAGATTGCGTGCTCTACCAGTTTCAAATTTTTTTAAAAAGGTATAGTTTTATATATTGTACATTTTTTAGTTTAGTTTGTTTCTATTATTATCCATTTTATTTGAGTTATGGCAAAGCAGATGCATTTATTATGTATGTATGTATGTATGTATTAGCATAATTACATGATATTTACTTGAACACAATTATTTCGGCGCATATAGGTATGTACTCTATGGAAGACAGTGGAGTTTTCATATGCAACGATTGATCATTGATTAAAAAAACAGTTAGTTAATTTAAATTTGCAGAAGGAAATATAATTTTTCATTTCTGACTGACGTGTATATATAAGTATGTACGTACATATGTATATAAATGCAATTGTTAGTTTTTTGTTTAATTTGTGTGTTTTGCTGTTGGATCCTAAATCAGCGATAGCAAACTTAAACAGCTGTAACGGTTATGTTATTCAAACATTCACCTGCTCTTCGCACCCGAGATCGCGTTAGCCGTATGACCCCCCGCTGAAGCTGTAGCTGCTGTTTGAGTGCTTGTAGAGATATTTGGTAACTTCAGGTGTGATTTCGATGGATGAAGTGATTTGCCTTTGCTCAGCGGCGAATCTTTTTCATGCGCCAACTTAGACTTGGCGGCGATTGTGCTTGCAGTTGAAGTTGTTGTTCTGGCTATGGTGGTCGTAGGAGCTGACTCGGAGGTGGTCAACTTCACCGTGGCTTCTGTAGCAACACTTTTAGGCGGGAGAAAAGAGATCGGCGCATCAGGGCGTGGCAATTGTTGGGTGCGTATCAGCTGATCTTGATTAAAAACGCTTATATAAGGTTTATCGTTGGGTAGAGCCAATTCTTGAGTGAGTGGAGACTGTAATGAAAAGGTATATGAAGGGATGAAAAGATGACGGGATGGCTGTAACTACTACACACTAGTGACATTAAAGGTACAAATGAGTGAGTTGAACAGTGTGTTGTTTATGTTCGCAAAATTCCCAAAAATTTAAATTCGGTGAAAAAATCAGAACTTAATTGTTTAATAAAATTAAACTAAAAATAACTTGGCAATAAATTTTAACTAATTTTCCTAAAAAATTAACTAATATATAATAAATTTTATTAAAAGCATATGTTTATGGATAAACTGGATAAATGAAATCATTTCTTTTTTAATTCTTTCCTACTTTTCAAGAAATTCTCTCCCTCAAGAAAAAAATCGAAATTTTTTTAACACACTCATATTATATATATTTTAAACTTTTATTTATAGTAATATATTCTTACATAATTTTGTGGCACGTATTTGACCTTCTCGTATGCTTTGAACTTTTTCGTTTTCGCATTATAATATTTGCCCGGTAATTTGTTGTTCACGTCAAAGTAATTGCCAGCACCGTTATTGCGATTAACTTGTTGGTTTTTGTAGTAGTTGTTGTTGTTGTTGTTGTCGTATGAGCTTGGCGACGCCACCACAGCCGTGTATCTAATGCCAACATTCGGTACGTATTTCGCTGCCAAGCTACCGCCTCCAATATTGGCGCTGCCCTGTCCAGTGAATTGCCCTGCGTTTGCATTGGAGGGCAGCAAAAGGTTGCCATAGTAATGCAGTGGCCTTTGACCGTCATTGACAAAGTTATTGCCGGTGACGGTTGGTCGTGGTCGGGATGGCGGTGGTAAAATGTAACTGGAAAATAAACAAAATAAAAGAAAAATGGTCTGGTCAACAAGGATTTGGTACAGAGCAGCTGAATTCTCTTTTTTTGCACCCGAGAACATTGATAAACTAAAAAAATCCTGTGCAATCTTCAGATATATAACGAAGTTTAGGTCAATCAGAATATTTCTTAACAACCGACAACATCAATTAATTAAGTTTACTATGTTCCATTTTAAAAGAAATAGTTCTCTAATATTGAGTCAAATATTATGGCCTTATCAGAATCCAAACAGGGTATCATTAATTATTATAGGTATTATGATAAAATTTCCTACTGGGAATAATAGACTCTTATTGTAATTTTTTGTTTACATATATATTTGATTTTTTTTTTTTTACTTTTTTAAATTAAAAATTAACTTTGAAAATCCAAAAGCGGAGATAAAATTATAATAGCTATATTCAACTCAGTTTCTTGTAAACAAAGTAATGGGCATAGTAATAATAATAAACCTAAATCTAACCCACCTCCAGACAGGAGGATTTTTTATAAAGAGAATTAAAAAGACGATTTACATTTATTGAAAATATTTTATATTATTTTTTTGAGGGTTTGAAGTGATATTTTCTATTTACTTACGTGTATGGATTTGGATTGGGTATATCGTTGCTTTGATCTTCCCAAACAGGCGCCGGCTCTCGGAATGGCGCCACCGGACGAATTGTTGTACGCGGTGTTGGGGGTATTATAGGGCCCTTATTCGTATTAAAATCAACACGTATCGCCGTGCAAATTGAAATTAGACACGTGACTAAGGCATATGTGGGTTGCGAGTACTGAAAAGTAAAAAACGGAAAGCAATTATAAAGGAAAAACTTTAAAACATCAAAACAAATAAATGTGAGAATTCAAGCTTCTCGTGAGCAAAAACATAAATGATGATAATGTATTCAAAATAATCATAAAAAACGTTGTATAATATAATTAAAAAAACATTGAAATAGTGTGGGGATGGATGTAAGTGCAACATCAAACTCAAAATAGCCTACGGTGTACTAACATGACGCAGCGATCTAACCGGGTTCTGGATATCCATTAAAAAATTGTATTTAAAAAAATACTGTGATGCTTTAGTGCTTAATGGAAATGGGACATTAATTTTTGATGCCTTGCTGAAGGTAGTTTCATACCAACTCCTTCTCGCAGAAAATTTCTAAAGCCCCCTCGCTTTCTGTGATTGTATTCGTGCAATAGAGATCTGACGCCGCGTATTTCATATTTGGCAGAAAACTGGATTGACAGAGTTCACAAAACGTGTTATCGCTTTGACAGTTCTCAACGTCCTAACCTCGAATTGGTCTCGTTGCAAAGGGGAGAAATCTGGCTACACCATCATGTTGCCATCATGATGAAATAAAACTCTTCTGACCCTTTAGAGTCTCAGTACACATAATTTTTGTATGATATGATTAGCAATTTGTTAAAATGTTTGTGATGCAAATACCATTTATTTGATAACTAAAGCATATTACTTGACTTAGATACACATTCGAATAAATTTAGTTTACAAACGGGTGGCAACAAATCCAACTTGAAACCAAGGCTATCCGGGTCCCAATGAAGCTATCACGTATATCTAAAATAAAAACTCCTCTGAGAGATTCTAGAGCTAATACGCTGCATACATACGTAAATACATACATTCATCCTCTTTTATATAGTATATACACGGTGTGTCCCAAAAATAACCGAACTTTTTGGATATAAAATAGTAAAATACACATTATATTATCTTTGAAAGTTATTATTTATTCAAAATAGGTTCCATTTGACTCAACACAACGTTTGGAACGATCAACCAGCGCATGCATAGATTTTTTTATGTCATTTATAGAAATGTTCTTCAGTACCTCGGTTACGGCTGCTTCATTTTTTTTCAATTTTTTTTTTTAATTTTTTAAACTTCAATTTTAATTTTTGTTCAAGTTTGACACAAAATTTTATATTTGCTATTTGTTCCATTTTTTTTTTTTGGAACCATTAGCACACTTTTGATTTTATTGAAATGGCTGTCACTTTTACATCTGTCATCCGACTTACATGAAGTCAGGTACGTTTGAAAGAGGATGAATGTATATTTTTAATGTTGCAAATTTTCAATAGATGGCACTGTATGTTGTATGATTTAAATATAAAGTTCGGTTATTTTTGGGACACACCATGTATATAGGAAACTGCTAGCATCCTATGTCTGCTAAACTTGAAATATTCTCATGAAAATATGAAACCTTGCGACTGAACGTAAAATGTTGCAACATAAAATAATCGACCGTTAAAATCTTGAAAATGTAAAAGTGCTGATCCGATATACATAAATTGTTGTAAAGTCAATTTTTGCAAGCAAATATATTTAGCGGTGCTCAACTTTTTCCAATATTGAAATATTCAAGGTATATCGCTTTATTAATTTATTTATTTATTTATTTACACATATTCATAATGGAAGTGCATTTCCTTTCGCCTGCGATTACTTACTTAATTTATTCACTTTCCGTTATTCAAAAGCTGTTCATTTATTCATTTATTAAAAAAATACAAATCAACATTCTTCCATTATAAAATAATCACATAAATAATATGTAGCTATCAGCAAGCAAAACAAAAACTGAGTTAATTCAAATTAATGCAATTCAACGCGTGACAATCACACACATACGTGTATACATATAATCGTACATAATGACATTTAGAAAACAGCAAGTACGTGCCACACAACAATAAAACATATCGGTTTTAAATGACCGCCGAGCATTCCACAATACATTTATCGAATTGACACTTTTTTCTGAACTCCCGCTGCGATTCAACTCAATTAATTTTATTTCGCTACATATTAAATGAAGTGCAATAGAAGATAGAAAAAACGCCTGCACACTGTGTGTGTGTGTGTGAGTGTTGGAAAATCAGGTGGAAACATGCAGCACATTGAGCTCAATGATTTAGAAATGTTTGCCAATTAAATTTGCCTTTTAAAGCTGAGCGTTAATTGAAGCAGAGAAAAACCGCATTTTAACGGGGCAGGAATGTGCAAAGATCGCGCTGCTAGGCATGCGATTAAGCATGTATAAGCACAAGTGATGAGTGGCAGAAGAAAAGGCAGATGTGTGTTGTTGTGCTGCACCAACACACACAGGCACTAATACATGCGAGCAATTTGAACTTGACATCGAATGCCGGCTGTCAGCTGTCACAGTTTGTTGAGCGCAACAACTATTTGGTGCGAAGTAATTTTCGAAAAGCAAATTAAGAAAATAAACACTAAATTCTATGTCAATCATTTCACTGCATTTATGTACATAAATAAATGTAATAAATTACAAATTGTAATTTTAAAAATAACAACAAAAACAATAAAACCAATGATGTCATAAATAATTATGAGCTCATTTAAGCAGACAACAACCATTTTTAAATGCATCAATTTATAAATTTACACATTTCATTTTATGCTAATAAACATACATTTTGACGTAATTTAACGTCTTTTGTCATAACTCATTTATTTGTACAATTTAATCGGCAAATTCGTAATGCGGAAAGAGGGAAGAGGGTCGCAGGTGAATAATGCTTTGTCCCTTGTCAGTATTTGTGTGGCAAATTAAGTGTAAAACAACAGGGCGTGAACACAATTTCGCTACGCCCGTGAATTTAGTGTTAATTTATGCATTCTGCTTCATGGCTGCTTGCAGGTTTAACGCTCGCATTACACACCACTCCACAATGCCTAAATGGTTATCCATCAAAAAAAAGGTGTGAAAGTATAAAGAAAACTCAAAAGTAACAAAGCTTTGAAGGAAAACTTTTAGAACGGAAGATACTTTATGGGAATTTTTTTCGATTATAAATATTATTATTTTTTATCGCCCTATTTATTCGATTAATTTTAAGTTATCTTATTTTTTTGGTTAATTGGAGAAGAATATCAGCTGAAAATCGTGACAGGGATTATTAAGTCAGTTTCTCCTCCGATTTGTGGGGTGCGTTTTGATATTGGTGATGGGTGTTTGTGAGGTATACTCTGAGGGATTAATATACACTGCCAAATGGCGATCACAGTTTAAAAAAATTATTCTAAAAGTAATTTTCTATCATTCTGAATGTTGGAAAGTTAGTGACTACACGGCTAATGTGGCCATTACAGCGATTAGAAACTCTTTTAATAAGAGTTTTTGTTTTTTCGAAAAATAAAGTTTTCTTCATTAAGTTTTTTTCTACAAAAAACAAAAAAGGTTGTGGATAACAAGAGCAAAGGCTACACCAACACACGTAGTCATAAAGATATTTCAATTCGTCACGGCTTTCAAGTGTGTATACGTGTGTGTATGCAAATAAACCAAGCATACTTGCCAGAGGTCATATTAATGAACTTTTTACATTGTTTTTATCAAATTACCATAAACATAATATACTCTTTTTTAAAGTCGAAAATATGGTACATGACTAGATTTTTCCATTCAATGATTTCAAGGCAAAGAAAATTAAAATTTATTTTGACAGTGAGAAAAGCAAAAAAATAATTAAAACTAACAAAAGCTTAAAACTACTAACAGCGAGCATGTCCTGAAGTAAATTTTTTTAAATATTTTGAAAATTTTTATTGATACAGTAATCTCGGCTCAGACACTTTTCAATGCCCAGAAATGTAAAGCAATTCAAAATTTGTATGTTCAACTGCAAGGGACGTGAAAAAGCATTGTAATACACAAGTTCAAATTTCGTCTGTTTTATTAGCTCGAAAAGTTGATTTAAATGAAAAAAAACTCAATAGTGAGTTTCCGCAAAAGTCGGAGGATGGTGTAGACTAATAACTGTTTATTTATTTTCAACAATTGAAATTGATTTGATTTTAAGAAATCAGTAACTCATTAAAATTACATATACCTATAAATATTTGGCAAATTTTGGAAAAATTTAACTTCCACTCTCCCCGCGCTAAGTGAATAACTTATTTATAGACATTTAATAATATTTTAATTATCAATTATCAAAATTGTCGACACCTGCTAAGCGGCACATCATGGGCAGCCAACGAGTTGAAAACGTTTATTTTCTCGCATTATTACTTCTTCTTTGATTCATTTGTATTTAACTGTGCGGTAACATGCAACACTGCCTTCGCGGCCAAGGCTGCTATTTTCAGCCAAACGCGCACATAAATTTCTACTATTAATGGCGGGCTCAAACGCTGTACATATTAAACCACATATGTACCATATATAGTATATATACATTTATATATTTATATACAAACATAAGTAAATTGCAATGCATCACCGCCACACATTATAGGCACACATATGTGTGTATCCATGTAAATATGTCAAACCTTGAAACTTTGTGTGTTAGTATATATGTACATATATAAATACAATTAGTAGGACCAAAAATACAATAATTTTGGTACGTAAAATCGAATATACGAAAATTATTTAAAAATGAACAGATAAAAAGTCAACTTTTTTGGGATTTATTCGAAATTTCGAATTGCTACACTTCAGTTAAAGCTAAAACTGCTAGACACTTTATATAATAAGGAATTCCGCGGATTAATTTCGACAGGAAGGTTTTGGTGAGCGCGGCTTACCCTCAGCAAAGAGGGCAGTACGCCCGATCGTTATCACGACATGAAATAAAATCTTCTGATAAAAGTTCAACTGTCGTCTGAAGGCGACTAAAACCCTAGATCGTTTCATTTGAAGCGAATGAACATGAAAACCCAAAATCGCTAACACAAACTAAAGAATGTTTTTTTTTCTATTAAAGACTCCAACATGAGGTTCTTCCATACTCGTATGTAAAATGCATATTAAATTTTATTTAATCTTCTTGTATGTATGAAGAACAAGAAACTTGCTTCTTTCATATTTAAGGAAATTGAATTTATTATGGAAGTGGATCCATAAATTAACAAGCAACATTTTTAAGCGAACTCGCGCTAGCACAGAGTGTCTGCAGAGAATTGTTAAGCTTATTGTAAAGCCATAGGCATGATAGATACACAATATATAGATGTATATAAATTTACAAAGTCAGTAGCGCATGCTAATAACTATATTTAAATTATATTCATACAAGCAAGCATATTAAAACCATTAACATCTTGCTGATCTTTGTGCTGAAGCGAAAACTCTTTCAAGCGAAACAGATTTTTACCCGGTTTCTTGTTGGAATAAATAAACTTGAAAACTTCTTTCTTATAGCTTTTTTGTTGGGCAACATGGCAAACATGACAAACATTCAGTGGTACATAAACAAACTACTTCATTATGACAATAAATTAAAGCAAAGTTAAAAAACACACCAAAGAACCTGAAATGAATTAAATGAATTACAAAGAATGCTGATTATACAATACGTATTTTGTTGTAATTTATGCACAGCCACTTTAAGTAGATACACCAATGGTAAACACGTTTATATGTACATGCTTGGCAAAAACAGCTAAGCCTACCGCAAATTAAAGCCGTAAAAATATAAAAACATAAAAATATAAAAATATAAAAGATGTACCCTTAAAAGGCATTGAGAACAGCGGAAGTCGTAAAATTCTCTATGTCATTACTACTAAGTGTCAGGTTTGCTATTTTCTGAATTTATGTACTCGAACGTTTGTACACTCAATGAATAATTGTTGTTTCTGTATGTGTTCGACACAATGAAAAATATCATGACGTTTTGAAAATGTCCAAGCAAACGGTACCATTGTTTGTCATTTGCTTAGTTGTAGTAAAAGTGAAACTTCTTGCCAGACAAAGCTGATTCCAGCGAAACTTCTACGACTCTATGTTTCCCTTTGTTATGTAAAAAGACGTTGGTGATGTCAGTCTCTTGAACGCGAAAACTCGTACGTTTGTCAAGAAATACGAATAAATATTTTATAAATGAAATTATTATGCTCACAGGTATCGCAAACCTTTCATTGATTTCTAGCTTTTGAAGCTGTCAGCCGTCATGGAAAGAACCCCGTTAGCAACGACGACGAAATGAAGTGGTTTGCTAGTAAAACATGATGTACGTTAGCATTTCTTATGGAGAAATCTGTAATTATTTCTCTATTTATATATATACATTGCATAGATATCTATATGAGTCTGGTTTGAAAAATTGTTTAGATATCAGGGCTTATATTCGTATTAAAAAGGTTTCTCATGACATTCGACGATGAGAAGTAGTTGTAACTACTTGAAGATAAATATAGAGAATATAAATATGTTGCTTTTGGCTCTCACATGAGTTAAATCAAGGAATTCTTCTTTATCCAAAGGACATTGGTATGCGACTATCAAATAGAGATCTAGATAATATGTCTAAATAGTAGTGCAAGTGGATCAATATTTATGTATACCTCAACTGCTTATCTCTTTGTGACTAAATTTCGCGCTATTAGATATTTTGAACAGCAGAGCAAAACTTTCTTTCCCATCATCCTTGGCGTAACGACATTAACATACAAGCAATGTATGAAACAGCGCTAACAGCTACCCACTTAATGGTTCTACATAGTTGGGTCTAGTTCCTAATTACGAATGTCATGGCATTTAGAAAATTATATCAGAACTCGGGCTAAACGTAAAATATGACGAATAAACGGAAACCTTCTGCCAGGTAGAGGTCACCTATTCCTTCTGTAGTAGGAGAGAATGTGAAGAAGGCAGGCCCATCAGTAACAGTGAAGATATCCATATTTATACTGATGCGTCTAAATATAATGGAAGCACATTAAGAAGGTACTTCTTTAACCACGCCAATAATCAAGGTGGCTTAAAGCTCATTGACTACAACTCTGGGTTTCAAGCAGAGATTAAAGGCATTACTGGAGATGCCAGATGAGCAGCCGCTTTAACAGGAAAATCTAACATATATCTGGTAAGCACTCAAGTAGCAATGCGTCAACACAAAGTCCCAATGCGTGAGAATATTCAAAGAGACAATTAACAGACTATGACCGGAAAACATAGAAGGCAATAAAAAGACGACAGTTATCATCGACTCTCTCAGACCCTTCAACATCTTCAAATATAATTTAAAGCAGTGGACCATAGAGTAATACTTAAAATCTTGGATCTCTTCCAATACATAGGGCAGAACTAAATTATTGTGGGACAGCGTGAATAGTAGACAGACTAAACCGTTCGATTAAGCAAAAGAGCACTTAGCAATATTATGGTTGTATTAACGGCGCATTTACTCCTGAGATATCATCTCCATAAACAAACAGAAGGTGACGAAACTTTGGAGCACCATCTTTGAGTTTGGCCCTAAGCCGATTAAGATGTCACATCTTCCACGATGCTCTCAGTTCCAACATCACTGAGGTGTGCACGCATGTTAGACTGTTCAATGGCTTAAATGCGGTCAGGTCCTCAAACTCCCTCCTTACATCCAACACACCCACCAAGAATGCCTCTTGCTGCCCATTATCATGTTACTCATTTCATTATTTTCCCCTATACTTTTTCGAATAGAAAATATTCTGAAAGGTTCAAACTTTAAAAATAAGGAAATAATAATAAATAGTTTGAACTGATAAATTATATAGCAATAAAACTTCCCATAAAGCTGAGAATGAATGGTATACTTTTATATTTTCAATAAAAATTTGCTTAATTTAAATAATTTAAAATTTTCTAATAAATTATCAATTGCGTCTTTGGTTTAATTTTGAACGTATAACCCGCAGCCCAACTGGTTTATAAAAGCAGCAGGAGTGTTCTTGGCTCTCAAATACACTTCACTCCCACTCAAATCAATTTCATTACATCTTAGTGGCATTCAAATACACACACATATCAATATGTCTTTATATGGGTATATATGTCTAAATACAGTCATACATTTTTGAATAATCATTGTGACCGTGAACTTGAAATCCGATCGTGTTCGCTTAGTCTGACATAAACGTGTCCCAGCCGCCAGCATACATATAATTATGTGCACATGTACCATACAAATGTGTGTGTGGCTGTAAAACTACATGTATAATGACATACGGCTTTAACGTTTGTGTGATTGTTTTTCTTTTTTTTTTCTTCTTTTTTTGAGTATTTTTCAAAGCCGATTATGTTGTCACAGCAAAACTTGTTGCCATCGTAAAGACCAGCCCCAGCCCCGTTGCCGGTTTTGATTAATTTTTTCCTCCTGTTCATTTCCATGTTTATGTATTTATGCATGTTTTCCATTATTGCCGCCTTCACTTTGAGGAACTGGTTAAATGCGAACATTACACACTTGAATGAATACCTATGTTAAGATGTTTTAATTTTATTTTGTTTATAATTCATTCTTATGTAAAAGAGTGTGTGTGAAAAATTATGTTATTCTATAAATTTTAGATAAAGTGTAGTTAATATTTATATGCGGAAATGTATGCCAATATTTGTGAAATTTCACATAAATCAGTTAGTTCCGAGCTCAAATATTTTAATATAAGATTGTGAGGATCAACACTTAAGAATGTAGAACACAGACTTAGGTGCATTGTTTAATTTTTTTTAACAACATAATAATTTACGGAGGGATCTTAATGTGGAGATAATCGAGATCGATGCTACAGATTGAATGAAAAAAACCAACAGATACTTTTGAATGTGATATATGAGATTTTAATTCTGATTTGAGATTCCAATAGCAATAAATCCACCAAGTGGGATCGGACGAACTATCCACATTCAACAAACAAGTTTGTCTCACTTGAACATAGACTTAACGAAGGTGAGAGCTTGAAGATCATTTTATTCTAAAGATCTCTCAAAATCATATTTATATACGAGTGCCTGTTGGTTTAATTTTGAAAACATTGATTTTGACCTCTCCTATTTTATTTCCAACACAGAATGCAGTGCAAGCCCCTTCTCTGTGAAAACCCACTGGCGTACTTTAATTCCATTACTTTGTCTCGAACCGTGACTGCACATACGATTATATACTAAAACTGCAAAGAGGATGTACTTTCTTCGAGTTTTTCATTCTGCACTGCAGCAGCATGCTGTTCTTATTGCTTTGCAAAAGTTAATAAAACAATAAACGATTTGATTGCTCATAAATTCAAACATAACATCAGTATTTATTACTACTAACATTGCAAGCTTTGGGTTTTTACGCCACCTTCTAGTAGTAAAAGCAGTATTCCGTGCGATGGCTTCACGCCGCAGCCATAAACTCACACGCTTCGTCCGCATCGCAACGCAGATGACACGTTATGCTTATTAATTATCTATCATTTTTTATCGATTGGCTAAGCATGGAATAATCGTTGCGCTTAAATTCGGAAACTCTCTTGGATGCTGCAGCAAAGTACCGCTAGTAATTGCATTGACCACTAAGTGCAGCGATCTTCTCGTTCTCTATACGTTTTTTAACGACGTGCGCGTAGAACTAAAACAACAAAAAACCTTGAATGAAATCTGTCTGTTATTTTATTGCTCCGCTGAGCAACGAACTCGTAACAGATACTCGACTATGATCGCCGTACAACCGAATGACTATCAAATTCGATTTTTATACTCGCTGTGGGACTGTTTGTTTTCTGTTTACCTTTTGTTACCGCATGCTTAGACGTTTGCTGCATCTTAAGCATTTCATGCAAGCATTCTGCTCACCTACCTGCAAACTCATCCGCATGCCCATAAGTGAAGCGTCTAATAATAATGATGGATTGGCACATCAACAACCGCAAAGCAGCTCACAGTTCGTAGCTAAAGCCACCACCACCACAATAATAATAAATATCTATTTATGTGAGCAAGCGAAGAAGCAAATGGAAAAATCTAAAAAATTAACACTTATTCTGTGAGTTATGGCTTTTGGCTGGCATTGCTCATTTGTTCCACTAGTCATTGTCATTAGTTTTTTCTTTTTTTTGTAGTTACTTTGTTTTCATATGTCTTCGGTAATATCTGCTTTTTCGCTCTTCATGCTGTGCCAGAGGTCAGCGCCATATTATTTTGACGGCCACGATTTCTTTCAACACAAATTGACCCATTAAGTATAAATTTGTATGCAATTAATCTTTTGGCTTTGATGGCGAGAACACGTGCCATCTCGTTTTGACTTCATCCCAGATTTGCCAAAGAGAATAGAAGCTTTGTTCAATTTTGAATGTTATTAATAAATTCTATGAATATTTTTTATATTCCGCACAGCCACAGAATATCTCCAGTAAACTTCTCCTTCTCATCCTCATTGGCATGGACACCGCTTACACGATCATAGCCGAATCAACAATAGCGCGCCATTCGTTCCTTCTCTTCGCTGTTTTAGCGCCATTTCAAATCGCTCTGCACGTGATCCTTCCAATAGAATGGAGGTCTCTTAATTCGCTAAACTATATCAATGTCATCATATAACGCGCAAAAACTCTCTAAGCAGAGAGAACTTTACTTTTCGATTGCGTACTTGCATTGGTGCTAATGCTAGTCCCTAGATATGCCAAATTATCTACGACCTCATAGTTATGACTATCAACGGTTACGTGGGAGCGAAGTCGTGATTCCGCCGACTGTTGGTTTGATTACCTGGAATATTGCGACTTATCTCCGTTCACTACCGGACCCATTCGCTTTCTCTCCTTTGTCAAGCTTTTGGAAGACACTACTAACGGCGCTGTTATTAGGGCCTATGATATCAATGTTATCGGCGTACGCCAGCAATTAAACACTCTTATAAAAGATTGTACCTTGTCTATTTAGCTCTGTAGCTGGTTTGGTACCGAATGGCTCGCAGATGTCCTTCCCAATTCTGACTGCGCTTATGATGTTTTTTAGCGTCAGTTTACACAGTAAGTTTTGCAGGAATATCAAATTCAGACAAAGCGGCATAGAGGCAGCTTTATTGTCGATTCTTCTTTTTCCGAATATTTTGTCAATGGAGCATTTATCGGGTCTAAAGCCACACAGATTATTGACACAATATGCTCGATAGAGTCTTATATGTGATATTTAGGAGGCTCATCCCACGGTAATTAGCGCAGACCATGGCTTCCACCCTATATGGATTGAGCGTATTTTGGTTCCAAGCGTCGGTCATGCTTTTGTCCGACTATATTTTGCTAAGAAGCTGATGCATAAATCTTGTCAGCTCTCCACCACCCTGTTTGAATAGACATCAACTCCAGCCGTTTTGCTGCTTTTTAAACAGATAATGGAATGCCTTTTCCATCATCGCCCTTTTAACTACAACATACACATATTTAGTGTAAAAAAAATAACTCTTAGTTAGTATAATACCATCGACTACAGATCACGAATACTATCAACGATTATAAATAATAAATATTGAAAAATTAACCAAATTTGTATATTTAACTTTATACCGGTACTCATTCAACTGACATACAACAAACAACATTTGTTAATGCAACACAAAATTCCAACAACAACATATGCTGCATTGCCTCTAATAAGCATACCATCCATTCGAACGCCACCAATAGTCACAGCGGCGACCAGTAGCCACAAACAGCTGTTGCCAACGCCCGCATGTGAGAATGCCATAAATGCTGACCAAAAAGGAAATATTCAAGTCTCATGAATTATGTATGCAATAGACATGCGAACAGCAGCCAGCAAGAATTGAAGCAATATTATTAACTGATGAAGCAGCAATTATGTGTGCTACCGACGGAGTACCGTAATGTTAGTATTCAACTTTGAGATTAACAAACATATGAAATATGGAGTGAAATATATCGCAGAGGAGTGTGACTGGCCGATACGAACTGTACGTACATATATTTGATAAATTAGTGGAAACTGCAGGCGCATATGCAACAATAGTGTCGAAAATAATGAACGACAAATGAGGTGAGAGTACCTTTCAACACAATTTTTAACAATTTTAGTTTATTATTGCGGCAAAACTAGTTTAAAAATAAATAATAGTAATAATAATAGAAATAATCAAAAGAAATAATAAAATTTTTATTGCAAACTTTAAGAATTTCCTATAAAAGCATAAAATGTTTGAAAAATACAAATATTGTGATTTGTTAAGTTTAAAAAATTTATTTTTCTCATGACCAAACAAAGCTGTAGGCCATCCGAAATATGATTTATTGCCACATAAAGCCCGCAATTAATTACGTGAAGCGCAACAGCCATAATCTGTATGTAATTCACTTGTCGAACATTAAAATACATAATAAAAATTTTACACAAATATTAGTAGGCAATCTGGCACAAATCTCCCAACGACTCATAAATTGCATCTTTTGAAAAAAATTACCATTAGCATTTGATGAAAAAACACAACTAAAAAATATAAAAAATATAAGACTGTCGTGGTTCTTATCAAAAACTCTGCCATATGAGTCGTTGGTTTGCAAGATGACGAGATGAGAGAAAGGAAGATGGAACGATGAGCTGTATGCGACTACTTTGGATGAGAATACTACAGCTTTGAAAGTTTTCCATGCAGCATCAGCCGGTGGAAGCAGAGGAAGGAAGATCTTCACTTTGCTGGAAATTTTTAATTTCATTGTATTTTTTGTTGTTGTTTTTTTAATCTAAATATGTCTTAATCTAAGCCAAATAATGTTGCAGTTCACTAGCCTCGGCGAGAAGCGAGCTGTTTCGTCGGGTTCGAAACAGAGGGAGAGGGGGATAGATGCGTCGGTTTCAGGGGACCAAATAAGCGTTATTTTCGGTAACTTTTAACTACAAAAATTGACGTAGTAGACACAGACCACTCATGCTGTGTATTTAGTTGGATCAGCTGGGGCTAATATTAGGTCAAGTAAAAAGTTCGGTTTTTTTATTGATGCGCCATTTTGTTCGTAAACTTGTTGCCAACGAGATGTCAACTTCATTATACCCCTCTCGTAGAAGGCTGCGTCCCTCTTGGCAAAAAACACGGAGAGCCAATTTTCACAGGCCTCTCTTGAGGCCAACTTCTCACCAATAAGCGCGTTCGCCATGGACAGGAAAAGATGGTAATCACTTGGTGCCAGGTCCGGACTATGAGGTGGGTGCATCAGGAACTCCCATCCGAGCTCCTGGAGCTTCTGGCGCGTCACCAAAGACGTGTGTGGCCTGGCGTTGTCCTGCTGGAACACAATTCGGCCTCTTTTGATCAAAGATGGCCTCTTCTGGATGAGTGCTTCCTTCAAGAGGGCCGAATTGAGCGTTTGGCCATTGAGGAGCAGCTCGTAATAGATGATTCCTTGCCAATCCCACCAAACACACGGCAAAACCTTCCGGGCCGTCAATCCTGGCTTGGCCACCGTTTCCGCCAGCTCACCGCGTTTCGACCACGACTGATTTCGCTTGACGTTGTCGTGAGTGATCCACTTTTCATCGCCAGTCACCAAACGCTTCAGAAATGGGTCGATTTTGTTGCGATTCATCAGCGATTCGCAGATGGACATTCAGTCCATCATGTTTTTTTGCTTCGAGCTTCTTTTTGGATCCAAGGTTATGCAAATAGTTCCAAACGGTTTTCTTGCTTATCTTTAGTTCCTCAACAATTAAATAAGTGCTCACGTGATGGTCTGTTTCCACTAATTCCATTATTTTATCGCAATTTTCGACAACAGGCCTCCCGACGCGTGGTGCATCTTTGACATCGAAATTACCAGAACGGAACCTAACAATCCACTTTTGTGCTACTCGTTCGTTTACAGTATCGGGCCCATAAACTAAATTAATTTTTTCAGCCGCTTTGGCTGCTTTTTCGCCTTGATCGAGGAAAAATTGTAAAATATAGCGAGTTTTCTCTTTGATGGTGTCCATCTTTGACGAGCGCTCACAACGTACTGAGTCAATCAATCGAAAAACTGTCAAAGACTTTTAGCGCAAATAAACACGTTTTCAGCGCAGTATAGTATGACATGATGCGAAACGTAACACTAGTACTATGGACAATAACGCCATCTCTTAGATAAAAACGAACGAACTTTTTACTTGAACTAATATATTACGAGTTGTTTAATTCAAGTGAAACAATTAGTAAACCCTTTACCGCCGGACAAACTTATGAGATTTAGCCGAGTTCCTAAAAAAATTATTCTTTTTCTCCAGGCGCTTAGCCGTCCGATTATTATCTGTTCCGATCTATAACACATACTCTGTCGGAGCAGCTGTTCACATCACATGAAGATACCAACAATTAGGTTGATACGTGGATAGCCTAAAAGGTAGGGAGTTTATCAGACATGGAATCCGTACGCTACCTGAAAGATGGAAGAAAGTGATTTCTACTGCTGGACAATACTTTGATTAAATATTACTTTTTTTACATAAAACGGCGGAGACTCATTTGTATTTCCAATATAATTTAAACATTTTTATATATCGAAAAATAAGTTTAAACAACATCAAACACTTCACAAAAATAATTGAAAACTTTTTAAAATATCTTATTGATATCGAGTTCGTTGCTTAAGTCTTTGGTCTGTTTCAATTTTTGGGTGTAATTATTTGTAACCAACGCGATCGAACTTCTTGGAAAACGAATCTCATTCATAAATATATGTATAATAAGCGCTAACAACTTCTTGACCAATCTAATATCTTATATTTGGTTACACAATATTATTCCTCTCTATTATCTATTCTTACTTAATATCTCTAAGATAAAAAATTTAAGAATTTATTAAAAATGTTACAAAATGAGATATTTTTACTCATACTTGTTTACTCAAAATCCATGCAAGACGAAAATTTCGTACATCATTCATTCAATTAAACCTCATCAATCAAAAAATATTTATTTAGCTAAACGAAACGAGCAATAAGGAACACATATAAACAAACGTGCATACAAAGCTCATTATTGAAGACAAGCAAAGCAAATTTAGTTTACTAAAAATTTATTTGGCAACGGTTTTTGTTGTTGATGTCTGCCAGAAAACAAGGCGTCAAACAACTGCATGAGATGAGGAAGACGCTTTGACTTTATTTGTTTAATCTTGTTAGAGTATTTATTACATTTGTTTTGTACTTTTTCTCATAACTCTTTATACGTTTGTATTTTCTCTTTTTTGCCATTACTGTCTAGATCGCAATCATTTCAATAATTTAAGCAAATGATGTATTAACTCTACAAATGCCAAACTTTTTTTCGTTTTTGTCTTTTACCGATAATTTACGGCCACCGAAATCATTGTTAACAATTTTAATATTTCTTTTTTGGATTTTGTTTTCGCTTATGGTACAATCTTCGACAGCTTTTTATGGGTTTTGTTCTCCATCAACGTCAAAAAGTCAGCCGAACAGCAGCAAAAGGGCAGTACCCTCCGCCGTCGGCAATATGATATTTGCAACAACCTCAATCAGCGGTAGCGACAATAGTAGTGATTTCGCCGTGGTCAGTGAATGTTGTTGATGTTGCCGACTATTTGGCGCTGAAAAAAATATTTTGTTTTAGATGTTGTACACTAAAACCGTCCGCTGCCCTCGATTGACCTCATATTGGTTATTACCTGTACGTGGTGGCTCGCGACGTCGGCAGCGACGCCGACTTTCAGCAATTCTTTATTCAGTTAAGGAAAAGTATACCCTGCAGGGAGCTCGTGTAGGCCTAGAGCGAACTGTTCGTAAATTTACTTTAAAATATATTACTTTACCCGGAGAGAAGTGAAAGGCGGGCTCTTTATTTAGCATCAAACAGAAAATGTTCTTAAATATAAAATATTGTTTATATAAATAACTCTTCCTATGAAAAAAAAAAACAAAGAAAACTTGCTAACCTAAAGCTAAGCAATGCTGGTAATTAGGAAATGAATACCTTTCCAATTTAGAAAAGCAAATTCATTAGACACATAAAAGGTGCATATAAATAACCATTTTTAGCCTTTTTCGAAATGAGCAATAAGCAATAAGCAGAGATATTTAACTTTTAGTAGTAATAACTGCATAAAAATTAATTGCACACCAACTATTAAATAATCGAAGTTTACAACAAATACAATACGTGAATTCATTACAGCAACCCTCATTCTACTCGCTACTTCAAAAGATAACAAAGAAAAATGCGAAGGCGTTGCCACTCCGCCTCGTTGTTAAATATTTAATGCTACCACAAAATTTCAAAGCTTTGATAAGAACTCATAACTTTAAGAATTTGTTTGCTTATTTTTTGCCAACGTAATTTGATGTCAAAAGTCAACTAACAACCAATCATCAGCGAATTGGTGGAATAGTCGAACTGCATGGCATTTGAAATAGTTACCAATTATTAGCTAAGCTAAATCAGAGAAGAGATTGGTGGGGTAAGTTACTACTAGGAAGGTTGTGGGTTCAAATCCAATATTCAAAAATACGGAAAAAGAGTTGTTTTTCATGGGGTCGTTCCTCGGCAGGAAGGCACAGCCCCTTCTCATAATAAGTTATTAAACGCTCACAGGCGACTTAAAACTGTATACTACAATAGTTTATTTGCAGGAATATAAGGTCTTGCACCATAAATCGAGAGAGAAACGCGGCCGAAAATTTTAAATGCTTATGACACTGTTGTAGGGATTTTACTTCACCTAAACACCAGATCGAACCACTATAGCAAATATATATCCGATTTTTCAGATGTGAGTTTTTGCCATAAATTCGTCAAAAAAGCATACAACGTATTACACATTGGTGCTGAAAATTATTGAAATCGGACGACTATAACTTTTAGCTCTCTTATACCGACTTTTTCAGACATTAAACTTTGGTCAAAATTCCGTCAAAAAAGCATTTAGGAGTATAAAATTTGGTATTATATAATCAATCTTATCAATCAATATTGAAATCGGAATGCCCATAAACAGTTCTATATAATAAAATTAGACTGTAAATGCACTTTTGATAAGATGAAGAGAAATCTTAAATAAATATTTAAAAAGATTTCATGCTGATATTATACTGGTATATATGCATATGTATATAATCCTTGGCTATTTCATGATGATGTGATTTTCATTCTCGTTTTACTTATTTTCACACCCTTTATTTGCATCCATCCAAAATTAAATATTCGAGTAAATTCAATTACTTATATTTGCATACTATTTTATTTATTCAAATCGAGTGAGTGCTGCGCATTCCTCTTTTATCGCCTTCTTAATTGCTTCGTAAAACCGAGAAGTAAATGAACTCGTTGAAGTGCTTCTTATTCATTCATTTATGAATATTTCATTTGTTTACATTTTTGCAACCGAAAAATTGCGCATGCGCACTAAATGCGAATTCACGTGTGCACGTAAAGACTTCATAAAGATTTTCATTGTGCCTAATTTTAATAATAATTAAATATGCCATTGTTTATCATAACTTGCAAATTTGTCTCTTTAACCTTAAAATTACGTCAGTTTGGATATTGTTCTTTCCTATTGAAAAATATTTTTGGCGCAATTCTTCTTTTCAACCCTTTTGGAGTGAACTGTTTCACACTTTCTACCAAATTTACATATAGGTATGTACATATTTATTTTCGCTTGTAATTTAAGCCACGCTTATCAAACTTGCTACACATTTTCATTACAACCAGAAACTAAATAAAAACAAAGCATTAAATCATTAAATTATTTTTAGCTCGAGCGTCAAATTTTTGATTACATGTGTGTTTGAGTGTGTATATTGTTTTTTTTTTGGTATTTTAATTGCCATTGGCGGGTTTTCGATAACTGAGACGTACTTGGCTAAGTTGACCGGTTCAATTTTTAATTTCGGAGGCGCTACATTTTTTTAAAAATATTTATTTTTTTTTTTTTGGTAACAGTTACCTTGTCTGGCGATTTCTTAATGAACTTGTAGAGCAGCCTACGAATTTTTCGAAGAGTTTGTACGTGAGATTAATTTCACTGAGGTTTGTGTTATAGGCGTTGTATTTCCAAAAAAAGACCACTTTTTATATAAAAAAAATTAATCCAAAGGGGTTGATTAGCCAAAAGGCACGGCCCGATATAGGCATATCATCATCCAGGAACATCTTCCTTTTATGTGAAACCTCGCACATTTTTAAGCTTTTCTATTTTATTTTAAAATAATTATTTAGCCACAGATGCTTAACAATTTTCAAATTACCTTTTATAAACAGTATTAAATAATTGATTAGTTGAACTACTGAACTCACCATTTTGATGATGTATATGAAGCCGTTATTCCACAATTTTTTTCAGCAATGTAAACCCTCAGGCCAGTGAAGAAGAAGAAGAAGAAGAATTTAAATCCTCATCAATAAGTAAGAGCAGCAGCTGCACAAAAGCTCAATAAGATCAACCTCTCAGGTCCTTAGTTTATTATTGAAGTCAATTAATATTAAACTTTTTTATTGCATAAATGTATATGTGTGTGTGTTCAATATTTTATTACAAGTTACATTCACTTATTGCTTACACAATTTATTAAGGCCTTCAATAACACTTAGAAAAATATAATATCATTATGCAATTAACATAGGTGATGTAATCAGTTCATTTTTTTAGTTTTATTTTTTAATTTGATTCCAATTTTTAATAACTCTTAAATAACTATAGAGCCTAAAATCGAATGACAACAGGTGATTGAGCCTTATCGTAGCAAATAGATATAAAAAATTTTAAATCTAAGTTTCTGCCATTCGAAATATAAGCAACAACGACAGCATCGAATTTCCCAAAGGCACACTTGTTACTCTGTGTGTGACAGGAAAAATATACCAGAACTGCGAAAAGTAGGTGTTTACAAAAACAAAGATTAGTTACCTTTAGGGCTAGCTTTTGCAGTCGCAAATTGTTTTTCTTTCTCGTTTTAGTTGGCAATTTAATATGGCAAGCAAAAGTATTATTTTCATTTATGTCAAGGCGTCTTAAACCGGAAACATATGCCAATAGATAAACACCAGTTTATTACATAAAAAATGTAATGGGTAGTAAGTAGGGAAAGGTAGCAAACAGAGTTTCACAATTAGAGAAACTGTAATTTATAATACTATTTTAGTTGTAAAGCGGAAAAAGAGAAAAGTACTGGCAATTTAATAACTTAACGTAACTATTCTTTCTAATTTTAGTCACATGTATTGTTGTATGTAATATTTCATAGCTACCTTTGAGCAGCCAAAGTTTTTTACGACGAACCACATGTCCAGATACACGTGTGCATTCGAATCACCAAAAATGCCCAACTGAGCACTCTTACTAAAACTCCGCCAATTTGGCAAATGAAGCATACAATGACTAATTAAAACACCACGGCACCACCCAATTTACAAACGACCTACTCTCACCTTTTTCAACTATTTTTACACTGCTCTTTTAAGCATGCGTTTATTGCAAATAACCGTGGCAAAAATGCGCCCAAAGCGCCAGCTACCAATTTGAGTTTTCTGCGAGATTTAACGATGTTCATATACACATATATAGGTATGTATGTGAGCATTCATGTCTGCAGTTAACAGTGAATGCACTTATTTATCTACTGCTATGTTGTTGCGGACACTCTATTTGGGTTTCTGTGCATATTTGTCATGCCTTAATGCAATTGAGAGTAGATCAAATAGCTTCCACTCACACACTACCGTTATGGAAGTGTTAACGTTTTGTTTGAATTAAAATAAAATTGACATTACACTGAATATATGTATACAAAATGGTAAGCTATTAACTGTTTAAAATGGCATGAAGTAAATATTGTCCCGCTCTAATGGGCAACTGTATGAAGACAAATAATATTCTTTATAATTTTCTTATTTTGTCACTCAAATAAAAGGCTTTTATATACGTACATACACGTATATGTATATAAAATTCTGCCAGATCAACGCACAATCTAAGTCGCTGATCATAGAGAACATACAGGATGTGAAAGAAGTAATAATCTTTTTCCGAGAATAGGATACAATCTATTCGAAATAATAGTGTTTACTGTTTCATTTTTTTCATTTGAATGCGTCTTTATTTTGGACTACTCATGCTAAAATAAGATGGATAAGGTAGAACTAAATTCAAATTTCCCACTGACGAAGTCGCGGGTAAAAACCAGTATATAATATTTCATACTAATCAAATATCTCATACGGATACATCGTACAATACATCGAATTGGTCGCGCTAGCCGGGTGGTTAGCATTGCGTACTAACATTCGGATGGTCAGGCTTCAAGTCCTGGCTCGACCAACATTCAAAGTTATAGAAAAATAATTTTTCTAATTGCCGTTGCAATTGTCGGCAGGAAATATCAAGCCCGAGTATATTTCTGACATGAAAAAAAAAAACGCAGAAACCAATTGGTGAAGGAGTTCGGCCGACAATCGTTTTAGCGGTTATAAAGCGCCAGTTATATATGGTATACTTATTAGAGCTCTAGATCGATACTCGCTGCTCAAACGATAGTTTGAAATTTTTCAAATTTCAATTGAGTTTGTCAAAATTTCTTTAGTATTTCAATGAATTTTCAAATTTTTTATTCAAAATGCTCGAAAAAACTCGAATTACTCGTGCCCAAGCGCGAAAATTTTCGAGCAATGAGCAATGAGCGAGTGTGCGAGTACTCATTACTCAAATGCTGGAGCAGCTCGAAAATGTTCGAACAAACTCTTGAGCTCTAATACTTTTGTCAAATTATCTCAAATATAATGTGTCAAGAGGAAACGGCTTTTTGGAATCATAGGCAACGAAGAGCTGGAATTTTCTAGCCAGAAGTCTCCCTTGTTTTGTAGGTTATAGGGATCATTATGAAATAAAATATTTTAAGGGAAAATTTTTCCTGCTGTTCTGTTTCTATGATGTGTTCCGAGGTACGCTGACAAAACTTAGGTTATTAACGTCGATGATGAGTTACGATTTAAGGGTTTTACGCAATGTTACTGAAAATGAGGTGAGTAAAGAAAATAAAAGAGCGCAATGTCTTTTTTTTAAGTTGTCATGTGCATTTACAATAGATTTTGACATACCAATGATCTGTCGAATTAAATGAAATAAATTAATTACTTGCAGACTCATTCAATGCCTCCAGTGACTCTGTGAAATTTATTGTTGTCATTAAAAGCAGAAAAGGAATGAAAACAAAGGATCATCATCATCATCAGTATAATATTTATCGATATACATAAACACTCATTCCCGCAAACTATTTGTATGAATATACAATAATAATAAATATATGTATGTACAATATGTATGTTTGCAATCAAAAAAAAATATTATGTTTTCAATAAATTACCGTAAAGTAGAGCGAAACTTGTTGGCCATCAAAATCACTTACACACACACATACATATAAACATGTGCGCTAATGCACCGAATGCAACTAAGCAACAACTATACATACGTGTAGACTGGAGACTGTCAGTCAGCCAATTTGGACGATTGTTGGCAGTCAGTGGCAGCCGCAGCAAAATAAAATAAAAGAAGCAAACAAAATTATCGCAGCGAGGCGCAGGTGGCTCGTATTAGGTCGGAGGCAGAGGTAGTACAGGGCCGGCAGATGGCAGAAAGTGTCGTGGGGAACGTCCGCTTTGCGAGGAGGATGGTTGCGGCGAGAATTGTAAACAGTTAATTTGTTGAGTTTCTGTTTAAAATGCTTAAAACGCTTCAGGTTGATTTTTTATCAAGCGGCTGAACTTGTACTTTATTGGTTTTATACATACATATGTACATATGCACAATAGGTATATGCGAAATAAATATTTTATTACTTGGTTTTTGTTTTTGTTTTATTTTACATTTTTATTATGACATTGCCTCAAGAATTGTGCCATGATTTACAATTACATTGACATAACGTAAATAACGTTGAATTTTAGTATCAAATTTAATCAACTAAAAATATAAACGTAAAATAAAATAATTAAATTGTATTCGTGTAGTTGAAATTACGATAGACACAGAAAATTTAGTGCAAAATAATCAAATTTTCAATTGTTGTAATATAAATGGTTACAAATACATACATAAATATGCGAGGGCCTCACCTTAAGTTTGTTTTTTTTATCAGTTTCTATCAGTTCTAAGGAGAGCAGCGAGCTGGAAGTCCCTAATTTCTGTATAAATAATTTAACTTTCAGCTAATAAATTGTGAGGATGGTTTCATGCCTATTTCGCCTAATTCGTCTACCGTGATAAAATGCAGTGGTAAGCAGTGTACTTTTGTATAATATAGCGTTTACTAATCTTTCATATGATTTGGCCACAATAAGAGCTCTTTCTACAACTCTTAATTAGTCTACGACGTCAAAGTGTCAGTTAATTTGAATATTGTTGACTCGATACGCCCACAACCTTCAAGCTACAATAAATTAATATAAATAACTGAATGGCCAAGAATTCAAGTGTAACGGGAATTATGAATTTCTGACGAGCTTGCAAAGTAGTGTAAATGCATGTCAAGATGCTGTCGTTGTTGCTGTTATCCTTAAAAATGTTTACAAGAAAACAAATGTAAGAAGTATGTAATTAAAAAAATAAGCCACATATTATTGTAGCTTCAATCATTTAGAATTGTTTCGTTTTATTTTATTTTATATTGTTTTATTATATTTATTTTTATTTTTTTTTTTTTTACTTATACATTTTTAAGTTATTCTTATTTCATTTTTTTTTTATTTTCCCTTTTTTATATTGTATTTTACTTTATATTACTTTACTTTATTCTATTATTTTATTATGTTGTTTAAATTGATTTTATTTTATTTTTTTTTTAATCAACTGAAATTTTTTAACTGATGTAATTGGAAATTCTTTCCGAAAGTATGTTTGTTTGTTTATTTCAGTTTTAAAGTCTATACCACTTGAATGCTTAAATCTTTAAGATTTGTTAGATGTTTTTTTTCACTTCCTTTTTGTCCCCAAACCAATTTTTTTAAATAATTCTCACTTCACACGTTTACTGATAATTTTTCTCAATTCCCATTATTAATTAATATCCATTAAATTTCAACCTTTCGCTAATTTAATCACACAATTGCTTACAAATTATCCGCTAAGAGAAAGCTTTCGGCGATACTAAATGGTAAAGACGACGAACATGACAGAATGGTTTGGCGACACGAACTACACTGAGCGTTTGCTGCTGATCGCATCAGCTCCAAGTCTTTTTCGGCGCGAATTGTCGTTTGACTACGCTGCACAGCTGGAGCGGCTACAGTATGCTTTGTTGTTACTGAAAACGAAGATCTTTACACATGCGCATTTGTGTTACCAGATCTGCGACAAAGGGGAAAACATTTCTCTTGATCTGAAATGACGTATTTTTCAAATTCATGTTTCATTCAGCATTTAACGTATACAAAGATTCTTCTAATGTAGTGGTATAGTAGAAATTACAAGAGTGCAGTAAAATTTCAAGCTCATGATTTTAGAGAGATATTTAAACTCTTTCGAGATTTGTCATATAAAATTAAATACCGTCATTTTTTAAATTTGAGGTAAATCTTCAGTTCGTAAACCTGGCAACGCTAATGCACGTATATAACTTGAGTGAGTGTTCGCCGGAAACCACTTTGTTAGGCTTCGCCGCTCATTTCCCTATCGTCTAGGTAGCTTTTGTATCTTTTGCATATTTTCCCCATTTTATTTTTCGCTCTTAAAACTAAAACAATGAATTTTTCAAGCTTGAGAGAGATTATGTAAAGAGGGAGTGATGGAGAGAAGAACTTTAAGAAGCGTATTTTAGTGAAAAGCTCCGGAAAACTCATTTGCAAATCTATTCTGATGACTTGACTGCTTATCGTAAAGTTTTCTTATAGAAGACAAAAAGAAACTTTTCATAAATTCTCTTACCGGAAATCAAATCATTTCACTTCTGTTTCTGTTAATGAATTTCATCAATCGATGTCAGTGTGCTTGAACATCGCGTGAGGTTAATATCCAGAATGTGTTTGCATAAATGAAATTTATTTAAACATTAATATGATTAAACGCAATAAACTTTTAACAAAATAAAAAGAACAAATATAAAAATGCCAGATATTCAATGAATGCGCATTGTTTAAGTATAAATTTGTAAAAAAAAACTATATTTAACTGAAAGAAGATTTTAAGAAGCACCTAAAGGTATTTAATGAATTTCCAAAGACATTTTTATTCAGTGGAAAGTTAAAAACGAATGTTAATTAATATTAATAAAAATAATAATAATGACGAATGGCGAATGAGGTGGAGCAAAAATATTCGCATTATGTATTTTCTTTTTTTAAATGTGTCTTACTCGCCTGTGTGTATTTTAAAGCACATATACATACATGTATAGTTGTAGCCTTCATTTGAACAGCATTCAGCCCAGACCCTCTCGTCAAGATATGCCAAGTCATCGATTACATACGTCAAGTTGTTGAGGAAAACATAATCGATGGTGTTTTGTACCTAAAAGGAGAAGTTTTGATCACTAACTCTGTCAAAGATGGACATCAGCAAAGAGAAAATACGTATTCTACAATTTCCTCCGATAAGTCGAAACGCAAGTCAGACAGCTGAAAATATTGATACTGCAACAGTCAGTCATGCACAATTTTGGCTTCGTCGATTTCGTTCCGGTAATTTTGATGCAAAAGATGATCCACGGTGTGGAAGGCCAATTGTCGAAAAATCGTCGAGGCTGGCCACCATTAAAACTCTGTTTCTATTGCCCACACACACAAACGGTCTCCAAGCCAGGATTGACGGTCGGACTAAACTTCGATGAACTCTTTTGTGGTGTGTTTTGGGGAGTTTGGCAAGAAATCATCCAAAATGAGCTGCCTCCCTAGGGCCAAACTCTTAATTCGGGCCTGCGAAGGAGGTAATCGCTTCCTTGTGCTTCAGTTAACCACAGAATAACAGGCTGCTACTAGTTGCCTTTTCATACATAATTATTTGTAATTACCTATATTATATATATTTCAGGCAAACAATTAAGTAAATTAGTGGCCACGACAGCCGAGTGGTTAGCATTGCGTACTGACATTCGGAAGGCTTGGGTTCATATCCCAGTGCCAGCAACATCCAAAAGTTATGGAAAATTAATTTAAATAAAAAATTAAGTTAAATTTTCCAATTTCTGCCCCTCGGCAGGGAATGTCCACCCCTCCGGACATGAAATAAAAGGCTCCTCGTAAAAAAACCATCAGCAGTTCGGAGGCGGCTTAGTATAAACTGTAGGTCCCTCCATTTGTTGGAAAAACATCAAGACGCAAAACCACAAATTGAAGGAGGAGCTCGGCCGAAAAATCGCTTCAGCGGTTACAAAGCGCCAATTATATATATATATACAAACATATATACATATATATAAATCTATTGTGGTTTCTAATATAATCGGTACGATTTACAAATGTAATTTGTTCAATATGTTGGACACATGTGCATATGTATGTATGTATATATATGCTTTATGTAATACGTATACAGGCCTATGTTATACTCCGCATTATCTAGTGTCTAAATTTAACAATAAATACAATAAAAGAAAAACTCATTAGTTATAAGTTGAAATCACAAAGAGCAAAGCGACAAACACAGGCTTGTCAACACATGTTTAACGGTGCAGACTTATAATGGTGCGTTAATGAGTTTATAGAAACTTTTTTCTTTTTGTGTAAATGACATTTGGTGGGAGGCAGGTATTTATTGAATATAAATTCAAAATGCCTTTTATTAATTACTAAGTACCTTGACAAATTTTATTAAATTTTTTTTGGATGAAATTTTGATTTGTCAATTTTGAGTTTGTTTATAATACTAATTCGATGTTTGCTTTTGTGCACACATCGAATTATGTCTCTGGGATAATTGAACAAGCAATTTATACAATTAATAGTATGTTTACATAGGCACAGACATATACATGCACCACATAGGTACCAGTACATTCATGTCATGGACGAACGCAGAATAATTTTTCGAGGGGTCTTACAAGGAGGAAGGAGGTTTATCAGATTGGTACTTTGTTACTCAGAACAACGATAATACCGAATATCGATTACTGTTTGTAAAGGTAAAGGCCACACACAGGCATCTTATTACAGACCAATAGCCTACTACTCTGTCTTTCCAAATTATTCGAAAGAATTGTGCCATCAAGGATATCCCATTTTCTTTATCCTAAAAAAGTGATACCAGAACATCATCGCGGTTTTTGTAAAAAACGTGACACTGGTTTGAAATAAAGTTCTGTTACACAAAAGCTTTGCCTAACCAATTCTACAATATACCATATTTGAGTCAGCCCTGTATAACAGGCAGTTTACCGTGATATTATTGCTGAGAAGTATTCTTGGACCTATATTACATGTTATATTATATTTTATTATATTATACGCCTGGGGGGCCATTTACTTCTCATCGACGAATGGCTGGCAAACCGGAAAATCAAAGTCAATGAGCAAAAGTATAAGCACGATACATTTACGTTACGTTTATTGGCGTTCTGTAAATAGATTAAAGGTTATAAATATACCTCAAGCATAGGCCGATAGACTCCGTTGCTAGTTGCCTTAATCTTGTTATGTAATTATTTATAAATACAATATATTTCAAATAAATAAATAAATTCCTCAAGCAAACGATGTAACATCTCTCGGTATGCCCTTAGATACAAAACTCACATGGAAAGGACACACAGTTGCTAAAATATTTCATATGAATTTAGACGCATCGAGATCAAATTGCTTTACATAAGAACCCTGGGGGTTGAAGCCCGCCAACCCCTCTCCCTCTGTGCTCGCGCGTTATCTATGTGTATCAATTTTTGTGTGTGTTTTGAGCTCGTTCAATCGTCACTAATCGGTCATAACACATTGTTAATATCAAGGACACTTTAAACATTTGTTTCTTATATCATTACATACATATACAGATAATCCGGGATTTCTTAGTTAAAACGTACACGTAACACACGCCTTGTGAGTTCTGTTATCTATAAAATATAAATATCGTTTAAAAGCCTAAAATGCTATATCCATTGAGGATAATCAATGGATTATTTCTACACCCATATACTCGTATTTAAAAAAAAAATACTCCCTCCCTCCGCAGCACTACTTTAAGCCAACGCCTTTCGGCCTTTCGTTTTAATGGATTGCATTTGCGATCAATAGGATTCGAGAAGCTGACACTGACTTCAACCTTAGTTCGTGTCATGGTTATATAATATAACAACTCAAATGATTGTAGTAATTAATGTATGCACAAACTATATACTTATCAACTAATTTGCATCGATATAGTTCTGAAAACAAGTGTGTCATATTAAGTTTACAACATATTTACATATCTGTAGGTGGCAAGTGTTTAATTAACTGAAAACTGTCTCGATTAAAATCGACTCTTTTAAGTAGCAAAATTCAAATTTTCAAATCTCTTAAGTCTGTATGAACATATGTATGTACCAGTATGTATTTAAGTATGAACAGCACATTCATTTCTTTTTCAATTTTAATTACAAGATTTTTCCATTTATTTGATTAATATTCAAATGGTTTAATTAAAAATGTAATTACACTTACGTACATACTTATTTGCATATTAAAATAATGTAATCGGACTAAGCTTCGATGAACTCTTTTGCTCCACGATGCTGACAACTTTATCTCTGAGGTCAAATGTGGTTAATTGTCAAGGTAAGGACTCTACATTTATACAACATGTCTGCTCTGATCATCGGTCATCAGATTACCATCGAGCAACAACTTTGTCGGCCAGATTCTCAAGCTTTTCATATTCACACATTTCGGCCTCTTTATTTTTTCGTTTGCAAATGTGTCTTGTTTTCCTCTTCAGTTCTCGGTATCTACCCTAACCCGCACGTGTTGTGGTCGATCGCAAAGTTCCCTTATATCGAGTTACTGATGTGTTCTCTAGGAAAGCAGATATGCACATCGATTAGGTTCTCGCAATGTACGCCCATCTGGAGGCATGTCGTTTGTCTATCACAACATGATCGATCAAGTACACACCGCCACACACCACCTATTCGTCGGTTTGAAAGCAACCTCGGATAGCACGAAAGTGGCTTTGACTTTAATTTAATTCTAGAGTAAATATTACGAGCTACAGAGTAAAAACGAGAAGGTACAATCTTTACCTGCACATTGTCAACCTCGAGATCCAACGCAGAATCAACCCTGTCAACAGGTGCTACTTTGGACTGAGTAGGCAATTGCAAAGAAAAGACGCCCCTCGACAAACAAAGACCAAAGTATGATATAAATGTACGACATTATTCATCAAATTCAGAGACAGCGACCTCATCGGCTGAAACATGTCAACTAGATGGACGGAAACACTCGAGCAATGAAAGTAAATAAAAAGAGAAACTCCTCTCTGTTTGAAGCATCAGATGGATAAGGACGTGGCACGCTATTGTAATTCGGCTATAAACGCCGAATTAAGAAGAAGGAACATAATCTCAACAAATCACCATGCAGATGGTAATCGTATTATCAATAAAAGTTGCAGTTGACCAGAGTAGGACGCAAGCGAAAAATCTTGTTTATTCTTCTCATATAAATACATTAATGCTCTTTGCTCTTTTCCCACAACACAAACTGTTTACAATATTTTTTTACAAATTACCTCATAATTCAGCTTAATTAAGCAATTGTTTAATTTGTCAATCTTGATTAGCATCTTTAATATAATAAGTAAAATATGCCTTAGCCATTTTCACCTCACATTACACTTTCAGCTCTTAAACTTTATTACAAAGTAAATACAAAACCTTTTTTTTCATTTACATTTCCTGTTCAACGCAGTCTTAGTCTCTTATTCGTTTTCGTCTGGAACCGAATTGGCTGGCTTTCGCCAAATTGGTTAGAAATAAATCAAGAAGTTTTTATTGACTTCTTGTTTAGGAAAGTGTTCGAGATAAAATAAATAAAAATGAAATGCAAAAATATATTTAAATTTAAGCACAATTCCTTTGAAACTAAATTACCTTTAATGCACTTTCAACAATAGAGAAATTAAGTTCTGTCCAAAAGCGACGGATCAGCTCCAATTATAAACTATTTAAAATTAATATTAATAGTAATGAAATATTTCCTGATAATTGCAAATTTAACTCGCAATTAACAGGGCAGACTCATAATTACAAAAACAATGATGAAGCAATTTTTGGCAGCAAAGAATACGTGCAAAAATGCAAAGCGAATAAAAATCGATTTAATTACTCAAAAAATAGTGTAAATAAATCAAATGCCCGCAAGTGGGCGGTTATGATTTTATCTAAGTTATTCATATATATGTATGTAAGCGATAAATTTGTCCAAAGGCCAAAATTGTATGCTACTTTATTTTATTGTTAGTAAATTTTTTGACTGAAGTGTACTTAACTGCTGAAATTTTATATGGAAGTCATCTCAGATAACATCTCTTACAGGGACTTCTGTGCAATACCGACATATGACTCTAAGCTCAGGCGGTCTTCTCCCTTCTTGCACGACTTTTACCTAAGCCCTTAATAACACATTGTCTTCTCTTGCCTCCTCCAGCGAATACTTCATCGAACAATAATACAAATAAAATACAAAAACTCTTTCCCGAAAACTCATATTGCTCATCGAACGTTCTCATCGTACACGCCTCCTTCTTCTTCTTTTCCTTTATTGGCGTTGGCACCGCTTACGCTTACGCTTAGCCGAGTCAATTATAGCGCCCCATTCATCTATTCTTTTCGCTGTTTGGTGCCAGTTGGAAATGCCAAGTGCACCCAGGTCACTCTCCACTTGATCTTTCCAACGGAGTGGAGGTCTTCCTCTTCCTTTGCTTCCACCAGCGGGACTGCATCAAATACTGTCAAAGCTCGTACAGCTCATCTTTCCATCGTCTGCTGTATTCGCCGTTGCCAATGCACAAAGGACCATAAATCGTTCGCAAAACTTTTCTCTCGAAAACTCCCAGGGCCGACTCATCAGATGTTAACATCCTCCATGCTTCTGCGCCATATAGTAGGACGGGTATGATGAGCGACTTGTAGAGTTTGGTTTTCGTTCACCGAGAGGACTTTACTTTTTAATTGCTCACTCAGTCCAAAGTAGCACCTATTGGCAAGAGTGATTCTGCTTTGAATATCCAGGCTGACATTGTTGTTGGTGTTAATACTGGTTTCAAGATAGAAATTATCTACGACCTCGAAGTTATGACTCTCAACAGTGACGTGGCGCGAGTCCAATGACTGTTTGTTTGATGACAAGAGATATTGCGTCTTGCGTTCGTTCACTACCAGACCCATTCGCTTCGCTTCTTTATCCAGTCTGGAGAAGGCAGAACTCACGGCGCGGTTGTTGAGACCAATAATGTCGATACCATCGGCGTACGCCAGCAGTTGAACACTCTTGTAGAAGATTGCACCTTCTCTATTCAGCTCTGCAGCTCGTATTATTTCTCCAGCAATAAGTTAAAAAGTCCCACGATAAGCAATCACCCTGTCTGAAACCTAGTTTGCTCGGAGAGGTCCTTCCTCTAGGAGCTTTTTAGTATTGCTCAAAGTCAGTTTACATTGCCATATAAATTTTGCGGGGATACAAAATTCAGACATAGCGGCGTAGAGGCGTAGAGGCGGCTCCTTTTCGTGCTATCGAAGGCTGCTTTAAAATCGACGAAAGGTGGTGTGTGTTGATCGTCTTTTCATAAGTCTTTTCCAAAATTTGGCGCATGGTGAATATATGGTAAAAATGTTGACTTACTAGGTCTGTAGCCACACTGATAAAGTCCAATCAGTTTGTTAACGGTGGGCTTTAGTCTTTCACACAATACGTTTGATAGGACCTTATAAGGAGGCTATTACACGGTAGTTGGCGCAGACTGTAGGATCGCCTTTTTGTAGATTGATCAGAGCACACTTAGGTTCCAAAGAAGCTGCTGCATGCACCTTATCAGTTCTTGACCGCCGTATTCGAATAGCTCGGGCAACGGCCGCTGTAGTAAATTTCACAAGGGTGTACCATTTTCATTACCATTCAGGAGGCTGGAGAAGTGTTTCCCCCATAAATTCAGCATACTCTGGGCATCCGTCACTAGCTCACCCCTCTGGGTCCTACAATAGTTTGCCACTGTCATGAAATATTCCGTAAATCGACGGCTTTTTAAGCTCCTCATGCTCACGCATTTCGGCCCCTTTCTTTTATTCTCTGCAAATGCGTCTTGCTTTCCTCTTCAGATCTCGGTATCTATCCCACCCCGCACGTGTTCTGGTCGATCGCAAGGTTGTGAAGTAGGCAGTATGTTTTCTCTCTCATTCGCCTTCTCACCTGAGCTCGCCTCCAAACGGTCTAAGACCGGGAGTCGTGAGCTGCTTGGACCATATGCAAAATAATCGTTTCTGGCCACTCCCTGGTGAATGGCAGTCAAAAACTTTCCTCACTTGCGTGAACTTCTACACATGGCACAATACCATGAATACCTTAGCGGTATTAAAAACAGTGTACAGGCTGTACAATGTTTAAAAGCCATAGGAGCAAATCACATATTATAAAAGAGAGAGAATTCAGTGTTGTGGAAACATCGTATAAGATAGCTATTGGAAATACTTAATGACATGACTGATGAAAAAGAGATACGAATAACTCCAATATGTCCTAAATGGCGAGTATCAATTGTTCTGTATATCGTAAGAACGTTCAAGAAATTTTCAGAGCTGAGTACGAGCAAAACGAAAAGCGTAGTATTAAAAGCAAAAATTTCCTCTGCTTTATTCCTGCAAAATCAAATAAATTAAGAACAATATTTATTTACTCAAAGCACATTATTTTCACGAGCTTTTGGCTACTTTCCAAATTCTCCTTAATTAAATTTATTTTAAAGTTAACACCGGAAACAATTGTATGTATTATTCTACTAATCGCCACTCAGTGTTGGCGTTAAGTTAACCACAACTTAATTGACAGATACTTTCCGAATAAGTTATGATTAAGTGCTTAACCGGAGATGGTGAGAACGGCCCTTAAAGATTTGGAAATTCATCCAGGGGTAATTAGCAAAATCTTTATAATTTTAAAAATAGTGGCATCACTGCAAGGAAAAAGCAACTAAATTTCAGCAAAACTCTTGCCAGTGGAATAAAGTAATAAAATCTAGTGAGGATGTCCTCACTATTTGTCAGCGTATTGCGTCAGGCAATTAAAACTTTCGATCGAGCTAACAGTGCGGCATTTAATGTGAACTTCGCAAAACTAAAACAATTAACTGAACAGCTGACCTTCCGTGATATCTACCTACAGCCACAACAATTCGAGACTGTATTCAAGCGATCTGGACGAGCGCCTTGTACATTTGTGCATATTTTTGAAAATGATTTTTTGTCCATGAGTGTATTTGTGTTGCGGGAAGGTTATACAATGCCACTTCACGATCATCCATGTATGTATGGTGTACTGCGCGGCATTTTCGGAAAACTAAGAGTCCAAAGTTATACTAAAGCCCACTTGGAACCACATGAATCACCCTACGATGGTATAGCTCTAGAGGTGTATGCACATGAAAATGAACCCAGAATAGTTGATTCGGGGACAGAGTGTGCCACCCTAACTCCTATCGAGCGCAATTATCATGAAATAACTGCAGTTGGTGGTGTAGCGGCGTTCTTTGATATACTCAGTCCTCCTTATGATGCAAATATTCCTGAGTATGGTAGTCGGCAGTGTAGTTTTTACCGAGTCTTGGGTAAACAACCATCAACGGGTGTTAATATCAACTCTGGATTAGTGGAAGAACAGGCAGAAAATGTACCACTAACCTACCTACAATGGATACCGGCACCACTAAATTACCATTGTGATATTCTTGATACCCCTAAAGAAGTGCTCCAGATCACAGCACCCTTTTTAGAAGACGAGAACAATTTGTTTTAATAATTTAATTGACGGAAATTAATGCCAAATTTTAATTTAATATAGAAGTACATGTATGTTTGTATGTTAAGTAACTGATTAACGGCTCTTTTTTTAGAGTTAAGACTGTTTAAATTTACATCACATGTGAAAATGATGTTTTAATTGTTACTGCTGAGATATAAAGTGAGAATGATAATAAATAAATTATATTAATTTAAAATAAAAAACTAAAATTTCAATCAAATGCTTTGTAGGTTTTTCACGATAACTTATATGAATTTTTATTGTAAAATGTTCAATCAATATTAATAACTTCAATCACATCTTTGCTTGAGACACGACGCTGGCGCTTAGACTCTGTTGGTCCTTCTTCATCGTCATCTGAATCTTTAATCTCAGTAATATCATCAGTAAACGACGATGAAGGTTTGCGTTTGTTAGAACGGTGTGTAGGTGTTATTTCTTTAACACTAACGGTCAACTTATCGGTTGCGGCGACAACTTTATCTTCAACAGTAGCTTCATCGTCATCTTCAATTAAGCATAAATCATCATCGTCCTCCACAACTTCTGTCACACGACTTTTCTTAGATGTGGATGGACCGGCAGCTTCATCGTTCTCTTCGATTGGTTGGGCCTTTTTTTCACCATTACTCTCTTTTAAGGGTGTTTCCTCTCCTTTTGGTTTTATTTGATTACTTTCAGAAGTCACTTCAAATAATGTCTCATCACGTTCTGAATCAAAATGTATAACGATAACGTCAAGCTCGTAGTTTTGAAAAAAATCGTCACATTTGAGTACAACACCATCAACAATACCCATCTCGGACATAAGTTTCTCTTCATTACTCTCGGTCTCGCCTTCTTCGGAAGATATAACCACAATACCCTTATTTGGTTCCACCACATCCGGATTAACCATATTTAAAGTTTTAATGAGGATTTCGTCACGGAAATCCTTTATACGCATACGTTTGGTGTCGATTCGAATATGTACGGCTGGTTCCGAAGAACAAACTATGCAGTTTGGATTCGGTGCAGTTAGGAACTTTTCCGGTACCAAGAGCTGCTGGCGCGGATTTTGACGTAAACGCATATAGACAGACTTGCACTTCTCTAGTTCACCTTTCAAAGCTTTAAAAGTTTGCAAAACTACTACTCCAGCGGTTATTGCATTGGTGGTAGCAATAGCTGGAATAATATTCCCAGCCATGCTCTTTACCTCAAAACGTGATTTGCGCCCAATTTCAAATATATATGCTCGTATATTCGCACAAGCTGCAACAAAATCCATAGCAGGTTGGTCATCCTTGTCCCACACCAGCGTTTCACCGTCGCCCACTTTCAAGAAGCTTGTACTTAGTTTCTTTACGCAATCGGCAAATACATTGGCACACTCTGCTAGTGACCAGACTTTATGATATTGCCGTGTGGGTTCCTTTGAAGCTTCAGCTGTTACTTCATTCTCACCATTATCTTGATTCACTAAAACATTGTCCCATTTTAAAGGTGTTGGTGCTTTTCGTTCCTTCCACAAATTAGACATGGATAACAAATATTTTATATCATCATAGAAGAACTTATTAAATAGCGTAGCAGCATCATAGTTAGAATCCTTTGCCCATTGGCGTGTATTAACACGAGCTACGTTGCCTGTCTCAGTTTCAGGAATAGATTTAGGTAATCCCTTATTCTCGTTGGCGTTTTCCTCTCCTTCCCCAGTTTCATTAGCTTCGGGATCAGCCATATCTGGTGATATGTCTTCATCTTCAACGCTTTCTCCAAATAATTGGCTAAAATTATTTTAAATAATTACAATTCATTTTTTGAATTTTTGATTTTTTTTCGACTTACTTGAACAAATGTTTAGCCCATACAATGCAGTGAATAGGTTCAGAAGGTGTATTCCGTATAGTACAACCAGGGAAAGTTTTTTGTTTTGCTTTTGGTGTGCACTCATAACACTGAGTTAGTCCTTTTTTGATTAGTTCCACTTGTCCGTTATAACCAGCAGTTCCACTCTCTATAAGTGGCACCTCCGCGTGTAAACACATGCGATTGACATGATTACGCGCAGCGCGATTATCAAGGGCATTTAAGACAATGTCAAATTTCTTGAAAAAATTTACGCCATATTCGGTGCTAAAAAACAAGAATAGTAATAAGTATGAATAAATCTAATGCAAAAAAAAAGATTTAACTTACGCCATAATGCTATCGTGATATGCTTGGATTTTTACATCCGGATTGAATTGCAAAGCACTCTCGCGCGCCACCTGCGCTTTAGATTTTCCGACATGTTCCCGATGAAATAAGAATTGTCTATTGAGATTGCTCAAATCAATGGTATCCAAGTCAATCTATTTTGAAAATATAATGTTTTATTTAATTTCTTCATTTTTGAACATAGATATTACTTACAATTTCGATATCAGGAAATCCCGATAAGACAAGATTTTTCAGTATCTCGCAACCGATTCCACCGGCTCCTACCACTAATATTTTTGAGTTTTGTACTTTTTCCTGTAACGTTGATGGGAAAACACCTCTTAGTGCAGCCGCCATAGCTTCAATTCAATATTCACTTATTTTTTGGAGAAATTGGTATTATTTAATATTTAACGCGCAAGAAACGAGCTGAGCAAATGTGATTCAATAAAAACCTTGCAGAAAAAGACGCTATTAATTGTGCTGCCATTTGGTTTATATCTACAACTGCGCCACCCGTGCCACCAGATTATTATATTTTTTCATATTAATTTTATTCAAATCACACAGCCCATCCCGTGTCGGAATCAAATTAACTTTTTGCAAACCATCGGAATTGAAAAATTTTATAACAATTTCTGCTAATTGTCTTCGGAAACCCGAGATTTTAGTTAATATAAAATATACACTAAATTATTGTAAGTTTATTGTTACACGTTTTATTTTCCTGAGACAATGAATCTTTAGAAGTACTTAATATAATTTTTTATACTTTATAATTTTTAAAAATAATTTGATTTATTAATATTTTTGTCGTTTATTATGCTATGGCAACTTTGTTATCTTATCAATGTAAATTTTTCGATCATTTGATTTTCATCAATGATTATCGTATACTTTACCATATAGAAAACTTGTTTTAAGAGAACTGTAGAAGAAATATAGGAGAAAAATCCTAAACCATAAAAATCACAACGCATACTGTTAGAAATCTGCCTTGTCGATGAAACACTCGAAATATCGAACGAGTTCATCTCAAAAATTCAAAAACAAACTATTTCTCGCACACCGACAAGTCATTTTTGATTTCGGCAGTAATTTTCTCATTTTTAAATTTGTTATTAAATTTTATATAACACGACTAATTTTTCTAACATTAAAGCCATTCCCGAGCTCTTTCAAATACAATACCTTGTCAAGAGATCTATATTCAGCTTTCTCGAAAACAAACACATGATAGATTTTCAAGCATCTGAAGGCAATCTATAACAAATTATAAATTTTCATTGCTCCGGCAACTCATTTCTAATTCCATATTGATTAAAAAATCAATTCACTGTATTTTGGAAACAAATCCTGTTGTGGTAATTGAAAGCAAGTGGAATTTTTTTATTAAATTTAATTTATATGATGCAATGAATTTAATTGCACCTAATGAAATAAATAAATATGAAAATAGCATGAAAATAAAATAAACATCGATCGTAAAACGTTGAAACGAACCGTCTATTGTTTATTTTATCATAGAGGTGCAGGTGAAGGTGGCGCCAGGTGGATGCAACTGGAGACGTAGATGTGTTTCACATAGATTAACCACCACCATACGAACAATAAATACAAACTGCTGTTGGTGGCGACGGCGCAAATGAGACTATCCATACATAACGTCGAAAAATATGACAAAATTAAATGAAAGGAAAACAGAAAAATTTTCAGTGAAAAATTGTTTCTAGTGGTGAGCGGATCAAAATACGCAATAATTGTTTTTATTTTACAAAATAAATACATACACATAACTTGTTAGCACTTAGCTAGTGAAAAATACCTGCGTTTGATTGTGGAGAAAATATCTACTACTTTAATATATGTAAGCAACACAAGTTAGCGATATTAAAATAAATAATATCAAGAGCAGCGCTGAAAAACTATTTGTGGAAATTTCGCAAAACTAAATACATTAATTGTGATTAGTTCATTGAAGTTGAGGCATAAATATGGCAGAGGTACGACGTCGAAAAACCGAGAACGATGTTAGTGATGATGCTGGAGAAAAAGCAAGAAAAGAGGACAATCGAAACTCCGCAGCGGACTCATCTGATCATGTAAGTGGTTGGGGTAAATTAATAATGGGCACATACAAACAAATAATTAAATCAAAATTGTGCAAATCATATGTACGTACGTGTGTCTATTGAAATTCAAAAAAAATTCTTGAATACAAATATCAAATCATAGATTCGGCGCTGTCTTAATCAATCTGTTTAAGGTTATTTTGATATTTAGAAGCAATCGAATCACTGATTTAAATGATTGTAAAGATAACACAATCTTTATGATGTTACTTGCTACATACGCATACTATATGTATGTATGTACATAAGTACATTCATATGGGAGAATTTATTTTCATATCGAACTGATTTATACAATTAATATGCTCGTTTCAAATTATTAAAAACCCAATTCCTTAAAGATAAAAGCCAATAGTCTTTTTTTTTAGAATTAGTTTTTTTTTTAATATAAATATGCTGCTAATACTGCCAACTAGAGCTTCACTGGCTGGTCAAAAGTCCGCACGCTAAGGGGAAAGTTCTATCATTGTTAATATGTTAAGTAAAAATATGATAATTTAAATCAGTTTTCTGTTAGGTGCATTTACATTACTTGCAAATATAGTATGACAATAAGTTAAATAATACGGAACTAATGTAATGTTGCTTCAAGTAGGTAAATATACATATGTATATGGGTACGTATGTTACAAACATACCTATGTACATATGTACATAAATAAAGGGAATCCAATTAGCGCTTTATTCAATATGCCCATATATCTTTAGATACATTCAAACATATGTATGGTATGTATATATGTGAAAACATACACTTAGTTGCATATTTGTCTGCACGCGCCAGTATGTGTGGCGACTTGATTGCATCAACAATCTGAATTATATACATATGTAGGTATGCAGGTGGATACATATATATGTTTATATCTACATGAAGTCATTAACATTTCAAGAGTTGCATTGTTCCAGTGGCTATGAATTTAAAAATACAAAAATATATACATATCCATTGTATGTATGGTATATATTGTCAATAGAACTTGTGAAGTAAAAAGGTTAAGATGCGCTAAATGAACAATAAATTCGTAGATATGTACGTTGACGTTATAAAAAAAGCTTCAAAATGTTTAATTATATTAGCACACTCACTTTAAGCGTACGCGTCCCTGAAGAAAAGTGCACACTTTATCGTTGTTGAATTTACGCAGACACGCAGACTATGGGACCATAGAAATAGCCTTGGTTAAAATGTATATTAAAAAACACTGAGCTTTAAATCTGTATGTATGTATTTACTTATACTTCCTCAAACCTCATATTCATTTATCTGTGACATTCATGCTGTTTTATGCTTAGATAAGATGCATACAAAGCTGTAAATTAATTTTTATGCCATATTCCCGGTACCGGTAACCGTTTACTACCAACAGCGATGATATTTCATTTAACCTGGTATAAGTTTATTAAATACACATATGTACATTTGCACACACAAATATTTGCGTACGTGCACACAAATTATAATATGTGTGTATTGGTCTTTTGTCTACACAATTTGTTAAAAATCATTTTCGTTTTAAAACTAATCCTCAATTATCTTGCAATGGCATTAATACATACACATATCATTTTTTATATGAATTCAATTAGTAGTTTATTTATTACTTGCTTACTTGATAAACCTTAAGAAAATAATAATTATAATATTTTTTTTTTCAGATCGACTCAGAGGAGGAAAAATTACCAGAAGAGAAATTCGTTGATGAGTTGTCGAAAACTCTACCACAAGGAACGGATAAAACACCTGAGATTTTAGATTCAGCATTGAAAGATCTGCCGGATAGGTAAATGACTAAAACTGCTGTTTCCCATTAATATTTATGAAGCGAAACTGTCAAATTGTAAAATACACGCATACATACGTGTACACTCATCGACATTACTAGCGTCGTACCACAAGAAATATTGATATTTTGCGTTTGAGTGTGAATATTTCGATAGAAAAAAATACTTGAGATTTTCCGAATTCACGCATCATAAGGTACTTCTTTGGAAAATCAAAATAAAATTCTAAAATATTTAGACTTAACATTTATTGAATAATTAGTGGTGTTTTAAATGCACACTGTGTTTATTGCTTACGAAACACCTTTGATCTGTGAATCATTTGTTTATATGGCAGGGAATTATAAAGCGCCTGCTTCATTACTGACCAAACGTTTTCAATGGGGTTCAGGTCAGGACTGTTCCCAGGCTATTCTAGAGAATTTGTTCCCCATTCATATTTTTACCTTTCTAAAAACTATTAAGCTGCCCGATGACAAGGTGCTGAATCGTCCTGAAAAATTAAATTTTGGGTATGTTGTGGTAAGTCTTCTATTGTGGGTACAACAAAATGTTTGACAATTTCTTTGAAGGCTGCCGCACTTACACGTTCTTCTTGTAACAAAATTGAACCAACTTCATATTACCATGATATACGGGGAATGCTTCACAGTAGGTAATATACATTCTCCGTTGTAGCGTTCACTCTGGTGCAACCGTCTGCTCCCATCTTGGATTCGTCTGAAGTGATGTCTTGTTCCCAATCTTCAGCTGTCCAACTTTCATGTTGTTTGCACGTCGCATTTTCGCCGTCAGGAGCGGTTCGTACGTTTTTAGGCCCATGTCATTCATTTTCGCTGTATTGTTCGGGTTGAGTCCCTCACAAACTCTTCTTTCAATTTTGAAGCAGATGCAAACCGATTTTTGACGCTCAACCGTCTTCAATTGAGCGCAATCCCGACTACTCAAAACAGAAGGTCTTCCGAAGTATTTCCGCTCCTCCTATTTGACATATTGCCCTCCGAATATGTCCGCTCTATCTACAATTTTTTGCCATTTTCTGATACCTTTTACTGTTTCTTTCAATTTAGTAATGAGATTATTCATAAAAATTCGCAATATTTAAATTCAAAGAGATTATTACTCAGATGTAAGCCTTTTATCTACCTGACACTAAATAATTCAATTTTGATGGACAAAATCAATTGCGGCGCTAGTAATGTCGCTGAGTGTACATATGTATATACATTTGCAAAAATACTCTTAATTGGATGCATTCAGCCACGAACTTGGTGTAGCTTTTGGTTTTAGTAATCACTTTCTTGCTCTTATCACATTTTTGTACATATTTCTATTGTTTTCTTTATTAGATGGAAGAATTACGTTATTCGCGGCATCTTTACATGGATTATGATTTGCGGCTTTGCACTGATAATATATGGCGGTCCTTTGGCGCTTATGATAACGGTAATTTAAAACTTGATATACGTGTACTAATAAAAAATAAACAATGTGAATTTCTATTATTTTTCATTGTAGACTTTGTTGGTACAAGTAAAATGTTTCCAAGAAATCATATCCATTGGTTATCAAGTTTATCGCATACATGGTCTACCATGGTTCCGTAGCTTGTCTTGGTACTTCCTGCTAACATCTAATTACTTCTTCTATGGTGAAAATTTGGTCGACTATTTTGGTGTGGTTATTAATCGTGTGGTAAGCACTGAAGTCAGCTTGCAATAAAAAAAGTTTGAAATGTTTACCATTTTCTCTTTGTTTATCTCTCTTTCCAATTCTTTAATGCCAATGAATATCTAACTAAAACATAGGAATACTTGAAATTTTTGGTAACCTACCATCGCTTCCTGTCATTTGCGTTGTACTGCATTGGGTTTGTCTGGTTTGTATTGTCGCTGGTGAAGAAGTATTACATGAAACAATTTAGTCTATTCGCCTGGACACACGTCTCGCTGTTGATAGTGGTCACGCAGAGCTATTTGATAATTCAAAACATATTTGAAGGTAAGTAAAATGTGTATACTATTTGTTTGATAACAAAACGGAAAACTCTATATTATTTTCTTTTTCTTATTAGGCAGTATTTTATAGAGATATAGCAAATACTTGATTAACGTAATCTACTTTAAATTTATAAATACTAATAAATTCTAAATAAATTATATTGGAAAATTTTCACAAAATGATTACATATTAAAATTTAAAATGCTCGTCATAATCATGAGCCAAAAGTGGTTACTTATGGTTGCTTATTTTAAATTGAACATTTAATGACATAATTACCTCAATATTATTTATTATTCACTTATTTTTTTATTTTTTTAGGTCTTATTTGGTTCATTGTTCCCGTCTCGATGATAGTGTGCAACGATGTAATGGCCTATATGTTTGGCTTCTTCTTTGGTCGCACTCCGCTAATTAAATTAAGTCCGAAAAAGACATGGGAGGGCTTTATTGGTGGTGGCTTCGCTACGGTCATTTTTGGCATCATATTCTCTTACATTCTCTGCAATTATCAATATTTTGTATGTCCCATACTATATTCAGAAGAATTGGGACGTATGACAATGGCTTGTGAACCAAGCTATCTGTTTACGAAACAAGAATACAGTCTAGGTGTGGTAAGTATTCCGTCAAGTAAATAAATCCAATCGAATTTGAAGCCATTAAAAACTTATAATTTTTCGCTTTTATTGCAGTTTGGTATTGGCAGGACAATTAATATGTATCCTTTTGTATGGCACTCAATTGCATTGAGTTTGTTCAGCTCGATTATTGGACCATTTGGGGGATTCTTCGCTTCTGGTTTCAAGCGTGCATTTAAAATTAAAGTAAATTCTAAGCTTTTATTACAAATGCTTATAGATGCCACTAAAAAAGATCTCTCAATTTATTTCAACAGGACTTTGGCGATATGATTCCCGGTCATGGTGGCATTATGGATCGTTTCGATTGCCAATTCTTAATGGCAACATTTGTAAATGTTTACATATCCAGTTTTATCAGAACACCTGCACCATCTAAGATATTAACACAGGTGCGATAAATATATTTGAGAAAAAAAGTTTTGGTTTAAATAATTTTTAATCATCATAAACTCTCTCTTTCTATCTTCCTGCTAGATTTACAATTTAAAACCCGAACAACAACTGCAAATTTACCAATCACTTAAAGATAGTCTTGGCGACTTGATTTCCAACTAGAGATTTTTTGAAAACTATTAATTTTAAGCTTATATTAGATACTACTGACAAAACAAACAATTTTTTTTTTTTTTTTTGAAGTCATTTATATACTTATTTATTTGTTTAGACATGTTCAATTCTTTATTAGTTAGTGGTTTTTATCTTAGTTAATAGCAAAATGAAGAAAAATCATTAACAAAACAGCGATCTCCACTATAAATGCTGACTTTGTATAAGTGTATGTATAAACACAAATACACATTGACAAGTTGTTTAATGGGAGCCTTTTCATGATATGTTGAGTTTGAGTGAAATAATTTATGATCGCTTGAAAGAGCAACTATATGTAGCTTCCTTTAGTCTAATAACAATTTAAATATAAATTGGTTCATATTCGCAAATTTTCGTAAATTGGCAATTATGCGTTACCACAAAAGAATACCATATTAAAGACTCAAAGGGTGATATCGCTTTTTCGCCATTTTACAACGAATAGCCATTTGCAGTTATTATACATGTAAGTTTGTATATTTTTTTAATTCATGTCTTCTCTATTATTGAAAAGTCGAAGAAGTGAAAAAAAATCGTTGTTTAATGTGAAGGAATGTAGCAAGGGAAAAATACTAAATAATACTGAAAAAACATTTCGAAATTACTACAAAAAATTCAATTTAAATATATGAATCAATGTTTTTGCATATAACGTTTGAAGTTTGGTTTAGTTAGAAAAAATAAGAGTTTCATCGTATTAAATATATATATTTTTTATTTTATTTACCTTTTTAATACTTTTAATACTTCTGTTAAGTTTGTGTTGTGGGGTTTCTCAAATTAGACTTGTAAAATTGAACAAAACGTCATTTATTTGTAATAGAAAGCATTAAACAGTCAAGCTTAAAAGCTAGAATTCCACTTTTTTATTTGATTAGGAGATCACAGAAGTTGATGTCGCAGATTATAAACCTTAAAGAACTAGCATTACCATTTGACGTAAATATTTAACAACTTAAAGAAACTGTGAGTCAAAAAATGTCTGGTAAGGGTGAAATGAAAGCCATGATGGTTAGCAAATTTTGATAAATATGCTCATAACAACTAGTTCGTATTATTTCAATAATATGAAGTGAAAATATTAGGAAAGTAATAAAAGATTTGTTAATACCATTTAACATTTGTCACAAATATGTATATAAATACAAAATGATATATATTTACTATTGCGTTACAACATGAAGCTAGTGCAATACTTAAACTAAATCACTTATCCTGGTATGGTAAGAAATGAAGCAATTAAGGCGACGAAATTAATTTTAGTTTTTGTACTTCAAAATTTTTAATGTAAATTTATGCAGCAGTTTTTAGTAAATGTTGGTATTATTAAATCAATTGTTATTATGATATATTAGTTATATTTAAAGAGACATCAAGACAAATACACATACATTCAAAATACATATTATTAATGAAATTTAAATGTAATTATGCAGAGTATATTAAACATTTATAAATATATGAATGTATAGTCGTGTTAAATTAATAAAATTAAATGAAAAAATCAGCTACTATTGAAATAGAAATCTTAAAATTATATTTTGGGAGCAATATTGTAGTAGGTCCTACTGATATGTGAAAAAAAATTAAATTTAAATAATTCAAAGACGACGGATATTTGTAAAGGTGAGTTTGAGATGGATTATATCAGTCAATCATGGAAAATGAAATAAGTATTTCCTTATTTTGTGAAGGCGTAAGGAATGTTTTAATCAATTCTACTGGAACCAAATATATATTAAGTGCTGTCAGAGATAACTCATTAAATGTGTTTTTGAATGCTCGACTTTTACAGTGTTCTCATCTTTGTTTTTCGGAACGTTCAAAGAAGCGGTAAAGCAGAGGCTGCATTAGGAAATCGTTTTGGCATTTATTAAATATAATATATAGTATATTTGTATGTAGTATGTATTTGATGTACTGAGAGCAGAAGTTATAAATAATTCATATATAAAATACCGAATACCTGAATATTGTGAAATAAATGTGTAACTTAAAAATAAAAAGAAAATTAAATGTTTTTTTGTTTCAAAACGCCTAAGGATATATTTCGGACTGATTTTGTATACTCATACCAGCTAAATGTTATAATATATATACTTACACATGTATGGTATATCTTAAATATTCATATCTACATATGTATATGTGCCAGTGAACAAGAGTTTTTATTCCAAAGCAGGTTACTTGTACGAGGGTATTATAACTCAATTACTCAGCTGAGCGTGTCACATTATTCTAAATATGCCCACAATATTGTCATAAGCTATTTCATTACATTAATTTAACAGTATTTTTATGTGTTCTTCATTATAACTTTTTTGTATAACATAGAAATAACTAAATTCTAATTAAGGTAATATTCTCGTACATCGACGTACTTCAAAAATGAAGCAAGTAATATTTAAATTTAATTATGAATGTATGTAAATGCGATATATACACTAAATGCTAAAAAAAATGGCAAGAAAGAAATATGGCAGAGCTGTAAAGTGAAATTGTATACAATCGGCAAATAATATTATTAATATTGTATAATTGTATTGTATTTGTGCATTTCATTCTAATTTGAATGATTTAATTCTATAAAATTTAATAAAATCTAATAATCAGAGGTGTTACAGAAACAGATTGTTCTCGGAAGCAGAATTGAAAATTCTGTTGAAGGGATTACACATTCCGATTATTGATTTGCATATCGGATTTTAGATGTTATATAAACCGATTTATGGGTTTAAATGTCAGAATTAAACCGAGCAGTTATTCGTTGACAGAATTGTGTGCAAACTTCTTTGCAAGTAGATTTTACAGCCAGTAATGCCTGGAATACGGTACTTGATGTAAAAATGCGTCGTTCATTCCCAACTTTATCCAGCGTGGGCAATTCAAACGTTCAAAAGCTTTTAGTATTTCTTTTATAACCACCGAGACTGTAGGAGATATTTGAGTCCCACAGACCGTTAATAGGAGCTTGCTGCCAAAAGCCGCAGTGTGTCTGTAAGTTGGAGTACAGATGGGATAAGCAGCCTATCTAACTTGTCCTCAATGACAACCAGCGCTATTAACAAGGCTTCTTTGTTAAAAAGATATGGGTCTATGAATCTACATACAAACAAATTTTGTATCAGCAAATGTAAAACTAGAATGAAAATTGCACTTATATCAACTCTGGTAGCTCCAGCGCATTGCTCTTATCCCTTACAAATCAAGTCGGTTTCATAACACCACTCCAAACAGATATTGATTTTCAATTCATAATAAGCAATTCTGTGTCGGTTTCTATAACACCCCTGAATAATTTCAGTTAATTGTGAAATTAATAAGCATTTTAAAATAGGTAATTAACTCAAATTATATGAGAATAGGAATTGTTTTTAGAATTTTTAATGCATTTATAAATTAAATGTTTTTTAACGATAAAACAAATTAATACTTTTCATATTATCTAACACTCACGCACAATTACTTTGATTAAATTCATTACTTATCAGATTCGACCGCGAATTCTCATTACAGCTCTCTTGTAAAACTTGCCATTTTAATCCTTGCTGATTTGTTTTGTTGTGTCATTTACTGTTGTTAGACACTCTCCTATGCTTTCTTTAGTTTTTTCCGTTGTTGTAGCTTCGTTTGTAACGGCATTTTTTGATATTTTAATTTTCGGAATTACAGTTCTATGCAAATCTTCTATACATTCCGCACTAATTTCATGATACAGTCCACGATCACGAGCCGACTTTAAGAGGCTATGCCAAACTGATACTGTCTAAAAATATAAATTTAAGATAAATATTTGTCAGGAATATAATTTTTCTAAATCATGTATTTATATTAAAATTTTCGTAATTGCAAATAGTTGAATTTGAATAAATGCTAGCCTGGTTATTATTTTTTTCACAAGGACTTTACCGAAGTGTACTGAGACGACGTCGACAAATTAACAATAAAATAAATATCCCTTGAGATTTCCGAATTAGCTGTTTCATTTTAATATCAGTTTTTATACAGAACTTAGTAACTTCGAAATTGCATAATTGTTTCAATTGAATACATCAAACTAAAGCGACGAGAGAGTCTAAAGATTCAAAATTCTTTTAAATATATTCTGGAAAAAATTAAGTCACATTCAAAAAGTAGCATCCTTTACGAAAATTACAAAATTGACGACAACTCCCATTCCAACCATAGGTTCAGCCAGGGTTTTGTAAAGAAACGAAACGACTGGTTCTTGGTGCTTCTGGTCAGGGTTCGTGCATAACACATATGGGATGTGATGTTACAATTAACTTACGAAAAAAAAAGAATAAAAATATAAATACTCTTCCTCAAAAAACGCTACCTTTCCTCATTTTCTTCTTTATATGTGCAATACAAAAGAATTTTAGGAGATATTTTTTAATTTTTGGTTGTTGTTGTAGTAGCGGCTTTCTTTTTTGGTCGGTATTAGCAGTAGTTTAATGAGCACTCGGTCAGAAGTCCCTAGAAGATATTACTGCATGGCAAACATAGGATCGACTAAGAGCTACACTACCTCATCGATAAAAAGTTGAAATGAGAAAAGCAGTTATGAAATCCCGATTAGGCGTTATCTCAGCAATTCACACTGTGGTTTAACGGAAGCTATTTCCAAAGTGCAAATTTTTATATATTTATATAGTTGGTATTCAAAAGAATTGGATATTTTTATTATTAAATAATAAAAGATATTCGGCCTTATGCTGAATATCTTCTACGCCTTCGCTGACGATCGTCAATGTTCATCGTCACTTTCATCGCTCCGTCTTTCTTTAGGTATTTTGTACAAGCAATGCAAAGGAAACGATGTGAATTGAGAAAACGCAAAAACCCTGTGCACGGAAAATGTTCTGTTTTGGGAAATTCATTTGTGAAGTTATGGTTTCTCAGTTTATTTGTATATTTTTGATATTCGAATCATATATTCAAGCCGTGAAATTTTCCTAAATCAATAAAAGAGGTTTCTAAATAAAAAAAAAAAATGGAATGTTGCTCTTTTCAAGCTCAAGCGATGAATAGAACAAAAATTTAAATGTTCATCACAATGCACATCATAGACTGTGGCGATCGTTGTCGAATTTGTGTTGCGCGAAGTACCGGCAATTGGCACGTCATCTACTGATGGAACATCTACTCGAGAATATTCCTCGTTTGACACTTCATGAACTCTCTCTGAATCTGTGAGCGTATTGTTAGTGCTAATGTCGCGCTGCGGTTCATTGCTATCATCATTCAACCAAATATAGCACCAATTGGATTTAACAGCTCTTCGAATCCCATCAAATTAACAACAAATTCTTCAAGAGGGGTCAATACCATCTGCTTGTAAACCCCTCCGCCATTTGCTCTTGACTCTTTCTCGTTGTTCATCATTTTCTTCTCCACTTTAAATTTGAAAATAAAATGTGTAAGTAGCTAAAATGATTGAAACAAGAATCATTTGAATTTGTTTTCACGCTTTAAATGTACCATCCATCGCCATCTCGTACAGATGGTCCTACCGCATTAATTTTTGTGGCAATAACTTCCCACTCCACTTGGATAACACTTTTTTGGAAACTTCTAGCTAAATGTGGCTTATTTTCTAATTCTGAAACAAAAATCTCAAATTGAGTGCTTGTCGTTAGCCCCTTTAATTTCTGCATCGTCTGCTACGTTGAAGGATCGTCAATAAAATGACTGACGATAAGAAACGACAGAAAACAATGGCGATAATGCCGACGAGCATACCGCAACAGCGTCGTCTGACGATACTGTTGGCGATGGCGTCGAACAACAAGAACAACAACAAACGTCATTTGCACTGATGATGACGATATTCAGCATAAGGCCCAATATGTAAATAACAAAAAAAAAAAAATGCCTATATCCATTTCTGATTTTAATTTCGTTACTTTTACATTGAGTTTCATAATTATTTTAATTACCTCCAAGTTTTTAAAGTTTCCACATAATATAAGGCACTTTTTTGGCCTGGTCAAAGCTACATTCAAACGCTGGTAGGTTGACAAAAATCCAACACCACTTGTACGTGCGTTCGAAATAATAATAACATCACGCTCAGTTCCCTGATAAGAGTCTATAGTATTTACAGTTACATTTGAACAACCCGAGGCACTATAAACGAAATAAAAAAAATATCAAAACCAATTAGATTGTGATTATTTTACACTTTAAAATATTTACCGCATTGCACCCTCCAACGCTCTCCGCTGCAGAGCATAAGGCGTTATCACACCGTATGAATTGTATTTCATAGGTATATATCCATCCAACGTTCTCACCAGACGTGCCACAAATTTTGCTTCCAGCTCGTTAGCAATTTGACCGTTTCGACAGTTATTATCTTGTAAGTAAGTCAAATTAAATACTGAAAATGGACTTAATGGTGTTTTAAATTGATAAGTTCTAGGATCATCGATTAATTCGTTTTTATAAAAGTACGAATTTGGCCATTTACAAATTTCTGGATGCATGCGATATTGGGTTTGTAAGCTAAAAATAATATCTGTGCTATCTAAACTGCTAAAATTGCTTTTCTTGTTCTCTTTGTCGGCGTTTAATTCGTTGGCTACGGTTTTAAGGGTGACAGATTCTATACAGCGCTGTATTCGTGTGAAGAGCGACGTACCAAGACCAAAATCGGATGCTTTCTGTAAACAAACAATTTAATTTAAGTTTAATTTGTAGTTTATGGAAAACACATTTTAATTAAGCTAACCTTTGACATCACCGTGGCTGGCAGTTGCTGTGTATCCCCGACAAGCACCAACGTATTAATACCAAATTTCAATGGCATTAAAGTCCATGGTTCAGTACATTGTGTAGCCTCATCAATGATGCAAACATCAAAATAGTTAACATACTTGGATAACTTTACACAGCTGGACAGTGTTGCGCATACAACATTAGCATGCTTCAAATGCCAATTGTAGAGACTACGCTCATCCTCTGGCCGTAGAACGCCATTCACTATATAGCGCATTAACTCTATTTGCTGCTGCTTCTCAAGTAGAACTTCTTCCTGCACAGTCCCTTTAACATTTTTCATCTTGATGTGCTCGATAGTGGCTTCAATTTGTATCATTTCATTTCGTAAATATTCTTTTATGTCGACTTTGTTATCAACTTGAAGATTTTTATATGTCGCCTTCAGTTTTCTCATGTGGCTGCGCTCTATGATCTTTGGTAGAGTAGCATGTTGCACCCTTGAATTAACACGATCCAATACACCAAATCGTATTAGACGGAACATTTTATCTGGCGTCTTTGTTTGACTCATATTGAACAATTTCTCAGCAATAACATCAACAGCCGCGTTACTTTGCGCACAAATCAATACTTTTTGGTCGAGAATTGGAACCTCATTGCCGTAAAGCAATTGGTGTACCAAATTTGCAATTACACAAGTTTTTCCTGTGCCAGGTGGACCTTGTATTAATGTTATATTCGGTTTTTGGTCGATAGCATGCCTATATGTGCGGGTTAAAACATCCTTCTGGCGACTATTTAACTGATCACAGCCGTTATATGATATATCACATTTAGAATATGGTTTGATTTTGCACAATTCCATTGGATTGACAATTTGCTCTAGCAGAGGTGATTGCTCCAATTGGTATACCGCATTAAAAGCACCAAATTCAACCCTTGCTAACTCTATCATTGGTATAACTTTAACAGGTATGTTCAAATTGGATCGTAGCTCATCTAAAGGCAAATTTTTTGCTAGCACTTCGTATACTAGTGTCACATTGTTGAAGCCAACACGTTTTGAAGACATAAATGCGAATGTTGCAAACCTCCCCCACTCCAAGACAACTAATTCATGTTTGGCCTCATTGCATTTAGCACCATTGCAACGTCCCAAAATAATGTATCGATCCAAATACGGAGAAACTTGGTCGGCGGATATAGAAAACGACTTTGCTTTGTATTTGGTATGATCACGCTCCAGTGTACTTATGAACTCCAATCTCATTAAGGGTAAAATTATACTGAAATATAATGAAAATGGGGGAGTTAAAAATATTAAAGTAAGATATCAGTTGTTTTAAGACACGATTTAATAAACTTTTTCGGAATGGTATCATATTCGGTTCTGTATCAAATTGATTCACTTTATGAAAAAAATTAAATAAAATAATATATGTATGAGGGCTAAGACATGTTGCAGCTGAAAATTTTAAACCCGCTAGTTTCGATGGTATGAAAAATTGCTTGGCAAAAGAACCGAAGAGTCCAATAAACACAGGAGTCATACTCTACCAAATTGGAATTCAAATGTGTACGGGAAGAGAGAAATGACAAAATCAGCTTTTATGAAGATTGATTATAATTTATGCTTATTTATGCTGATACCTATAATGTGTATACAGTACGGTGAAATAGAAAAACATTCACACTAAGTAGCTTTTAAATTTTGTCCAAAACTTTAGAATAAAAGCATAATTTTGAACCAAAAAACAAAAATATATGTATATATAAAATTCTTTCGATTTCAAAAAATTGGAATCGACGTTAAAAACCATGATTGCGGCTTTAAGTTACCTTTTATAATGCTTAAAGGAGACAAATTGATTTGGCATAGGTAATAAGACGTCACTTGCAGCATCCACTTGCGCATTACGATTTATCAGCCATTCATTGCACCATTCTAATATATGTGATATTATTTCAGCCGTTTTGTCAACCACAACGTATTTTGAGCGCACTGATTTTTCTCGATCTGCACATCTTGGACTTGGCTCGATATCTTTTCGATCCACTCGCTTATTAGCGCCACTTACTCGCTCAATGTAGTGTACAACTGGAGTTTCATTAAAGCGTACTCGTTTCTTCGGCCGATCGCTGTTTTCATTCCGATCTATCACATCACAACGGTGATTGGCGAATTTTTCCAACAGTTTTTGGTTTTTTCTAGATTCAATAAAATTCTTTTGCATTGATGCAAATGAAATTTTATTATTTTTTTTGTTACGCGTTGGCGCATTACAAGGTCTCCGGTGTTCTGAAGCTTCTGTACTATTGGCCTCTTCAAGAGAGCATGATCGTGATATTGGTTTACCATTATTACTGTTAGAGGATCGACGGATTGAAATATTGTCCGCTTTGCTTATTTCTTGGCCAAATTGATCTAAAATTTCCGCAGGATTATATTTAGAGGTTGTTGCTGCTGTGCTTGTGGATGGCTCATTGACAATATTCGATGGTTCAGAGGTTCTTCGCTTGGTTTTGGGTATTCTGTACTGATCGAGCGTTTTTTTGGGTGCAATAATATCCTCTGCTAGAAGTGCCCCACGATTAACTGCTGTAACCTTGATCTTTGCCTTTTTCTTCTCACCACCTTCATGTTCATTCGAATTTTTACGTTTGTGTGGTTCTTTCGTTGAAAGCGCTGATTGTTTATCGGCAAGTTTCTTCAATTGTTCTTTTCGAGATTCTTTAATTTTTCGCTTTTCCTCCCTCTCTTTGCGCCTCTGATCTTCTGGTTTCTCAAGCCATTTCCGTTTTAATTCTTCCCTATGTCGTTCTTCTCTTAAATGTCCATTGATGCCATTGGATAATTTTGGTCTTATTTCTGCAGAAACACCTCTGTGTTTACCCTTGTGTATAGGCAAATAAGGTGCCTCAATTACAGAAGGTCGACCATAGGATTTTTTCTCGTATTTACACTCTTCCTTATTATGAAGCTTTTTCTTTTCTTTTCCATCAGTCGGCACACTTCCTTTTAGATCTGAAACTGTTGTATTATAATATTATAGTTTATTATCAAAAGATTCCACCAACCTTCTTGAGCTTCAGTTGATGAACTTCTTGACTTCTTTGCTGGATCCGACATTCTACGATCTACCTTTATAACAGACTTCTTGTTATATTGTAAAAGGTTGTCGTTTTTATCAGCATCATGAGGATAGTCATCAGCTTTAGATGTTTGTTTGTCGGTTGTAGATGTCTCCTTTTTAATTTCACCGTTCTTCATAGCCAATGTTGCAATAACATCATCTACCAGAGCTTCATTGAAAAAATCATCTATGTCTTCGCTACCATAACCTGACCCTTGTTCTTCTTCTCGTCCACTGTCTTCTTCTGATTCCTCATTTTTGTCATTTTGAGTATCGAACACCTACAAACAATATTAGAAAGTGCAGTAAATGTTATTTACTTTTCTTATTATATTTTGCATAGAACTTTATTTAAAAGCCTACCTGTGACATATTCATCTTCTGTGATAGTAATTTTGTACTCCAATCGGAGACTTTGTGCTCGAGTTCTTCATCATCGTCATCTATCGTAATCCAGACATCATTTTCAATTTCATGGTTTGGAGATTTTTGATCAGAACGGGTTTTAAGTGCAATAGGCAGTTTGTCCTCAATAATTTCTTTTTTAATTTGTATATTCGAAACGCCGGGAACAGTATCTTTGAAAATATCAAGTGGGACGGCGTTTTCAACAACTAAGTCATCTTCATAATTGTCACACATCATTTCAGATTTAATGTCATTAATTAACATTTGTGAAAACATCATATCCTCGTCCAAATCCACATATTCAGCTAATTCTTCCGCAGCTTTTCCAGAATCGTCTTTAATTACATTAGCATCCTGTTCCTCCATAGTTTTCTCTTGTTCGGGATTTATACTAGTTTCATCTACCGAATTTTTAGAGCTATTAAGAGAATTCTCAAAAAGAAGTGGACTTTTTATGCCTGTTTTACTGTCTCCGTTATCCTTCTCTCCAGTGGCGCTATCATCAGTGCTTTTCTTTTCAGGTCTATGAGTTTCTTCAGTATCTGCTGGCACTAACGCACCAAAGCATTCCACTTTACGATCTTCGTCCTCAGTGTCACTTAATAAATCAATAGTGTCACCATCAATCAGTTTTTTGCCACCCGATTGGCTATTAAGTTTTGTGTATAACAAAGGATTAATGGACTTTACACTCTCAAGAATTACAGCATCGGAATCACCGAAAATTTCTACCACATTTTCTGCATATGTGCGAATCAGCTCACGTTTAATATCAGGTAAAATAGGTGCATGGACAACGGGTTGATTTGTCAGATTCGGCGGTGAAGGGGCGGTTCCGGCGACAGGCAAATCTTTTTGGTTTCTTACATTTTCTTCAGATGTTATTAAGTTTTTCTTTTCATCGTCATTTACAGATTGTTTTCTTTCTATTTTGATGGGACGAACAACAATCTCTTCATCGTCACTTAAAATAATTATATCGCCAGAAAAAAGTGTTGGTTGTTTTCTAACTTGTTCTGTTGGTTTTGGAACACTTTTCTCAGCTGCCGAAGTTATAATCGATGAAGAAGAAGGACATATTTGTTCTTTCGAAGATATTGAAACAGACGAAGATTTTATTTCATCTGTTTTAACAATACCTTCTATACTTTGTACTTCTTTCGCGCTTAAAATTTCGTCACCAGCATTGTTTTGAGCCTCTTGTTTTTCGCTTCTTCCTTTTTCCTTATCTATAGCATTTGTACCAGGTAGGGGTACATATAAAAGCTTATATATCGGATGTATCAAATTTGGTTCCGAATCATCAGAGACACCTACCCCAATGCAATCATTTTCATTTAATGTAATTTCTGAATTTTGTATTTTACTACCATTTACATATGTACCATTTATGGTATTCTGAAATATAAAAAAAAAAAAACATAATTCAATAGAAAACTTAAATTTTTGATATTGATGCAGTTTTTAACTACTTACCAAATCCTTCAATACAATTTTCTCAAGGCTGTCTACACTGATTTCAGCATGTTTTCGCGAAACATACGTGGAATCTGGTATTCGCACAGCGGATCCAGGTTGCCGACCAACTGCTGTGACCCCAACGTAAAGCCTAATACGATCTCCAATCACCTGGCGCTCCAACAACCAAGAAGATAATACTCGATTATTTTGGTCCGTCATGATACTCTTCCCCCGCTCAATCAAAGGCTTATCATATATTCATAGAGTTTTCCTTTCTATTTTCAGCATTCTTAATAGTTTTATTACATTAACACTTTTATATTTGTTTATTTACAAATATAAATATCAGAAACCTGAAATTAAATGTGATAAACACAGCCCTTCAAAAATATCAAATAGTATTTCACCACAGAGGTAGTTTTCTTATAGTCGAAACAAACACGAAAGTGCCCGTTACACGTAATTGATTTCCATACGATACCCAAGAGTGAGCAAAACTTTTGACCGTAGTTACGACACAGAAATCAGATGTTTTCTTTTCTCTAGCAATGTTTTCAAAATATAGTGGTGAGTTGATGTGAGTGTTTATTTGGATCATTGTGATTGTTTAAGCGGCAGCGGATTATATCAATATGGATTCTCATAAGTTTGATTATGATAGTTGAAACGGAAAATCCGTTTACGTTCGTGAATGATTGTACTATTATTCGCAAGCTTTTCAAAATAGCTCTGTTCGGTGAGAAATGTCAGTAAGAATTATAATTCTACAGTCAGTAACGAAATGTGAAAATTTACCTATCCCGAACAGGACAAATAACACAACAAAAGAGTTATTAGCTCTGTTCGGTCAGATTTGTCAGTACGAATGAACTATGAACGAAATGTCGAAATTGCGCTCCCTCTGTGCAAATTTTTACTGGCTTTTTACCTCACCAAACTCGGTTCAGTCACTGCCGAACAGAATATAACGGTATCCGACCAGAGCGAGAGGGAGTTAGATGAGTTGGTTTTAGTAGGCATGTAGTGTCGTGCGGAGACTCGTTGCATGCCGGATATACGTTAGCTATGTCGGGCCGAGTATAAGTAGGAGTTTAAAGTGTTACGCGGCACTCTCGAGGTAGCTCGAGTTGTTCGTGCACTATATGTGATGCTTTGACTCCGAGAACAGCAATCACAGGGAGCGAGTTCATGTACGCCGTCTTGTCCATCGGTTGTTGTAAAAAATGCTGAATACAGTCCTTTAGATCGAGTACTCTCTTCTAATAAATCTCTGTTGGGGTGCTACCCACGGCTGGTATCTTATTTAACTGCGTCTCGCTAGTCCCCGGAGTCCAGATCAGTGCAGCATAATTTACGACCGGCCTGCCAATTGCCATTTAGGCTCCCAGCAACGTTTATTTACCTTTCTCTCAGGTGCTGCCTGCTACCGTTAATGATAATTGAATCGGCGATCACCGGCCGTGACGTCGGTTGGAGTGGGGAGAGCACGGAAGGCGGTATCGGTAAATTCCGCGAATGCCAGTTAGCTTTTATAAAGTTAACGAACGCCCCTTGGTTCACAGAAACGATGTCGGGAGGCCTATCTATCGAGATTAGGATGGGTAAGTGGTCCGATGCTACCGTCAGCTACGTCGCCAATTGTTATGTCTGGCGAGCTTTGGCAATTGTTGTGGGGCCGTTATCGTTAGTGGTGCAGAATGTCGAATCGCCTAACTGTTCTGCTAGCTCCATCCCTCTACGGTCATTTGACAGGTTAGAATGTCAAAGATCGTGGTGCGCGGGGAATGGTGGAGTGACTTGTTACATATGCAGCAGAAATAATCCGTCAGACCAGGGCTGGGTTCGACGCCAGCCCAGATGAGAAGAATTTGAAGCAGCCCAGTTGCTAAAATGATAACTTAGTGTTATTTCGCTTTGTTCTGTTCTCTATGCAGCTAAATTGTTACTAACACTAACGCGTTTAAACAAAAACCTTGCACCGAGATAACCACCCTGCGATTGAATGCTACAGGAAAACGCAAAAATCTTAGATATACAATTCATTGCAGGGAAGTCTGGTATAGTCTCACGACCTGGGTATTAAAAAAAAATCCAGTTTATATTTTATTCATTTGTTTATTTTTCAATTAATTAATGTTGGTATTATATAATCTAAAAGTGTATGATAAAAAGTAGAAAAGCTAATATAATTGGAATACAATATGATGAAGATGAGATTTTCCAAAAGGATAAGGTTTCACTTAAACATGCAAAAATAGTTACTCATGTATGTACCTATGTAGGTACATAAAAATAATATGAGTAGATTTCATTTAATAGTTATTTCGAAAGTACTACAAACTTACGTACGTTTATAATGGCAATAATATATATATTTTGTTAATTTTTACTTGTAATTACTATGTATTAAAATTTTTATAAATGTATGTATGTCTTTAAATGGAAAGTTTTTCTTAAATGCACATGAATTCATTTTTAGTGATTCCCATAATTCCCTTTTTATGACATCGATATTTTAATATTTTAATGTTTGTATTTGTGTATGTATTGAAGTAAAATTTTTAGCCACTAAATATACATACAAATGTATATATGTGTGTAGGTATGTATAATTATTTTTACTGTTTTGCTGCTGATTCAACCTCTTCTTGACTCTTACTCTTCAAAAATATTTCAGAAGGTCCAACTTGCTGTATAGCAATAATGCGTTCCTTCTTCTCAGATTCTGGTGGTGGTGGTGGTGATGGCACACGCACGGTCAACGCGCCATCTGAGGATAGAGTCGATACAATGCTGTCCTCATCATAACCTTTGGGAAGCAAATATCGACGCACAAAATGACGAGAAATGTGTCCGTGCTCGTCCTCACGTTCCTCGTGTTTGCCTTCAATCACCAAGGAATCATCAACTATCTTTACACTAAGATCCTCTGGTTTGAATAGGCCAACATCAAGGTGCACTTCAAAACCATTTTTTCCACAGTGTTTAACTGAACCACCATCAGCATTATGCTTGGCTGCAACTAAATTATGTGCATGCGGGGCCAAACGCGCAATTAAACCCAAAGTACCGAAATCCAATGGATGATGTTGACGTTCATGCAAACGGCGATAGATATGATTGGGATATAAATCGTGATTATAATATGGTGCAGAGTCCAAGCTCAATACAAATGGCGGTATATTACGAATAGGCATCTTTTTTAAATAAACTTTAGATATATTTTGACTATTTTCAAACTGCTTTATGCGCAACGATTATGCTTCCGTAATATTTTAATGAAAATTTTAACACAACTATGCTGTTAAAAATGCACAGAGCATTGGCTTTTATACTTGCGCGAAAACTATTTTTGAGCTACATACGAGTATGCAGCTCTCAGGTGATGAGCTGATTTTCGGTGAAATAAGCATATGAGCATTGTAAGCTCAAATCTTCGTTGAATTTCTCGTAACTTTGCTGTATAACTCTTGTAGAACCGAGTGCTCCGAGTGATTCAGCAAAAGGCAAATGGGAATGGGGTTGGAAGGTTGGGTGGTGGTTCATTTAAATCTCCCATAGACGGTTTTAGTTGTATTCGGCAAATCACTACAACAATTTTTGTTAAATTTGCCAGTACCTAGATTGGGATTGATGTTTATTGTGTTTCAAAAAAGTTTTTATCATCTAAATGTGTGTATATATGTATGCATGTAGCTGTTGTTAAAAAAATGGAAGTTCTCACTTAATTGTGGGCATGCGCACAGCTAAACTCGTCTGGAAATACTCAATTTTAGTGAAAAATATGTTCCCAACATATACACATTCAAACATACCTACCCATGAACATGTAGGTATATATACCTAAATGCCGGCCCAGCAATCAGGTCCTTCTTAGGTACAAAATCATTTCCACCCAGTGCCTTATTATAAAAATTCAATAGAAGCGTTTCATCACTATCCATTACTCAAAAATGGCAACATCTACTCAACGAATTGGGACCTCATTCTTTTACAAACTCGGTAGTATCATAGACAAATTCCTTGCCATCAAATACTAAGCCATGAAATTAGTATGTACATACGTGTACATATCTATTTATCACAACACAATGGGACGAGCATGTTGAATAGCGTTTTATTTGAATAAGCCACAAAATATTGTTAATGAACCAGAGGAATTTTTTTTTAGTCTGTTGAATATAACGAAAATCACATAAAGGAAGTAAAGTCATAAAATTTTATATCATATTCTAATTGTTTATTGGACATGTAACCACAAATATGATTTGTAGACTAAAATAGAAATTAAGGAACAATTCAATTACCAAGAAGCTTAAATTATCAATGACTGCACCGCATGTACATAAATACATACAAGTAGGTACATACGAGATAATGAATATTTTAAAAGGTTAATTATGAAAATGTACAAAATTCTTAAAAATGTATAATACTATTTCCTAAGTGACTGCGTGTGGAATGAATCAAATTGAAGGCTTTGAAAAGCATCCCATGCCTAACTGCCATTTACTTCTGCTCTGCGTCTCCATTGGAATCACCGATCTTCTCCTCCGTATTTTGTTTTACGTTCAAATGAGCCGGACCCGTTTGTTGAATTTGTATAACGCGCTCAATGGATTTTTCTTCTTGTGGCTTTGGAGCGCTAACTGTTAAAACACCGTCCGATGATAATGTTGAAATTACTTTATCGGAGTCATAACCCTTTGGTAGCGTGTACCGCCGTACGAAATGACGAGAAATGTATCCATGCTCATCCTCTCGCTCTTCATGCTTGCCCTCAACGACAATGCTATTGTCCAGAACTTTTACAACTAACTCGTTCGGCTTAAACTGGGACACATCCATACAGACTTGCAAGCCATCCTTGCCGACTGGACATAATCTCCCTTCATTTTGTTGCGCCCGTCGACTGAGCGCTCGTTCACCCAAACGATTGACTAAACCCAGAGGCAACGTATAGCCAACAGCAGCTGGCTCATGACGATGATGATGGCGATGAATATGATGTGGATGTAAACCTAATCCAAAATCGTTGCCGTAATGCAATGGATTATAAGTTTCACGATCCAATTCGTCAATTAAATTCAATAGAATTGGCAAACTCGACATTTTTTCAAATTTTCAGTTAAAACAACAACTATATTGTATTATATGTATGTATTTATTCGCTTAACTTTTGCGTCTTGTTGCCCGCAGATATGAATTAAGAATTTCGTTGAAATATACTAATGCAGATTCGTAGCTCGTTGGCCTTTTATATGCGCTGAATTCTTTTATTGAATTTACTGGTAGATTCTCGAAGAAATCATAGTCAACAAAAAGTTGAAGCTCAGAGAGAGTGTGCTCAATTGTAATTCTCTCGAGTGTATATAGCTCGAATTCTCAAAAAAGTGGGAACATGAAGAGGCAAGAGAATTTTGATAAATAATAGAAGAGAGAAACTTTTGTAGAGAATACAATGTTATAAATTCTCTGGCTTTAGCAATTGCCAATAAGAAAAATGAATCATTTTATATTGCATGGGTGAAGAATCGAACACTCAACATACATATATACATATGTATGTTTCTACAAATAATTGATATTTTGGCTGGTAGTTTTTTTAACCGTTACACGTAAAAGAATATTAATATGCCGTTTTTTATATAAAATTGACATTATATTATTATTATTATTATTTCAACTTAAAGATATTGGCACTTTTAAAATATTCATACATATATTATTTTCATAAAAAATATGCCAAGTCATTTGAAATTAATTTTATTTTCATTAGGTTTCAGAAAATAAACTGCAAAACATTTGAAATTTTCGTGAGTACGTTTTAATTTTCTCTTTTTTTTACATTGAAATGTTTTGAATTTTTTAATACAATTTTTTAATTTAGAAAGTTTAAAATCTATTTTTTAATAAATAAAAATTGTAACATAAAAATAAAGCAAAATCTTTTCATCTCAGATAATTAATAGTTTTGAAAAAAAATTTAAATGAAAAAACCTCGTTTTTTCTATCATGGCTATATTTCGAAAATGTAAAGCAAGGTAAATTTACACACGTTAGTAGCAAGAATATAAAAGCGAAAATCGTTTGTGCAATCATGGATGCAAAATGTCAAAAACGAAATTCGTTCAATGTATTTTGTTCGTGTAATTTTGTGAAATGGAAGGAAGAACAAGCTATCATATGATGTGACAACTTCACCTTAAATAGGAAAATACATAGTACATACATATGGACATATGTGAACACTACGGGACTTTTTGTGCTTACTCAAATTTTTTTTAATTGAGGAATGATAAAAATTGAGCAAAATCTAATGCGAAATATCAGGATTTTTTTATTATATTGCTGATCTACGAATAGGGGATAAGACGGGGAAATAAAAAAAAAATAATAATATTTTTTTCAGTATACATATGTAAATATTGACCTGCAAGACAGATCTTTCAATTAATTTATTTATACCCTCATGAAAAAATGTTTTCTCTTTATCTTCAAAATGCGCCGAAGCTGCCAGTGGCTTCATCAACGGTGATTAATTTTAAAAAGTTTTTAGTCCTCAGCTCTTTTTTCAATTTTGGAAACGGGTAATAATTACTCGGTGCACGGTTCTGCGCTGTAAAGGGGGTGAGATTCAAAATATCGAGCTCACGCTATTCAGAGCAGCCAATGCAACATGAATTGACATGCATGTGCTGACCTTAGTCACGCCAAGACTATCATACAGGATTTTATAGATGATTGTATCAGATACTCTAACCATTACTGATGACTGTTTTTTCTTTATTAGACCATAGTCGGGGACAGATTTTTTCACTTTTTGGATAAATTCTGGCATGGTCACATCGATGGCCCTCCCGGCCTCTTGCTTTTTTAGATAAAGTCTGCCACTTGTACTTTATGGGGTTTCCCGGATAAGAGCCGCCGTAATCTGATGACATCTTATTCATTCAAGTCGCACCTGATTTTTCTTCCTTAGTAAGGAATTTTATAACGGCGGGAAGAAAGGTAGTGTGCTTGCTAATCTGAGAAAAAAGTTATCTAATTATTATACATATGTATATATATACAGTTGGCAATAAATCGAATCATAAATGGGATTTTTCCGAGAAGTTCAGTCCCTGGTCCACTTCTGTGTGGGAAGTAGCTTTCATCCTATTCTCAGACCTAATTGGTCTAGCCGTTTCGGAGGAATTTGTTATGAACAAATGAAATACATCCATTAGATTCTCCTGTCACGTATCGTGTTTATAACGAAAGCTCGAAAGGAGTCAAACATACAAAAGTAGAGTTTTCTATTTGAGAGTTGGCCGAAAATATTTGTTGGTATTTGCTGAATTTTTGAACTTGAATTTTTTTAAATACTTCCTTTCCTTAAATTTTAACTACAGTGAAACTTCTCATAAGCGGGCACCAACGGGCCCAGATTTTTGCTCACTTAAGAGAGGTGCCCAGTTAACAGAGGTTTTTAATAGAATAATTTAATCAGTATTTGCTAAGTATAATTGCTTGCTTATTCATCGTCAGCCACTACTACGCTGAAATTTTTTCTGTGGCGAAATTATTGTACATATGCATGTTTACTTAAAAAATATTTATTTTTTATCTAACTGCCCGCATAAACAGCTGCATTCCCATAGAAACATTCCTTTCGGGGTAGATTTTGCTGCCCGCGCCCGGTCAATAAAGGTGCCCGTTCACCAGAGGTGAATTTGTATGGAAAATATGAAAATATTGAAGGGATTTGAAAGTGCCCGTTAAGAGATGTTTCACTGGGTATGTAGTGCATGTATGTACATACCTATAATTTAACACAACGGATTCCATGCAACCCATATGCGTCTTACCATAAAATAACAGAAGCCTTTTAGGAAGAAAAATTAGTTTTTTTTTATTCAAGTGTTATTTCTTTTCAATACAAACTATGCCTTAAATTAAGAAAATTAAGCGTATTTGTCGCAAAATAAGTATTAAACTAAACTCCAGGCCAGCTCGAGACGATGCATGTACGATGTTTTTGAATGATCTTTGCACGACGTATTGTATAATGAGATTACTTTTTCTTCTCTTCGGGGTTCTCCTTAACATTCAAGTGTGCTGGACCAGTTTGTTGTATTTGAATATGACGTTCATTGGACTTGTCTTCTAACTGTGGCTTAGGTGCCATAACAGTCAATACACCATCTGATGAAAGCGACGACATTACTTTGTTGGCATCATACCCCTTAGGAAGCGTGTAACGTCGAAGGAAATGACGAGAAATATAACCGTGGTCATCCTCACGCTCCTCATGCTTCCCCTCCACGACTATGCTATTATCTACTACCTTGACAGTCAATTCGCTTGGTTTAAAATGCGCCACATCCATCGACACCTGGAAACCGTCCTTACCCACTAAGGGGGAAATTGAACGTTCGGGTTTGCCCAAAGCTAACTGCCGGCTCATGGGCCAGTTGTAGCTGTGATAGTATGGCGAAATGGCCGTAGTCAAACGATCCATATCGTTAATCAAACTCAACATTGCTGGAATTGTAGCCATTCTTTTATCTAAATTGAAAAATTAATTTACTTTTTTTTTGTATGGCTTCACTAAATTAGGCAAGTTTTAACTTCCGCAGAAATATTGTTTGTTCCAAATCGTTTCAATGTTTGTACACAACTGTTGTGGGTACGTTCTAGTTAGGCCGGTATTTATACTTATTTGGTGGGACTGAAAATTCAGCTATGTTGTCTATGGTCATGGTCGGAGACTTATCAGAAACAGTTGAATAAATGTGCTTGTGTATGTATTAGAGGCCAATGACCGTGATTGTCATGTAGAAAGTTCCGGTATATTCTATGCATGAGTATTAAAAGCAATATTTCGAAGAGCTAAAATGAGAAATCTAAAAACACTCAAAGATTCACTCTTTAATTAACGCTCTGAATATCCGTGAGTTTTCCCAGTTTGTTTGGAGATACATTCTCTTTGAGTTCGCATATCTGCTCTTTTGTCGGCTTAGCGGAATGAAAATATTTTCTGAGGGAAATTGTATAAAATAATAAGCTTTTAACCTGTTTTACTCAACTCTTGAGTGATAATTTTTCGATTTATCAATCCGCTATTATTTTTTCACTCTTGAGACATTTTAAAAAGTATTTGAAGAAAATTGCAAGAGAATTCAAGACAGGAGAGAGATAACATTCAATCTCCAAGAGAATTTTATCTCCACTTATTTTTAAAACACCTTATGTATATATGTATGTATGTACGTGCCGGTATGTATAGATTTATCCAAAGGTGCTGCCAGACACAGTAAAATTTCGAAAGTTTACAAAACTCACATAGCCTACAACTTTGATCGAAACTTTTCAGAAATTACAAACCTATGTAGGTAATTTCAAAATTATTTATCAGAAATCTTGGTTGAGATCCAAACTTCAAAATGCTTGTAATGATGTCATTTCGCAACCTTATCATTACAATGCAACCCTGCATTCTATAAATTTGCCTTGCAATAATACTTTGCAAACTCAGAAATTCTGGAACGCTTTTTGTGCAAATAAGTTTCTTTTCGATGAAATGGCTAAAATATAAAACAAATGAAAAAATAAGTAATATAATATAGCGCAAAAAACTTCCCCTCCGATGTCGGTCATTGCTGTTAAGAATTTAAAACAAAATAAAGCATCACAAACCTTAGCGATGCTCAGTTTGCCTTTGCTTGGGCATCAAAAACTTTAGATTTAGATTTGAATTTAACATATCCACATATTACATAATTACATGTGAATATGTAAATGCAAGCAAATTTCCATGCGTATTTTTGAATATACATACGTCGGTATTAAATATTGAAATAAAATACATACATAGGTATGTATGTATCTATGTATATGTATATGATAATTATCACAATTATGCTTTGAATTACATCACTAGTGTACTTTCAACCGTTTAATAGCAAAAATGTAAACAGTGATTTTCGCAACAATCCAACATCGAGAATCATCTGTTTCTGCGCACCGGCTGTTGCTCTTTTAATATACATATTATAAAATTTTGTGTTCATCAAAGTTGTTTACACAATTTGTTCTCGTACCTTCACGAATTTTCTCCGCTCATTCACTTAACTGGGAGAGAGAGCGAATACTTGCACATGATTCTGAGAATGTAGTGAGGAATCAATTTATTCTCCGCTCATTGCCGCACTGGCAGAAAAGTATAAAAGCAAACGGCTCTTCGGTGCAACTCCAGTGAAAATCTAGAAAATTGTTCGAAACTTAAGGCGGTTTTGAATATTCAGGAAAAACAAAATATTTAAATTATATCAGTTTATAAAAAGCTCGCGAAATTTTCAGTAAAAATGCGTTCACTTCCAACATTGTGGCGTATGGCTGAAGAAATGCAACGGTTGGCCTTCCCTCGCCGATCCCCATTCAGTGCATTTTACGATGACTTCTTCAACGCTCCTTTCACTCAAGCACCATGGAGCCGCTTTAACCGATTGCAAAAAGAACTGGGGGACACCGTTGAGCCCATGGTGGGCAAGGATGGCTACCAAGTATCATTGGATGTGGCACAATTTAAACCAAGTGAATTAACCGTTAAAGTGGTTGATAACAACGTGGTCGTTGAGGGCAAATACGAAGGTCGTGAAGACGAGCATGGCTTTATTTCGAAACATTTTGTTCGCAGCTTTAGTCTACCGCGCGGTTATAATGCCGAAGAGGCCATGTCAACACTCTCTTCAGATGGCATACTGACGGTAAATGTTCCAAAACCACCAGGTTTGGAGGATAAATCGGCAGAACGTGTAATTCCTATTCAACAGACCGGTCCAGCTCATTTGAATGTAAAGGAAAATCAACCATTGGCGAACAAGGAAGTTGAGAAGAACGATAACAAATAATGATTAAGATTCTCATAAAGGAAGTGTGTAGTAAATTATGTAGACTGTTATTAGTTATTTAATAAAACATAAGACTGTAAACTACAGAAAATTTAAATTTTTAATTTCACTGTTATACTTGTGATCCCAATAGACGAGTGGTAAGCATTGCGTACTGCTATTCTGAATTCCAGGGTTCGAGTCTTGGTTGGACCAACATCCAAGGAGCGGTCGCCTCTCGGCAGGGAATGTTAAGCCCCTCGAGGGTATTTCTGACAAAGTAAAAGCTACTCATAAAAATCCATTGGCCGTTCGGAGGCGGATTAGCATAAACTATAGATCCCTCCATTTTTTGAAAAACATCAAGACTCCTCCACAAATTGGAGAAGGAGCTCGGCTAAATACGTTTCAATGGTAGCAAAACGCCAATTTCGAACGTGATTGTATATGATTGCTTGTGTATTATAAACAAGGAATTTATTCAGATTTCCTATGCTATGCTGTGCAAGCAATATCAACTGGGATGCCACCGTAGGGAGCACCCCAACAGACGTCTATTTGAGCGACCGCCTAGGCACATCAGGAAGGGAGTCCTCGAAAACAACCGCTGAACAGGGCGGTGTTCCAACAGGCTTTAAACGCCATTCACCTCCACAAATTCTCTTCCACCACCCATTGTTGACGAAGAGCTCGAGCTGCCATGAGAGACTCGAGTAATACTAGCACAATTAAGATCTGAGTATTGTGACTAAACTCCTACCTGCTTGCATGCTCTTTAAAACCTACTCATCTAACTCCTCTTTTCCTCTGGTCCGAACCCGTCGAATCAACTCGTTTCGTGGACCTCCCGTTAACTTAGCCTAATCTTGCCTGCTCTTAAGCAGTGTTGGACAGCCGCTACAACAAAACAATAACAACCTTTACGATCCTTCGGGTATCGTAAGGACTCTTAATCATTCGGAGCGGCATTTGGAAGAGATTTTTGATCTAAACGAAACCTTGCTTTAATGCTACTTCCGCATCAATGACTGCTAATTAGAAAATTACAAACATATACTTACAAATGTACTTGTATGCATGAGTGCACAAACATATTAACATACACATTTAAATACGATATATGTACATATGTACGTAGAAAATTAAAAATAAATGTATTTTCAAAAATACTCTCCTTAATAAATTCGTTTTATTTAAATTTGAGAAAAAAATATTAAAATTTGTTTGACCTTGACTTTTACAATTTTCTACGATGCCACTAACCGCGTGCATCGCCATACATACATCCATACATACGAGTACATGTACAATACATATAATTTTATACTCGTAGCTGTGAAAAAAAGTGGGTATTGAGAAGGTAACCCCATAAGAAACTCGTCGAGTGACGTCTATTTAAAAAGCAAGCACACATTTATATTCAAAAAATAGTTGGAAATAAAAATTTGGCGTTTTTTATGGGAACTATTCTGTTTAAGTTCCAATTATTTAATCGAGTTTAATGAGCGTAGGCTTCAGACGCCTTACATTTTCGTTCAGGGAAGCCTATACATAGGTACATATGTAAGTATATAGGTATACATATGTATGTAACTTTTACGATAATTTCACTTGCAGTTTGAAATAAAAGAACAACAACACAACGGTAGGTACGAGAATATAAATAAATGTGGTGGATGATTAATTTATTTCACATTTGTACTTAATAAGATCTTAAAATAGCTATCGAATCTATTCAAATAATTTTGCACTTTTTTGGCACCTGCCAGCATATCCCTCAAACAACAACAACTTTTCTTAATCGTAAATATAACTTTGAGAACTGTTTCTTTTTCATTTCCAGGGCAATGCCAATTTGCCCGTCTCATGAATTCGCACTAATCGTTCATTTGGAGTGTAGTATTTCGTCGGTGGTGGCGGTGGAGCTTTAATGGTCAATATACCATCCGAGGAGAGATTAGAGATGACATCGTTGGCATTGAAACCGCGTGGCAGTAAATATTTTCGTATAAAATGGCGTTCCACCAGACCGTTACCGTCGTTCCGTTTCTCATGATTTCCTTGCACAATCACGTAATCATCGTTGGTCTTCACCACAATTTCGTGAGGCTTAAATTGGCGCACATCAATGTCAACTTGGAATCCTTTCTCGTCCACATGTACTCGTTCGCCTGCGTAGTAATTATCCCAACGCATTGGATACCGCCAATCCAGTAAAGATGATTGGATTAATTGGTTACGCACTCGACGCGTTACCAGGTCGTCCAATGGACGTAGCAGCCGTTCTGTGCTGGGCCAACACAACCTTGAGTCATCCCAGAGATAGGGATATAGATGAAAATCGTAGGGAGGATAGTAACGTGGACGATCAAGTTCACGCGCGAATCTGTCGTATGTCGTTGGCACAAGTGCCATTCTTCACTTGATAAATTCTAATTATTTAAAGTGGATTTGGCTCTGAAAATATAACTTCGTTAGACCTTCGCGGCTATTAATTTTATGAAAATTTTGTTAGTGAATTTTTGCCTTTTATACTTATTGCGAGGCATGGGATTCGCTGCACTTGCATCGACGTCATTATATACGTACGACAGCGGCTGGCGTTAAAAGCGTCTGTCGGAAATATGGCTCACATTATTATTTTTTCTGTATATAAAAGACTTCAATTAAGGTGGTCTAATTAAAACTTGCTTGGATTTATCGGGATTCAGCTAGAAATATTCAGCTCAATTCAAGAGATCTGTGTTATAAATAACATAAATTTAAACGTATTTATCTTTCTAAATCTTGCCATTTATATTAGATCTGTTCGGTGAGGGTTTAGGGTTTTAGGGTTTTGCCTCGCCGAACACGGTTCAGTAAAAATTTGTAACAACTGTTACTGCCCATAAGGCAATTCAACTGCCCACTGTGAATGCTCACATTTTTCGCCTGACACTAGATTAAAATTGCGTCTGTGCCTCTAAATGCAAAGTGTTTTGTTCGATGTCTATGTTGTAACAAGAATGAATGAATCACGTTCATGAGCTAAACGTAATTTAAGGGCATTTTGCCATCAAACGAGAAATTGAAAGTAAATGGGACAACAAATAAGTAAATATTATGTACCGAAGAACCTCATTTACGGTAGGAGTAAAATAAAAATAAATGTTTGGACGAATATGTACATACACGTACATACATATGTACATACATAACAAATCGCTTCTATTGGTGGCAATTAAAAACACATTTTTTATTTTTTGAGATTACGTTTATTTTATTGTGTATCCAGTACGACAGAATATAGCGTACATTGTAGATAGTAATTTTCATCATTATCACCACAGTCATTATTAGCAATGCCACCTGTTGTGTTTTTTAATTATTTTCTTTATTTCTCGTAATTTTCACACTTTTAATAAGATTTTCTTTTACATTTATTTCTCAATATATGCATTTGTTTCATATCAATATTTGAATTTCTCTCTCCATCTTCCGCTTTCGCTCCTTTCAGTGCTCTCTTTTATTTTTTCTGTTTACATATAATATATTTATTAGTAGCATTTAGATTTTCGTATTTTATTTCTTATTCGATTTTATTTATTGCTAATGGAGCTGTTTTCCTTACTACTGTGGGATGGGGTAAAATATAAAAATAGCAACACATGACCGATGTGCTTTTATTTCAGTTTGTTAATAATTTTACGTAACTCTCAAATGGCAAGTACTCTTGTAACATTACAATCAAACAAAATGCAAATTTTACATTAAAATCCAATGTAAACAAATAGGTTGAATGACACAAATAAGGTACCAGAACTGAAATAAAATAAAAAAATTAAATGAAAGAAAATAAAATAAAAAAGAACAATCTAAAGAAATCAAATTGAACTAAGGTACAAAATTAACAAAAAATTGAACCGAACTGAATTTCAAATAGCAAAATACTGAAAAATATGTAATTAGTTATATTTTATTATATTGTAGTATCGGTTGTAGGCGTTGGGTTTTCAATGACTAACTAATAGGTAGCATTAAGTATTTGTTATGAACGTCTGATGACGCATTTACCATAACTGACTTTTCTTCCTATTTTTGTGATTTTATGAAACTAATATATGTATGTATATAAGCATGTGTATGAATGAATTAATGTAAATATGTATGTAGGAAATGGCTATATGCCTTTTAAGAATTCTATCCAATTTCTATTTATATTTTTTATATCACTTTCTTCGACTTCACCTTCACCCTCTGCTTCATTTGTGTTTACTTTTTACTTTTTGCCTTTTTCTGCTACTACAATAATTAAGTACTTAAAATGTAAACGCAATTTCTTTTATTTATATTATATAGATGTATGTATATGCATATACATATATTATATATATATATTTATATGTATATATATGTGAATATATGCATGTGTACATATTATATATGTTATGCCAAATTGAATGTTTATGCTGTTAAATTTCTTGATCTCCTTTAAGTTATTTTTCTGCTCATGCTCAAATCGTTCGTGCTCCTCAAACTACACCCATACTTAGTTAGTTATCTCTTCGGTGGTTATAGCAGGTTTTCCGGCTGCTACATCAGCTGCACCGCTGTCACATTGAGTTTTGGCCAAAAGTATGGCTGCATCAGCTGCTGCCACCAAATCAGCTGCAGTAGGCGATTGTGCAGCCACCACTAAATTATCAGCAGATCCATTCCCTTCATTGCCATCTTCAACGCTTGCACTACCACCATCACCGGCAATAACATTGACATCTACTCCAACACCGATATCAACGCCTATAGCGATGACACCACCATCTATGCCATTCCCGTCAGTTTCTATGTCTGTTACATCCGTTTCCATTTCTGTTACACCGTCAGCTTCACCTACTGTTGTCTCTAAGGTGATCGTTAGGCCATCATCGGTGATGGTAACGGCTTTTTCATCGGACACACCATTTTTGGTAACCACGAGAATATCACTTGGCTCAGCAGTAGTTGAGGTCGTCAACTCGGTATCAATATTATTGGTTTGTGTAATTTCAATGCCGTTGGTCTCAACAGCATTTGGGGTCTCGCTACGGGGAACTACAATGCTACTGGAAGCTTTGCTGTTGTCAGATGTTGTTGACGAGTTAGCGACAGAGTTTATGTTGTTTGAAGTTGTTGTATCAACATCAGGGTCGGCCATGTGTACTTCAACCACTATTGGTTTATTTTCAATAACCTCCTCCTTGGAAACTATCTGCTCATTCTCTTCCGTTTCCATTGGTTCTTCGGCAGTTGCTGCAGTCATGATGGCATCGATTGCCAAAGATTTTGTTTCATTAAAAGCGACTGGCTTCTTGTTGTTAACATTATCCACCCCATCCGTTTGGTCTTCATTTTTAGCTGAGCACTCCTTCTCTTGCACTTCCGTTTTCGAATTGGCGTTGGTAGCTGCAGACATGTCTGTATAGTCAACACCACAGTCTATGTTAGTGACTTCTCTGTTAGTATTGTTATTATTATTATTATTGTTGTTGTTATTGTTAGCATTGGAAGACGTGGCTGCCTGCTCAGCTGTTCGTGGTTCAGTCTCTTGCTCTATGACCAGCTCATTCGGTTCGATATTGCCGTTGCGTTCGCGCGTTACTTGCAAGTCTTTTGCTGTTACTGGTTGTGCCACCTTTGACAACTGCTGTTGTTGCACGGCTTCGACTGCTGCGCATAACTGTTGAGATTCCTGTGGTTGTTTTTTCTGCTGCTTGTGTTGTTGTTGTAGTGTTGATGTTTGTAGTGGAGCTGTGGCAAGGGTGGCTGCTGCTGTTACTGCTGTTACTGGTGCTAATGTTACAGTTTGTTCAACTGCTGTGGAAGCTGCATTCACATGTATTTCCTTAACACTGCCTTGACTATTGTTTGACGGCTCTTTAACAGGGCTCTGTTGAGCAAGTACCGGACCGCTGGTTTGTTGTATATCAACAATACGTTCCATGGATTCGTCAGTCTTTAGAGCTGGCGGTGGTGCCTTAACTGTTAAAATTCCATCCGAGGACAATGTTGAAAGCACTTCGTTCGGGTCATATCCCTTCGGCAGCATGTACTTTCGGATGAAGTGTCGTGAAATGACGCCATGACCATCTTCCTTGTCTTCGTGCTGACCCTCGACGACGATACAATTATCGATTGTCTTGACGGTCAGTTCATTTGGAGCAAATTGCTTCACATTCATGCTAACCTGAAAACCATTCTTATTCACCACCGAATACGCGGATTTCCCAGCTGCCGTATTGGGTGAAGAATTAGATGAACCTGAATTGGTGGCATGAGTATTAGCCGCCGACTCTTTGTCACCAACAGCGCCTGTACCGCTGGTGGGACTGTTACCAACAACGCCACCACCACTACCGCCGCCAGCAGTGGAGGCCGAATCTTTTTCCAAGTGATGGTCGTGTACTAAATGAATGGGAGTTTTGTTGCAACATGGTTTTCCACGATAGTAGGGATGGTGACGACTTTTACTTATATTTGGCATCCAATAGAATTGCGAGAGGGAGCGTGGGCGTCGTTGCTGCGACAAATGTGACTGCTGCTGTTGTTGCTGCTGCAGTGGATGTTGGGACTGCTGTTGTTGTTGCTGTTGTGGCTGCAATTCATGCGGATAGATACCGAAGCCGAAGTCGTCGATATCCATGCCGCCGGTGGCCAGACAACGATTGAATTCATGCAATTCATCGGCCAATTCGAGTATGAAAGGTATAAGCGACATCGTTTAGTTATATCTATACGTATTTTGAAATATATATATATTTATAATTTTTAGGAGCACACACGCACGTACACCTATACGCACGACAGACACGCGTTGACGAGTTCACGACACGTTTAAAAAGGCAGCGATTTTTCACGAGAATCTTTTTCTGACGATATACGCGTTAAATTATAATTTTTTCTTACGATGTGTGACGTTTTAACTGTGAATTTAGCACATCAATTTCTGTAGTCTGCCTATGCAGGTTGGTTGGTGTAGAAGAATTACCGTTCGAATGCAACCGATGCGCTGCCGAAACACGCCCGATTTGCTTCCTAACTGGTTTTCATATGAGTGCAAATTGCTGAATGCTGCCCTTTTAAACCAGTTTGCAGCGCTGAATGGAAAGCTCATAGCAAATTCGATTGGAAATCCAAGTTCAAGCATATGATCGGGGTGTGCCAGGAAAATAACCGGCCGAAAAGCCAGCCAATTTGCCGACTTGCCGACATGCCGGCAACCGACTGTGGTGGCATTGTTGTGCGTATCCACAACTCGCCAGCTTTTTATCATGTCTACGATGCAATGTGGCGACTGCACTTTCCGTTTTAGCGAATGTGAAGATTGAACCAAAATGTTGCGTTAATGGTGCGGCAAGGGCTTTGTAGCCCAAGCTATGTGCTGGGCTCGGTTTTCAAATTCTTTTACATATGAATGTACTCGTATATACTCGTACTCGGCTAAATTTGAACATATTTTTTATTTTCAATTATTACCCTTTATGCGTATAACATTTTTCAGCGTCCATAGGAACACGCACGTGAATATGTTAGTTATAATATGATTATTTGCTTATTTAAATATGTGCCGTATGTAGGTATGTATGTCCATATACTCGTACGCTCAAAATGCCTGCGTGTCTTGTTACTAATACTCAAGCAAAGTGCGTAAGTTGCCACTGCATGAAACGAGGGAATAGTAAACTGCGAGAATGGCAGAATATTTTACCCCGAAGTGGGCTAAATGGAAAACACTTCAGTGTTTTTACTTAAATATAAGCCAAATTCTCCATCAAACACTGAAATGAATTGCTATGTTTCTGCGCCTCGAAATAGGCAACGACGAATTATCGATGATAATAAAAATAAGGTCTTTAAACCTTTTAAAGACTGAACCCGGCTTAGGTTAGTTGGGAAAATCTTAAATAAAAAAGGTTTGGTCATGGCCTTGAACTCAGTCCAGACGAACATCTCTGAACTCACTTAAAGTTTATAATAGTAACCTCGTTGTCACTGCCTATCAAGAGTCGACCGGAATTAGAAAAATTAACTTAATTTTTCATTTACATTAATTTTTTAATTAATTTTCTCTACGTTTTGGATTCGAACCCTGGCTTTCCGAATGATAGTAAGCACTGCTAGCTATACAAATACGAATTTTTGTCGCACATACACTCATGTTTTGAATTTGGAAAACTCTTTTATTGTCGCTAGAAAACTAATTATTTTCTAAAATTCTTAGTAACATCTCCAAAGTTGGCCGCAAAGAAAGATATTTACATACATACATATGTACGACTGTGTGCATATGTATACATACACATGTTTGAGATATATTTTGAATATTTTCTAATCGGTATTTAAAAACATACTTATCTGGCATTAATTAATTCATATCCAAAAAATATAAAATCATAACTTAATGGTCATATGATCTATGTACATACCTACATACATACTTATGTACATAGTACATACATAAATACAAATGCACATATTTACGTAAGTACATACATACATAAATACATACAAATGTGCACAAAATGAAAAGCGTAGCTACATACGTATGTACATACATACATACGTGACGTTACCGGCGTTTTCGGCTTCGCTTGCCGACAGTCAGTTTTACAAACAATTGTTTATCATATTATTATAAACAAATTTGTTTTTTTCTTCATACAATATGTTAAAAGCTTTTTGCCATAAACAAGTTCTATTTTTAGGCTTACAAGTAGTCAAACATGTGTCTTATCAACAAAATATTCTCTCTTTCGTTACTCCAGTGAACATTCATATGTATGTATGTATGTATGTGCATATCTTTGTGTATGTACGCATAGTATGTACATATGTACATGTAGCAATACAAATGGATTGTTTATATTATTTTGCAAAACTTTAAATTTCAGATAGCTCGCTATAAAATTACTTTAAAATTACTTAAACTAATATCTATGTATATACATATTTACATATGCTTATGTATGTACCTATATCTATGTCTCGTGGACCGATACATGTAAAATATGGATGAGCCTATGACATAGGCCCTATGTACATACATACATACATATGTATAAAGCTGCCAGCAAAGCGCTACATTAAATATAACATATATCTACATACATATATATGCAATTATATACGTGTATGTATGTACATAATTGTTTCAAGTGTGTATTCACGTATTTGCGAATCTGCACATCAATGTATGTATCTACGAGTATAGACTCGTATGTGCATACAGCAAACATATGTAGGTATGCTTCAAAAATATCGCTGAAATGCTGGAACTTTACGCAAAACTTCCACCAAATTCATTCGCCAACAGCTGAGAGCAAAGTATCTACAATATCGCTCAGCTGTTGTAGTGTTGCTGTTATTGCGTTCGTTGTAAGCAAACCGGTCGTTATACCAGCAAACCGAGACACAGCAACGATTTGCCGGCACGAACAATAGTAAAAGCAACAAAAAACAGCTGGTTGCCCGGCTCGTCGCTAAACGGGGGCTGAGCAAAGAGGGGAGGAGCACCTCGCTTGGTGCAGTGTATAATTTTCGCAGGCTTCAACGAGCATGAACGAGCAACGAGTATGTATGTTTATACATATATATATATACATACATACATATGTATATGGGCATTAATGTATGAGCTGCCCCTTTGGCTAACATGACCTGTCCTAGAGTTTGTGTGAGTTTTATATATTGTATTTAACGTCTTTTTGCGTATATATGTAAGTATTTATTTACTTGTTGTGCAGACATATGTAAATAATTATATACTCGTATGTACATACATATGTACATACTTTCTGACATGTCTATGTTTTCTGGAATTGCGTAGACCAGCTGAAAGAACTGCTGTATCAACCCAGAGAGGGTCCGCGTGGCATACAGCGAGTCGTCAGCTGAGGAGGTACGCATAGCCTGGAATATTAAGGGCATTCAGCTGATGGCTGCAAATTGCCGTGACTACATTTACATTAACATTCACCTAAACGCTGCTCTGTGTGTATTTGAATACCTTTGAAGCCGGTGTTTAGGCGTAGGTGTTTGCTACAATTCATTTTGTTGTGGTTTTCGTGCGATTGCCCAACGTACAAGCCACTATTTCATTCAATCTTCGTTCCAAACGAACGCCTCGGAAGACGTGAGACTTGGTTGGAAGACTTGAAAAGACATACATTATGCAAGTATGTATAAGTATATGTATGTACATACTTAGGTGCAGATGCTTTAAAATTATTTTAAAACTGGAAATCTGCATACAGAGGAGAAATTCGCTGCAAAAGAATACCAATCGAAACCTTCCTACGTTGATGATACTTATGGCTTTGTAAGTACATACTCGTACATATGTACATATGTATGTAAGTCAGTGATTTTCCTACACACGCATGTGTTTACTGATTTCACATTTAATTATAATTATTATATAGTATATACAGCTTTATAACCGCTGAAGCTGTTTCCGACCGAATTCATCCTCCAAATTAGCGGTCAGCGTATTAATGTTTTTTCTGCGAAATCAACTACATACTATACATACACGTATGTACATATGCATGTAAAGCCCTTTATCTCTCTTTATAGCCGGGAGTAGATCCCTGTCAAAGACAATACCGCTGTTTTCATGACGCCGCAATCTGACGGTGAATTCTTGTAGAACTCGATAGAAAACGACGAAAGGAAAGAGAAGACCAAAAATAGCTCCGAAGCTCTGGTTGCTGTAATTGACCTCACCAGTACTGTAATGTTTATATCACGAAAAACAGAAGGTTTTGAAAAAATCGATACTGTGTTTTTAAAGTAATCGATCGAGAAATCTTCATTTATCTAAATTTCGTATCTGAGTCAATAACTTTTCTTTCTATTCTTATTTTTCGCTATTCCAACAGAAACCACAGAAAGATTTTTTTTCAAACTTACTCGCCGCTAACATATGTATGTAGGTACTATTGAATGAAATCAATTAATTATTTTTATTTTGCATTTAATGGGATGAAAAACATTATTCATATCTCCCATAATAAAATAAAACCTACACACCATATATTTATTTCTGCAGTTGCGAGTATGTTCAAGCAACTTCTTCGTCCATTGACAACATTTATTGCGCAAACGCAGAACTACGATGTACTGAAACACTCAAATAGGGCAAATGTTCAACAGATACTATGTGCGCAGTGAATTTTCTCGGAGATTCCCGTAGGTTGGTGCTGTTTCGCTACTCTTTTGGCTACACGCGATGTACATATGTATGTGTTTGCATATAGGTATGTATGTATGTATGTGCCAGGTGAGTGCTGCAAATTCTTATCAACGCGGTTTGTTCTCGAACACTGCTCTTGGCAAAATATCTACACATGAGAAAGTTGGAAAAGCATAAAAGCGGAAGAGTTCTCTGTTTGCGGCATCAGTTGAATTTCAGAATCACAGAGAAACGCGTTGAGAAAGCGCTAATCAAAATAAAAAAAAGAATTTCAAAGTGGTAAAGTTGTTCGTATTTGAAATAAAACGCAGTCAAAAGTAAAAATGGCAAACCTACCATTGATCTTGAGCTTGGCTGACGATTTGGGTCGTCTAACCCCTTTCTACGAACCGGTGTTTTACTCACGTTGGCCGGCATTGGCCGCCGCTCCTGGTAATCAGCTGCGTAAATTGGAAAAGGACTTGCCACTTGCCACCGTGGGAAAGGATGGTTTCCAAGCCAGTTTGGATGTGCAGCAATTTAAGCCAAGTGAATTAAGTGTTAAGGTGGTCGATGACCATGTGATAGTCGAGGGCAAACACGAGGAACGTGAGGATGATCATGGCTACATTTCGCGTCATTTCGTTCGCCGCTATGCAGTGCCAAAAGGTTTTCACCCCGATAAAGTGGAGTCTACATTGTCATCGGATGGCGTATTGACTGTGCGCATACCAAAACCAGCCATTGAGGATAAGTCAAATGAGCGTGTTATCCAAATCCAACAGACGGGTCCCGCACACTTGAATGTAAAGGAGAATCCTAAGGAAAATGTCAGTGCAGAGCAGCCAAAAGCTTAAACATCCTTGAACAAAGCTGAAAGTACTTCTCAGGGACAACTCTTTTATATCTCGTAACTTCATTCATTAGGAAATTGTTTTTTTTTTTTCTTCGCCCATCTCGATTGTTAAGCTATTTCAACCAGTATTCAGCATTTGTCCGTTCATTCGACTACTGCCAAAAATTTGTATTACATAATAGCATTTTAATAAATCCCTGCAATTTTAAAAACGTTAAACAAACTTTTCTTTTTTTAAAAAAATTCAATAGAGACGTGGGAGCAAAGGGGGAATGAGTGTCGCAGTTAACAGTCATAACTTTGAGGACGTAGATAATTTTGGTCAGCATCAACACCAAGCACAATGTTAGCTTGGAAATCTAATGCAGAATCACTTATGCCATTTTGGACTGAGTAAGCAACTGAGTACAGTCATCAATTCCGTCCTGCTAGTTATATGGTGATAAAGTCTGGACGATGTTGACATCCGATGAGTCGGGACTAAGAGCCGTTTGCAAATTGGCAAGGATTGAATACCGCAAACGAATTAATGATAAGCTATGCGCAGTAACAATAGTTACCAATTTTTAATGGACCGCGTTCGATGAAGTAAAAAGCCAGTGGAATTGCAAGGATAGCGCAATTTTGACGTTTCAGCCAGTAGTTCTGATCGGTAAGAAATGTCAGTAAGATTTATCCACCAATGAAATTGAGAGAGTAATTTACTAAGTTTTCATCGAGCAGGATTCAACATAAATTAGGAAAAAAATTGTAAAAGAGCTCTTTTGTTTTGGGAGTTACATTTGAATATTTTAAATGTTTTCATAAGCATTTTAATAAAATTAGCAATTATATGGCGTTGTTAGTTTATTAATTTTATTAAAAAATTATTATAATTCAACATCAGTTCTGTTCGGCGACTATTTGGGCAGTAACAATTTGTATTGAACTTTACTGAATCGTGTTCGTTGAGCCAAAAACCCAGTAAAATTAGTAACGAGAGAATGAAATTTTGGCATTTGGTTTGGAGAGGATGCTGCAACTTCGTGCTGGGAAAATTTCATCCAGTAAAAACCAGCAAGTTTTAAAAAAAGCTGATATGTGATCATATGTGAATTTTTGTCAAAAACCAAAATTCTTTTAAAATTAAAATAATATTAATTCTTTAATATGAATGATACACAATAAGTGGCCAAATGTGATTTTGTTATTGTAAAATAAATTTAAAGACATCAATGATTTAATTAAATAGTTAAGTTACTTGTTAAATGAGAGTGTGGTGGCAGTGGAATCATTGCCCGCACATCACCCAGCTTACGTTGAGAAATTAGAAGTTAGACATGTTGAAGGCATAGAATTAGAACATATTATTATTTCTTGTACAACGCAAGTTGATTTTGGTTTCCTATAATTTACTAGAAAGCAGTGGAGACCAAAGGAGCGAGGCAAGATTTTTGCAAATGTCACCATGACGATAATACATTCTTAAGATTCCGGAAGCGACGATGATGCACAAAATAAATTATTAGTCGCGTTTAAAAGGGAAAATAAAGGTCGTGCTGGGATTTTATTTACATAATCGAAGAAACTCTATAATAATGTTCAGTTTATATTGCCGGCTTACACAGAAAAAAAATTTAAAACTTATTTTCGTATATCAGTAATACTGAAATCTTAGCGACAAATGGTTGCAAAGCAAGTTTTACATTAATCTTCGTCCTTTTAGAGGACTATTAGAAAAATCGTATTGCTATCTTACAACTTGCTGGTTAATTTTTACTGAATCCTGTTCGGTAAAAACTCAGTAAATTTATTTCTTTGGGAGAGTAAAACATCTTACTCTCTCAATTTCGTTACTGGCTAATTTTTACTGATATTGTTCAACGAACACAACTAATACTGTAGTTATATGTACATGCTTCAAAGCCATCAAACCCTAAATATCTATTTGCTCTAATAGTCCTTTGAAAAATCGAAGATTTATGTAAAATTTGCTTTGCACATTTTGTCGATTTCTTTTTCCATATTAGCCGACAATGTTAACTGAACATTATAGAATTTCTTGGATTCTTTTTGAATAAAATCAATGTAAGTATAGTCAACTGGAGCGTTATTTTTCCGTCGTCTTTTTCGAAAGCTTAAGAATCGCTTCGCACTTTTTGCGTAGACACTGCTTACGAGTAAATTAATGGAAGTCAGCTTGTGTTGTACAAAAAATAAGAGTATTCCAACCAAATGCGCATACCTAGGTACATATATATGTACGTGCACCAAATTTCGTCTAAAAATCTCTTGTCCTATTTAGGTTATATATTGCACGGGCTCTTCAACTCTTATTGGCGACGCAAGAAAGTTTAGTACAATGTTTTTATTTTTTTAATTATTGAGGATATTAACCCATTATGGATAAGTGCACTCTCTTTAAGCAACCATTTATTTTAGAGTAGTCATCCTAAACAACTTCTTTGGAGCAGCTTGCCTTTTCAGTTTGTCGAGTATGGTCTGTACATACATATATAGTACATACTCGTACATATGTATTGCAAATTTAACATAACCCGAAAACTTCTGATGCGTCTTCGAGGAGGCTGTTGAAACTTCACTTGTTTTGGCTGTGGGGTTTGAATACAAAATGGGTGTTTGTATATATACATACATATGAACGTATCGCATGTACCTACATACGTGTATGATGTTTTCAAAAACATGCAAATAAAATAAACACAAATGAGGCAAAAAGCTACAATTTGTTTCTTGACAGTGGGTACGACGCAACTGTGTGTCGACGATTTGTCGGTGGATTGAGATTTAATGGAACTGGCTAGGAACATACGGCAATTCAGACGCGCCTCTTCCCATTTTTTTCGAATCTAACTTCAATTGAAAAATTTTGTTCGAATGAAACTCGATGCTCAGCGGACATCTGGATAGTAATATAAAGAATTATCTTCAACCAGCAATGACCGTTAACCGAAGGCAACTCATAATAAAGACCTTTGTTTTGAAACTACCTTTATTATATTAACAGAAACGCTAAATTAATTTGTAGATGTTTTGGTTTTTTTTTATTTGGATAAAATCATTCCAATAACAGCTTAACTTACAAGCAGACTTTTCTTCTCTTATAAACAATAGAACAACTTAAAACAGATCAAATGAATTATTTATAAACGCTTAGGATGAGGTTAGGACTATTAGTCTGCAGAACACCAATTCTAAGCCTTTGGTTTCTCATCATTCGCAGAGTCTTTAGGATTTTCCTTCACATTCAAGTGCGCCGGACCCGTCTGTTGGATTTGGACTACTCTTTCATTTGACTTATCCTCGATGGCTGGTTTTGGTACACTAACCGTGAGAACACCATCCGATGACAAAGTGGAAACTACTTTATCAGCTTCAAATCCTTTGGGCAGTGCGTAGCGACGAACAAAGTGTCGTGAAATATAACCATGATCATCTTCACGCTCCTCGTGCTTGCCCTCAACTACTATATGATCGTCGACTACTTTCACACTGAGCTCACTGGGCTTAAACTGCTGCACATCCATACTGGCTTGGAAGCCGTCCTTACCAACCGAGGCTATGGGGAAATCTTTCTCGAATTTCCTCAAATGTCCACTGGGTGTGGTTGTCACGGCGGGCCAACGAGTGTAGAACACCGGTTCGTATAATGGTGTCAGGCGGCTTAAGTCATCTGCCAGGCTCAAGATCAACGGGAGGTTTGCCATTTTGAACTTTTTATTAAATTCTTTTTCACTTGTCTTCGAATATACAAATATGTTCAAAGCAGTATTATCGCTTTTACTTTCAAAGAGTCTTCGACTGTGAAAAAAATAGCTTTCGACTATGTATGTATGTATGTATGTGTTTTTGCTTGCGCTTGTTAAACGCTTTTTACTTTGTTGCAATTTCAAATTCGACTATGCCGCTCTTCGCAAATGCCGGCCTTTTTATATTCGCAGCTGACGGATAAACATTTAGCGATAATAAGAACATTGCAAGAGCGTACAAATGTTCAATGTATTTGTGTTTGTGTGCGTTTACTCTCACTGTTTGTCGCTCTGAATATATGTATGGTATGTATATAGAAAATGTTTAGCGTAGGGATTGTTTAGCTAGAAGCTTCCGGAAGTTTCCTGAAATGTTCAAATGTTTCGTTATACACAAAGCTCATACGAATACAATCATACAAACATATATAAGTATATACATATACATACATACATACATACATTAAGCATACATATACCGCCAGGTTATTTATTCAATATTCGATTCGATCTAATAAAAATATTTAATTTTTGATAATTTGATTAAATTTCACAAAATACATATATGTATATACATATATTTATATATACATATATATGTATATAATATATGTATGAATACATACATATGTATACTCGTTCGTCTAAATTTTGTTAAATATAATGCTATCGTACTCCCAATTCTATTATTATTGTATATACATAAATAAATACATACATACATACATATGTATATACATATAAAACAACTTTGTGTAAAATTAAAAGAAATAACTATGTAACCCAAATTAAAACTTAATTTAAGTGAATGAGCTAGTGAATGTAATTATGTGTATGTACAATTTCATAAATAATTTTTTATATAATATTTACAAGCTTCTTAAACATAAAACTGATCCAATATGCATATGTATGTACATACAAAATAAACAAAGAGCTAAGTAAAATGGAAAGGTTATAAAAAGTTTGAACGTGTCCTGTCTGAAAACCAAGAACTGAAGCAACGAACTTGAACCAATTTTTCATGGAAACAATAAAAATATGAATTTCTCGGTATAAAATATAGAATATCCAACAAATTGGATTTTATTCTAATCACTAATCATTATATTATGCATGTATGTGAGAACGGGTAAACACGTTGAGCCCGGCGCCGAATTTGCTCTCCTTTCCGTTCGGTCGGCTGCCGGTGAGCCATGCAATGTTGTATGCTACCGCCAAAAGATTATACATATGTATATAATATATAATTGACGCTTTGTAATCGCTGAAGCGATTTTCGGCCGAGCTCTTTCTCCAATTTGTGGCTTGTGCGTCTTGATGTTTGTCTAACAAATGGGGGGACCTACAGTTTATACTAAGCCGCCTCCGAAAGGCTGATGGTTTTTTACGAGGAGCCTTTTATTTCATGACCGAAATACACTCGGAGGGGTGGACATTCCCTGCCGAGGGGCGACCGCAATTAGTAAATTTAACTTAATTTTTTATTTAAATTAATTTTTCATAACTTTTGGATGTTGGTGGCACCGGGGATTGAAGCCGAGCCTTCCGAATGTCAGTACGCATTTTTGTTTAGAATGTTTCAATAAATTTCATTAAAATCGTATTTGATCACATTTCATTGAGACTAATTTAATTTTTTTGACTTCAACACTATCGGTATCACGGACCGACGCCAGTAAAATGAAAATTCTAGTGCCGGTCCTCAGGGACAGACGAAGGGCACACCGAGAGTTTGGTACCGGTCCCCAGGAACCGGCGTCAGGAGTAACATGTTAAAGCACCAAAATGTGTTGAAAAAATAAAACAGTTTAATTTTCGAAAATTCCTTAACCACTTATCAGACGGATTTTTCTAGAAGAGGGAAAGAAAGTTTGCCGCCACACGAAGTAAATTTTGAATTATTATGGCCGTTTTGGCTTTATTACTGACTCCCGTTTTATGATATTACATATGTATGTATGTACATATATCCATGCATAAATACGTGTAAATACATACATACATACATATTATATTTATATATGTACATATGTATATGTTTATTTTCAACAAAAATTAATAACGGCATAACTATTCTGGTCTTAAGGTACAACATTGTGTATGTACATACATATGTACTTTCTTGCTGTGCGTGTTCACAGAGACGACGACATTTATAAAAAACCATATTTATACATACTTACATCCACGCGTATGTATGTGTGTGCGGAAGATTGCCAGAATATTCTAACAGAGAACGAGAAACTTCATGCAATTTCTGGAAGCCATGCAATTCTACCTTTTATTTAAATATTTGGCATTAAATACACAGCAATCGTAACAATGAATACATACATATGTATGTACATCCGTATGCGAGTAAACAAGCAGAGGGGCGTTATTGTTGGCTTAGTCTCTCAGTATGTCGGCAGGGTCGCTCCGCCAGCTGCGAGTATAAAAAGGCCGGCACTCGCAAAGAGCGACATAGTCGAATTTGAAATAAATCCCAACAAAGTAGAAGGCGTTGACCAAGCGCACACACAATCATAAGTCAAAAGCTATCTTTATCGCAGTCGAAAACTCTTTGAAAGTGAAAACAGTATTATCTATTTGTATATTCGAAGACAAGTGAAAAAGAATTTAAAAATAAGTACGAAATGGCAAACCTCCCGTTGATCTTGAGCCTGGCAGATGACTTGAGCCGCCTGACACCATTATACGAACCGGTGTTCTACACTCGTTGGCCCGCCGTGACAACCACACCCAGTGGACATTTGAGGAAATTCGAGAAAGATTTCCCCATAGCCTCGGTTGGTAAGGACGGCTTCCAAGCCAGTATGGATGTACAGCAGTTTAAGCCCAGTGAGCTCAGTGTGAAAGTAATCGACGATCATATAGTAGTTGAGGGTAAGCACGAGGAGCGTGAAGATGATCATGGTTATATTTCACGACACTTTGTTCGTCGCTACGCACTGCCCAAAGGATTTGAAGCTGATAAAGTAGTTTCCACCTTGTCATCGGATGGTGTTCTCACGGTTAGTGTACCAAAACCAGCCATCGAGGATAAGTCAAATGAAAGAGTGGTCCAAATCCAACAGACGGGTCCGGCACATTTGAATGTGAAGGAAAATCCTAAAGAAGCTGTAAAGGATGAGAAGACGAAAGCATAAACATGTAACTTGTATAGTTCACACAACTCAAGGAGCTTGAATTGTCATTTCATTATTTCATTGAATTGCTTTTATTAATTAGTTTTAAAATATTAATTATTAAGAGAATAAAGTATGTTTGTTATTTAAGTTTGAAACAAAAAATAAAATATGGATTTAAAAGGATCAGAAAGATATTTATTTTTACTCGTAAATATGTATAGTGGTGATTAATTACTAAAACTGGTCTTGATAGCCGGGTGGTTAGCATTGCGTACTGCCATTGGGAAGGTCAGGGTTCGAGTCCTAGTCCGACCAACATCCAAAAATAATAGAATGTTAATTGAAATAAAAACGCTTGTTAATTTTTCTAATTACAGTCGCCTCTCGGCTTGTATTAACGGTGCATTTGATTGCGATAAACTATGGAAATCATTATTGCTGTTCCGCGAAGAGCTATAAATTTCTAGCAAACTGTTTCCTTCCAAATCCCATTTGTACAAACATTTGCACAAATAAATGTACATCTAAAGACCCTGGTCAACACTACTTGAATTACCTGAATTTTCTCAGTTTACCCACAAATTTCGATAAGCCCTTTTTAAAAATTTCAAGTAAAATCGAGTAAAAGTAGTAAGTGTATAGCATGTGCATACATGCATATGTACATACATATATGTAAATGCATATATCGTGGTCGTGGTCGACGTGCAGTAAGCCCATACAAACGGTTTACAAGCCAAGACTGACAGCCAGGAAGGATTTATTATGTGTTTGGTGGTATGGGAGTAATACCCTATGAGCTGCTCTCCTATAGACAAACCCTTAATCCATCCGTCTGAAGGTAGCAGTCGCCAAGTAGCGTCCAGTTTTGGCCAACAGGAGGGGAACTGTGTTTCATCATATAATGAATCGCCAGAAACTCTGAGAGCTTGGTTGGAAGGTTCTTATGCATCCAACTTATAGTCAGGACCTGGTACCAAGTGATTACCATCTGTTTCTGTTTACGGTGAATGATTTGGCTGGTGAAGAATCGGCCTCAGGAGAAGCCTGTGAAAATCGATTGCCCCAATTTTTTGCAAACAGGGACAAGGAATTCTATGAGAGAGGCATACTAACATTACATTCAAAATGAAAAGTTATCTAGCAAAACGGTGCATATATGAAATAAATCCTATAATTATAACTACATACATATCAGGTGTAGTAAAAATAAATCCAATTTGTGGCTTTGCGTCTTGAAGTTTTTCTAACAAATTGACGGAACTATATTTTATACTAGGCCGCCTCCAAAAGGCTGATGGTTTTTTATGAGGAGCTTTTATTTCATGTCAGAAATACACTCGGAGGGATTGACGTTAGCTAAATTTTTATTTAAATTGATTTTCTATAACTTTTTGGATGTTGGTACGACACCGCGATTTGAACGCGAATCTTCTGAATGACAGTACGCAATGCCAAACAATATACATACATATATACATACATACATAGAAAGGGGATGATAAATATATTGCATATCTATGTATGTATGTATGTATGTATGTATGTAGATATATACATACATAGTATGAATGTACGTAAATGTCTTCGCGAAAACTCTCGAAATTTCTATGGCTTTTATCTAAATTATACATACATACATACATATGTATGCATTCACATACACAAGTACATTTGTTCAGGCCTAATCGAGCTATACATATATGTATATATATAACAGTACATATGTAATTTTGAGATATGTGACCAACAACACGACTCAGCTAACTGGCGTATCTAAAATTATGGTATCTCTATATTACGTTTATCTCTAAACAAAAAAGTCGTTGCGTTATACATATGTATGTATGTATGTACATATGTATAATAAACATTGCGCCCTACCATTCTGAAGGCTTAGGTTCAAGTCCTTTCTTGACCAACATTAAAAAATTATACAAAATTATTTTTCTAATTGCGGTCGTCTTTCGGCAGAGAGGGTATTTCTGACATAAAGTAAAAGCTTCTCATAAAAACCAATCGGCCATTCGGAGGCGGCTTAGGAAAACTGTAGGTCCCTCCATCTCTTGGAAACACATCAAGACGCAAAACCACAAATTGGAGGAGGAGCTCGGCGGAAAATCGCTTCAGTGGTTATAAAGCGCCAATTACATATGTATGTATGTATATATATTATATACATATGTGTATAGTATATACATATATATAGTATCATAGTAAGAATATTACACGTAAGTAGATACTTTTATAATGTACATATATTTATAAGTGAAAACACATATAAACGCCGGCAGTTCAAATTAATAATTAGCACAAACATACATCAACATATTTATATATGTATCTAAATGTCCATATTTGCGACACGTACAAAGATTTAAAGAGAGTAGAGAGTGAATCTCGTTGTCTTCCGTTCTCCCAATTACACTTTTCTCTTAAAACTCTTTTAAAAGCAAAGACGTTTTCTTATTCTCTGAGTATTCGTACGCTGTCAGTTGTTAGCAGAGACATATCTTGCGCACAAAGAGCACATTTACTACTCGACTACACATTGTATATTTGTTGTAATAAATTCTATGATACGCGCAGAGAATATTGCTCTAAGTTCTCTGATACGCGTACCTATGGAAAGGTGTAGAAATGTATAGAAAAGTGTAGATTGTTCGGCTGAACGCCGAGTAATTTACTCTCCCGCTTGTCAGCGAGTATATAAGCAGCATGGATTCCTCGTTCCCCTCAGTTGAAAATAAAAGTTCAAAGAATATATTTTTGCGAAAGGCAAAGTGAATACCAAATTCCAATTTTGCTACACAAGTTTTATACTGCGTTAAATAGAAATTATTTGCTACATCTTAAGCAGTGTGAAGTAGAGTTTTTTAGTAAGTAAAAATGGCTATTGTACCACTATTAGTTAGTTTGGCTCGTGAAATGGATAGCGACTATAGAGATATCGAACAACACCTTTGGGATGATGATTTCGGCTTTGGCTTACATCCACTGGACATTATCCGACCCGTGCGTCATGGTCATGGTCATTCGCTAATGTTGCATCCACGTCGGCGACATATTCCATACCATCGTTCGCAAGTGTTGACTCGACGTGCTGGCCGACTGGGCAAGGAGGCAGGAGAATGTTCATCACTAATACCGACTGTCGGCAAAGATGGTTTCCAGGTTTGTGTGGATGTGTCACAGTTCAAGCCAAACGAATTGACTGTTAAAACTGTAGACAAAACAGTTGTGGTAGAGGGCAAACATGAGGAACGTGAAGATGAACATGGCATGATACAACGCCATTTTATACGCAAATATACACTGCCAAAAGATTACGACCCGAAAGATGTTGTATCTACAATTTCATCGGACGGTGTATTGACTGTGAAGGCACCACCACCACCAAGTAAGGCGATTAAAGCAAACGAACGCATCGTTCAGATTCAGCAAACCGGTCCGGCACATTTGAGTGTCAAAGCGCCGGAGGAACCAGCCAACGACGGTAAAGCGAAGGAGAATGGCGATAAGAAGTCTGGTGGAAAATAAGTGAACTCGTTCCAAATATAATAAGCACTTCATCATAATTACTTTAAGCTATTGCCGTTCATCTAATTTTTAACACAGACATTTCCACTACATAAGCATTTCTATTAGTATTTTTTGTAACAAGCCCGAAATGGATTTATAATTTTAAACTTTACAAGTATACGGTAACTACTGTGTAGTAAATGCCATATATGTACATGTGTGCGTATGTGGAGACTCCATACATACAATATGTAACAGAAATTTGTTTAAAAATAAATTTAAGTTCTTTGTACATTTTAAAACCGGTTGTTTTCATAATGCATAAAAGGGCGGTGGGTAATAATATGTTCTTTTCGAATAGTCTCTTTGTTGACTATTTGAATAGTGCAGCAAATGAATGTTTCCAGTGGTACTCAGGAAATTATTGTTAAGAAGGATATGTGTGCTTTCGATGTTGGGCGCGCTGTCTAATATGAGCCCATGGAACAGGGTTAAATAAACGAACGTAGGGGCAAGGTGTAGACGTGAAGTACCAATCAGGTGAATAGCACCGAAATTATCTCGCATTACCTCATATACATATGCATCTCTTTTGAGAAAGCATGTTGGAGCTGATGAATTGGGGTTTCTTATTTCAGTGATATGAATAAAGTCCAGTTAACTTTTTTTTTATCGATTCGGAACTTTCTTTATGAAGCCTTAAGCATTTAATTTAAAGATTTGTTTTAAATACATATTTTGTATTTAATTTATTTTATTGGTTTAAAATTACATTAATATAGATATAATAATTTTAAATAGTTTTTTGTGGTATGCGGGTTCAGCATACCTAATAATGTTAATAATAATAATAGTAATGGTTTACTAATCGATTAAATTAATTACAAAATTTTTTTGATGATGTTTTCATACTATATACTGTACAAAAATTGAATAAAAGAATAATAATGTTTTTTCAGTTAAGTGATAAGCTATTGAATGTTTATTTCCATTAGTCGAGGAAGGACTAAAGCGAGTAAAAAGGGGAAGAATTTGGCATTTAAATAGGTTTTAAGTGATTTTTTTCTCAAAACATGTTTTGAAATTTTAAAAAGCGAGTATAGGCGCAATGCTAAAACAACAATTTCTTTATAGAAAAATATTTAATTTTATTTTTTGTTTTAGTTTTAAATTGTTTTATTTCCGTTACAGTAATATAATTTATATTTATGAATTTATGTAGGCATGTATGTACTATTTACCTTTTATTTGCATCAATATGCTACATTTGTGTATACCTATAAGTCAAACTGTTCTCCGTGTTTTAGGAGCGTTTGAAAAAAGTGATATTTCCAGCTTTCTTTTTGTTTTCAAATGATTCCAGATTCGCAAAAAAGTCTAAAAGGTTATACAATTTATTAATCACAGTTGTTAAGCATTTACTTGCAACATTCTAGTTCTCTCCAATTGCTTCTGCTTACATATAGAAAAGTTTAAAGGAAGTAATTTCGAAACTAGGTATGCAAATGCTGTATAACTAATAAAATGAGGGAAATGTTATTATTTTTATGGCGCTGTAATGGTGCGTTTGAGTAATGCATAATGTTTTTTAAATAATGAAATTGTAGTTTTACGCAGAACAGCCATTTGTAGAACAAAAGCTTAAGGTGCGAGTAGTCCAAGTTTTGGCACGCTATTAAATGTTTTATTGAAATAACTTAGGCTTAACTAGAGTATAAAATTTACTAATTATTGAACGCAGTTTTTCAAAAAATCATCTTTTGCTTCGAAAACATGTTGATTAAAATCGAAGCATATGAATAATTTCTATTATAATAATGAAATAAACATACATGAAACATGAAGCATTAATTTAATTTTAATTGAAATAAAATATACAAACTTGTAGTTTTTGCTCGTATAATTTACATCTATCTTGATCTTTGCTAGTAATTCTTAAATACAAACACATGAATAAATTTCAAATTCGGACTCCGCCATATGTTTTCTTTGCATCATTTAATTTTATTTACAGCAACCTTACATATCAAAGTACAACAGTCTAACACTGCGTTCAATAATTAAACATCACCCTCAACATAAGCGGATATACAACAGATTCCCTTTCATACATATATCCTCAGGGAGAACACCTAAAATGAACAATATTAAGCGTGAATAAATATTGGACGCAAGTAATCTTTGTTCGTCGCACACAAGTTAATAATAATATTAATAATAAAATAAAACGTAATGAAATACAGATAGATATGTGCGAACACAACTTAGAGAGCGCAACTCAGTACATTTACTTATACATACATACATAGGTATAATATATTCTTCATTTAAGCAAATTTGGACTTGCACGAAATGAAGTAGGGCAGAAACGCGCGTTGCATGCTCACTTCCTGAGCAAATTTTCACAACTGCCACTTAAATTTGGCAACGATTTAAACATGGTTTTCGACGTGGACTGTCGCCTTGACGCAACCGTACCCACCGCCGCTGCGGTAGTGCTGGATATGGCTCTGTCTGTCAGCAACTCTTTAGCAACCGCGCAAGCCCCCAACTCGTCCACTGTATGCAATGAACGCCGTAGAGCTGCCTGGTCCTGACGCGATGTAGCCAATATCGCATTTGCTGCGTATGCTGCTGGAGGCGAAAGCGGTGACGTCGGCAGCTCCATATCTAAAATTGTATCTGTAGCACTAGCTGAGTGCTGTTTCAAAAGTTGGTGCGCACGTTTACTTCCAACGCCCATTGTTTTTCTTGCTGTTGAGTACGTAGGCTCTATTGGCACGGCTGACGGTAGTAGAACATCATCAACATTTGCCCCCAACATCGGTTCGCTATCCGGTCCGATTACAAGTTTTGTATCCGAGTAGCGTCGTAAGTCTTTTGTAAGCAATTTACCCATTTGTTCGCTTTCAGCTTCAACATCAGCCACACTGGGTGGCGTTAATGCGTTCATGTGCCGATAACTCTCGTTGGGAGCTGGATAATCCATCGATGATTCCATGCTGAGGCCCATCGAGTCAGTGAGGATATCACGGTTCTCTACGAATATCGATGAATTCGAATAACGCTTGGTGTGCGGCTTGTAGGCGAAGCCGCCCAAGCCATTAGCCACCGCGTTGGAAACGCCTGAACTGATTGAGGGTGCTTTTTGGTCGCCGCTTCCTAGGTATAGTAAACAAAACATGTTAGTTTGAAAGCTTTCGATAAGTTAGTTTCAAGGAAATATCAAAAAATTATCTAAAATTTGCTGTTAAAAGCACTAATTATTCATAACTGTCAGTCTTCCAATAATTGGGCTGAATTAAAACCTATAAAAGGATTTCCACTCTTAGATCTCATATAAACTTGGTGTCTCGTATTTCATCTATATGAATTTTATAGTCAAGTTTGACCATATCAGAAACCCCGCAACTCTACGCAAACGGACAATTCTATTGTTTGATATGCGTGTAATCTGGTTATTTCGAGAAAATGAAAAGAATTTACCAACGCCAACACGCAATACTCACCACTAAAACTACTCAATTGCAGCGCATGTTCACGTCCTGTATCAGTCGAAATGCCACCTGTGCTGAGATCTTGGCGTGAACCGCCACAAACGTCATTTACAGATCCACGACTTGAATTCTCCGAATGTTCGAGTACGTTATGTATGGAATCGTGGAATGGTGTCATGCTACCAGAGCCTTGTGGACAAGGCCGGAAAGATGAGATTTGAGAGACAACATCATCTAATGCCCAATCGCGTTCGTAATTACTTTGCAATTGCGCACACTCGATATTTGCCGCGACAGCTACCTGCCCCAGCTGCCGTTGAGGCGTCAAATGACTGTGATGATGAGTTGTAGGCAAAACATCAGAATCTGTATCACCACCGCCACTTTGTGGCACACGATGTTGTTCGGCTGGAAGATGATAGTGATGTGAGGTGTGTTGATGAAGTGTTGCTGCACCTTCTATATCCAAACTGCCCGAAATGCTGCCGGTGCCAGCAGCGGAGGCATAATTATAAGCATTTGAAGCAGAAGCGCCATTGGCAACAACCTCAACACTTGGACCATCCACGCTACAGGCGGGTGGCGCATTTGTGCCTGAGGTTCGGGGTTCGCTGGAGCCTTCATGATGTGTGCGATGTTGGACCGTTGGTGATGGCGGTGATAGGGCATGTACTTTTTCCGGCGCATTTTGTATGAGTAGAATTCTGGAAAAAATGTTCATTTAACGAAATTGATTCCAATTTAATTATAGGTATGTATGTACGAACGAACCTGTTCCGGGCCTTCCAACGATGACATAAATGTAGATAAGCTTTGCATTGAATATACATGAAAACAACGCCACCTGTTAGACCAACAGTGACCACGGCCAACTTCGTCCAGAAAGGCCAATCTACGGACAAAGTAATAAAAATTAAGTTATTTGATTGCTTTCAGGAATTCCGGCGAGTAGGTTACCAATGAGTCCACGTTTCACATCATCAGCCGCACGTTCGATTAGCACACAAAGCGACCAAATAACGCATAAAGCGGCAGCGCAATGGAACAACACCGAACAGCAGAGGCGTCTTCGTTCAATACCGGATATATCAAGGCTACGCCACTGCAATGAAAATGATTATTATTTAATTAATAATGTAACTTTGTCTATTATTTAGAAACCTACCTCATTGAACGGTTTGATTTTGGTGTGCATTATAAATGGAAATTTGCATAATTCGCAAGCATTCGTTTCCGATGCTGTTAACCATTGCTGGAGACATGCCTGATGGACGTATTTTAGACTGCCCGCACAATAGCAAGGCGTTAGTAAAGGATTTTGTGGATCGCTCTCGCAGTGGCAGATGCGACAAATATCTCCACTGCTCTGTGAAGCCTGACTGCTGCCTGAGCCAAATCTGTAAGAAGGTAAAAATAATAATAATTAATTAAGATGTATGTATATATTATACATATGTCTGTATATGTACGTATATGTATATGTATGCACGTGCATATGTATGTACCGGCACACTTTTAAAAACCTTAAATTTGATTATATCAAGCAGGTAGTGCCCGTAGTGAATGAAAATATTTCATTTGACTGCACGAATAACAATTTTATGGTAACGAGTAGGAGAATCAAATGGCTATAATTATATTCCGAGTATTTTAAAATATCAAGGCTTCAGGGCTTCTTTCTTTACTATCTTGATTTTGTTTTATCTCGCGGAGCCGATCGTAAAACTTTACGAAAACTCGCTCACGTACAATAAAAAAAAATGTCCTTACAATGCAAAAAATTCGTATTTGTATTATTTAATACCGATAAGTAAGGAAGACGTCTTCAGTTTTGGGAAGAGGAAAAAGTCAGCAGGGGCCAAGTCCGGTGAATACGGTGGTTGAGGCATGATAACGGTTTTGTTTTTGGCCATAAACTCACACACAAGCATCGATGTGTGAGCTGGTGCGTTATCATGGTACAAAATCCATGATTATTATTTCCACAATTCTGTGCGTTTCTGACGAATTGCGAATTTAGGAAAATTATAAGGAGAGGAGAGGTTACAGGACCTTAAGTGCTCCTCCCACTCCCAAAACCAAATGATTTTCGCCTCTGAGTAGCGCACCTATATCAGAGCTATATCCAACTATTTGGACCACGCAGCAGAAATAATCCGTCGGACCAGGGTTGGTTTCAACGCCAGCCCTAATAAGAAGAATTAGGAGCAGCCCAGCTGCGAGGTGTTGCTCCGTTGGTGCACTTAGATTAATGTTACCTGTTGGCCCAAACGGGGTTAGGTCACTGAAAGGTTGACAGCCCTTAGCCGGAAAATGTCCGGGTCAACTCCGGTGCGTAGAACCGGCTGTCTTGTTGAATTCAGTGAAACCTCTTCATCTTTCTCTGCTTCCACCCACTCGGACGACATGATCCAACCAGCGTAGCCGCTGTCTCTTCATTCGCTGAACTATGTCAATATCATCATATAGCTCGTACAGCTCATCGTTCCATCGTCTGCGGTATTCGCCGTTGACAATGCACAAAGGACCATAAATCGTTCGCAAAACTTTTCTCTCGAAAACTCCCAGGGCCGACTCACCAGATATTGACATCGTCCATGCTTCTGCGCCATATAGTAGGACGGGTATGTTGAGAGACTTGTAGAGTTTGGTTTTCGTTCGCCGAGAGGACTTTACTTTTTAATTGCTCACTCAATCGCGAATGCGATGACTGTTTGTTTGATGACAGGAGATATTTCGTCTTGCCCTCATTCACTACCAGACCCATTCGTTTCGCTTCTTTATCAAGTCTGGAGAAAGCAGAACTCACGGCGCGGTTGTTGAGACCAATAATGTCGATATCATCGGCGTATGCCAGCAGCTGTACACTCTTATAGAAGATTGTACTTTCTCTATTCAGTTCTGCAGCTCGTATTATTTACTCCAGCAATAAGTTAAAATAAAGTCACACGGTAAGGAATCACCCTGTCTGAAACCTCGTTTGGTATCGAACGGCTCGGAGAGGTCCTTCCCGATCCTGACTGAGCTTTAGTGTTGTTTAACGTCGTATAAGTTTTGCGGGGATACCAAATTCAGACATAGCTCCTTTTCGTACTGTCGAAGGCTGCTTTAAAATCGAAAAAATGTGTGTTGATGGTCTTTTCACAAGTCTTTTCCAAGATTTGGCGCATAATTAATATCTGGCCAATGGTTGACTTACCAGGTCTAAAGCCAATCTGATAAGGCTCAATCAGTTTGTTGGCGGTGGGTTTTAGTCTTTCACCCAATACGCTTATTAAAGAGGCTTATCCCATGATAATTGGCGCAGACTGTGATGTCCCCTTTTTAATGGATTGGGCAGAGCACGCTTAAATTCCAATCGTCGGGCATGCTTTTATCAGACCATATTTTGCAATGAAGCTGATGCATGCACCTGATCAGCTCTTCACCGCCGTATTTGAATAGCTCAGCCGGTAATCCATCGGTTTCCGCCGCATTGTTGCTTTTTAAGCGGAGTTTCGGGTTCATCTTCGTCGGGTCATTCGGTTTCTGCCATTCAGTAGGCTGGAGAAGTGTTCCCTCCATAAATTCAGTATACTCTGGGCATCCGTCACTACCTTACCCCGCTGGATCCGACAAGAGTTTGCTCCGGTATTGAAACCTTCCGTAAGTCGCCAATCTTTTCGTAGATTTATCGAGCATTAAATTCTCAAGTGATTATTGACGTTATAGTGGCTAGAGTTCTTATTGTGTGCGATGGAATTTATCTCCTCATAGCTGCAGATTAACTCGATTCAAAAATTATTAAAAGCTCAAATTTAAATTTTGATGTTAACGTCTTCTCATAAGCAACAACAACTTCATTACAAGTACTACATTTTATCGTTCAACTCTCTCTAATTGTTTAGCATTTTATGACTAATTTATTGCGAAACACAATCACTTACGTGTAAAAATACGCATCCATCAATAATTTAACTGACATGATTTGTTCGTGTAATTGCACTTGCATCATATTTACAAGTGTGCACACATTTATTTATTCCACACATAATTACATTATATAATACAATATATCGCTGCAAATATTCAATATATGATGGATATTGTATATAAAAGTAATGCACAAACAAACACATCAGTATGTGGCGAAAATTGTATATGTACGTGTATGCATATACCATATACATATATATAGGTATGTGTGTCATAAATTTATTGAACAATGTAAACATTATTCATCTCCTAAATTGACAAGAGTAATTCTATAAGGAAACCCAACGCTCCATTTCACTTGGCATCTATGCATAGGTATAGTACAAAAGCATTTTCAGAAGAATGCACTAACATACGTGTATGTATGGTACATACAAGTAAATGTTATTAGCAAGTCCCTCAAATGAATAACACGAAAGAGGTAGTGATAAGAGCGGTCATAATTAATAATAATGTAAATTACAACAGAATAACTTAATTTAAACAAAATGCAATCAATTTTAAGGCCAAACAAAAGAAAAAAAAAACAAATAATTTAAATGTGAGATTTTTCCAATGGAAATTATAAATTTTTCAGTAGCAATTTGTGTAAATACCTTGTAAGAGTAATGTCGGGTGTGTTATACAAATGTATAGATAATTTTATGTGTATATTGTACATATATTTACGTATGATCATTTGATTGTACATACATTTTATACATATGTACATACACGTATGTAAATGTGTGTATTTATTTATAGATTGAACCCACAAGAGATATTTGCGTAATTAACAAACAGTACGCATTTTACTGCAGTCAATTTACAAAGCCAATAAAAAATAGTTAATAAATTTAGGTGTAAATAACCAATAAACTTTTATTACAATTCGTTTGCTGACGACACTCTTACTCTTTCCGTCTCTGACACCGTTAAATAGCTATGAATGTGCGCGCTTGTAATTTAAAAATATTTAATTTAAGACTTTAATTTGAATTTTGAAATTATAAAAGTGACACATTTTTAACATTTTCAACAGTATGTACATATGTATGTACCATATATATGTATGCAATGAATAGGAGGCAAGGCGTTGGTTTTCAAAGAAATTCAGTATTTTTGGAACCAAACGAGATTTCACTTCTCTCTTTTAAAATGGTATTGACTTATCCTTTTGAAATGGCAACCCTATAAACATGATCTCTAGTTGTTAATCAATAATTTTGCGACGTTTATGGTTTCGGTGCACGTTGTCCGTCTTCAATGTTTTCTCTGCCTTATTTGAATTGTTTATACCGGACAGATCTTCAACGTTTCTGCAGTAGAAAACTCATTACGAAAACAAATTTACCGGCTCGTTGTTCAGAAGCTCTTGTTCTTTGAAAAAAAAATAAACAAAAATCGTAAGCTCTAGTTCATATTCTTTGAATCAAGAACCTAATAATGTTGCTTTAATTAATTTCTCGGATGAGAACGTTCAAGAGCTTGTCATTTTGTTCGCTCGTAGAAGTTTCTCACTATGTTTTTTGTCTGAAATAAATAAATTAAATAAATTTCAACAATTTCTTTAAAAATATGGAAGGAAGCCATTCATGTAATTTAAGTTGAATAAAAGGGAAACATAGAAAGATTTTGTTGTTTATGTGATTGCAAATGATTTTATTGCAGTGTAAACCAAAACGACGCCGTTTCAACCAGGTGCATAAGTGGAGTGCGGCAGAAGAAATATTACATTTTTTAAGACTATTGAAATATGGCATAAGTCATAAGCAAAAGCTTTAAAAGAGTGATAAATTTAAAACGAAGACAAAAAGCATTAGTAATCGTAGAGATATTGTTTGCCCGAACCTTTCTTGGCTAATAATATTTGTCAACAGAAGTAAATATGACAAATTGGTTAAGGGAATTGAATATGAATTCTGAAAAAAATGTGAGTCGTTCCGATATATTTATAAAGGCCCGACATTCACCTTTTACCGCGAGTAAATACTTGGACATCTAACCCGCATCTTTTAGAAGCTCTCAGTAAGAGAGGGCAGTGCGAGTCAACAGGTTGTCACTTAGACAGGGTTTTGTTTTTCACTATAGAGGTTTTTGGGAGGTAAAAGTCCGGGATCTGAGTCCTATACCCCCTTAAAGAGTTTTCTCGCTTAAAAAAAGAATAAAGAGTATTATTATTTTCAACTTCTGATAGTCTAAGTTAAGTATGTAAAAGCTCCGAACGTTGTAGATAAAAGTTTAAGCTTGGCAGAACTCATTAAGTGGTAAAACTTTCGAAAATGGCGAGGCTATAAAATCGCATTTGGTTCAGTTCTTTACAGAAGTTCTGTGAGCATGAAATAATGATGTTGCCGTACAGATGGCGAAATGTCATCCAACAAAATGGAAATTACATAAATTGATTACTATTCATTATAAAATTAAAAAACAAAAAATGTATTTACTTTCTTCTAAAAAATTGCCGATTTTTTTTGGGGCAACCTAATACTAACGATATGGTGACTCCCAAGACTGAGTAGAAGTTAGTGTTTTTGTGTATTTTCACCGTTTTTTTTTTTTGTTTCCTTTTTTCTTATTTGCAAAAATGTGTCCCAAGGATCGATATAATTAATTTAACAATAAGGACAACTTCCTCATTGAAATTAAATTCAGTGCCAAGAGTGAGGTGGGGATAGCAGATTGCGGTCAGCCAGTGAACGATACAAGTTTATGTATTCTGAATTGTTATTGGTTTTGTTGATGTTGATTTAGCCATCGCATGGGTAACAGATATATAGTATATAATGTGAGTTTATTTAATTATATTTCATTTAAAGGGTAGGAGAAGAAATAAGTAAGAATGTTTGTTTGAATGATTGTATATTTATTTAGGCCACCGGAAAATAGATAGATAATTCAATAACAGCGAAGGTCGATGAAGGTCATTGCATAAAATTAAATGTTTATATTAGTAGCCGCAATAGCCGAGTGGATAGCATTGCGTACTGTCATTCTGAAGACCAGGGCTCGAGTCCTTGAAAACCAAAATCCCTTGGCAGATAATTTCCGAGTATAATTCTGACATGAAGTAAAAGCTTTTCATAAAAATCCATCCGCCATTCGGATGCAGCTTAGAAGAAACTGTAGGCCTCTCCTTTTGTTAGAAAATCATCAAGACGGCCTCAACAATTTGTAGGAGGACCTCAGCTTGGTATATTAACAACCAAAATTTACCATATTTTAAATTCATTGGATGAAAAAAGAATGATTAGTTTTTTTAATTCAATCCGGAGATCCCAATTATCACCAAAAGATATGTTATTATAGTTTACGTTAAACAAATAACGTATTCTTTGAAGTATAATGGAAAATAAACGAAATCCAAGCATTTTTGCAATTGATATATAGTCACACCTATTTTTTGTCCACCTCTGTACATATCTAGGATTGTTTCTCATGTTGACATCCAGAGCTTAATATTTCCTTTAGGATTAAGTCATTGCCATATATACCTACATGCATACACAATAGAAGAGGCGAAATTGTACATTTTTTCTTTTGACTCGTTCGTTTATCTGCTAAAAATACAACACACACATTTTGTATTTAGCACAAATTACTAAAGTATAAAGTGCATGTTTATGTTCTGCCTAAGTAATGTCAAAGAATTTTATTTATTGATTTTGGAAATAATAAATATATTATACGCTCATACATATACACAGCAAAAACGCTGAATAAAAATGTAAACAAAAACGTGGTGCTATTTGTATACAATATTTTTTATATCGCGAATACTTAAAAGTGAAACGTGACACTTTTGTAAATTACAATCAATGTATTGGGGGTGGGCGGCTGCAGAAACGTTTGCGTATAAGGTAAAACATTTGAGTTAACAGCATGAGATTGATATACTCGTATCCCTGCACGTTGAATGTACAAATCCTCATTTACTTCAATACTGTCATAATTCTAAATATTTGAGTTTGAGGAGAGTTCTACATATGTACATACATACCTATATACATAGTTAGTTTTCAAATAATTCTTCTTTTAAATAAAATAGTGGGGAAACATAAGAGTTTTAAATCAAATAAATACAATAAAATTGGCAATTTTGACTTGTTCCTAAATAAAATCTACAATATTTTCAATTATGACTTTCTTCTTTTCTACATACTTATCTCAAAACACGTATATTTTGAGTTATGACACTTGTGAAGTAAATGTAGGAGCATATTTTAAATGAGTTAACCAGTCGTCGGCCGCGATGGCCGAGCGGTTAGCATCGCGTACAGCCAATCGGAAGGCCAGGGTTCGAGTTCTGGTTCGACCAACATCAAAAAAAAAAAAAATTATTAAAGAAAATGAATTAATAATTAAAATTAAGTTAATTTTTCAAATTGAGGTCGCTCCTCGGGAGGTAATGTCAAGCCCTTCGAGTGTATTTCTGACATGAAATAAAAGCATTTGTTGGATAACCATCAAGACGCACATACATCACAAATTGGAAGAGGAGCTCGGCCGAAAATTGCTTCAGCGGTTATAATACGCCAATTGAATATATATGTATTCTGTTCAGTTGACACTGTCTCTGACAAATAGCAAAATTTAAAAATTAAAGTGCTTTAAGTATTACAGTAACTATGTACATATGTAAATAACTTATGTACGGTATGCACGTTTGTACATACACGTATATATTATATTCTGTCAATATTTGTTATTTTTTTTTTTTTTGGTTTGCCTTATTAATTCATTGGCACTTTAGCGTTTGCATATCGTTAAAAGATGATCAAAGTCAAATAAACTTAACATTTGTTTATTAATAAAAAAATTAAATTCTTTGCTATTTTCGAAATGCAATCGTCTCTCAGCAAAGAATGTCAAGCCCGCTTCGAGTGCATTTGTGGTATGAAATAAAAGTCTTTCGTAATAATCCATTAACCAATCGGCGACCTCGTAATTACAGACACCTTTGCCAAATTTCTGATTATACCAAACATTATTTAATTAGGCTAGAAACGCGGTCGGCAGTATATAATTGGCGATACTAATCAATATTTGTATGAAATGAGATCAGAGGAGGCTATTTAATTCAAACTAATCAATGTGAAGGCACTACAACTCTAAACTATTGTATAACAACAAACTATAACTTATTAGCGAGATAATTTTATTTCTACTTAAATGAATAAAAATTAATAACCAAATATATACTATAATTTCCAAATAATTTTGCCAAGATGTGAGGATAATATAATTGCTAAAAAATAGTATCTATAAACATATATTAATATGTAAATATATTTCACACAAAAAGAAGAAGAAAGAAGAAAGTAGAGCTTACTTCGGCCATGCCTCGATACTTTTCATGACAGCATCAAATTTATGGTATTTCATTTTAGAATTAAATATTAATTCTCATAACTTAAAAAATGGTTAGAGGGGGGCTATTTGACGAAGTTTTCGATTTCGCTGATTTTCAGCGCCAATATGTAAATCATGATCTGCGTGCAGAATACCAAATTTAATTTTTTTTACAAATGTATGACACAAAATTGCAAAACTGAAAGATAGGTCTGGCTATAGGGGTCCAACAAACGATCGTTTAAATGTACTAGTTCATCTGTGTGCCAAGTTTGATTGAAATATTTCAAAAACTGAGGGACTAGTTTGCGTACAAATAGACATACAGACGGGCATGGCTAAATCAACTCAAATCGTCATTCGGACCCGATCGATATAAATTTTGTCCCTTCTCCTTCTGGCACACATTTATTCAATAATGAAAATTCGCCAAGAATTATTAAGTATAAATAAATAAGTAAATAAAAAATAAAACTAATTTATAATGGTTATTTAGCGACAAACACGATATGAGACGATATTACTCTTTGCGAATCGCAAGTAAATAAATAAATATCTACCGAATTGAAAAGTTCGCTAACAAGACAAATGCACAAGTGTAAATGTGAAGTCAAACAATATTATCTAAAAAATATTATAAAATGCAAAAAAAAAAACATATTTATATATTATATGTATTTATAATAATACATACGTACATTCATATACGCTTATTACAAAACGAATAAACAGAAGAGCAAAAGGGCATGCATTATCATGGGCCTGATTATTTCAATGTGTAAACTGGACTGAGTTATGCGATTTGTAATTCTAAGCTTCTGTCTATTCGCAGATTGCTTTGGGCTTTTTTCGTTATTTTTAGCCGACATCAATTAAAGTTATTCTTTTCCAATTCGACATATATTTTTATTTTTCCTTATCATTATTATTTATTATCTATATTATTATACTTAATTTGAGCGCAATTGTGAGTGATAACAGAAGAGTCGATTATATTTTCTCCATAATTAATCACTCGTAATAGGGGTGTTCATTTGCAGAAAGTTGTGCAAAAAACTCGAGATTCTTTGAATAAGCATTATCTGGTCATTTGAAAATATGCCTTTCACTTATGGACAGCCGTTTAAGATTATGGTAGGTATATGGTGCAGTAAACAGTAAAGTTGTTTATCCATTTGCTTGCTCCTCTACTTTGTTGCTATTCATACATATGGTATATACTTACTATTATTCAGTTAATCAATATACAATACATATACATATGTAATGTATTGTTGGACTTTTCACATTTTCATATGGTATAAAAAATACAAAGGAAATATAATTTTTTGCATTTAACGGTTTCTCATATGCTATGTCGAATTCACCGCTGGAGCATATTGTAAGCTAGATAGACTGCGGCAGACATACTTGGGCTTAGAAGTTGCAATTGCAGTGGTGCCGACCCTCCGAGCAAGTGAAACCAAATATGTACGGGTGCAGTAAACAAGTAAATCTTAACATTTTTCTGTTGAATGAAATCGTACAATATACATATGTACTTGTGTATGTACTCGTATGTATGTCAGATTAAATTCACATTTTTACATATTAATTCAGACTGCAGTAATACCTAAGTGCATATTAATGTATGAATACACATTGGACTTGTTTTCTCAGCAGCATTGCATCACAACATAACTTATACTCGACTTTCTTTTGTTCTGCAAAATATTAATTGAATAGAAATAATTAATTTTTAAGATAAGAGCTATGTATATACACGTGTACACGTGGGCATGTATGTATATGTGTGTAAAAATAATTTTATACAGTTTTGAATTTAATATTCAACGTTAAACACAACATACACGTACAAATGAATTGACATGTCGAATTGAAATTATTTTATTAAAATCAGAATAAAACCAAAAATTGGGCACATTTGAATTAGGTGCGCAAAATGAGATTGAAGTATTAATTTAATTATTTTTGTAATAATCTTAAGGTTAACTTGTAAATCCTCAACATTGCATATCCAATTTCCCACAACAATGTTCGCACGCTAGTATAATAAACCGTCAATAATAATAAATAATTCAGTGGCAATCACACCTTTTTGCACTTTGAATATTGCTATTAATCGTAAAAGGCGTCTAATAACACTTCCGTTATGTTATTAGGTTTAGGGATTTGCATATTGTTAGATACTGGTACATGCACCTGGTAATATGATAAAGCTTTATTGCATCGTAAATTGACAACGAACGACGGGGCAGCTGTCAGTTGGCCGATTCTAATTGAAACTATTTAAAAGCTAATAACTCACTTTAGTCAAACCGGTTTAATTATCAACAACATTAATCAACAGACATTTATTCCATACTAAAAATATTTTCCCACCTGAAGTGGGTCCTTGGAACTATCAGTTTAATTGCTAGACTCATTCAAAAAACTTTCCTCCCTTTGCTATCCGCTTATTATTCAGGTTATAAATACTATTTTCAGAGGATCATTTTTAAACGTATCAAAATCTAGTTTAATTTATAAAAAATTATATTTGAAGTGAAAAAGAAAAAAAGTTGGGTAAATCAATAATCGACTCTAAATGGATTTATTAGCTTTACTTGAGTAAAAGAGAACAAGCCAAAGCTATTTTTCTTCAATTTCAAGCATTTCGATTTCAGCTGCATTCATTTTGTCAACTGGTAAAATCTATGAATATTTGCATTTAATGAGTAATAAATTTCTGCCATTAGGCAGCAGCTGTGCTCTGTTTCTCAAACAGTTTGCGCTGTGATTAGTTCATGCATATTGGAAATAATTAGACGCCTTGTGCAAAAAGATAAGACAAATATGTATTTTATATTTATGCAGTTGAAATCAAATGGAGCAGTGTAGGATATGGACAAGATGTGAGGAAGCTGACTAATTAATGCTAAGTTATTGTAATTATGAATAAACTAAATACCATATACGAAATTCAATTAGTAAATTTTCAACAGAGTGGATTACATTGCATATTATAGTGTGCCCTAAATTTAACATATTACTCTTACAAAAAAAAAAAAAAAAAAAAAAAAAAATAGTAAATAATTCGGGAATATTATGCGTTCGCAACAACGAAAACAACAATTCAATTTCAAGAGCAGTCTCTTCGTAGCATGAAAGTGTTCATGAAATAACTTTACTTTCCAATAACTTATGAAAATCCTTCTCTGACAATACTCAAATTCCTTCATAGCACTTTCAAGAGAAAGAAATTTTGTTGCTTTCGAAAGATTTAGAATGTATTCTCGCCTTGCTTTCAAGTAATTTAAAGAAATCCAAAATTATTCTTAATTCTTCTCGACAAAAGGGGTTCAGTAAAAATGTGTAACCAATGTTTCTACCCATCAGCCCAACGGAAAGGACTGCTGTAATGTAAAGCTCGATAACTTTATTTGGAGGTGAAGATTTCGCTTTGTGTAGATAGCGAAAATGCTACAACAAATAACAAATACCAAGAGTTCCAACACAAAAATATTAAATAAATATTTGCTCATGGCTGAAGCTAATATTAAAAACTATACGTATTTATTTCTTTCTAGCAAATTACTCTACTTGTATTTCTAGACATTTTTACTTAAATGTTATTATATTAAGTATGTATGTATGTATGAATGTATGCATACATAAGTTAGTATGTAAGTGTACATATAAATTTGTACGTTCATTACAATTGGTAATATAAACAACTGCAGAAGCTGGCTCTAACCCAAGTGATTTGCTGCGTACTACAGTTATGTATACATATATATGTATGTAAATGTAATTATATAACAGGTGTATAATGGTATTTGCTTTGGTACATATATGTATTTATGTATGTATTCAGTTATATGCTTGTCAATTAACTCTGGTGTTATACACACATACATATATAATATTTAGTTGTCATTATTGGCTCGCACAACAAAAAGAATTTTTGCCCATAGCGATTTTGCTTCACTCTTTTTTGTAATGAGCCACCGAATAGGAATCCAATGTATTGATTTCGATTATTTTTATTAATATTAGCAAAATTAGTGACTTGGTGAGTTTCATATAAACGAAATTGTTTATGTTTCTGTGACCAGGAATAAACCGTTTTGTTTAGCCATGTCAAGAAGATATCTGCCATAGTTCTAAAATTGGATGCGTGTTTTTTACCCTCACTAAAATCAGTGACAAAAAGTTAGAGCGTTTACCCAAAGTAGGAACACAGCTGTCTCGTCTGCTTGTTCCCAATACTTGAACATTCCTCATATTAACGTTGACTTTGCTTAAATTATCGGTTTACATATATCAATACTCTATAATCTATATTATATTATAGTTTAACTATTTTGATTTTTTCCCATAGAATTATTAAAATGACCAACTAAGTATGTATGCACATACAAATGTAACAATTAAAAAAATTTAACAAGTATTTAAAAAAAATCACAAATTAGAACAGCTAACTTGTTTTAGTACCTAAATAGTTCTATATACGAAAATATTTTGCATACATATTGTACATATGTATGTATGGCTAAAGAAAGACCTACGTTGCTAATTTCACAGTGCCCAGAATATTTGTTAACGTATTTTCAAAATAAGCCATCCAGATATTGAAAAATATTTGCAAATCATATACATTAATAATTCCACAAAAAAATTGCCTATCGAAAAGAAAATAAAACGTCAAAGAGACAAAGCGAATGATGTGGGACAAAATTGAATAAAGAAAACCATATGAGCATTTTATTAACTACAGAAATTCAAGTTAATCAAATTATCTAATACTTTTTTGTTATCAAAAGTGTATGCATTAATACAAGCACATATTTGTACTGTATCTACTCACCTAACATTGGCGTAATGATGGCCAGAACCGGTGCCAGTACTCCAATCGACATGCTCGATTTCTGATGATGTTTTCGTGTTGTCACAATGCATAATTGTTGCTTAAATTAAATTAGCTCACTGCTGAGATCTCTCATTAATATACTCTTTTATATATTTATATGTATGTATATATGTTTACGTGTAAAGTATTTCGTATAGATACAAATAGTGGCGTTTACGACACTATGCACTCTACAATAACATTGAACTATTTATTAGTTGCTTGTCTGGGGTGTTTTATCGTAACATACAGTTTTTCTTATTATTCACAACAAAAATGTTTACTCACTGTGTTCGAAGATTATTAACTTAATAAATAAGTTAGTTTTCGTATCAAATCTGTTATTAAATTGTAAAACCAAACTTTAGGTATCCCACGGTTAGGCTACACACATTTTATTGGAATAAGCATTTAGAAGGCAGCATGACACCAGAGCTGCAGAAATGCAAACCATCGCTGCCTTCAATTTATAGTTACTTCTAATAGGGTGAGCGAAAATGAATATTTCTTTGGAAAGTTTTTTAAGTAAAAAATGTTTTGTAGCAAACACAATACTTTGAATGACAGTCGTCGGTGCCCTCAAAATGCTTTCCTCTACCGGCAACGTTTTGCAGAAAAGAAAGCGTTGTTGTCATCCTGTAGCTTTAAGGTGTATTCAAAAAGGAGACGTATGAATGTTGAAATGTGAGGAAAAAGAATTGAAGAACACAACAAAAGTACTTAAATGTCATGCACAAGACATAAAATATTTTTCTTTTTTCGCCGTTTCCGAATTTCGAAGATTCGTACTGCTGCAGAGAAATAATTTAGGTTTGTTGTTTATTATACAAATACTACATACATATATATTTATATCTTTAGTTTTGTTGTTTCGCTGTAAAGCAGAAAAGAAATGCGTTGTTACCAGCAAATATGTGGCATAGGGCCAAATAAAAAATCTACTTCCAAAGTATGTGAAGGCTAAAAATTTTACATTTCGATTTCTCTTCTATATATGCACAGCAAAATGATATACCTGTGACTACCAGAAAGCAAAGAAGCGGTACTGTAATTTATTTTTAGTTAATCAGATGGTAAAGATAATATATTTAATTAACAAATTAATATATTCGCACACAGCTATCACATACATGCAAACACATAATTTTTTTTTTTTATCTGGAAGATTTTCAATGCATTTTCATATTTATTGTACACTTCATTGATTTTAGCTTCCTTTACGTGGGCATACTTTAAATTTTCAATGACTCAGATGATGAGCTGAGGTGTGTTATCCACTTTTTAAAATTATAAACCACTCATTAAGCAAACACTAAACTACGCTGCACTTTTTATTATCGCACCTACATATCAGTCCGGCGCTATTTTATTTGTAAAACCGATCTTTGTTTGCTAAAAAATATTTTGTATTTTACATAAACACTCCTCCCTGCTGAGCAACGAAAAAACCGAACGAACGAGGAGAACAGCGGCGAATGTGAGATTACAAGACAAACAATAAATAATCATAATCGTTTTGTTCAGGTTTCCAGATTCGGAATAAGGGAAAATTATTGAAAGATACATCACTGGAAATTGATTGGAACGAAACAGTGTTGGGTTTGAAGTTTTTCAGCTTAGGCGCGAACCTACGACGCGATAGTTGCCGTCCCATATACAGCCAAAGTGCGTCATCAAGTAATTTTCTATCAAAACACTTTCACGTATAGAATCGAATTTTGTGATGTTCACCTCGCCGATCTCTGAAATCAATTGGGTTGGGTTTCTGGAACGTTAAATCAAATTTACCAAATCTGTTCTACAGTTTCTTCATATACGTTCTTTGCCGCTTCTTATTCATATACGTTCTATGTATACGTTCTTTGACTTTATTACAAATAATAAAAAGCTGGTAATCTTATTTTAGGCATTGGAAAACGAAAGCAAATTATGAGGCACTTAACAACCCTGTTCAAACAAACTGTCTGTTTCTGCCGGATTGTTTTAAATAAACTTTTCGTAATTAGTGAATTTAATTTGTTAATCTGTTTGTATTGTTTAGCAAAAATATGTCTACAGCTCAAAGTACTAAAAATTGCATAACACTGCGTGGTTCAGCTCAAATTATAGTAGAATATTTGAGTAAGTTTAGCAATCTTATTAGGCAAATTATCCATGACGGTGGCGCCAAATCAAAGGTTTTGTTCCAAAAACAAAGTTCTTAAACGGCATTGCTTTTTCTTTCAGAATATGGTATTAATTCAATTTTATTTCAACGAGGAATTTATCCGCCCGAGACATTTGAGAATACCCAACAATATGGCATAACCATATTGATGTCAAAAGATAAAAAGATTGAAGAATTTCTGGCAAATGTGTTGCAACAAACGGAAGGTGGAATCGTGTTATAAATCCTATAGAACTATCAGACATTATTCTTTTATTTTATTTTAGAATGGCTTGCTAAAAATATGATAGAGAAAATATCTATGGTGATTACAAATGCACATACAAAAGAGGTTTTAGAGTGCTGGGACTTCAAAATGCAGGCCGAAATGGGTGATGGCGAAACCAGTGATTCCACTAAACTTACGTCCAGCAAAGAATTAAAACGAATACAAAACGAGATTCGAGATGTTATGCGGCAGATATCGGCTACAGTTAGTTATTTGCCGCTACTAGATTGTATTTGCACCTTCGATGTGATGTTGTACACATTACAAAATTGCGAGATTCCTGACAAGTGGGATGAAACCGGAGCTGTGTTCATTCAGAATGCGCAAGCCGTACAATTACGATCTTTCTCCACCGGTTTGCATAAAGTTGATACTGTAGTTAATTACAAGATGGCCTCTTAAAAGCTTTTCGAAGTTATCATCGATTATTTTATATATATTAGACCTTATAATTTTTAAGACTTTTGTAATTTATATGTATTCTCTCTATGTAAGCAGTAATATTTTTTTGCAAATAAAATTTAATATTAAAAAAAAAAATGAAGTAAATTACTAACAAGTAGAAGTCAGATAGCAATTTATCAGGTCTCTCGAGACAGATTTATTTTTTTTGTTCAACACAATATCTAATAAAAAGTCATTTTTCCAGTCATAGTAATGCACGCCTTTTTTATATTTTTATTGAACAAATTAAGACATCCTTAACTCTAAAATGTGGCCGTAATTGATTTCTATAAAAGTAGAGCACGCGATTATATAATATATTCTAAGAAATTATTTAAAGAGCGACAATTACGCCATAGGTGCATGAAAAAACAAAAATTTTTCAATAAATTTTAAGTACCTTGTTTTTTTTAAGTTTAAAAAATTTATAAAACAATCTGAGCAGCCCTAATACCGAATTTTTACAATTTTACAGTTTAAAACTAAAGTAGTAAATATAGACACATGCAATATTTTATCCCTAATCAGTGCCAAAATATTTTTGTCCAAAATGATTAGGTGCAACAGGATGCAGCTCGGAAGTAAGAATTTTAAGTTTTGGAAAAGCACCAACTACAGTTTTAGCAGCGACCGGTGTGCAGAAAAGATTCGATAATATTATGCAGCTTTCGGGGACACCGTGCTCTTTTAGTACATTTACAGCCTAAGGATACATATATTTGGAAGCAAATTAAAAAAAAATATTCGTTTCTTAGATTACCTTCTTTACTTACTTGCAAAACTGTATTACCAGTGGACATAATGGGATACATAAGCAGCACTTGACGGCTAGCAATGTCATCAGGAAACCTTGCATAAACCACACGTGCTTCATGCGTATCCGCATCAGACTCTACCAATATTTTTCCAATTCGTATTGAACGACAGCAGTCACGTAATCCTTGTTCCATTGCTTCACCAGACCGTATTATGGAGACACCACAATTTCCAGCGCGATACTTGAGCCCATCGTATGTCGCACCTGTTGGTGTTTCTACCCGACAATCGGAATACGGAAGCTGGTTAAGGGACTCTTCGATGACCAAACGTATGAGGCGATCAGCGTAAAATTTGAAGTCGCTTCGTGTTGTGTTTCTATATGGGAAACAATAATATGTAAACTTTTTACTAAAAATAAATTTTTAATTAGCTGTTACTTATCACGTATGATAGTTAATAGTTCTGCTACTTGTGAATTGCAATCCAACAGTTTTAAATTAGGTCCATATTCTTCTAGTATTTCGGAAGCTTTAAGTGATGCTACCATTACCGGCCCACTGCTTGGCACAGCTGTTATGCTGCCGCTATTGGTTTCGCCATTACTATTACTATCGCTGTTCTCGCTATGTTGATTTTGAGAAGCGTGAATTGCTGATTCCGCACCTGCCATTTTATTATTCTACAATATAGTTCATATATCTGGCTAAAAAAAATAGGTATTTTAAATAACTAATTTCAGCGAAAGTAATATTTATACAACTCCTTAGACCTTCACTACTTAATATTTAATCAGCTGTTTCGCAAAGAACATGTGTGATTTATCGATAAATTGATGTTTTGCTTAGACCTGGGTTACATTAAAAGAAATCAGTTCAATTAAAAATACATGAAGAAAGGCCAATCATTAAAACAACATGCAGAAATTAGAATGTAATTTCACAACTTTATTCTGGCGAAACAATTACATATATTGATTTCCATATTATTATTATTTGGGGGTATAGGGATATATGTGTCATATCATCAAGTGTCAATAAAAAGTGTTTATGCCAAATCTATGCCCTCCGAGCTTATTTTGCTATCACCTTGTGTGAATTCGCTTTGCCTTGCCACAAACATTCCTATTCCTAAACATGATAAAATATTATTTCATCATGTTCCTAAATTCGTTTTGAAGTAGTTCGATAAGCCTGTCAGCTGATGAGTATTGTTGTGAATACCGGTGCCAATATAATTATTTTCGTCAAATATACAAAGTAAAAAGAATTTGGTCTTGAGCACATACCCAAATACCTCTACGCTTCCAAGTAGTATGAAGTAAGTTAAACATTATCCTTTCGCCATAATTTAAGTGTTGTAGTGATCATAAGCATAAAAATGAGCTATAAGAAAGCAGCAGTAGGGTCCACCAATCCGAGCATTTTAATGCTGAACGATGATTGTTTATTGGAAATTTTCAACCATCTTGAGTTGCACGATCAGCTGCGTTTGGCCATTATCTGCCCACGCTTGAGAAGCGTATATCAATATTACTGCCAGAGGAGTTGCAAATGTTTGTTGGCAGATGATATCAATGACCTGAGCACAAAAGAGATCAGACGATTCTTTGAAATTGCTGGTGAATCCTTAGTCACACTAATTAATCTGCCGCACACCGATCAGGAGCGAAACGAATATGTCACTCAAGTGCATAAGAATTGTCCAAATATTCGTCGCATACATTTTGGCATGACGAAAATCAAGTCAAAGTGTTTACGCAAACTATTCATGAATATGAAATATGTTACTTGCTTACATTTACAAAAGTGTTCATTAAATGACAATGCAATGCAAAGTGTATCGGAGTTGACCACGTTACAGATTTTGAAATTGGAGGGAGAAGAAGACATAACAGGTAAATTAAAGAGTTCTGTTAATTCATTGAAAAAATTATAACGTTTTAAAATAAATATTGCTATTTAGGTCGCTTTTTGAGTAAACTTATCAACCTCAAGGAACTAGCGCTCGTTGAATGTGGAATAATAGATGATTACTTTGTTGCGATGTGCAAATCGCTTAGGGATCTCCAAAAGCTTACGCTGCAATGGTGTGGGGCACTCACTGATGTAGCTATTGCGGCGTTGTCAGAGCATTGTGTAAACATAGAAACACTCAATATATCTTGCAATCAAAGCTATGAATATTACGCAATAGCGCAACTGCCCAAACTAGTTAATTTAGAAATATCCGCTGAAATGTTTAGAACACAATCATTTAATTTACTTCTTAACCGACTAGCCGAATGCAAAGGAGAACAACTGGAATGTTTGCGAATATTTTCACCACGCCTAATTGTTGATGATGGTATGAGCTCCTTGTCGCAATTCAAAAATTTGAAATTATTCGGCTGCGATTGTAGTAAATACATTGATGCTGGTTGCTTGCTATATATTTTCGCACTACAACATTTGGAGGTTATTAGTCTAAGATACTGTCGCTCTGTAACAAATGAAGCTGTCCTCATGTTATTGAATGGCTGCCCAAAACTGAAGTATATAAATTTAATGCACTGTGATCAACTAACAGATGAGTTAGTTTACAAAACTATAGATTTACTGCAGACGAAGCAAAGTCAAAGGCAAGGTGAATGTGATAACAAGCCAGTGCTGATGATGGTTGCGGGCACAAAAATAGGAAGCCTTATGTCAAGCGTAAGATTGGAATGTACAATATTATTTTCAATTGTCTAATTTCTCTTACTTTTAGGATGCTAAGTACCTGGCTGCATTGACCAGTGGCACTTTAAGATTAAGTTTCGCCAACCCCTTTCAATATGCCTATGAAAACTTATATTATACATTTAACGTGCCGGCCGTTGGTGATTTAAAACATTTCTATTGATTTGAGGAGCCATTTGTTTTGTATTTTGCTTTTTTTGTTAGCTTGTAATTTGGCAGTGATTACAGAACCCTTATTCCTAAAAAGTATCTCTTATTAATTTATTACAAATAAAAATGTTAAAACGACTAATTTAGTTCTTAACTTCTTGGCAGCTTTTAGACTTGCTAAATTGTAAGATTTATATTAAAATATATGTCAGCTATGAGATCAAATTATTACAAATATTTAGAGAGATTTTAAGTATACATCTATTTAGACAAAATGTGTATTGCTGCTCTATAATCATCGTGTCAAGCACAGTTTGGAAGTTTAAATACGCTTTAGAATTATTCACCAATTCTCAGTGCAAACAATGGGTAGGCTGTACTTAAGCTTTAAGGGCGTTGAAATACTCAAAATTACCCTATTATCTTCATTTTTTGTACCGTTCGTTTCTACTTTTTCATACAACGTCTTGTTAATGAATCGCTGATTAATAATAGATGTATTTCCTCTTCTAATAATCAGTTACAGTATAAAATGTAATTTTCCAACTCATTTTCTTACCTGCAAATCCATAAAATATTAAACAAATTTAATTGATAAACATTTGGTTTATATCGATTATATTCCATTTAATGCTACAATTTATATTTGATTCAGAGTAAGGCCTTCCTTATTAATAAAATGTTTACTGATAAGACATTTATTTTATATTCCTTAAGTGTAAAGCATTATACAAATCATACGAGTTTCAACATTTTCTTCAACTAGTTATTGATTTATGTATGTATGTAAATGTATGTTCGTACTCGAAATTTTGCTCATTATTTCAATTTATGTATGTATTTAAATGCAAACTGTACTCGGAAAAAACTAAATTGGAAACGAAATTCAATTTTAACCAATCAACTTTATTTGAGAAAAGCAAAGCCAATTCAAAAGGGCAAACCATAAAAAATACTAAACTATTTTATAATTAGTGAAAATAATGTGGTTTATTCATCTAATTTTAAATGCATTTTTAAGTTCCCTTTTCTCTTCCATTTATTGCCCGCTGCACATTGTTTCATTTATTGTATTCTAAAAACAAAAGCGTGAGTTATCCTTTAACAACTATTTAACAAATTAAATTAAAACAAATTGTATTGTACATATGTAAGCATTTGTAAAAAATTTATCGGTAATATATGTATGTATGCACGATTGTGTAAGCTTCTGTGAATGTAATCTACTTTAGTAGTGTTTTTTTACATATACGTATAGCTTACGAATTTCGTGTTTATGTTTGTTTTTGTATTTTTTTCTGTTATTTATGGGCGGCTTTGTAAAGTTTTCAAAATTAAATAAATATAACTATTGTTTTAGCATATTATACTATACAACTGTATTTCAACTTTTCTCCCTCTCTTTGATTTACACAAACTGAAAACTTAAGCTATATCGAAGGGAAATAATTAAACATTAATATTTTTTTGTTTTGTTTTAAACTAAAACATTTTGGCACTGTAAAGAAAATAGTTACGTAAACTATATTGAAATTACATTTATTAAAATTCTGCACGTAATTTTTCGCTGTGGCGCGTTCGAGAGGTGTTGGCATTGAGTGATATTCTCAGAATACTGGCACGAGGTTGCTTTGAAGCAGCGATGGTGCAACAACGAAGGGTGAACGATCGGCTTGTATTCGTAGAAAGGTGACCCTTTTTAAAATAAAAACTAAGAAAATTTGGTAAGATATAAACTGAAATTTTCTCAAAACAGTTCCACAATCGGCTAATATTTGCTTCAGCAAAAAAATAAAAATAAAACATTTTAAATAATCAAAGCAAGAAGGCAGAAGGAGGCATAATTATTTCCAAAAAGCCTGCAGTTACAATTTTCAGTACTAGTTAATATGATATTCATATTTTATTGTATATAAGTTAATTGTACCACAATTTTCCGTTTATTTTTTCTGCCAATTCTCCAAAACAATCGTATATTGTTGTTGTACTAGTTACCAAACAGACTATATTTAATATCATGTTGTTGCACTAAAGTTATTTATGGAAACAGTTTACGGTTTAGTGAAGGATTTTTAAATTAATATTTACTTAAAGTTTTTATTTTTAGATTTAATTCATCTAACGATTTTTAGGTAAAGTAACCCCAGTTGAGACCATCTCTGCACTTGAGACAGTTTGCTGGCTTCAAAACTGTTACCGTTATATAAAAACTTCAATTTTGAATATATTTCTAAAATTTTCGTATTTGTGTTTTGAAATTCGATTATAATTCGAAAACTCATTAGCTTCGTTTCTTGTTCTATGTTCTATGGGAAATAACTTTGATGCCACTGAAAGAACAAGACTGAGATATTCATCCGGAGCTATCAGTCAGTGTATCCTGCCTGACATAATTACGGTTCTTTTTTTTGATGATTCTCTCAACACATGCGTTAGCTTTTCGTCTCTTCTTTATTCAGAGTTTCGAATTTTCTTCGGAATCCCTCAACCAAGGTTACCTTCTTAAAATCGCAGAATTTTAAATATTGGATTCTCGGGAGACGGGAGCGATTTCTAAAGGACAAGTAGCAAGAAACATTTCGTTCTATTTTTCATTTTGCATCTCCAGAGGATTATTGGTTTTATTAGTTGTATTTGTGCGTCGTTCCATCAACCATGCACTCATTGTACACCTTTCTTTACTGAAGCCGCCGGACCTACTGATCTAAGCTCTTTTCTTCGAATATAAACTGTCTCCTTCGCCAAAGTGTCGGACAATAATTACATCCGCTGCTACACCATACCATAATCGGTACGCACCGGCGTTGGTTGATTATTCTGTTGCTTCTCTTTATTCGCCGCCGCAGCAGCTGCCATATTCAGTTCCACCAGCGTGTCGATACTATTCAGGCTGACACCTTGCAGTATCTTCTGCGCCGCCAATGAGGTAAAATTAAATGATAAATCCGTCAGGCTGGGAAAATTGTAGAGGTCATCATTAGCAGCGGTCGTAGCCGTGACGGAGCCTCCACTGCTACCCTCACCATTAGGGTCTTTCGATAAGCTAAAGCGACGGTCGAGCCCCTCTTTTTCTACGGACTTATCATTCGAATTCGTGCAGTTATTATCCTTTAAAGCTAAATTTGGTTCACTGCCAACAGTGATGATATTTTTTTGCAATATATGCGCCAGATCGTCACCGTTGATGGCTGGATTGGAGTTGAGAATGTTACCGGACTTTTGCAGGTTACCCGAAGATTCATAACGATTTAGATTCTTCAAATCACAAGTGGAGTTCATCAGTTTTGCTTGTGTTGCATCTTTCGTGTTCTTCTCATAGAATCGGAGGTTACCTATAGAGCCGGCGATTTCGAAATCTTGTTTAGCCGCCAAAGCCGCCATTGCAAGTGTCTTTTCTCCACTAGGTGAGTTCGGGTTGGACTCGTTTTTGAGCACATTGTTTTTGTAGACAATATTGCTGGAGCCGTGCTGTGGTAGTTGGAGACACAACTTACGACTGTTGTTCATGGTGGCATCGTTGTTGATATTTTTGGTGAATTTGGAGTTGTCTATCACCTCCGTCGAGCTTAGCGTGTCTAGGTTGTCGGGCGATGTTTCGCTAATAAAGGAGATCGAATCGCAAGTTTCCGAGTTCGCCTCGTTTTCACTGATCGAATTGTCTTTGTAAATGTGTTGTATATTTATTGGCTGCTGCTGATGTTGTTGCTGTTGTGGCTCTACTGATTGGTGGCGCGTTGGCGCATGCGCTGGTACATAATTTCGTTTTTGTTGCTCTCTCTGTTGCTGTTGTTGTTGACTCCTTAATGGCGTCGTTTCTTGTTTGGATAATGTTTTCTTAATGACCTCACCTTTTTCATTTGTTGTGGTCTCATTGTTGATAATATACACGTTCGAGTTATCCGTAAGCTTTCCGTTCTCCAGCGTTATGACGCTACGCGCCGGAGAGTTCTGCACAAATATCTTAGTGCTCGGTATATTGCTCTGACTACCATTCGAGGTTGTCACTTGCAGTGTGATCGAGTTGTTTGAATTGGAGTTGGGTATGCCATTGAAGTAGGTTTGTCCGCCGGTATTGCTTGACAACTTGCCCCCATTCGTCGTTTGCTGATTGGTGATCTCCTCGAGTATGCGCGAAGGTGTGGAGCAGCGCTGTCGCTGCGATTGCTCAGCAGCCCGTGCGCGCATGGCTTGATGACGTGGTGTACTACGCGGCGAACCATTTAAAACAAGTATAGACCGAGCGGGACTCTGCTGAACCACTGCCGTATTGGTCGAACATTGCGAGTCAAGACTAGAATGACCACTGGTTTTGCTGAATGATACCTTGCCGCTGTCGATACTCGACGGTCCCGAGGTAAGCATGGAAGAGGCTTTGCCCGACTCCAAGCTCGACGGACCGCTTTGCACGCTGCGATAATTAACTTTACCGGCATCCAAGTTGTTGGTGTAACCGTTTAAAATAATGTTATCCGCCTGGCGTTTTGTCGTGGACGTCTTTAGCGTGCCTGCGGTACGTGAAGGCGACTGCTCGAAAATGTGTTTGCCAATAACACTCTTTGAGGAAGATTTCTGTGCGTTCGCTGTCGCTATGGCGGTCATAGCGGATGCCGTCGTTGTGTGATTTGGTGCGGAAAGACGAGAGAGTGTTGTGGAAGAGCGATTACTATTATTCGTTGGCGTTGGTGCAGTGGTGATACTCGTTGTACCATTTGCTGTCGCGGGTATAGATTGTGTTGATCGGGGCAGTGAGCTGCTGCAGTAGACCGGTGAGCGGCGCCGTATGGGCGAACAGTCACGTGACGATATTAGGAAGGTAGAATCGCTGGACATGTTTCGTCGATGCCGGCGTGGCAGTGTAAGTGAACGTTGGCTTAATTCTGAGCCATCGTAGAACGTGGAATTGGAAAGCGTATGTACCACCGGCATGTCCTGCATAACATTCAATATAACATAGTTAGAGTAAGTTAAAGAAGTAGGTAATGAGACAGGATTATGGCTTACATGATCGGCTGTTTGTGTGCCAACACTGTGTAAATGCACCGCTCGAGAATTGAACCACTCTGCTGGCGGGAACTGAGCTGAATATGTCTCAATTTGACGTTGCTTGGAGCGTCCACTACGGCGGAAGAGACGAGATAGCAAAGATCCTTTTTCTGGAAGTAAAAAACCATTATCATGGGTTTAACAAGTTTGAGTATCGGAATTGAGCACTTAGGCTCTGCATTTTATAAATCATCCTATTTAACTTACTTGGTGACGAAGAATCTGTGCTTTGGTACTCCGAGCTGCTACTATCCGTGGCTAAAGTTTGTGCATATGTCTTGGAGAGACTTCGCGTCGACGCACAGCGCTGCAGTCGCTTCGAGGAGCCAAACAGACGCAAACTATGCCTCCTCTCTAGGCTGCGAGGCGTTGGGAATGAGGCGCTACGTCGTTTCGCGGCGCGTGGATAAAGTATTTTATCATTTGGATTACCTGTTAAAAAAGGGAAGGTATCAAACACGTTTCCCAAGATCTAATTGTATCAGCGCCTTACCACCGCATATAACATCGGCCAAATTGGTTTGTATACATTGATGTGTCAGATCGCCATCCCGTTCTGTGGAGATTTCACCGTACAATGAATGAACCGCTTCCGCATTTGTCATGAGCATTGTGCGCGCTTCTTGAGGTATTTCGTCGGTTTCTTCAAAGTCCTGATAACCATTGCGCATGGGACGCGGTCGTGAACGGCTGCGTCGGCGTCTAAAGAAAATTATTTATAGTAGAAAAATTAAAAATACTTTTTCAGATTATAAAACATGTGACAAAGATCCATCGCAGTCCCCCATTTTTAAGTTGTTTACGCAAACTATGCGACTTCCATCGAAGGATCCGGTTTCCGTATGGCTTCCAAGATTAAATATCATTAAAAGAAATGCATATTATTTATGAATTAGCCGAAATCGCGCGGATCTCTTTTCCCTAGGAGAAGAGGCTGTTACGACATAATAATTGGATCTCATCCTCGGCTAAATGTAAGGCGAGTTACTGTACAAAGGAAAGCTTAGAGAGATAGAGAGCATCTCCCCCAATAGTAGTCTTTATATGTACTGGTTTCATAAAACAATGCAGCTTGCGGATAATCCTGTTATAATTTGGGATTTTCAATGTTACATCGACTTTAAGGTGGAAACACTAGACGCCGGTTACAATAACCGCTGGGAGGCTTTTATTGGTACTGAGAAAGTTGGAAGCTCCGTGCCACTCCTTGTAGTTTCTACTTTTATCGTCAAAAGTTTTCACTCGCAATAGTATCTCCACCAAAAGCATCAGTTTTGCAAAGGTTTCATCCACTTACGGCTTATGCTTTGACTCAATAAGAAAATAGGTTATGTTGAGAGATCCATGGACGATATTTGCACTCGTACGCCTCTGGCTTCTATTAAGAAAATTACTTAAAATTTAAATTCCAATGATGGATACTCACTCCGGCGTAAAGATGAAGTAACCCTTTGAGGTTTGATAGATTTTCTGTTCCTGCATCAGCTGCGCCAACGTGTCATAAATCACTTCGGTGGCTGGTGGTGTCATATGCGGAAACCGTATGCTCAGCTTGATGCGCACATTTTCTATGGTGGCCGAATGGCCCTCTGAAGTGAGGTCCATTATGACATCACAGAGCGCCTCAGGTAATGGCGTAAATTGTCCTTGCACAGTCGGTGTTACGATGCAGTCATCGATATCACCTTGAAGAAAAGAGAAGTATAATGATAATTAGTAACCGTTTATTTAACAAAAATACCAAAAATTTTGCTGATGCCGCTTATTATAATGTCACGAAATAAATTTTTGAAATGCCCAAGAGAATTCAGTTCATTTGTCAAGTGCTCTAGTTAAATTTGGCTAATTGAATTGAGGTCTCTACTTCAGTCTAATTCACGACTACACATACATACATACATAGGTACATATGTACACTATGTACATGCTGAAAGCTCACATATTCGATTATTGTTGCCGGGCAACCATCACTACTCTTTCGCATTAGTTGGCACATCCATTTAGAGGTACAATTAATTTTTTAATTACGAGTATTTCGTAATAAATACAAAATCATGCAACTGCAATCCGCTTTGATTGGATTTACCCAAGTTTGGTGCGAATCAAATGTGAGTTTTCAATTAACTTTTAGTGCATCATAGTGCTACTTGCTTCCCAGTTGAAGGTTATTCCGAATTTGTCATTCATTGCACTGCATTTGGGGCGTTCACAGAAGCAACGTGCATTATTTTTCCATTAATTAAGACTAAAAAAGACCAAAATTTTTGTAACTTATTCAATCGTACGATTTTTGTCATCTAATAATGACAACCACAAACGGTGACCTTGCGCTTGGCTTACGTCTTTTCGAATTATGACAAAGGGAGGTCATCTCACGAAATTCGATGGGGGATGACGTGCAAGTACAAGAAGAGAATTCTCCTGTCAAAAGAGTGAAATAATTGCAGGCGGTTCTTCCCTTCCTCAATAAAGCTATTGATCGAATCTACGGAGCGTTCACATGTTCGCGAAAGGGTGGATAAGGGGTGTAAATGAAAAATCGAATTATTTTTTCTTTTCATATGTGTGGTATATAGCTGTCTTCAGACTATAAAAACGAAGATTACTTTTGGACAGTCAAATACGATTAGCGACGACTGCTTGAGTTACTTGTAAACGTCTGGACGCTTGCCTTTATCGATCACTGTAGCAATGTTGCTCCTGGTCTTTTATGAAAAATAAAAAATTCCTGCACTAAAGCGATTCTTTCCGACAAAATTATCTGGTTATATTGTAACAGTAGAATCATCTACTTAGGCTACTGAGTGCCTATGACACAAGGACCGATTTAAGGCAGAGCTTTTGAACTTAAGTGAGGCTCGTGTTTCTGCTTGCCTACGAGCTTCAGGAAAATGAATGAAAGCAAATGAAATATAATAAAATTACAACAACCAAATACCTTTGAGGTTTCTTTTCCCGCATTTCGGTTACTTCGTTTGCGCTTTCTACACTCTTCATAATTTATGAGCTTACGGTAATTTTGCACATTAAAAGTTTTTTTTTCACTTTTCACAACTCCAACAGAAATATTTAATAATAATAAAATCAATAAAAGTAACAGTAGCTGCAACTTTTTAAGTTAAAGTTAATGTAAATAAAAAAAAAAATAAACAATAAAATCATTTGACTTCCATAAAGATAATAGTGAATTTAGCACTTGACTGCTTCACTGCATCAGTGCTTGAGTACCAGCGAGCTGCCCTGCCTCCTCGGACTGATGAAATCAATGAAAGGTAATGGCCAAAGTGTTACGCTGAAGGTATTCACCTCCACGAAGGCGGCGATAAGTGTAATGGTCGGTATTTGGTATTCGCTGCTGCCCTCGTCGACCGTTGCCATTGACTCTGGTGATTGACTTCCGTTAGTAATGAGCCTATTATTATTAAAAGTTTCTTTATTTTTCATGGGCTACACCTGCTGAGTGCATGCAAATCAACTTTGTTGCTTGCGAGTTTCCGCAGTATTTTCATTGTACTTTTGTTTGGAAAATTCATTATGAATATTACTTGCGATTTTAGTGGAAGATTGCCACATTTGGCAGGTTCATCCATTATTTTCAAAACTTTACTTGAATTTTGCTTCCTGGGAGGTCTGTGGATGGCTTTTTCTACCGTTTTCATTTTCTCCACCTGTCTTATTCATATACCTACATAGACACTCGCAAGTCACAAGCGTTGAAAATTGTCTTTGAAACCATGAAAGCTTCTCGAATATGGGCTGGGGGTGGTTTCACGTTACTGTGCAAGGTACGACCATTCAAGTGTCCACTCTGAGTTCCGCTAGGGTTTTGTGCTTTTGGTACAATATTGGAGATCCCTTATGAGATCCCTTTTCCTTGCCAAAGATGGAAATGTTGGTTTGGTTTGAAGTTAAATCTTGACTGCTCGTCTTTACCTGTCCGATCCTAATGAGTATCCCCATTTCTATATAGAACCGTGTTATAACAAAAAGTATGTATGTATGTATATTTAAATGCATATTTCCGCCTTTGTGTTGTTTTCAAGCATTACCTGTCGCGTGGCAAGTAATATTTTTCTCATCATCACTGAGATGTTTATGAGGATAGCAGCAGTGTGTGGCCCACAGATTGTGGATCGTGTGATCAAAACGTTTAATCGTGCCTAAAGTCAACAGTCAACATCGAACAGCTGGCGGGCGACAGGTGTCAGTTGTGGGCGTTCCTTTAATTACGTACAAACACCTTTCATATGAAGTATGTATGTATGTATGTGTATGTATGTATATGCATGTAATTACATAAATATGGTAATTATTATGTAAACGTCTGTTGTTGATATTACATTTTTATTTTATAAGGAAGTTTCAAAGTGTTTTTTGCTCAATCAAGAAAGTCTTGTAGAAACCAGTTGGAAAAACCGCAATACGTTACATTGTTACGTTTGATCACATGCCCGTAATGTAAGGGAAGTGGGGATGTGAACTACTCCGAAGCATGTGCAAGGCTTTTATTGAAAGCTTCCTTCCATTCGTTTCATGCAAGAAAAATTAATGCAGACGGTCATATATCACTCTGAGCACACTGCATTACCGTTTTCAAGTGGGCAGTTACTCGACAATTTTTTTTTTGTAAAAAAAGGTTCTCAAAATCATTTTTTGTGTAGTGGTATAGTCTCTCCTATACCAAGACCGTTGATGAGCGACAAAGAATCGCATCCTTTCAGAGGAGATCCTCTTATACCAGCTGAACTCGATTATATAGACGAGGACGGTGTTGGACATAGCTTCCCCTTAGTCCAGAGTGTCATGGGTTTCCGAGCCCTTTTGATGGTTTGTAGTCAGGGATTCTCCTGAAGTAACGGTGATTTACTGCGGTATCGGGCTTTACCGCAGCCAAACGTTTCTTTTCCCCTTCCCATTGTTTCGGTCACCTGCACGGGAAAAATGCTGCATCTGGACACTGATACAAAAATGTCCCAAGCCTCTTTGGGAGCCATATCAATGAAGCCGAAAGGGTTACCTGGTCCACTCTTTCTGAATCCGTTCGTCCTTTCAGACCTTTAGGGACTACTGCTAAGTCCCAAGAGCGAAAGTGTTCCCTAAAAATTCTACATGAGCTCCACCTCAACGTCTGGAACTGCAGGGATTAGTGACCTAGATCAGAGGCCCTGCTGTCATTAGCACACAGAGAACGGCGTGCAGCTCTTAAGATCTTGAAGAGAATAGCCGCATAACTGACGGAGGAACAGAAGGCCAGCCTCAAGTGAGTCAAAGATGTTGTCGATGCCAGACAGAAGAGCTAGTAGAGAAAAACAATGAAAACCCACTGTCCTCCTCTACATCTAAAAGATCAAGTTCCCTGTATTCCAAAAGCGCCTCCCAGTCCTTGCTGTAATTAGCTACAGCTTTTAGTCCATCACTATTAAAGTCCAAGTCTGACCAAGTACCCTCAAAGGAGAATGAGTTTCCGCTAACCGTATCAACGCCACTTGTGAGACGGCTGAAGCAGCCACAACTGATAAGGCTGCGAAAATTTTCGAACTACGGCTACTCGACTTAGCGGCTGAAACTAAATCGGGCACTGAAAGCGACACACTCTCTCTGTCCGAATATATCGGTGCAGTTTTTAGTCGGAGGGAGAACTTAGAAGAGGACTAACTTCTAGACTCCGAAACCAAGGGGGAAGATGTAGATACCACTATTATAACTTTCCCTGAGGCAGAAGAAGCTGAGGCAGTGGACCTGATCAAATCACAGTATGGTGCGAGATTCTGCAAGTTAATCTGCCAGCATCCATCGCCCTCATTATGTGCCTCGGCGAAAAAGCGGAAGACATTATTCTTGTCCAGGAATCTTTAGTCGAGGTGGCAATATATAATTGGCGCTTTGAAGACGCTGGAGCGTTTTTCGGTATAATGTTGTATATACTCGTATTGTATTTCAAAATTTAATTTCCTGAAAGCTGGTGGTTCCAATTCCGCAGGCAAAATAATTTATTTAATAATTTAATCTTAATATTATTTTCCTGCGTAAATCATAGAAAAGCTACAGCTGTTGGGCGACTATTGTACATACATAGATTTGTCGATTGAAAAAGACAATAAAAGCAAGAAAATGTGAAATTATTGTTGCATTGTCTTATATTAATACACGTCATTTGTACACAACAACAACTCAGCGTTTTACCTGATAAATTGCATTTACCATATTATTTTGCTTGCCTTCATTATATTTTATGTATTATAGCCATTGGCACTTTTGCTTTTCATGCACATTCACATTCAATACATATCTACATATCTACATATCTACATATCTACATGCAATTTGTAGATTTACGCATTCGAATGCTGCTTACAATTTCCTTTTTAAACGCCACAACTTTTCAGCGGGAAAATCTGAACATTTTTTCGCTTGCCTCGGAGAGTTAAGATAATGCGAAATCAAAGAAATGGCTTTGGCGGGAAAAATTATGGAAAACCAATAAATAAACACGCGTGATGGGAGCGTATGACTCGCATGTGGCGTGCACAATGTGGAGACATAAAAATATATTATACAAAAGATAGGTTTCTGTATAAACAAATATAAATATAAATATAGTATGTACGAGTATATGTATATATGTGTTTGCAAAAATATTCGCCCCAGAAGGGAAGTTTGATGGATGGATGGATATTCGGTGATATTAAAATAATTAAAAAAAAAAATAAAAAAGAGAGCTTCTATTAAATAATGATAAGTTTCTTTGTGAGATTTTCAAAATTAAATAAATAAGAAAATAATTAGTATTTTTTTAATTAATTTATTGATGAAAAAATAATTATTTTTTATTTGATATGAAGCAGAGAAGTCCTCTCGAAGAATTCCGCCAAGTTGTTGTATTTGTTTTTCGAACACTGCAAATGTTTTTCAAAGAAAGGGCCTAATCCTGCAGTTTATTGCAAGTGCAATTTGAATTTTAAGAAAAGAACATTTTTTGTAGACCAAATAAAGCGAACGACAGCCAAACTAAAATTGATGAGCTTTCCTACAGGGTGTGCGTAGTAAATATCTCTTGATTCTTATGTATGCTTATGTGCGTATTGTGTATATTAATAGCTCTCTTCAGCATCTTCGGCTTGCACCGTTGTAAAGTTTAGTATGGCTTGTAATTACAAATGATTGCTTGTGCGCACACTCGACGATTGGTTTTTATTGCTGATTTTTGTTTATTATTGTTTGGCATTTGACTGTCAGTTTGCCGCTGATTGACAGCGAGCACCACTTAAATGCCTATGGCTTTTGCCTCTTTTTCGCACAGGCACACAGGCACACACAAAACAACGTAAGTGTGTGTATGAAGGTATGGATGTGTGTCTTCTTTTAACGGCCAAAGAAAAAATGCCTAAGGCTCTTGACCTTAACCTCCCGCACTCGCTTTGCTAACCATGCACACGCTTCATTACACACGTCCCGCTGCTGTTGCTTTCAACGTTTTTGTTGCGTACCGTTGCGTTGTGGAACCGCTTAATATTCGCTGCGATATTTTCTTACTTTTTATAATTTTTCTTTTACAACAATCCATTTCTTTTGTCGCTCTCACGTTTTTGGGGAAGTTGGGAAAATCTGCGAAACTCCCACGATTTCATTTTACTACCTTTGTCTGCTTATTCTTCGACTCTTGTGTGCTAACCATGTTTCCATTTGTCTGCTCATTGCGCATATTCACACTCATACAAACGTACTACATGCAACTTCTTTTGCAAAATTTATGAATTGTAAATTTAAATTTTCATAGTAACAAACTTTTTAACTATTGAGTTGAACTGGGCTGAGTGAAGTTTCCACGTCTCTCTGACAACGCCGCGCTTTCTTTCCTTCTTCCACACTTCTTCGTTCCCCATTCAGTTGGAAAATAATTGCTTGTTTTTTCCACTGACCATCAATAGTGCTTGAAAATATTGTATCTTGGGAGTGAATAGTTTTGTGCTAAAATACCGAGTCTGCTTATCTCCCACACTCATTTCGTCTAACAAAGCGTGAAAAAGTGCTGCGAACACACGGATTGATGTACACGTAGACAAGGCATAAAAGTAGATGTGTTCTCTCCATTACCCAGTTTAATGATAGCCCTTGGCTATTAAATTGTAGTATTGGAGAAATTTTGAGGAAAATAATACAAAAGTGAAAAGGTTGTGGCGGAAAATTATCCAAATAACGGTTGATAGACACACTATTGTTCACACATACATGCACATACGTGTATGTATTTGCTTAACTTACGTTACGAGAAAATTGAATAAAAGTACATACTTCTAAAGTAGTCTCATTGGTCAGTGTCCTATAACCAAAATGGGCATCAGCTTGTACATATAGTTACGTATGTACACATATGGGTCAACAGCAGATCGTTTATCTGATGTAGAAGGAAAAGAAATTTATACTCGTACTTTGTGTGAAAAATTCTCACCTTTCATACGATTTTCCGCAGTGGAGAATAACAAAGAAATCACTACACACGTATGTACATACGAGCGTTTTGGCGTAATTGGTTTTTGTGGTTTAGAAGTGTGTCAAATGATAATGATTGTTCTAAGCGAGTGCATTATAGGTATATACATTTGTTTGTTTCAGACAACAAAATTTCATAAAATGAAGAGTAATTGTTTTTTGTTTTTTTGCTTGAAAAGAAAGTTGAGATGTTTTTAAATCATTTTGCAGATAAATTTCCTTTGTGCACTCTTGAGATACAATACAGATCAATAGTTGGTAGCAATCTGAAAAAGTTTCTACTTTACTTCTTATATAGGTACTTCATTGTGTTTAGTGACTAAATTTTACGTTTGACCAAAAGTTCGTATTATAAAGTTTTTCGACCTCTTGCGAAAATGGTAATTTCACTTAATATCTGATAACGTTTTCCTAGGTTAAGACATCATCCTAATTCCTTCACTAAAATTTAGCCAATGGGTGTGTTCAGCGAACTGAGTGCTCAGAAAACATGTTCTGTGAGCACTTTTACTGAGCGATTAATTTTCATGAACGTACTGCTACTTCAACTGTCGAAGCGAGCAACTGTTGGTGAATTTAAGGTTTCAACATGGAAAAAATTGGTATGCATTATTGTTTTAAAGTAATTATCTTAAAATTTATATATTTACAAGTGTTTGTTGTACAATTATATCTTACTTGAAATGTTGTTCTATTCATTCTAAAATGTTCCACAAACTGTTCATCTGCATACAAGGCACAGTTTCTTCATAAAAATTTTTGGTTCTTTCCTTTGAAATCCTTTCTTTGAAAATCTATTTGACAACTCAAACGCACTTTGAAGTAAAAATATCTTTAAATTTTCGCGATTCATTTTCTTTGATTTACAGCAATTGACCGATCAGCAGCAAGTAGCATAAACATTTTACGCTCATAAATATGGTGAGCGCTCACTGAGCATGTTTACTGAGCACACAGTTCGCTGAATACACCCAATGTCTCCAGCTTTTCATTGAGTCACATAAGTCCACATTATATGAATTTGTTTTAATATTATGAGCCAAAAAAAGAAAAAGAAAAGATCCATATACTTTTGCATGCGATTAAGCCAACTGTCGAAGCACGTTTGCTACTCTGATTCTGGTCTAACCAAAACATGCATTCTGAATGCATCAACCGCCCCTTCAATTTATTTTTTACGATTTGGTATGAAAAGAAGTCACTCGGTGCCAAGCCAAGAATATGCCTCATCAAATCGATGTTTTGAGTGCTCGAAGTGTGAGAGCTCCCATTGTCGTGGTGAAGAGTTTTCCTGATTTCTTGAAAGAAAACTGGCAAACAAATGATTGTGGATCACTCAGCATTTATTGTTCTGTGTTGTTCATGTGGTGCGGTTGCGACATACAGACGACTGCTTTTTTACTTTCGGGCTCATACCTTAACCTTTTCTTGAGCGATTGGCAAATATGTGAGATCTAACTTGATTTATATTGAATATTATATACATGCTGGTCGCACTAAACCCTATAGTTAGCTCAATCTCACGACAGGTCACATGACGATCTTGTCATATCAGTTTGCGCACAGCATTAATAGTTTCCGGAACAATAACTGATTTTGGACGACCTTTACAAATTTCATCTTGGAATAATCTACGTCCTCGATTGAATTCACCATACTATCAAAAAACACTGGTCCTTAATGGAGCTTCACTCTTCCCCCGAAATAAACATTATTTTTCTATGCTTGCGGCGAAAGAGAGGTACTGACTTTATAATACGATGCAAACATGTGTACTATATACCATATATTTATCCTTAGACGTAATTTAGTGTGTCCCTTTGAGCATGGAAGTCCTTTAAAAACAAAAAATCAGCGACCTGTTGTGGAGAAGAGCTTCGATAATTTCATTGCATCAATAGGATTTCAGTGTAGTCCGTAGGCGGATTATCTAAACCCCTTATGAGAGGACCCTTTTTCTTATATCAATTTCTTTACCCTCAGATTAAATATTGTTCAGCGCTTACGAATTTCAGCAATTCAAAGAACTGAAATCCCACATTTTGAAAGCAGAAAATGAAAAGAAAAAAAATAATGGCAAATAGTATAATGAATAATGTGGCACAGTGTTTTCTACACAAAAGCATTTGAGTGACAAAAATTTGTGTCAACTCAAATGGGGCAAAAAGCTGCCAGACAGGACACTTGCGCGTTGACGTTATTGCAGCTGTTGGCTGCTGCATCGACATAATATAGCGGCTGCAGTTGGGAGAGTGCATTAGAAAACAAAAGTAAAAAATGTGGAAAATGGGGAAAAATAAAAATTTTAATGCACTACATGACGATAATAAATACGTCGAGCTTGCAAAATTGGCATAAGCCTCGTGCAACATGCCACCAGCAACGGCAGCAGCAACAAGCAGCACACCACTAACAGCGTCAAATGCAATGAAGGTTCGATGATGTAATGTGTTTATGAACAATTTTTATTTTAATGCCGAAAAATAGGAAAAAAATGAATAACGGTAACATGCGAAGTGACAATGAATGCAACGCAGTTGTGTATATGTACATATGTATGTAGCAATGCAAAAGATATTGCTGCTATATTGCTGGCTGCGTGGCAACATAAAAAATGTCCGTGGCTTTGTTTGACTTATTGTTGGGTTTCGGTGCAACAAGCAACAAGCAACGCGTGCGCGCAACAACATTTTTAATATGACACAGCGTAAAATTGTAACAGCAGGAAAAAGAAAGAAAAAAAAACAACTACAAAATCAAAATAAAAGATGAAAAAATTAAAAAAATAATAGAAAAAGAAACACAGCAGAAAGCTGAAAAATTAAAAAGAAAAACTTGGAAAAAAAGATTTTTAAAAATTTCAACGCTTGTAAAATAGCGGAAAATGCAATTAGAAAAAAATTGCCGCCAACACGTTTACAGCCGGCAGCAGAAGAGCTATTGCGAATGCTCCTGTTACAGGCTTAATTGTTTTTTATTGCTGTTGTTGCTGCTGCTGCTGCTGTGTTTGGTTTGCTGTGGTTGTTGTCTTTGTTGCCTACGCTTTCTTAACGGCCGCTGAAGTGAAAGTGTTTTACTGACATTTTTACTTTTCCTTGCGACGAATTGTTGCAATGTAGCGCCTACTTGTCGTTCTTGTTTTTATTGTTGCTATTGTTGTTGCCCACTACCAATGTCTTATCAACCGTTGCAATGGCTTTGCGTTGCATTACTCAAACTCTGGTTCTTCTCCTCTTGCTGCTCCTGCCAGTTGCCAGTTGCCGGGCTCTGGGCGGACACATGTCGCCGTTCCATCAAAGCAATGCGCATAAATATGCAACTTTGTTGTTTTTGGTGGCGACCGAAACGCCAGCGGCCGTAACAACATACCATAAATATGTAATAACACATACACGTACACAGACTGTGTGGCAGGTATGCGATATGCATGACCATGTGGCAAACGCGCTTAGATTTGTTTAAACACTTTCATGAAAAGCGGCAACAGCAACAACATCGCCAAAATGCGAGCAATGTAAATTGTAATGCTATACAGTTTATGTTGCATGTACTTGTTTATGTTGCAAGTATGCTTGTTCCCCTTTGCCGTTAACATAAGATCATCGAAAACTGGCAAATTAGGCAGTGGCAACAGCAACAGCAGCAACAACATATCCGTACATAAATTTTGGAAATTTTATCAAAATATGCAAATCAACATGTTGCTGCTGCGGCTGCCACTGCCACTGCTGCTGGCAAAAGCAATCAGAGCAATGCTTCATGTTGCAGCAACTGAATGTGTCTGCTTCGTTTTTGTATTGTTGCCGTCGGAAATGCATATTTATGTTTGTTATTACATGTATGTACCTACGTATGTACGTGTATGTAAATGTTTTGGAATTTAAAATTTGGATAGCAGTTTTAGGGGGTGGGTGGTGTGTGGCAGGTGCTGGTGATTCAATCAAGTATTATTTGCTTAATCTTGATACAAATTTGTCTTACTGGTGAGGATCAATAGAGAAGATGTTGGTTGAAATCTTCAGACCCAGCTTAATACCCAACAGTTCGGTGACCGAAAAGCAGCTACTATCCAGAAAGGACGCAAAGGGGACTTGGCTCTTAAACAGAGATGATACAAAATATCAGTGTAATCGATATGGCAATTGCCCGACTTCGGCCGCATAGAGTTTTAAGACGGCTCTAATGAGCCCCAGGTACACTTCCAGAAAGAAAAGTTCTCCACATATTAACCTTGGCAAAGGGCCACCTACATGCACATGTTCCGCATATTAAGCGAAACCGAATTATCGAATCGATCCCCGGCCCACTTCACGGAAAAAATTTTTAGCAAAAAGTCACCTTTGTACAAAAATTCATGTAAATGGAATGGGATCCAGGTTCACATCTCGTAAAATTCTTTCCTATCAAATGCCTGCGTTATAGACAGAATACATACTCCAAGTACCAGGCCACTAAGATCAATGTTTTAGGCTGTCAGCGGATCCGTTTGTCATTTAGGACAAAACTTCAAATATATACAGGTAAGACTCCAATCATCTCTTTACGGCTTCGAAGTGTAGGCCAATTGAAAAGCTGTTAAAGGCTCAAACTCCTAAGTCCATGTTTCGATAAAAGCTAAATAGCTCTTCGTTCGATTAACACAGGAATTTATACAATGTCATATACATATGTATATAGTTTATGATTCATTGCGACACATCTACGAGTAAGTCTATGAAGTGAGTGACCTGTGGATAATCACATAGATCTCTCGAACCACCAACTAGATTCTTTGGTTCCCTTTAAAATCTGCTGCTACAATGAAGCGACATTGAAGTGAAATAAACGAGTGAAATTATATAAAAGTTAAGCCAACAACAACAAATATCAATTCGTTTCTTTTTTTTGAGTCAAAACAGTTGAATTAAGCTGCAGTTAATTGCTTTTTAAGCATCAATAACAGTTCATTAATATCCTATTTAAACGGTTATTAGCAGTAAAAAGCTGCGTGTTGCTCGCACACTGCGGCATGCCACATAATTATGATTAGCGCAAATGAATCGGCGACGCGTTGATCCCAAATACACGTATTGTAGTACACACTTGCATACTTTATAGCCACTTTTCATTATTTCAAACTCCGATTTCTCATATTACTCCACTGCGCTACCAAACTGAGCTCCAACACTTCCTTGAACGATAACAGAAAGCCAAAGACACCAAATTTATGGCCGCAGTGAGTGTTAGCGCCATTAAATGGCCGAAGTTAAAGTGTCGGGGGTGGTGGTAGCGGTGGCATGCAGCCGATCTTCTAATCAGCTACAGAGCTACAGTAAAAACTGCTAAGTAGAGGTCTTTGGATCTTGGTGGTGTCTTTGGCGTTTTTTAGGTTTTGATTGTTGTTTTGATAATAATAAAAATCGCCTTTCATAATTGATAATAAAAGCTTTGCTATTTTAAATTTACTTTGTGGCAAACAATTTGAAATTTTTATTGCTTCGTTTTTTTGGTGGCTAAATTTTTTCCTTTCAAAGAGGGGCTTTTGTTTGGGAGTAGAAAGTTTTGGAGAAAATAAGAGCCCTTAAGGAATACGTGTATATTCTTGCATTAACCAATTTTTTCGACAGAAAGTCCTTTTTGTAATTTATAAAATGTTTTTTCTGGTTCTTCTCAAAGTTTACTGGTTCAAAAGTTACAAGGTGACAGGCGTGAATGACAAACAACCGCCACCCATAGCCCCAACGCAGTCATAAATGTAATCAACTGATTTCAAGCACATGAAGGAGAGGCTTCGCAGCTTCAGAGGCCAGGCATTCGAGGCCGAGATTCGCCATCAGCTAACAGACAACCATAGGTTGGCTACTCCCACAGCGAGTTGGTTGTCTGGATGGCATGGCGTGTTAACTTTTTACTTTTTTGCAATTTGTTAAATGTGCGACTAATTTGTTGCTTTTACACACACACGCTCCTTCTCTTACTCATATACACCCGCTTGGTCGCACCAACACCCAGCAGTAGGCGGTGGCTTACCACCGTCATTCAAGCCGATACGGAAGAAGCGCTCCAATGCCTGGCTGAGTATAGCTGGCTTTGTGTGTCGTATTGAATTTGAGAAATTGAAAGCACTGTCAGCCATCGAAGAGTGACAATCGTATCCCACTACTTCACTACTGTGTCGTTTTCATGCGCGAATAGGTAATTCAATCAGATGCCATCGTGAGTTTGGCTACCCAGCAAACATTTGAATTGAAATAGAAGAAAGTTGTTGATGATTCAAAAACTTCGAAATATGCACCGAAGCCTAGACCGAAATTAATTCATTAAGGGGTATGAAATCTTAGAGCTATGTTCAACTGTTTTCAGGTAGGAACCAGGGTCTGTCGCGGCGTCACATTTATGAAGGTCTTTTATTTCTTTTCAATGGTCGGATGGCAGTGCAGGCTTTTTCAAATTTTTTGTGACCGTTTCCATATTTGCTTCGATATTACGATTAGAATGAGCTGAGCTTAAGCTTAGCTTTTTGGAAAGACTAGGCAACAGCCCGATTGGCCAATTGCTGCCTTTACACGTACTTCTGAACTGATAATTGCAATGATTCTAAAGTAATCCCGAGTTGATCTGGAGTTGCTCCCGTACTGCTCCAAAAACTCTTGAAATTGTTTCGAACTGTTGCTAAAATGAATCCGATATGGTTCTGACAAAGTCCAGACATTTTAATATTACATTTTCGAAAATAAGTAAGTTCATTTTCCAGCTCTTGAAGCATTTGAAATTAACGTCATTTCAAAGAGAAATATTTATTGGGCAAATATTCCCGACAATTTCCGCTTCAGCTTGACTCTGTTGGCGTTATTTGCACAAGTGCCACCGCCGCCACCATAATGCTCCCAGCAATCGGTCGTTAATTCCATTCACACACAGCACAATACAACTCTGCAGATGCAACTGCAATACAGCTCAGATACCACCACCGAATTCAGTTCGCAGCTTCACTTCACTTCACTTTAGCTTTGACAATTTGCCTGCGCTGTATGTAGCAGCAGTAACAACAGCAGCCGCCGTGGCGTCCAAAAGCAGCTGACAATGATCGGTTAACTCCTTCCTTATTAGGTAGAGCTCTCTGCTATGCCACAAGGCATTAATGCAATAATACAATATTTACCTGATCGTATTCACACATACATAGGTACATACGAGTATGTGTGTAAGCCTATGGTGTTGTTGCAAGCGCGTGTGGCATGTTCAGCACATTCGGTATTTGTTTGCTGTGCGCTGTTGGCTTTTGGCAACGCCATCGCACGCTGTCTTTAATTAAAAGCACTCACCATTATAACAGTTTACTATAAATATCGATTTTTCTTCTGCTGTCTTTGAGGATTTTCTGTATATTTACACACACACATCCGTTCCCTGCCCTCACCTGAGTCTGAGATGGCTTGCACTTTCATTGTCTTGTTGTTGGCCATTTGCGGTGCTTAGGTGGGCGTTGCTCTTGATAAATCCATAGTAAAATTGAATTTTCCGATTCGGTTGGCGTCAAGCGCCGTCTGCATAGTTGCTGCGGTGGCACCTTCTCATATTTGGAAGTGTTATTATTATTGTTTTTTCAATTTCTGTATTTCTCATTTTATCTTCATGAGCGTATGGTACGTGTATGTATTTAATTTAGAGCGATTTGTTGTTTGTTTTCGAAATGGTTATAGATCTCGATTACATTTGTATATGGTATATGTACATATGTACATACAATCGACAATTATATTCGCTCATTCGTTCATAATATGGATCAGGTGGCAAAAACATGGCGTGCACATTATGGGCGAAAAAAGAGAAAAGAGCACCACCAAGCCAACCTCCACTTTTATCAGCTGCTCAATTCGTTTTACTAACTGCTTGCAATACACCCATTTTTAGAGTGGCGGTAATATATTTATAATTGCAAACATTTAGGAAGCGGGAAAATTTACGGAGTGAAAGAAAATTATCTTGAGTTATTAGAAAATGATTTATTAGAGATAACCCAGTAAACTTTAAATTTAATAGCAATTATTAATACAATTGTTGGCAAACTGATGGATCAACACTTGAATATTTGAGGGGGAGAAGTCCAAAGCAATCGATTCGAAGAGTACGTCAGCCAGGTCCTTCTCAGCCCGGTCTTTCCAACGGAGTGGAGGCCTTCCCCTTCCTCTGCTTCCACCGGCGGGTACTGCATCGAAAACTTTCAAAGCTGGTGTTTTCTCACATTCATTCCGGATCACATGACCTAGCCAGCGCAGCCGCTGCTTCTTAATTCGCAGAACTATGACAATGTCGTCATATATCTCATACAGCTTGTAGAGTTTGGTTTTCGTTCGTCGAGAGTGGACTTTACTTTTCAATTGCCCACTCAGTCCAAAGTAGCTTCTATTGGCAAGAGTGATTCTGCTTTGGAAATCCAGGCTGATATTGTTGTTGGTTTTATTACTAGTTTCAAGATAGGCGAAATTATATACGATTTCAAAATTATGACTGTCAACAGTGACGTGGGAGCCGAGTCGCGAATGCGATGACTGCTTGTGTGATAATAGGAGATATTTTGTCTTGCCCTCGTTCACTACCAGACCCACATTCTTCGCTTCGTTTCTTTATCCAGTCTGGAGAAAGCAGAACTCATGGCTCACTCTTATAGAAGATTGTACCTTCTCTATTCAGCCCCGCAGCATATTATTTACTCCAGCAATAAGTTAAAAAAGTCACACGATAAGGAATCACCCTCTGAAACCTCGTTTTGTATCGAACGGCTCGGAGAGGTCCTTCCCAATCCTGACGGAGCTTGTTAGTGTTGCTTAGGGTCAGTTTACATAGCCGTATAAGTTTTGAGAGGATACCAAATGCAGACATACCGGCGTAAAGGCAGCTCCTGATCGTGCTGTCGAAGAGTCTTTTCGAAGATCAATCGAACTGAACCAGATCGAACCCTGGTCCACTTTTTAGAAGAAAAAGTGCTCCAACAATAATCCCTTTTTCGGGAGAAAAGTTAGTGTCCATGTTGAGCAAAGCGTGAAGCTACCTGATACCCAATCTAAAGAAAAACCAACCAAAAGTATGTTTTTTTCAGATAGGTCGGTCACTGATCCACTTCCCGGATTTTTCTGCTTGGCCAGAGACCAATCCGAATTGCTGCGAATCATTGAAATCGGTTCAGACGTTCTTTAGTTAGTAGGAAGGTTATTTATCCCCCTTTTGATAGAACCAAATAGTTTTTGCAAAGAATTATTAACGTCGTAAAAGTGCTTTTGTAATCTTAAAATAAATAATTTAATTATGAATTACGAATATGTTGATTTTATGGTTTTCAGTGAACATGTGTCCGACTTTTTATGTCCAAATGGACGGCAACGGCTTCCAACACGCTAAATTGAAAGCCTTAACGAAGGAGTTTGTACCGATAACTTCACCAAACTCTAAAACTATCTTTCCAACGAAATAAACACTCGAAGAATTCCAAGACAGTAAAGGGACTAAAAAAATTGTTTTTGCTAAATTTTAAAAATTTCTCAACTTAAGGCCAAACACAGCCACTAGTGTCCAAACCACGAAATAAATATTATATATGTAGTTATATAGTCGAATTGGCTGATTTGCAAATGACACACAAGTTAATACATCTGGAATTGCCAACAAACAACAAATTGGCATTGGCAAATTGCAAATCACATGCAACACATCTCACCGTTGTCACGCAGCCATCAATTGTGTATTTATGAGCGTTACGTACATACGTACATACGTGTACATATGTGCAAATGGATAATAAACGGATTTACCTTCCGACGAAAACTGTATCGGAATAAAGGAAATTTTCCCCAGCAACACTTTGTCTTTTCCATTTTCACTGCTGATAAATATTGCTGTGACACCGCCTTTCTTGAATGCATGTGCTGCTACACTTTTGAGCGACTGCGGTAGGGGCAGTGTGTGAATAGGTGCACAAAAGCAGCAGCCAGTGATTTATCTTACTTAGTGCGCCTGCGCGACGGTGTGATTTCGTACGAACGAATGTCCAACTGTTTGCTTGTTTGTTCGACCTAATCGCTGTCATGTACATATGCACATTGGTACGTACGTGTGTGTGTGTGCATTTTCACAGCTCATATATATGTATATAGGTATGTAAGTGTATATCAATACAGTTAGCTGATTGCCACTTCTTTTCCCATATTTGAATATATGGTACACGTATGTACGAGTATTTTAGGCGGCTGCATCGCCTTCTGTTGAGTTTATTGACACACATGCTTGTGCACATACATCCAAACTACATTCTCTGCAATGAATTGACAAAAGTTGTTACAAATTTTGTTTAACACGGCTCTACTTTTGTCACTGATTACTCTTGCCGACAACGATTTGACACCGCCTGTTGCTAATTAAACGATTTATTGAATTGAATGAATTAAGCGGTACATACATATATATGTATGAGGTGCATATGAAGTAGTGCGCGTTGTAATCCATTGTTATTGTGTTATTACATTTGATTAATAACTTTGTTGGTTTGGATGAAGTAATACAGACCAGCTATAGTGGTCCGACTTCGATTATTTCTACCCTATTTTTAGTCACTCTGAGTGAGACTTTACCTGATGCCAACGGACTTTATTGTGACTCAGTATAGTCCCTGGAATGATATGAACGACAATTAAGAGGGAGAAGATCCACCTTCTCCAACTCGACCAAAACTTACGTCAGAACTTATAAGAGGAAACCCCTGTAAATCTAGTTACCACAATCTCGACAAAACACAAAATAATATTTCGAAATGCTTATAGTCCACCGCTGTAATCAAAATTAATATGCACATTTTGCAAGCTCCTCTCATTACGAAGGCGCATGTGCACAGAGTCAGCCATACGTACGTGAATTACCAGCAAATTTCATTTTCAATTTCTTTTAAGCCGTTAATGCCGACAGGCCGACAGGCCGATGGATGCTATGTGGCTTTAGTTACATTTTAATAAGATTCAATTTAGCCAACGGCTCGGATCGACTCATCTTAGACGGCGACAAAGACAAGACGAGCTCAGACTTCTTCGATTGCAGTACGTAGAGCGCCCGACGGACAGGCAGGAGGCAACAGCCATAGAGTTATCACAAATGCAAATCGGCAAAACTCATTCGAAAGATCGTCACGATTTCACAGTTTTTTAATGACAGCGCGCAAAATGCAGAAGCGCAAAAGCTCTATGGACCTCATGATGATTGCATTTGCATAATGCGCCAACAGCAAGCTGGAAGCACCGACATTGCACATACTCTTACATACCGACGGGCGGACAGGCGGACAGGCGGCTAGGCAGCTGATAGGCGGAGGAGGACGAGGTTTCGTTGAGGGGCGGAAGTGCTTCTCGGCATTTGTAATTGATGGACCGCCGTGAAGCGATCAAATAGAAAAGTTAGCAGAGTTTTGTAATTCAAATTCATGAAATTCAAATACATGAATGTGTGCATGTGTATGTGTGTGTGTGTGTGTATGTGTATATTGTAGTTTATAGCATTTACTTAATAGTGTGGCGCATATTTCGGCGACATACATTAATTGCTTCCGTCAGTTGATATTTTAACAAATTGCAAATGTGAGGCGCCAAAGAGTCAAACGTTTTGCCAGCTAAATGTTTCGCTTCTGGGCTGATTGGGCATTGTTGTTGCTTATTATTATTTTTTCTTGCTTTCGTTTTGACGCTGAGAAATGCAAATTGTGTATCAAAAATTGCGAAAATTTCAGAAATTGCATGCGACATATGTTTGCGCTGCATTTAAACGCAAGTGGCAGGCGTGCGGGTGTCCATATATGTATGTTGCATAAACACGCATTTGCTCGTATGAATGGGTAGATTAATATGTATGTAAGTGGCAATTACTCAGTGTTAAAGTTCAAGCCCCAAAACAGACAAAAGTCAAGCGTTCGCCACGTAGAAGCGGGTGGACAGTAAGCCAGTTGCAATCACGATCATTTTAAAGACGCCGAGATTTACATATGTACCTACATTAAATTACAATGCAAAGTGTAAGGAAGAGCTAAGTTCGATTAGTGCCAAGTGTGATAAAACGAGAGCGGCACGAAGCGCTCAATCTTGGCATCCTTGGGTGGCTTCCAAAAATGAGTCGAACTTGAGTGGGCGGGATGCGCCTTACGAGTGCAACAGGCAAACAACAAAGTCAGCATGGGCTTCTACATTCAATCCCTTTTCGTGGAGACAGTTTCTTAAACTAACAACTTTAAGACTTTGTGAAGATAAGAGGACCAAGTATTGATAAATAAGACTGTCGTGCAATTTACACTTGTTTTGTGATCAGAAGACCTTAAGTCAAATTATTTGGCCTCCATGTGAACGTCATGCCTGTATGCAGGAAGAAACGCTCGGCATTCCACTCGGCAAAGATTGCAAACAGAAAAAGAAACAAAAAAGCCGAGATTTATTGAAACACACTAAAAAGTACCCATAATGTGAACGAACATTATATACCTCATACAACAAATTGCGCCAATAGTCTATAAACGCAAAAAATGCGAATTGAAATCGAATGTGGTGGAGCTGGTGTGCGCTGGAAAAAAAAATTGTATAGCCCCTCCGGGTAACTTCCTCATACATGACCACAGAGCGACACATGACCAACCACACCATAACGCTCACCTGTACGACATGCGCCACCATGATTGTCCGTTACATACCGACATATGTACAATATATTGCTTAATGTGCGTCCGGCAACATGTTGCAATGAAGTCATTTACTCGAGTAAACAGCAGCAGCAACAGCAGCAGCAGCAGCCAACAATCGTTTTGATGTTGCTTTTGGTGTTTTGCGATGATTATTGTGTTGCCATATTTGGTTATCTATTTTCTGTGATTTTTCCTGCAACTGTTGGTGATTTTTACCCCCCCTCTCTCACACTCCCAACGGCTACAGTGAACTTCTTTGGTTGCTGGTTTCTGACGCGGCTATAGCAATTGTCGCGTCTGGCCATTTCATCTGATAAATGTCCGTCATAAGCATCGAAACGAAAATCGTGCGATTGCGCGCCATATTTCGCGCGGCGTTTTGCGAAAATCTCCGTTACGGGCATTTATTATTATGATTTTTCATTATTACTTGCATTGCTGTTATTGCTCATTGTAATGCTGCCCGTTCTGTTGTTGCAGCGACATTAATATTGACAATTGCTCTTTCAGTGGTTCACAAGCTTCTTAGCCAATAAGAGGTCGCCATTGATATTATAATATGCCAATTTTTAACGCTTACGAAATCGTAAGCGCAATTCATGACTCCGGATGTTGTAAAAAAGCGTGCAATATTTCCTAAGAGCGGATTGAAATTAATGCTGAAAGGAGTTTGGAGACCTTCTTTTCCGTCTCAATCCGCCTCAAGCTAATATTAGAACATACAGACTGGGCACTGGGCGAGCTGAAATACTGATTTTCCCAGCAATTTTTGGAATTTTAAAAATTGTTTTTATTTGTATCTGAGTTTTGTAAAGAAGGAGTTCATGAACAAGTGACAAATTCGTCGATTTAGAAAACAGAATTAAACTTACGATATGTGTGCTAAGGGTTGTTTATCTTGTTAGAAGAGACCTTATGGGAGAGTCCCATAAGACTTGGCTATACAAATGTCGACTTATGTTATTATGCAGCCAAAGATACGAATCTATTTATTTCGTTTTGAGGAGGAGCTACCATTGGTGCATGGAAGACTTAAGGATAATGCTACAGCGAGATATCAGACTTTGTGTTACGTGGAAAGCGCCACATTCTAAATTACGCAATGCTGGGACTTTTATTACATTTAAAATAATTCATTTAAATTTTCACTTAATATACACATATGTATGTATGTTTATTTTCATTTTACTTCAACCAATATAGAGGGACCTACAGTTTATACTAAGCCGCCCCCAAACGACTCTGCCGAGGGGCGACCGCAATTAGAAAATTTTACTTATTTTTTTATTTAAAATAATTTTCTATAATTTTTGAATGTTGGACGGACCAGGGCTCGAACCTTGGCTTTCCGTATGACAGTACGTAATGCTAACCACTCGGCTTTCGCGGCCGCCAATCCGATACATACATTCTCGTATATATAACATATATATTAATTAAATGTACCCTAAAGTACCGGTTCGGAAGGTGACAATTCCACACTTGCTTTTGTTTGTCGCTGAGGTGAAGTTAATAACCATTGCGTATTACGCATGCGCTGACACTCGCCCAAAGGCGACTTAATAAATACGATCTTTTAATGAAGGAAATTGAGTGGCATAATCCATGTGTGCAGAGAGAGAAAGGGCAATGTGAGTTTTCGAGAAGCTAAAATACGGTTAGTTATTTTAATGAATGAGCCAAAAATGACGATGCAAGTTTTGTTTCGGAAAGTGGAGTGAGCAACGTTGCGCATGTCCATAGAAGCGTAAACGTTTCAGCAAATCATTGTCATCGTTCTAAGAGTTCTTCAGCTGAAATGTAATAATAAATAAGAATTGCCGGATACCTTTGCTGGTAGGCTCTTTAGCCAAGGGCATTAACCCCATTAGCAACAAGAATACATTTTTTCTTAAAAAATAGCGTGTCAGCATTTGCATTGTACGAATATAAAACTGTTGCTTCGTAATGGGTGGGTGCGTCGATCAACAACTTCAACTCAAGAGAGATACTCGCACACACACACACACACACAACTAACGGTGTGGTAAATTAAATGTCATTACATTTGCTAAGACATTAGGGTCCCATTAATCATAAGTAAGAAGTGAATTAAGAAAAGAGAAAAAAAAAACAAATATAACACAATTGAAGGAAAAAGCATAAGAAAATAAGAGATACGAGTAAGTACAACTAAATGAAAATACCGAAAATTACCACACTTTACAACAGTGCTCCTTAACTTGTGTGTTTTTATTTACTATTATTGTAATTTATTTATTTTTTTGGATATTTTTTTGCTGTCTTTTTGAAATAACAAATTTGAGGTCAGCAGTTCGTCGTCGTCCCCTTTCTACACCACAAACTGCCATTGAACATTTCTTCCAATTACCGACATGAATTAGCGCATTGGAGTTGAAAGAAAATTTGTCGCTCCAACATTTTCCCAAAAAAAATCCTTTTTTCCTTTATTCGCCTACCGAACAACAACTTGCATAATTTGTTAGTGTGCATGTGCATTGTGTGGGTACGCTTTTTTGCCACTGATTGACTTTGGAGTTAACAGTTTTTGGTTCGTTCGCCTAAAAAATTAGTTAGCGCAAGCAAGAGCCAAGGAAAACATGAAGAAACCTATTTGTCCAACAAATGCTGACAGACAATAAGATCAGAACTATGTTTCAGAGACATTGTAGTTGCTATTGTCGTTGTTGCTGTTGTTTTCTATGAAAGTTGGCAGTCGTGCCGCCACGTTTTGACCAGTCAACAGCCGTACTTGGCGAATAAGTAAATTTATCGAATGCCCTTTGGTGAGGAACGACAACTTTTTGCTCCAACTGTCGAGACGTGGATAAGCAGAATGAGCTGACCCGGTTGGAAAACATATATGGTACACGTGTATTTGGATCTTTGCTAAGTGCTGAATCTTTTAGCTCATCTGCTGGACTGTCCATCTGGCTGTGGTTGCGCTACCTGGCGCTTAAGTGGATTTAAGTTAAACCGAACCCAAACTCCTTGAGCTTAACATTACAGACTGGAGAGGGTTTTACACTGATTAAGGCAGTGAGGCAGTCATATAAAGCACTCTAAAAGCTGCAACTTCCCAGCACAAAAGTCTGACAATAAAGATTCAAGCGAATGTGCCCCACTCAATGTAAGCAATGAGTCATGAGTGAATTAAACTTAAATTTCTCGCATGGCCGTGTTTATTGTTTACTCCTGCATAGGCACACCTTCAGCTTGCCCTATTAAGTCGTGTTATCCCTTTATTTGTTGTTGGTATGCTTTGCATGATCATTTGAATTTTCTATCACCACTGAACTTCCGTGACTGCCCACCACTTTTATCGTCCTCAAACTCAAAGGTAGCTTTGTTGTGTGAAAATCTCATAGCACACCACAAAAGGCAAACACATTTTCTGGGCTACCCTTGTTATTTATAGATACATATGTATATATGGTATAAGTATACTTTCGATCATGGATCTTGCTTTATAATTAGTAAACATTAAAGAGGTGCTAGTATTTACTCAAACGAGTAGTGTACGAGTATGTAAGCTTGCTGTTAGTATTATAAGTGTGCATTTTAACCAACTTTTTTGATTCCCTTAAAAAAGAAAGTCTATAAGATTTCTTTTTTCACCCTTTTGACGTGATCGTACAAGCTTTGAAGCTTGAAAGGGGTAAGCTCGATCACTATAAATTCAATTTTTCCTAAATTTTCATACCCTGAACGAACAAATTAAACTATAGCTTATAAAATTTCTAATTAATCGATATTGAAAACATAAAATGGTCATCGAAGTAGCTCGTTCAGTAGAGCTTAGTCGTCGCTCTAGTTTCTTTATTTATTTGCTGACGGTTTGGTTTCCCTAGATCAATGTTTTATTCATAGTAAGCAAAACTGCAACTCCTATTTTTAATGCTCCCTTCTAGCGATCATAAACTGTTAATTCTACTTACAGATACGAGTAAGTACCTACCTATATTACCGGAACGTGACAATATGTTACTTTCAAATTTTAATTTTTCAATTTTGCTTAATGTGGTTAAAGCAAGATACTTAGCTGCTGGCTTGAGGTCTTTTTAGCGCATAAACTTTTTGTATGCCATACTAGTTATTGCCTTGTTTATACATACGAGTGTTTCGCTTTTACTTTCGCATCATTATTGTGTACAATAGTTAGTATGCAACGAGAGTGTAAGCCATTTCTGAAGTGTAATGATCAGTGATCCTTCAACAACGAGATCAGTGAAAATGATATACGGCTGAAGTGGGTGATATGAATGTGAATGAAAAGCAATAATAAAAAAACTAAAATATGTGAGAAATGAGAGCAAACATGAGAGTACAGCAACACACGAGAAGTTGTGTGTGTGCATGTTATCGATCGATCGATCAAAGCGCGCATTGTCGCTAGACACAAATAGATTTATAGCACTTTCGCCACTTACCTGACTCTTTTATTAGTTTCGGTTTGTTCGTTATGCCATGCAAGGTCCATATGTGGCACGTGTGGGTATCTCAGATGGTCAACTAAAGCAAACAATTTGCGAAACGTTGCATGCCACATGCAAAGTCAGGACATAAAAAATAATTGGCGTGATTTCATCAATGAAAATATCAACGATGATCAATGCTTGTGGCAGTGATTGTGACGATGATCGCGCATTATTTGCATCGTTAAAAATTTGGATTTAATTTGTTTGCATGTAACTGTTAAAAGAAAATATCGATAATATAGTGCACGACCTTTACGATCTCCAACGAGTGTGGTAATGACATACTCGTATGTACGTCTAGTGTGTCTGTCTGTCAGCCTGGTCGCGCTCAAAGAGCGCTGATGATGATCGACAATTCCATTTGCTATTCGGCAATAATGCACATCGTAATCGTCATCGTTGAATGAATAGTCGCCTCGTCATCATCTCTGTTTGTGATGCGTGTACTCTTCTCATTACGGCAGTCAATTACGACGCTGCTCACTAAGTGGAAAAATGCACAGCGCATGCAATGTTGCCAAACATGCGATTTCATTGCAAAACAGATTTATGTGCGTTTCATAATTTTCTTTAGTAATTGTTTTAAACACTAAACGAAAACTTTTCACCATTCTTTTCAAATTTCTCTTTCCTAGTTTTTGCGCCATATGGTTAGATCAAAAGAATATACTCCATCACAATTTTCTCTTTAAGGCCGATCAAAGGCCGATCTGATGAGCTGCAAGCAATAGAATATCTAACCACTCGCGATGTCCATATGATTAACTGAAGATTTCTTAGTTTTTTGGATTTTCCCAATCGATCCAAAGAGACAGCGAACTCAGTCTTTCCATGGTTTTTTTTTGTTCCACGAACACTTTTCCTGTCGCAGGTGGATATTAAGATGATCTGAAATTAGAATTTCGAGGGTGAGTTTACCCAACCGTGGAAATCTACTATGAAGCAGGGCATTTCTCACAGTGTATGAATCCTAACTTGGCTTCTTCGGTTGGAATTACACTTTTTAATTAGCACAGAACGTGCTGCTCCTCAAACTCAGGCTAAGAATTTCAGAGCATGCCTACATCATGTGTTGCAATCAAAGAAAAATACTTCAAATGCTCATCTTGCAACAAAGTGCTTACCGGCATAATAATACTCGTTGCATGCCACACACGCACGCGCATTCAATCTATAACTTTGCTGCCAATGAATGGCTTGTCAGTCGGCGCGATTTTCCGCATTGTTGGCCGTCTAATGTGAAAATCATCAGCCAGCACAACAACAGCCAATTTGTAGTCAACTCTTTGTATGTGAGCAAGTGTATGTATGTGTGAATGTATGTGTATTGGATTGCATCGTGATAAATCGTGATGAAACAATTTTTTTTTTGTTGCAATAATGATTATGGCTAGAGTCAATAGTTGCTGCTATATTTGCTTGTTGATGCCATTGCTGTTGATCCTGTCTGCTGTCGTCGCTGCTGCGGCTGCGGCTGCGGCTGCGGCTGCCGCTTCTGTTGCTGTTGGTCCTCACTTGTTTGTTTCGTTTTAATTTCCATTTCCATTGCCAATTTCATTTTCATTTTCATTTTCATATGGCATTGCAATATAATACAACAACAACAACAACAACAACAAAAACAAATACAAATAAATAACAATTGTAGGTAATCATCCTCATTGCGCGTCGATGACGACTTGACTTCAGACTCAAGCCATTGCATTGAGTCCATTGCTTTACGTCGCGTTTAATCTTGAATGAACTCGCTTTTCGACATTGTCTTCGCATTGGCTACAGTTTTGCATTTCGTCCCGGCTCGCTTGGCAGTTTGCCGCCGCCACAGTGGCGATTGATGATGTCTACCGTTATTGGATACGGTTGTCGATTGTCGACTGTCGCTTGACTGTATGTATCTTCTTTTCTTCAACTCGTCACGAAGAGCTCACGAATCACCGATTGAATGATGATGTCTAATTGAGCGAAAAATCGTTGCTGATTGATTGTTTTCAAGCAGCGGTGATGGCTCTGACGGCAGAAGCTTCAACCAGCACCAGCAGCAGCAGCAGCAGCGGCAGCGCCAACAGTGGCATTCCAAAAGGTAACGAAAAGCAATTGACATTGCATGCAATAGATCATTGTGGTTGTTTTTGTATTATTGGTATAGTCATCTGGGCTTCTTTGTTGGTGTATTCATTCATTATCTGCTCTGCAGTGTTTTGCCTCACTGTTGGTAATTCCTCTGCGTAGATTCTGTTAAATAAGTAACGGTACTAAAGAAGACTTCACCTCAGGCCTAAGGCCGTACAGAGTTGTAAGCAGTTGTTGAGAATCGCTTATGAGGTCTGTTACAGAGCGAGGGTCCTATAGTTTTAAGACTAACGACATTTAGAAAAAATGTTTAAAAATTATTCTGGTCGTTCTTCCATGAATGGTTAGGGAATATCAGACCCTCTCTTTTCCTGTTCGACTTCTTTAACACTGAGGAGGAGAAAGGATCTTGGAAGAGTAGACTCAAGAGGCACGTAAAGAGGAACAAAAGGAGGCAATGCCGATGGTAGCGATCAAAAAACTTGCCTTTCATAGTTTATTTATTTATTGTGAATTCAGCTTTAATACGGTACTTATTGCACATAGTGTACTTAAGCATGTATACGTATGTATGTGTAGATATGTATATAAATTCATAGCAAAGTTACCAACCGTTAACTTTTTTATTTTTTTTGTATGTTTTGTGCAACAGCACCAGCCATTTAAATGAGGCTTCACATTTAAATCTTTTATTTATTTCCTTTGTTGTTATTGCACACAAATGGTCTGATTGATGTGTGTAATATGTGGCAAGAGACAACAGTAGGAGATCAGTAATTGACGAAAAACTCTCGCAAGCGATCGCGCCACGTGCTGAATACATCCGATTGACTGCAGCCGCGTTGCCAACTTAGGAGGAAAAGTAATTTCACTTTCCTTTGATCTCGTAAATGTCGAAAGTCTGTCAACATGTTGTAATAAAGATTGGAATTGAAATTAATGGAGGTCCTTACTCCCTCACAAACAAACAAACAAACAAACATACACGTACACAAATACCTGGATTCTTGTGCAGAGCACTTGTCGGGATCGCCAAAATAAAATTCCAATTAATTTTGCTTTTTAATTAATTTTCTTGTTGTCTGTTGATGTTGCATACTGTATATTGCCATTGCATAATTTTACTCAGTATTATTTAATCACACACAAACTTACATTCATACATTGCTTTGTCCATGAAAATTTCTAAGTGTTGTTATGCCATAAATTAAGGTGAAACGAAGCCAATTTTGAATATAAGCATGTTTGGGTATACATATGTGTGTATGTAAATGAGTTGTGGCTGCAATTGCTGCCGCTGCTGCCTATTTGACGTGTCACAGTCTCCACCATAAATTATGCGGCGTTTCGCAAGTGATCCGCGTTGCTGCTACATAAATTTTCGTTAGGCTCATCCGCATTCTGAAAATATGTCATGATTATGAAATATGTGCATAAATTATGCACGATGGTGGCGACATGGTACCAACGAGTACCTCAATTGTTCAGGAGGTACGGAGTTGGTGGGATAAACTTGGCAAATTCATTGCATAACTAGCAATTGAAGGATTATTTTCGGACGGAGGTGACATCTTTTGTAAAAGGTACTCCATTATGTTTACTTTAAATTGAAGGCTTGATTTACCATAGTTTATTATCCAATTTATGTCAATTATGCACCGTTTTGCTCTGTCTTGTCCCTGTTGTCGAAAACTTTCTGACAATCGCAAGCTTTTCTTGAGGCCAAATCGTTCGACATTGACAGGAACTAATGGTAATCACTTGGCGCAAGGTTCAGACTATAAGGAGGATGCATAAGAACCTCCCAATTAATGTCTCGAAATTTCTAGTGAGTCTCTAGCGACACGTGTGGACTAGCGTTGTTCTGATGAAACACAATTCCCATACTGTTGGCCAAAGCTTGGGGCTTCTGGGCGATTGCTTCCTTCAGATGGTTCGATTGCTTACAGTACAGATCCGAACTAAAAGTACCACCAAACACACAATAAAATCTTTCTGGCCGTCAATCCTGGCTTGGAGATCGTTTGTGCCGACTCACTGCCCTTCGACCACGGCCGTTTGCTGTAAATGATTCACTTTTCATCACCACTCACCATCCGTTTCAGAAATGGGTTGTTTTTGTAACGATTCAGGGATTCGCAGCTGGAAATTCAGTCCATGAGGTTGTTTCTCTTTAATCGAGTTTCTTTGCGTCCAGACTTTTTTCAAGTGGTTCTAAACTGTGTCTTGTGCAATGTTCAGCTTTTTGGTGATCCTGGTCAAATAGTGCTCGCCTGATGTTCAAACTCGACGATTTTCATTATATCATCGCATTTTCGCCGATTTGCCTTCCATGCCATGGAGTATCGGAAGTTACCTACAATATTAAAAGGAGCTCGTCATCGCCCAACTTTATTTTTCCCAATCAGTCTCTTTTCACTCACTTTTTTCTTTCAGTCGCTGCACGAAAATTCAACATTTAATTTCTCAAAACTTCTCTAACGAACCTCGTAATATAATTTTTCTCTTCAATTCTGTTGCTATTAGCAAATTCCTTTGTTGATTTACACAAATTATCACTGCAATGCGTTGAAAATTTTCAAAATATTTGTGCACAACAATGTTTCAGTTGGGCAGCGTTTGTTAATAAAAATCTCGAAAGTATAAACTGTAGATACATACATACATATGTAAATAGATATACACTCACTCATATGTACAGCCTTAAATAAACAAAGAAGCCCTGAAATTCCTTTGCAACAGACCATTTAACGCTTTGGCATTTGCTGCATGCAACCGAATACTCGACGAGCCGCAACTAATAATGCTCGAGACGTTATTTGGGCAACAACAATATGAACTTTATTAAAATATACTTAGGCTGCTGAGCATTAGTGTGAAAAATATGTGACAAAGTTCGAGAATTTCTTTTTAATTCTTTTGGACAGTTTTTTTGTTGTTGCATGCCACAAGCCACTTACGCATACCACAAACCAACTGTGCATTGTCGTGTTCATGCTAATTTAAGGCCAATGTTTTGTGGACAGTTTAAACTGTTAATGAATTTAGATGCGAGCATATTTCTGTCCTGGAATACAAAAAGAGAAACAACAAAAAATGTTGTTGTTCAAAATAATTGAGTTCAGATAAATATGTATTTCCTATCTGCTGCTTGTCAACTCACACTCGGGAGAAAATATTGCCGCCGGGTTGAAAGCGTAACGGAATTGTCAAAGTCTTGGGCAGTGAATTGGAGAAGAGTGAGAAGGGCAGCCGCCGACAGTGTCAGAGAGGCCCGTTATTGGTTTGCTTGCCACATCTCAAATGCATAATTTTGTACATTTGCTGACAGCTTTTTGACGGTAGGGTCAGGCTACTAATAGTCGGCTAATTGACGGTTACACACTTTTATTATTAAAAATTTGGTTACAATTTTTACACATTTTGACAAATTCAGTCTTTGTGTGGGCGTTTAAGATATTTAAAAAAATTTTCTAAATATTATTTCTTAGCCTTAATTCTTTCCACTGTTTTTATTCTAGTATATTTACATATCTATTTTATCCTTTGTACAACTTTTCCACTCAAAATTCATTGTTTGCGGTGTGGCATGTTGAATGCTCGAATTAGCTTTGAGTCGCTGCACTTTGGCGGCCCAGACAATAGCAATGTGTCCCACTTTGCTTGCGTTGCTGTTGTTGTTCTTTTTTTGCTACCACCCTGAAGGCCTTTTTCTCTTGCAAAGTGTGTGGCCAAGTGAAAATTTTAAAATTATTAAGAGATTTAAGGTGCAGCCAATATTATAGGTTCATGAAGACAGCTCTCGACTTGTTAGACTTTTTTTGCAAGTTAAATATCAAAATTCATTTAAATAGATTAGTCCGTTGGGAATCATTGTTTACTAGTGCGATGTAAATAAATTCTGATTCTGACCAACTAAGACGAGTTAAGAGAGCAGGAGAACAATTACAACAACTACCATGTGTTTGGTTTTTGCTTTTAGCAGAGCGATTTGAATATTCATTGCCTATTTTTTCTCGTTTTCAAATAGAAAATCAAATAGAATTTATGTAAGCAAAACACCTTGCCAACCGTGAGCCAAATCAAGCTAGACTACTTTTCTCGAATATTCACATGCTCTACACCAGCATTGCTTAGAATCATTCGCCAGACTTATTCATGGTAAAGTATTTCTAGTACTCAGATAATTTCCAAGCTCAGTGAGCCGCTAACGGCATAATCAGTCTTCAGATACACTATTAATACCTCTGTCCACGTTATTCTTAGCAATGTTCGATATACCATATATGTATTCATGGAAACGTTAAATTCGCTCAAATAAATGGTCTGTATAGTTTTAGCCAGGTTTAACAAGGTCTCAGTTTACATTTCACCTAAGCCAAGCAGTTTCGCTCCTTGAATTCAATGACAGCACTATTTGTTTATGTGCTGTTGCATGCATCACTGCATATCTTTAGCAGCGTATCTAAATACAATTGCCAATTTGACATGGAGTGGCTACAAAAGTTTAAAATGTGTTCAATGTCTATTTGTATGTGCAATGAGTATTAATGAGTCATTGAATGAACAGCTACGGATCGCTACTCACTTCTCCAGCGCAGTGTTGCTAACGTTTATAGTAAATTAAAATACATATATTGAGTTAACAAGACAAGTAGGCTCTGCTGAAGTCACAGATGCAATACAGAATGAAATATCCCAGATATTCAAGGAAAGCCCACAGGATACCGATTCTCGAGCCTACGACTGAGCTGCCTAAGATGATTACAAGCTATTGAAATATTGAGCCAGTGCAGAAAATTCAATTTAATATAATTCACGTCACATTTTACAATTAAATTGAAGCATTGGTCATTAGATTTGTGATATGGATGTTTTTTCTGATGATAAAATCAAAATTTTTTTAAATTTTTTCTCATTTTAATGTATAACATTGTATTTTACTTTATTCCATTTAAATTCCCGTTTCTACTTTATCTATTGTATTTTATTTTAATTTTTGTTTTTAATTTTTTATTGCAACCAGATTTCTTTATATACATATATGGTATGTAATTATTGATCCCCGCAAAGATTTTATTACAAGTTACATTTATAAAGAAATAAATTTTCAACAAAATACAATATTAAATTTTGACAATTTTTCTTCCGCTTCCGCTTCTCTCAGTTCTTGCTGGGAGTTACTTGCGCACGTCAAGGCTTTTATCAATAACGCGATGGCATGCTGCGCGACCTTCGAGCGCAATCGCAAAATTCTGGACAAGTATTACCTTGATACAACCGGCGAGGTCCACCAAATGAACGTTCGGCTGCCGGTCGTGCCACTGGAGAGCAGCCATATTTCGCAGCTGCTATAGCCTGTACTGGCGTTGAGTAAGGCATCGGAGAAGATGAGCGTGAGACACCACGGGGACACTGTATGCTGCTGCCTGAACTAATAACGAACTGAGATCTTTGCTGCGAGCGTCCAATCGGTGGACAAGATTTACTGCGATGTGGTATGGAGTAAGTACGCGCTGCGGCACGCACCATACTTTTATTATCACTAAACATATCATACGACACACTCTGGGAGGCTTCGGTGATGCCTAAGCCGGAGAGTGTCAGCCAGTAATCGGTATAGTTACGAAAGTATTGAGGACGGCCGGTTCGTGGACATTTCTTTGGTGTTGAAGCCATGACCGGGTTGGGGCAAAAACTTGGCGATGCGGCAGTGGCATTATCTGAGCGTGGACAAACATTGAATGAGACATTCGAGCGTCCACTTGGCGCTCCAACGTCGAAAGTCCTATAAACTGGTTGCGCTATGTCGTACGTGGCATTCGGACCGGATACGTTGTAGGTCGCCTTAGGATGACACACGCTGTAGGTAGTATTCGCAGCACGTGATTGCGGGACATTGTAGGTAGCATTTGCCGGGTAACGCGGAACATTATAGGTGGTGTTGGGAGGCTGTTGGCCTACGTTATATGTTGCATTTGCGGCACGTGGAACATTGTACGTCCTGTTATTCCCCGGGCTGACGTTATATGTGACATTGGGAGCACGTTGTATGTTATAAGAGGTGTTTCGTGGTGAACGGACATTATATGTGGCATTCAAGGTAGCACAACTACGTTTTAAGTTCCTCGGTTCACATACGTTATAAGTGGCATTTGCTGCGCTCCCATTGTAAGTCAAATTCGCCGAACGAGAAGGCGTTGCCGTTGCACAATTTATTGGTGTGGTCGAAAAGGATGACGGGAATTCTGGTGGCGTATATTGTGAATCATCGGGATGCATTTCATAAATAGTCGAGCACATGTTGGGCATTTGTGGCGTTGGAAACCCACCAAAACTTGAATTTTGATAACTAGAGGCTACACTATCCGGATGCGGGCATGAATCAATAACACCGCCACCACCACCATCATTTGAATACCCCTGACTGCTGTTAGCATACATGGATTCGATTTCTTTAGCTGCAGTGCATAATATCTCCCAAAGCGTACGTCGGTTCTGGATAACGCCGCCCCTGCCACCGCCTTTCAGTCGCTCCCTGTGCTGCTCTTCGAGTAGAAATCGTTTCATCTCCGATAGCTTCTCCCATTTGGCATACTGATTCTTGCGGAGCTCGTCGTAAAACTCCTCCTGCTGTGCACGTTCTAAGTGACACTCGAGCTCTTCTCTGGTGAGTGTAAAGAGTTCGGATGGCGATAGCTTAAGCTTGCGTGCCCAAAAGAGTATCTCCTTTTTGGTTAATTCAGAGAGATCGTCATCTTGCAGCGGATTCGGTTTTTTGCAATCCGAAGCGGTCGTTGAGCTCATGATGATGAGGAGCGGCTCCGACAAACGAGAAAAGCGATTTTGTAACTTTTGTTAATTTTTTCGGTTGTTTGTGGTAATTAAAAAACTGCGAATTTTTCTGTTTTGTTTCTCACGAGAAATTTAGTTTAAAAGTCAATTGTCAGAGAGTGACTTAACGGTGTACGCTTTTATAGCAAAATAAAAACAAAATCAAGAAAATAATTTTTGTTCTTTCGAAGTGTGCTGAAGCGCATAAATCTTTTTAAATAATGGGAAATTTTAGGAAAGAAATAGTCGAACAAGTGGGTAAAACAAGTTACGGGTAAAATTTAAACTTTTTTATTTTTAGTTTATTTTTATTTTAATTTTTTTATTTATTTTTTTTTAATTTATATATTATCTAGAGCAATTTATTTTAATTAGAGGAGTATGTGTTTTGTTTTGTTTAATTTCTTTTCTTTTTATTTATTTTATAAATTTAATTATAATTTTACTTTCCTAAATTTATTTTCTATCTTAGGAGAACAATGAGTTTTTGGCTAACGAATTTAATATATTTGTGTGAAAAAGTCGTTAAATGTGAAAGAGTAAATTAAATGCAAAGTAGTGACCAGACACCTTTAAGTGTACTAAATCGGCTAAAGGAAATTCGTTAAAAGTTATGGTCAAATAAGTGAAGAAAACTTAATTAACTCGTTGCCGCAACTGACAGGCGCGGCAGCGGCAAGCAGCTGAAGCAGAAAGCGGAGGCAATGACAATGGCTATGGCTATGGCCACTGGCGGCGCTCTCAAATACGGTTATACCGTATGTATGTACTGTATGTTTGTATGTATGTGTGCACATGCTACTTCTGGCGCATTGACGGCAACATTTATTGCTTGAATTTAATTATGATTGCAATTGGCTGGTGGAAAATGGAAGGAGTCATGGACAAGTTCATGGCCACCAAAACGTTTGGATGTGCAGGCACAGAGTCGGCTGTCTTTTGTTGCTAAATTATAGCTGCTGTTTGTTGTTACGATTGTTGCTGTTAATGCCTCGCTTGCTGCAGTTGTAATTGCTATTGTCGATATCTTCAATTGTGTTGAAGTTGCTGATGATTCTCGCTTTGGTTATTTGGTTATGGTCTGCTGTTAACAACTGGCGTCTGCCGTTTGCTGTCTTCTTACTTAACGAATTTGTAAACAACGCTGCTTGTTGTTGCTTTAATTACACACTTATAATTCATACAAGACAAGAAACGTATAAAAAATGATTTTTAGCGAAGTTACCCGTTGAAATAAATATTGACTGGATGGAAGCGATAAACGAAGCGGCCGATCGCAGTCTGACCTTGTTTGTTTTTCACTTTGTTGGTAATTTCTGATTTTATTAAACAGTTAATTATTGACATTGTTGGCTTGACAGCTTTATTGATTGGTGTTTTTCATAATATGTGTAAATTTAAACATTATACATATGTACCATATGTATGTTCGGTTTTTAATTTAAATTCGAAATATAAGTGACGATCATCTTCAAGAACACCGTAAAGCCTCCGAAAGCTTTTGTCGCGGTTAGAGGGTATTTAAAACGGGAGGAAAATAAATTATGTTTTTAACCTGAAGATTGGCGCTGAGTTTTTTGGATGGATGCGTTTAATAAAAGCGACAGAACTGTATTTCTAAGTAAATTTGGTGGTACTTACCGACTGAACTGATGACATAAGTCGCCGGTGGCTTTAAAACGCTTCGCGCATACGCACCGCGCAGTACTTCCAGTGCACACGGTTCGGCTGTCACCAAAAGCATACCGGGCGCCACATGACCGGCATATTTGAGTGCACGCGTGGCGGCGGTGAGTGGCGCATTCCACCAACATTGCGCATTAGCGGCGAGGAAGTTCTGGAAAGAGAAGGGAAAAAGAAAAGAAGACGAGGCATTGGTGTCAGTTATATCATAATTTATTTCAAGAAATCTCCAATTGCCAGGAGTGGGTTGTTATTTTCATTATTCAGACCACTGTTAATGGCAATCTTAATGGCATAAATAATAATATTTTTGCGTCCTCAAATTCTTAACCGACAGTTAGAAAAGAATATGCTCAATTTCGTAGAGGTTGAACTATTCAAAAGACTTTCCATTTTTGTCTTTCTGTCAAATACATTTCTATCAGTCTTCCAGTTGGGTTTAGTGAAATCCAAACATAAATGTTGTAACTCATTGAGCGTTCAAAACTAATTTACAACAATGGCCGAACAGCTGAATCGCTACGTGGTGGTATCAGTAAGCCACAAGGCTTAATTTAATTCGCCCTACAACAACATCACTTTGCCAAATCACCAGTGATAACCCTAAATTATACGATACAAAGCCCATAGTGGGCCCAAAGTTGTGAAATGTTGATAGATGGAAAGTAACACCCGAAGGCTTTTATAGAAAATGGCAGGGCACGCCCACTTAATGGCATAATGGCAGCATAGGTGCCAACTAAACGATAATCACACATTGACAGTTGCACATTGACACAGCAAAGGTAGCAGCTACCTTTTTCAGACGAGCACTGACTAACCATTAGTTGTCGCTGGATGCCTGCTCTTTGCCACCTTACATTGGTACAATGATTTAATGCAAAATGTTTTTATTCATGTCTGCCTTTGAATCAAATCGGAACGAATGAATGTTGGCCGGCTGCAATGCAAAGAAAATGGATGCAACTTGCCACTGGGCTGCAACATGCTTTGTGGCTGCCTGCCTGCCACACTCAACGGCCGATAAATCGCTAGTGCAACTGATAAATCATCGATGTTGCATGATTGCTGGCAGTGGCAAATGCAAATTTTCATGCTTGTTGCAAGTTGCTAATTTTTATTTTGTTTTTTGTGTTTGTTTTTTTTTTTGCAATCTATCACTTGCAACCGCCAGTCGCAGTATTTAATAGCAATACTTAGCAGCGCATTATGTGCAAGTAATCGGCAGCTATTTGGTGGTAGCTCCCAAACATGCTGATATTTAAGTGATGTGTTGTGGCTGCTGCTGCATTTGTGTTTACATGCTTTGGCGTTGTTGTTTTTGTTGTTAGTAATGCTACTGCGGTTATTGGGAATATTTATTAATTTCTTGTTTTGTCTTATTTTATTTTACTAACTTTACTTAACCGCACTCAGCCGAGATGTTAGTACTGCGGACTACCTTTGGGAGGGTTAGGTTTGGTGTTTGGCCAGGCCAATATCTATAGATTGTATACAATAAATTTTAAAGGAAAGGAATGTCAAGCCCACCGAGTATATTTCTGACATGAAATAAAAGCTCCTCATAAAAGTCCATCGGCCGTTCGGAGGTCTACGATGACCTCAAGATTTCTTCCGAATTGCAGCTCGATAAAATAATTTTGCAGAACTCTTTCGCCTACAGATAAATATCCTTGCAGAAGATGGTATTCTGAAGGAAAAGAGAAAATAAAGAATATGTTTCTCAATATTTAAGGCAATATCTGAACGCTGAATAAGACTGCACTTTTGTAATGAAAATTATATGTACCGTTACACCATTCATCATATGCCGTTGTGCGCGAATGCAATCAACTTGCTGCCCACAATGATTACAGTGAACATATGTCGTTACTCAATCATCAGTCGTAATGAGATCGGTGACTAGTCAGCTACTGCAGCGCCAGTCAACAAAGGCAGACAAAGCGTGTGAATGTGCCGAAAGAAACAAATTGGAGGGGCACTTCGCATGCCCTTCAAAAGCTTGTTGGTAGCGAGATTGATGGCTTTCGTTGACAAGCATTTGGACGCACAAAGAAAATTGCAGTGCCAATGGGACATGTGCCTCAATGTAGGAAGGGCGATCCATCGTTGCTTGGCGGCAACTGTTGCTTGTAGACCAATGGCTTGCATTGACTTTAGTTATGACAACTTATTAGGAATTGCATGTAGAAATTACAGAAAATTCATAGAAGAAAACAGCGACTTCAAACATATTTTATAAATTTATTACTTTACTTGCTACACGGAGAAATCTGAGATGCGAACTTCATCTCATTTTCGCTGTGGCGCCAAGTGTGTCTCTGCGGACCATTTGATTGCCTAGGTTCTTAACCTCTATTTGCCCATAGATATGTAGGCCGGCATTCCACGATGTCTTCTTGGAATCGTCTTTGTTGTTGGCTCGTTCTTCGCGATTATCAATTTGCTAGTCCGTCAAAGTGTTGTCCCGCCCTGTCATTAAATACATTTTACACACTCGTACACATACATACGTATGTATTTGTGTTAGTCTAGTGTGTTTTACATCATTTGGACATTTTTCCAACAACAACAATATTTAAAACATTCGCAAATAAATGAGCTGTCGTGTTTGCTATTTTGCTCATTTATTGTGTCTTCAATTATTGACAACATGATAAACATATGTGCATGTACGTGTAGACATGGAAGCACAAAAACGTAATTCGAATACCCTGTAGGACTTATTTTAATTAAAAACGTTTTTTATTATTATTCTTTCGAAGTCGTAAATTATTTTTGGAATTAAATTCAGACAATTGAGCTCTATCTACTCAATATTTGTTGTTCTCCAGAAGGCATTTCAAGAAAAATCCCCGTTTTCTGGCAGAATTCCTGTGGTTCAAATTCACCATTAAGCTACCTCTAGAGTTTCTTTTGGTTAAAGCCAAGCATCCCAAGTCTATATGATAATTGTTTATGAAAAAAAACGCAAAACTTCTCTACTTTCCAGAAATGTCTTAAGAAAGAGATGAAACATTTTTGGGGAACTGGAGGCACTTGAAACTTATAACAAAAAATTGATAGTATGGCCGCAAAAGCAATTAGCAATAATAAATGTTGATGAGATATATTGAGAAAAAACGTTAGTTGAAAACCAAATTTGTCACACGTCTCTTCCCAACAGGGTATTCATAAGTGCGGGGGCATTTCGGTTGCCTGATGTGTGGCATGGCTATCAAAACGATGGGTATGGTATTCTCCACATATCTTGTTCTTGCTCTTTGAGAGCAAAAAAGTCAGGGCAAAGAATTCTAACAGTTTTTTCTCAAAGGCAGACTTCCTGCTGTGATTGTTTGCTATTTTCTACGCTCCGTTCTTGTGGCGCTTGTTACGCCAGCGGGTGTTGCCACATTCGAAATGCAGTGCAAAGTATGTGTGTGTGTGTGTGTGTGTGTGCGCGCGCATGTAGTTATGAATGCGGAAAAACTTAATAGCAAAGAAGGAGAAAAAGTTAAAAAGAAATGATTGATTTATTTATTATTGCACAGTGTGACGGTCGGAATGCGTTAGAATGGCCAGTTTTGCTAGCAGCGAATGCCGTGAAGGTCATGAACATGAGCTGAGAGTTTGTTGGCTTTAGCTGAATGATGGAATGCGCTCAATAAAACTTATTCTTAAAAAAATATCAAACGAGCTCTAAAGATATTTCACAAAAGTTGCTTAAATCACAATTTTCATAACATTCCATTGAGAGCTGAAAATTCTTCATCTAAAATTGTCTTAGCTCCACTTAAAAGCTCTCGATTGTGCCATTCATATGTATGTATGTACATAATAAATCAATTAATTAGACAACTTCACGTTGTTTTCGACATTGTTCTTCCAGTATGCCCCTGGAGCCTAAAGCCGAGTCATATTTTCGCCTGCCTGCGCAGTTGCTTGTAATCAATCAGTCAATTAATCGCAAATGAAATAATGACATTTCCCTTTACTAATAAGATTAATGTGCCACTTCTGTATGCGCTTATGTACATACCAGTATGTATGTAGGTATGTGCGAGGGTTAATAATTCATTCGTAGGCAAGCCATCGACTTGCTGCTTGTGACAGAATTCTCTTTTAATTTCCGGCAGCGAAACGGCATATTCATCATAATTAAGAATTGAATAGGTTGCAGCAATTGTTGCAACAGAGAGAATGCCTTAATGCATGCAAAAAATTCCATTGATTACCCAAAAATCAATGGAAAGATTAGAAGAACGGACCCAAGTAACTAAAGTAGCTAAAACTCGGTATATAATTTGAAGATTCCACAGCCCTTTTTTGATAGAATTATAAGGAAATTGAACGTGACTTACTATTTCTTCATTTATTTTATTTATTATTCCATTTCTTTAACGTCCATCAAATAAAAGTATGCCTCTGACTCTTTGCAAGTTCTAATGTGTCTTACCTCAATTTAGTTGAGAATTCTTGTGGAATTTCCATCAAAGTTTTTACCTTGACCTGTGTCCAACACAAATGCTGATGATGCTCTGCAATCGAAATGGAGTCACCTCTTTTTCTGAGTTGGTACATATACATATGTATATATTTGTACACATTTGAGAGCTGAAATGCATGACCATTCATCCATCCATGTCGATTTGGGCCATAAAACACGCTAGCACACACACACACGCTTTGAAGGATAACTTCTTTGCAATAATGACTATGCACCTATGCACCTCATGCAAACACTCATCTACTCGTACATACGTGTTCACATACAAACTGCACAGTTCAAGGGCTTTGTACAACACCTATTTATAATTCACCTAAGCGAACTGTTGAGCTGAGCAATCCATAATTTGACGTTGCATGCAACACGAACGAATAAATCGGAGACCGTAATGTGAAGTATCGAGTCTTCGACATATATTCCGCGCAAATCCAGCGTGTGTGTAGGGGGTGTGTACGTTGATCATTTCCGTACACGAAACTTTTTAGCATTTATGGGTCAGCACGTCGTGGCTTTTCTATCTGTCAGCTGTCGGCTAAGGCCCAAAGTCGAGGAAAATGGGCAAAAGTTCACAATTTTTAAAAGGACCTTCATGTTTGATTGGTTTTCGGTGTTCATGGGCGAACAAATTCTTTTTTCATTTTAATATATTTGTATACATTATTAATTTTTTTATTTTTGAATCTACAATATATACACGTATTTTTGTACCGTAAATTTAGCATTGAAAATTTAGTAGAATAATGGACAACTCCTGAGTTTAACTGCTAACGATAGAAACATTCATGGAGATTTTAGCGAACCTCATGCACCTCTCTTCTATTCTTCCTACAAAAGTCAGTGTAGGCAAAGGACGGAATAGCTGCTCGGCCTCCTGGTGCATTGCCACGGCGAAAGCAATGAAAATTACATGTGATTTTGCAATGATCTCCCCATCCATTACAAACCCAAAAATGATCAAATTCACCCACCGACCGCAAAGCAATCGCGTCTATCACTCATATCACCCCTCAATCACAATGTGAAAAATAGCAGCTCATGCTACATGCATACATACATACACGTACATACGAGTATGTACATATGAGCCACGTAGAAAGTGTGAGTTAACGGTGAAATAGTGATACTTTATTAAATTTTGCTAACAAGACATTTGCTATTTTAAGGCGACAATCGCTTGGCTGACGGCTCGCTGGCATTCCACTAACTACGCCTAATTACGAGTCTCTGTATGTGTGTGTGTGTATTTTGCATTTTTCACACGCCAACATGAGTGACAGCAAGCAATCCAATATGTTGTTGTATAGCAGCAGCCACGACAACAACAAAAACAATAGCTGTATTAAAGCCATTAACGACAAACAACGCCACAGATGTCAATAAATGTCAACGATCAAGCGGTTAGCCGAAAACGACCAATAACGGCATTGACGACTCAGTGAAAATACGAAGTCCGCGTTGCCAACTGCACAACTCGATGTGTTGCCAAGGCAAATGAGCACCATTTAGGAATGTGCGTTAACCTTAAGGAGATCAATATGAAATGGAAAGAAAACAATAACAATGTTGTGTTTACTTGTTGGCAACAGCAACAGCAACAACAACAATAAAATACATAAACAAAGCCGCGTCATGAAAGTGAAAAAGTGTAATTGAGCCGCACTGAGTGGTGGGAGCTGAGCTCCAGCACATTTAATAGGCATTTTCACTTTTCAACACGAACGCAACGGATCGAAATGGAAAGCCAAACCATATTTACATCACTCTGTTATTATTATTATTGCTGTTAGTTGTTGCGCGTTGTTTTTACCAGCCGCCACTAATGAACCTGAGCGACAAAAGTGTCACCAGTCGCCAACAACGAGGGAGACACGCCGACAGGGGATTTCGTGCAACAAACAGCATAAAAATGTCATAAATACATGTTACAGACCCACGTCGGCCATGCACGCCGGTCATCTTGCCGATTGTGCCACATTGCAACAAACCACGTATGTTTTTGTAAAATGAAGAATATTTGTGGAAGCACAAAAGTGTTTACACTCGTATATTTGTGGAAAGGCTTCGTAAAACGTGGAAATGGTGGATGCGGAGGGTTCAAGATTGTATTGATCAATTGCTGATGCTTGTTAGCTGCCTCACCATTGCCCGATTTTGGTGGCGCAAATGATGTGAACAATGAAAAACAATAACAACAACACCAACAAAAGCAGCACTTTGACATTTGCGAGCGCGACTTTAAGGCCATCGAAGTACTCTCATAGCGACAAGATCTATGGCGACGATGCCGCGCCTTAAAACGCAGGGCAGGCAGACAGATATACCATACAGACAGTCGTGGCGTATTGATGGTGGTTTGAAGGGTGCCTCGAGTAGCCAATTTTGCAGTAAGAAAACTAGAAGTGTTTTCAATTTTGGTTTAGTGGTAAAATGTAGACTAGTTCAGCGGAGGACCTGTTGAGACTTATGAAAGGTTTTTCTACAAATTATATCTCTGCCTTTCCTGTTGTTGCCGCAAGAGCTAAACTCCTGAGTAGACCTTTGGATTAGTTCAAGTTAACCAAATTGTTAAAGGTTTTTCCACTCGGCTTTTAAAATCCCGAAATGAGTCGTATGATTGCTCATTCGCAAATAAATAGACACAGTGATCATACTTTGACTATTGGCTCAACCAAAACCACATGTCTGCATTTCGTTTTTCGTTCGTAAGGACAACACGAAGCAAATGAATAGCAAACAATTCTGCGAAGTCAGACCGTGCGACAGTGAACATGACACGCGTACTAATTGCCAACTTTTTTGGCCAATATCGGCCGCAATGAGATCTGTGAAGTCGTTGCAAATACACAGACATATCTGAAATGCACCATTTTTGGAAATTTCTGTGTTGTTTTCAGTTACGTGTGTCAACGACAATGGACGTGCAACACGTACAATACTTATGTAAATATGTACGATATATACGAATACATACATACTATGAGTCTAAGTAATATATGATGTTTGCTTATTTGGTGTGTGTAAGAGTGTTGCACATTGGGTGGCGTGTCTGGTGGCAGTTTAGTGTGGCAAGATATTTATTTGCAACAAATGGCAAATTATTGTTATTTTCGCGGTTGGTTAGTCAAATAAAGTGTTTTTGTTAATATGTACTCATGGATCGTGATGAGAACACTGTTTCGCTTTTTGTGGGCGTTGCACGTTGTAGTAAAACGAAAGAGACAAGGCGATTGACTTGGTCAGTGGAGACTTTTTGCTTAGGCACGATTTTGAATGTTATTTTATTGTTTGTTATTTATATGCAATTATTTATAGCAAAGCATTATTTAGAGGAAGTAGTTGACTTTGTATCATTTATTAACATATTGATGAAAAACAAATTCAATTTAATGGTTTTGTAAAAGATTTCTAATATTTTTAATTTAGTTGTATTTCATTTCATTTTATTTTACTTTATTTTTGGTTTTTTCGTTTTTTTTTTGTTTTATTTAATTTACTTTATTTTAATTTAATTTACTAATTTAATTTTATTACAATACAACAATGCGCGGGTATTTAACCGTGAGAAGAATCCCGTTGCTGTTGTGCCGTCGAGTGAAGGTGTCACTAGAATACTTGGGGCAAAGACTAGTAAAAGAGACTCACTTGGTTATAAAGGGTGATCCAAGTAGAGGTACTTTTTTCATAACTCTTTTTTGGACATATCGCGCGTGAGTTGTGTCCAGGTCTCAGTTATTTTTGTTCGATATTGTTTGGCATTTCCTCATGGAAAGAACTACGCTTGAACAACGTTTGCAAATTGATAAACTTTATTACGAAAGCAAGCGTACAAAATACTGCTTTTGCAAGAACTGAAGCCGCCCGACTTTCCCAAGCGACATCACTTCATTCTATGGACCCTTGAAAAGTTCCAAGAAGATCCGACGTTTTTGAGCCAAATTTTGTTCAGCGATGAGACCCATTACTTGCTCAATGGGTATGTAAACAAGCAAAATTGCCGCATTCGGGACGAAGACCAACCCGAAAAGATTCGAGAGCTGCGGTCCAAATTTCTTCAAAAATAATGCCGGTGGGAACGTAACCGTCAGTGGCGACCGTTACCGCGCCTTGATAACCGCATTTAATGTCTGAAATTGAAGCTCGTTATCTCGGCGACATTTGGTTTCAACAAGACGGCGCTTCGATTCAGGCCTAGGAGCAAAACATCACGCATGCTGTTCACCAGTTACCAGTCGTAGAGCTCGAACGAGTCATTGAAAATTGAACTCAATGGATGGACCATCTTAGACGTAGCCGCAGCCAACATTTAAAGAGATAATCTTCAAAAAATACATGCCAAAGAAGGATCTTTCGAATGATAAAAACATTCCCCATTAAATTTGATTTTTTTGTGGTTTTTTTGTAAGTAAGTATATATGAATTTATTTCCACTAAATGTTCGAAATGTTGGTTGCCACTCCATAACATTTGTAAATCGTTGCCACTTTTGAGTATTTGAAAAAGATGCTATGAGCTTCATAGCCGCCGCCGTCGCCACACAGTCAAGTCATTGTGTTAATATCTGTTGGTTAAGTACGTACTGATATACTTATGTATGTTATGCTTAATCATTTGTACATATGTACATATATGCATGCCTCTGTGTGAAACATATCGAGCAGAACAAATGCGGGGCACATACAAGATTATAAAATTTACCGCCTGCAGATACGGCAGAAATACGAGCGCTGGCTGTTAGTTGGAGTTGGAGTTGGAGTTGAACAATCGCTTTAAAGCCATTTGCCACAGTTCAAGCTTAGTTTTCATGGCATAATCATACATATGTACATATGTATAAATATCTTGTTGGTTTGCTTTAGTTTTTTTAATTTATTTCCTTTTCTGGGGTGCTCGACAAGTGTACCCGCATAACGCTGATGAAGGTGGCGGGCGGCGGGCGGCGGCCGGATGGTTGATTTGGCAAAACAGAAGCAAATTACATTAGCTGCTCGCTGGCGTTATGTTTATTTACTGCTGTTGCATCCACAATACGAGCAACCCAATGTTGTACATATGTATGTATATGTAAAGTAGCGTTAAATAATGTGACATTTTTAAGCACCTACAAGTGTTTGCCTGCCGGTATCGCTCTGTATAACATACCTAGTTAAATAATAAATGTTGTATTTTGAAGTATTTTTGATGTGAATGGTGTCACCACCGCCGCAGTTTCCCTTTCACCGGTGGCTGCCTATACGAGTATACTATAGTATTTGTTTTTTCATTTCAACACTTTGTTGTAATGATCGAGCAACCAAATTAAATTCAATTGAATATTTTCCCACGTGAATTGGGCAATTCTCACATCTTTTTTGATTCAAATGTGAATTTTTTGGTTGTTTGTAATTTAATTTACGGTATTTTTGAGTCACTATTTAATGCTGGATTTGAATTCGGTGGCTGAGAAACTCCCTCTCATTGAGCGTTTCATGGGGATTTGTTACAGAACTGCATTATTATGACGCAACACTGCCACATGAGAAAAAATGTGTGTCATCATATTCCACACAATGCCAACAAGCTCACCAGATATTCTTGCCCACACACTCGCATGTCAATGCAAATCTGATGCTTATCAAAATGTGTATTTTATTGCCAGGGCCAAAGCCCAAAGGACGAATGCGTGGACCAAACGAAATGAGATTTTGCTTATCGCACTTTTTCGAGAATATTTTGGCAGCCACACTTATGCAATATGCAATATATTTTGTAACATTTGCATTTGTGTGCCAATGGCATTTATTTTGCTTTACTTTATACATGTTCTTAGTGGATATATGTATGCATATACGAGTATGTTAGCTGCCAAAGGCCATTTGTGGGCTATAAAAAACACGAAAGATTATTTGAACATAAAAGCAATAAGGTCAGGCGAGTGTTGAAGGATATTATTCCTCGTTGTATGAAATAAAAATGATTTATCTTCGAGTTTGAAAAATAGTTACTTCTGAAGCATACATACACACATACAAGCATACATACACACATACATGCATAAAGTGTTAACTCTGTTGTGGGTTAGAATATTTACTTACACTATTACTATCACTAATCGCTTTTGAAAAAGATAACAGTAAAAAAGTAAAACATATATAAATAACTACGGACAAAAAACTGCGAGGAGGAAATGATGAGGAGGAAAGACTAAACAAATCAGCAATGTTGTCTGCACGTGATTTTTTAAATGAACTTTTCAATAAAGTTTGCTCAACGATATTATTTAACTTTGTTCTTTTATCTACATATTTCATTTCGCTACTCTTGTGTGTATGTGTATGTGCGTGTTTATGAGCGCGTGAATTATTAACATTGAATCGGTGCAAACATTGCTCACCGTTTATTCTTTGCGGAACTTCAACCATTTAACAAACATGAAAAATATATATACATATATACATATATATATACATACATACATACAGAAGTGTAGGTTCATATGCCCATAAGCGTACGGTAGACTTTTGGGTGTATGCTATGTGTGGATATACATACATACGTGTACATAGGTATATGGCTGTGTGGGCGCATGTCGAAGCGAGGTGTTGCGGCGTTTGCTGGAATTGCGTTTTCTATGTTAAGTGGCGTCATTGTCAGTTTCGCTGTCACAAGCGGAAACAAAAAGTGTGATTTTCCAACTCAATCGACGAGCTCCAGACACTCACCCAATATTCGCAAATATTGAATTATTCTCTTTTATTGTTATTGTATTTATTATTACACATTGTGTTTGTTTCCGTTTCACACCAATCGACTAAAAAGCGACTCGTGTGCGAACACTTGCGTGGGTTGCATTAAATAAATGCATACAAATGTGCTTATTGACATCGAAATACATAAATATACCTATAAGTATGAGGTAGTACATATGTACATACATATGTACCTGTAGCAGTTCAAGTGGCTGAATTTAGACAGGTGTCGGTATTGAATCATTTTTGAAAATTAATTGAAACGTCTGATTGATGTGACACACAAGCACCATTCCTCTGTTTTGAGCCATTGAGAGTGGATTGATTGAGTGGAAATGATTGATTTAATTATGTTTTTTGATTTTGATTACAGAAGCAGTTTGTGATATTCACAGCCAATGGAAGAATATGTGAGATTGTAGCTAAGGCCCTTTAGACGTGTGATTTCGAATGAGCCCATACTCTTTTCGGAGTTGGCCGTTACTTGATTTATACGCATCGTGCGCTGTGGTCAATATTCGATCAACACAGTTGCCAGCAGAGTCAGTAATTCGAGCAGCTATGAAGCAACTATGAAGTGTATTTATATATCGACATGTGTTTATATAGGTATATATATATACAATTGTCGCTTTAATTTGTGGTATACATTTTAATGTTTTTCCAACAAATGGAGGGACTTACAGTTTATTCTAAGCCGCCTCCGAACGGCCAATGGATTTTTATGAGGAGCTTTTATTTCATTCCAGAAGTACACGCGAATGGCTTGACATTCCCTATAGAGAATAAATAGAAAAACTACTTTCCTATAATTTGTAATGCTGGTCGAATCAGCACTCGAACCCTGGCCTTCAGTATGACAATAATAACTACTCGGCTATTGTAGTCGCACAATTTTTACTCTAGTGATGGGCATCCTCACAGAGGATGCTATTGCTGCTGTGTTGGAGAGTATAGAAAAATATCCAAATGTGACCATCCGCCATCCAGCGCAACAATTGGAGCTTTATGGAAGATTTTGCGGAAGGATCTTGGGTTGCGGGTTTTACAATATCTAACTCGTGCAAGAATTGAAGCCGAACGACCTTCAAGCGTCGCGGGTAGTCGAAAGGCGAATAGTTTCAAAGCATGATGGACAATAATCCCGGCTTTTGTATGTTAATACACAAGTAATGGTAATCCACAAGGCGTCGTTGATAAGCCGTTACACTGTTTGGTTAATGGCCATAATTAATGAGTTTTTCGTGCTGAACTGGAGGATGTTGATGTGAACGAACTTTGGTTCCAACATTGGCTGGAATTAATTCGAGCCAACTGCGGCGGTCACTTGCTTGAAATTAATTTTAAAACACAATGGCAAACCCTAAATTCTTGGCCAAATGAGTAATTTATATGCGTTTTATTTCTTTCTGAAAACCACATGTCTAAAAACACACCTTTTATATCAGATTACAACGATCGGCTATGTTCGAGGCGAAGCTGAAATTATTTCTAAACTCAATTACCATGTTTTCGAATCTATTACTATCGTATATTTGAAAAACTGAAATTCCCTATGCACGAGTGTCACGAATTTTTCTGATCTACGATTTATTGCTTATGGAGCAATCATACATATATTTTTTGGCCTACAGCATTTCAATGTAGGCAAAACTTAAAATCGAATGTTCAAAATTATAAATATATATATACAATATAAATATATATATGTATATGTATAAATATGTGTCCGTGAAAGTGATGTGGTGGATATCGCAACTAGTCCAAAATGTAACTGAGTTAGATAAAGACGAGCGCTTGAGATTAGTAACGCTTTGTTTACATTTAAATAGCATTTTATGTAATGGAGTCCACTTATAAATAAAGCCAAGCGGAGGTGCAAAAAACCCTCCCGGGAGCATTTGGCAGAAAAATAAATAATAAAATTAAACAAATAGTCTCATAAGGGAGAGCTTCAATGTCTATAAAGACTACAAAATATTTGCAAATATACATATTTCACCACTCTTATGCATCCTTAAAATCGTTGTTTGAACATACATATACCTATATGCATATATTTGTATTCCAGTTGTTTCACATAAAATGTGATGAGCAAACAAACCGGACATGGTGCTCAAAATAAACAAATAAACACACAAATTGGATAGGACATTGAGAGCTGCTGTTGTCATTCACAAACACATGAGTACACATGTACGTGTACGTATGTACCTAGAACAATAATTGGACATGCATGCTGAAGCTGAAGGATTCCATTAAAGTGTATAGAGTTTTATTGGATCTGATGTAGGGTGGGTGATTGTTTGAAAGCTATGATGAAAATAGTTGTTTTTAGAGCATCATTCATGCAACTACATATATATATATATACATATATAAGTTTTGAGCCTCATTGACGTTTTCCTAATACGAATTTCTTAGGGATGTTCTATCCGGAAGTGTATTAAGGCAATCATCTAGTACTCAGCTTGTTTCAGCAACAGCGGACACCACGCCGCGCCGAGACATGTGGCACGCACTTATTTCACCCTCATTTGATTTACAAACACCCACTTTCCGCCCTCAATTCGTCACACAATAATTAGAGCAATCGAGAAGTGTGGTTTGAAGAATTCATGTGAGGTATGTATGTACACAAATGTTTTCTTCTGAGTGATTCAGTACTTTCTCTCACACTCGGAGGGTGAAATGGCAGAAGTTTAGTTTTAGCAGAAAACCATTAAATTCGCCCACACATGGTCGGAAATTAAGAAGTTCTTGAGAATTTATTCCACTCCGCGATTTAGGGTGGGAAAAAACAATTTTTATTTTGTTAAAATTTAAAACCATTTCTCTTCTGAATGAAATTTTTTATCTAAAATTATAAATAAAATTTTTTGCTTGCTCTTTACATTTACAAGTCGATTTATGAAATGAAATAAAATTTTGCTTAAGGATCATCCTAATAGAAACATGTACATTACTACAACGCTAAGCATTTCAAATTGATTTTGTTCAATATTCTCGGTTTTTATTTCATTCTTAGGTATACTTATTCCTCCGCCATTCATACAAAGGTGTGTATGTATGTACCTACTCGTAAAAGTGTACAATCACATCAACTGATAGCCACTCAACCGTTTTCATTCATCCCTATTGATGCTTCACTTAGAGAGTTTTTCCTATCGGATTTGCACTAAATGAAGTTTATATCCGAGTTGCCATTAAATACTATTACTAAGCAATACATATGTATGTATGTATGTGCATACGTACACATAGTGTTTTGCTATCTTTTGCCATTCAATTGGAATGCATTGAAATCGCTCTATTTTCACCATTAACCATTCAACACGGAACTCGACTACTCACCGAGCTGTCTTCCAGGTTCTTCTCTTCCCTCTATCTGTGCAATCTATCTATATTATGCTTGCATGTCTGCCACCAACAGCTGTCTACTTAACCATATTTAACCAAGTCTACTCCGGGACTATTCTCAGGCATTTACTCGCTTATACATGTACATACAATTTTATTTGGAGCGAGTCTGTCAGCAGCTAGTTGTCAGCATTTATTTGAGTATTCCCTTCGCTTGTCAGACACAATTGCAGATAGTTGCAACAGACATTCATATATTGATGATAATAAACTGCCATATCTACTAAGTGCATACCTTGCGTCTCGTGTTTGTCGTGTGAAACTTTTATTTTAGTTTTGCAGCAACAAAAGTATTTATAAGCAAAATGTTGGCAGAAACAGAGCACTCAACTCAGCTCAGTTCGCATATTGCACATATGTACACGACATACACGTACATACATATATACGATGTCAGTTTGCATTGTCTTCGCGTGTCTGTCTGACTGCTGTCAGCAATTGTCAATTTTTGGCCTGACAGATATACATATGTATGAATGCAGGCATACGGAAGCGAAATATTTATGTACATATGTACATATATAGATGCATGTAAGTACTTTTGCATAAATACATAAATTGAATAGAGTAAAGCAAATTGAAATGAAATAAAATCTTATTAGTTTGCGCCACAAGGACCAGCGACTGACTCAATATTGTCGTTCACTGACAGCGAATCGTTGATTGTTTAGTGAAGTAAATAAGGTGAATTGCGAACTAAATATAATATTATTTATATTTGTCTTTGTATTGTTCTTATAGTCACAGAGCGCCAGATTTTTTGATATGCCTTTATAATAGTTCCAAATAAAGTTTTTATCGACAAGTGCGCTTGGCTCAAACAAATTCTATGTGAACTTCTATTTGGACAGACATGAGTCAGAGCTTACAAATATATTAGTATATACATTATTTTTTGGAAATGTTAAGGAATTCATCATAAAAAGATGAGAGCTTCATGCGCCTAAATGTAGAAAAGATTATTGGGTCGGAAACTTTTTGCCTAAAACATTGCCTACATTTAGGGTGTCAATATCATAACGGAAAAAGAGAAAAATAGAAAATAAGAAGAAATTATTTTTCAACAAATCGAGCGGCTATTTCTTCTATAGTAACTACAAACATTACGAAAACCCTTTCTTTAAAACGCTCACCATTTAACACTCTAGAGTTTTTATCAATACTATGTCATGTCATGCCATGCTTTACCACATGCCGCATTATTTACATATACTCGTATATGTATGCACATAATCGTAAGAATGTCAATGCCACATTGCTGGCAATGACCGCAAAAATTTATCTGCTCCACACACACACATACGTGTATATTCATATATTTACATACACATGGAAGTATTTAGCATAAATGCTACCAAAAGTAATTTTAAAACTATGCATGCATGTCCTAGTTGCTGCAGCCAAAGTCTTGTTAAAAGTTGTCGGGCCACAAAGAGGCCAAGCCCAGCCCAATCAAATGCCAGTCAGTGGTGCCATAATGTAATAGATTTCCGTTTCCGGTGGACAAGTAGAACGATAGTTATGCAATGAAGGTGCCACCACCTGCTCAAATATTTATACCTGGTACCTGGACTGGCGGCCGCGATAGCCGAGTGGTTAGCATTGCGTACTGACATTCGGAAGGCTCGGGTTCATATCCCAGTGCCAGCAACTTCCAAAAAGTTATGGAAAATTTATTTAAATAAAATATTAAGTTAAATTTTCTAATTGCGGTCGCCCTTCGGCACCCCTCCGAGTGTATTTCGGACATGAAATAAGAGGCTCCTCGTAAAAAAACCATCAGCCGTTCGGAGGCGGCTTAGTATAAACTGTAGGCCCCTCCATTTGTTGGAAAAACATCAAGACGCAAAACCACAAATTGGAGGAGGAGCTCGGCCGAAAATCGCTTCAGCGGTTACAAAGTGCCAATTATACCTGGACTAAATATTTAACTATGTACATACGGAAGGGTTGTTGCTAGTCTTATTACGCTACTTTTTTTGTTTGAGCTGATTTGTTTTAATAAAATATTTTAGTTTAGAAGATTTAATAATATATTTCTGGTATATTTTTCATTTTAAGGATACGATTTGAAGTGTTGACCTTTACTGTATTGGGGCAATCGCATTCAGACAAATTTATTTTAGATATTTGTATGACCAGGGTTTGGGCCCAACACCCTTCGGCTCGTTGCGCGTACTGTTACACCTACTGGCCACCTACTGCGGTTTCCTTGTTCCATAGACATTGCGCAATAGTTGCTTAATGTGTTTGTCGTATGTTATGCCATACTGGCAGATAAACATTAAAGTGAATAGTATATGTTTTATGTCAATGTGTTTGCTTGCATTTGTTTGTTTTTGTGGCTTTTCAGAAGTCGCTATTCGTGTTGGCCATTGACCCCAATAGTCGCTCCAATGGATTTGTTTCGACCCTTTCAATGTTTTTTGCTAATCACTTTTCGGTTCGTTTTTGCTTTCCGCCCGAAAGGATGTCGATGGGGCGTAAAAAAGGAACCTCGCTGTTGGCTTTAAAGGGCCGCTTGGAGTTGCTTCCCCATTTAAGTAAAAATATTTGTACACATATTTATCCATATACATACATGTGTACATAAGTATGTCTATAAGAGTGTGAAAATATATAAAGTTTATTTCATTGAACTGTTTTTTTCCTACGTGTATGTATTTCATATATATACGAGTATGCATGTATGTATATACACATGTGTAGGTATTTCATGTGTGTTTTTGTTGGTCTAGAAACTTATGTAACTGGCGCCTTTTTATCGCGCCTCTATGCGATTGTTATTGTAGTTGTTGTCTTTCTGTTTCGACAAACACATATAAGCTTCTGTATACACTAACTGTCTGTTTCCGCTTCCGTTTTCGTGGCAAGTTGCCACATATGCTGCGGTGCGTCTCTTTCTCTGCCATCCACAGTTGCGAAAACCAGCGGCATGTAAAAGAATAGCAGCAGCAGCAGCAGCAGCAGCCTGTTTGTGGCATAACACGGCATATGCCGCGAATATAATTTATTGCTTTTGCAAATTTTTAAGGTTCCACATACAGAATTTACAGTTAAGGAGGAAAATAATTGTTATTTAATATATAAAATTTAATTTATTTTTCAATTCCAAAAATAATTATTTCTGCAAAAATGTTTGTCTGGTACAATTATAGGGATCGCATGCTTTTCTAAATTAAATTGAGCAGTTTTTTAAAGAATTTAGTCATACTTACATATATACAGTTATATATGATTAATATTTGGGTTTAAAAGTCAAAGTTGGCTCACCTGAAAAGAAAAGAAAATGAATTAATTGGTGTTAAAAATCTGGGGAAATGTTGAAAAATATGTCATAAAATTTATATAAAGTTAAAATTGCGAAAAAATTCACTCTTTAGTAACATCTTTTGCGTACTAACATTCGGCAGGCCAGAGCTAAAGTCCTCGTCCGACCAATATCCAAAAATAGTAGAAAACTAAATTAAATACAAAATTATGTTCATTTTCTAAAAGTTGTTGTTGTTATTGTTGGTAATGATGCTGATGCCTTTGTTACCTACTTTTAAGAAAATTATCAGTGCAGAGAACATGGGAAAAACCTTTTGAATGTTTTCAGTAGGACTGGAAAGGAAATATTTCGGACTTTCATACCCACTAGAAATCTAAAAGAAAATATTTCTCTGTCTGGTTTCTTCTTATATTTCTATATATATCTTATGGATTTGAATACGTGAACCACTTTTAACTTCTTAGTTTTATTATTACTCAGTCCTTTCAGTCCTTTCTTGTGCCCTATAATTATATCATATACGAACTTTGTTTTTGGAGACTTGTGATGGACTCAAAAGAGTTTATTGAACGGAAGTTACGAAAGATTTTATAATGATTTTCCATATCAGCGGTTGAGTTCACACTACTCCTAGCAGTCTTCCTACTTTATAAAACTATTGATTTTACATTCAGCATTTTATCTTTAGTGAATTCAAAATTTCTCATCCCAAATGCTGGTCAGTAAGCCCCTTGGGCGTATGAGTAACGTCAGACCGACATCAAAGTCAAAGCAGCCGAAGGCATGAGATCAGCTGACAGAAAATTTATCTTTTTCACTCAATTACACATTGATTTAATTAATCTACCTTTTATTCGCCCACCACTTGGTCGCTCTGTCCTTTGTCACTGGCATTTTGACTTTCAATTATGATCTCATCACACTTCATTGCACACTGCGACTCACACATATCAATTAATGCCAACGGGCGTTAAGGTGAACGTAGCGCCATTAAAATCTCGAATGACACTCACAGTCTCGCTCTCAGTCATCCTAGACCAATATTTCATAGCTTACGCTATGGAGATAGCGGCAGACGTTGTTAAAATTCAGTGTTTCGGCTGTCGAAAATGTTTGCTTTTGTTAGTGGCGCTTCACAGCACTCCACTTTGTCATTTCATTATTTTTCGACTGCTGCAATCGGCATTGTTCTGATATTTGCATTTATGGTTTAACTCTACGGTCATTGCCGTTGTTCATTGGCGGCATCAATGTCTGTGTCCGTCCCTTTTTCCTGTTCTCCTCGCGCAAAGTCTTACAGCTGCAAGTCTGTTGTGTCTCTTCACAGATACCGCCACTGACACTGACTTCCGCAGTCATCCGCACTCTATTTTGTTCATTTTTGCTTTGTTATTGTTGTTTTGCATTTAAGTTGACTTTTGACATATTTAAGTTTGCTATTCTTCGTCAAGCTGCTGCAGCTGCACAGCGGCTTACAGCAACAATGCAAAATTAAAACAACTTAAATTTGATGTTTTCGAAAGATTACACAACAGAGTCTAGCTGTCTTGAGCTGTTTTGTTTGTTTAATAAGAACTTTGTTGAATTTTTAGAAGGTGCTACATTCTACTTCGTTGTAACCTTTGCGTAGGAAAATGGTATTTATTTCGAATAACCGGGCATTTGGCGGTAGAAGTGGGGAGTAGTGTATTCTACGAGATGGTTTCATTGGCCTGAGTGCATTCCTAACATGAAATAAAAACTTCTTATAGTAATCTAGAAGCCACTAAGGGTCGTCTAAAACTTAAGGATATGCCGAGAGTCGCTATGGAGTATTCAGAGCTCCAATAATATGCATGTATGTACATATATACTTGTATATACTGTTATATTAAACAAAGTTTAGGTTTATTCATTCGTATTGCCATTATATACAAATATAGAAATACAAACAACATGAATATTTTTATAAACATAATTAAAATATTTATAAAATTTATCAATATGTATGGGTGAAACCGCATTCATTTTAACAGAAAAAAACCGGTTATTTTGTGATTTCAGAAGTAAACAATTTTTTATGCTACACTTCGACTAAACCACAAATTACGTCATTTGCGCTGTGGCAGATCCCAATAGGGTGTTTTTTCAGACGTGTAGTTTTCAATGAAGCAATACTTTTCTGTGATTTAGTATTATTCACAGCTGTTGCTTGACTTATTCTCAGTTTCGGTTGCCATTCCATAATGAACAGAGTCCACCAGCCATCGCGCGTAAAAATTGGAGTTGAACGACCATCAAGAGTCGTATGATCGGCGAATTGAGCCGAAACAAGATGGCCACCAATCCCGATTTGCACAAGAAAATTTTGTTCAGCGACGAAGCACACTTTTGGTTTAGTGGGTATGTTAATAAACGAAATTGTTGCATTTGAAATGATGATAAACCGTAACATCCTCAAATAGTCACTATTTGGTGTGTTCTATGGGCAGAGGAAGTAGTTGTTCCATATTTCTTAAAAAATGAACACGGTCACATGGAGAATGCTATAAAGACATGATTAACGACTTTTTCCTGCCTGAATGGAGGTCCTAACAAGACGGCGCTACATGCTATACAGCCAACGCAGCAGTCGATTTAATGAAGGAAAATTTTGGGAAGCCTCCAAGATCGTGCGATTTAACATTTGCTTATATACGACTCCAATTGCTGCAAAAAGGGGCCGAGGAGCCAGCTGACTGCAATTTATCCGAGCCAACCGCCGCGGTCTCTCGCCTGAAATCATTTTTTAAACATAATGACAATCCCTTTTACTGATAATAAAGCTGAGTTCTAGGCCATGTATGTATGTAACATTATATATACCTACATATATGCGCATTATATTATATGCGTTTTATTTCTTCTTATATATATATAATATATATATATATACTTATAAAACAGAATTAAAATGTTTTATTAAGCTTGGACTGCTTATTAGAGTCTCTTTCGTACTCTGGCAGCCATAATTGTATTTTTTCATAAAAAACGTTTTAATATTTTCAACCTTTTTTGTAAACAAATTTTTATTTATGTGTTCACAATCAGGAATAAAATAAGTAGTATTGGCAAGTTAAGCGCGGGTCTTCATTTACCATTTACCATTTCAAACCGGTTTCTTAATTTTATTCTTTTTATGTTCTTTCCCTGAAATGTAGCCAAATATTTTAGCCGGTTTGCACGTGCTGGGCTTTAGGTCACATAGTTTTCATTTTGGCGCTTAAGTTTCCTTTGTTCCTGGTTTTGTAGTAAAATGGCACTCATATTTTAAGCAAAAATTAAAGCAAGAATGACTTTACTATAATATATGTATATGTGTTTAATTTTTCGATTTTTTACATTTTTCGCCACCATCCCTTTAGCTCTTTTATTGCTCTTATTGCCACGCTTCATTGCTTTATTTACTGACTTTTTGAATTTTTTCTTGATTTACGGTCCGGCACTTTTAATGTAGTTCATAAATTGGATAAAAGTGCAGAAAAGAGATTAATTGAAACTAGCGTTAAATGCGGTAAAGGCACGTTAATGTAATTGATAATGCAAACACCATTTAACTCGAACTTGTTACATACATACATACATACATTTTTGGTTGGCTTAATGGTAATAAATGGTTCAAGCGCGGCCAAATCATTATTCACTGCCAAAGCTACGGTTTTTTCTGCTCGTGTGTATGTGTGTGTGTGTGTAGACTTTTGAATTTATAGTCAGTTAATTTGGTTAATGATGGCGCTTTTGTTTTTGATTTTTGGTTAAAAACGCAGCTTTGCTATAAAAGCGCTGACATAATTAAAAGTGCCAGATATTGCTCATTGAACACAAAAAATTGTAGAATTGTTTTTATTATTTCTCAAATTGGTATTAAAGAAAAAATAATGAAATATAATATTTACATGTATCTTCATTAAATCAGAACCAAAAATCATAAAAAGATTAAAAAATATGTTATTTGACTTGAGAACAATTTTAAATTAAAACCACAAAGAACGAACTTTCTGAAGTCTTTCTATCTTCCACGATTTCGATGAATTTCTGTGTCGCTTTTTATTTGTAAATACGTGTGTAGAATAGTTAACTTTATTTTTTTATATGTCTTTTTTACGAATTCATGATCCAAAACCTGAAATCTGCAAAATCGGTCGTTTACATATACATACATCAAATGATCGTTTAAATGTATCAGTGTACCATGGTTGGTGGAATTATCTCACAAATTGAGGGGCTGATTCGCGTGCAAACGGACGGACATGACTAAATCAAAACAACTCGCCATTCGAATCCAATCGGTATAAATTTTGTTGGTTCTATCTCTTCTCCTTCCGTGGGCGCTTACTTACATACTTCGGGCCAAAGTTTATATACAATTTCGTGAACATGATAGGTAAAATAAATTTGCCTCCGTACAAGGCAATTACGTGGAGTGGTTGTTACATCAATTATTTCTTTATTCGAAAAAATAAAGGCGAGACACTCGTTTTGATTTAAATTGAACGTACATATATCGCAACCGTGTTCTTGCCTGAGCTTTTCCCATATTTTAACTCCAATTCAATTTTCTTATTCAATATTTATTATTTTAATTGAAACTAATGTGTTTTTGTTGTCACATTTTCAATCATCAACTCTTTATTGGTGAGCTAAATGGTTCAACGGCAAATGCTTTAACATTCAGTGAATTATACTATGTTTATTGCGATCAATTGAAGGTGCCACCGATTTTTTATTAATATTTATTAATATTGCCACCGTTTTTTTTATAAAAATCCAAAAAGGTTTATTTCAGTTTTAAAAGTGAATATTTTAAATTTAGTGTGGCATTGTATTTTAATTGTTAATACTTTTATACTTATTTTATATTCATATTAAAAATACAATTTTTTTTACAGCTGTATATATGTATGTTATAGTCACGAAAGAATTAATTTTTAACTGTAATTTAGTTTATGACCACACGCTTGTAACGTTTGCGGTTTTGTTGAGTCAACAATTTTTAATTTACGTTTATTTTAGCAGCAGCTTTATTTGCATTCATTAGTGTAGACACTTCATGTGAGGCCGCAATGCGTTTGTGATGTAATATTTATTTACACACTCGAATGTGAGCTGTGTATTATTATATATGTATGTATATTTGCTGCCGGTTATTATGGGCACTCCCACAACTTCATCAATGCGTGTCTGTTAGGGGAGACCATTTTATTATAATTCCATTTAATTAATTTGAATTTCACAAAATATGGTTAACCTATCTAAAATACCCATATAATTATTCTTAATTGATGCATAGTTTTAAAAGTTATATTTTACTGAAAAGGTGGCATCCTCACGCAAAAATTTAAGCATGCATTTATAAGTCGGCTTTTTCTATAGCTTAAATTGCAGGCTGCTTATGAATCGTAAAATTGGCCACCCTAATAATAACGTGTCATTATACGAGTATGCTATAATCAAATTTATCTGTATGTGTTGGCGTGTGACAGTCGTGTGCTGCTTTTTCGTTTCTGTCATTTACACCTGCAGTTAATTGAAAATTCTGACAAACTGATGTCCAACGTCAGCCACTGCGGCATTGTTGTTATTATTGTTATTGCCACAACGCCAACGGCAAGGTAGTTCAATGATTGAAACATAACTGACAGTAAAAATAAAAAGCACAATAATTTTAATACAATAATCAATTCATACAGATGTATGTGGCATACTCGTAGTTATGTTTACATGGAATTGCATGCAACTGGGCATGCGTGAGTGCTTTAAATAAATAATATTTCATATTTATTATCCCACGATGGCTTACAGGCATGTCTCGCATATTTATATATTTATTTATTTACATAAATACAAGCATCAATACGCATTGATATAAAGATATTCAATTAATTTACGAAACTGTGTAACGAAATGAAATATAGAAATAAGTTGATTTATTTGCATTCAACTAAAATAAATATAGAATACTCAATGAGTTGTCGCATTTTGAGGATTCTTCTAGGTATAATCCCCAGTACTTGACGTGCCTGGTTCTTAATCGAGGAAAAGTCATGAGTTGAGCGAATTAATATGAACGCAAAGATAGAAATCAGATTAAGGTTGGGAGTATAACCAGTCAATCCGGTAAGCCAAGAAGAAAAGGGTGAAATCAATTTTGTAGGAGTTTAAAATGCTGTAGGCACAAATTTTCACAAACGAAAATCTACCCTCAGATCAGAAATCACCATACATTGATTAATTCTATGTACCTATATATATGGTGATAAAGAGAAGAAATTGCTGTAGCTATAAACCACTTATCCATTCTTTAAGCCACTCTCATGTTATTCTCTGAGAGAACTCATTAAAAATACGAAGCAGATACCATATATTCGGAAGCCACAACTGCCGTCCGCTGAGGAAGAGTGAAATGGTTGAGGGCTGTCACTTTTGCCTCTGAGTACTATCTCGACGGTCTCCTGGATGGTCTACAATCTAAATTAATTGTTTACCCACCCTTCGAGCTCACTAGCGATATGTGCTTCATCGAAATTAAATCCATTGGTAACTTTGCCGAGTCCTCTGGAGTTACAAAGAGTTAAGTGGAGCTCTAGAAGGAACAGAAGAAGTGAATGAAGTACTTTTACGCACTATTCCTTATCATAATTTTAACGTTTTCCTAAATATCTTCTTCAAGAACCCAAATAAACCAGTTTTCTTTGTGTTTATGGCTATGAGATGATAAGCCTTCCTAAGTATACCCAAAGGGGATTTTCTTTAAAATTAACTTAATAGAGATAATTGTTCACATATATGCAAACAAAACATGCCCACGAGTACATACTTACATACTTTTCGATATACTTATTTAAATCATTTATATGTATGTATGAACACATCGCATGCCAATTTTAAAATGAGTTGTTTTATAATCTTCAAAAAATAACTCAATTTTCGACAAACCAAAAAGCAAAACTTTTCAACTTTTCAAGTCAGCAGTTAGAGCTAAGCCACTGACGCTAATGCGATATCAAAAGAGCCAGCGTTGCAGAATTATAAATTACTCTTCGGCAATGTAATTTGCAACACGATGCGCTAAAAATCGTTGACGTTTTGACAGTTTTGATGCGACATTCTGTGTCTGGCGACGATTTTATGCAATTTCTGTTACGTATATTCGTATATTCGTTGTTATTGCTGTTGTGGTGTTGTTGGTGTTGTCTATATGCCGCGTGTGGCATACAATATCATAATCACTTTACAGTTAACTTGCGGTTTGCCGCTCGCTGCTGCAGTCAATTCGAAAAAGTGATTGTCACTCGAATTTGCATTTAATTTTACCGCCGCTGACTTTGACAGCGCCACCACATACATATGTACATGCATATAAACTATGGTCGCTTACATGTAGATACGAGTATGTATGTATGTATGTGCCAGCGTAAGTGCATAGGTGGCGCATTGCGAATTGTTATTCGGCAAAAAGTTTTTAATTGCCGAAATAATGGGAGCAATGAACCGCAATGATTGAGTGACTTTGGTGAGTACATTTGCGGATGGCGGTGGTGAGTGGGTGAATGTACACATACGCACATACACATCGTAAGTGTCTGTATGGTTTTAATATTTAAATGTCAGACTTTGTAAGAAATCACGCTTTGCTGACGTAAATATTATTTATGCGAAATGTCAAGAAAAGAAAATCGGTTATCGTCTGAATACATCAGCTCGCTGCAAGGTCATTGGAGAAATTGTTTGCATATATACAATACATATATATATGTAAATACGTAACAATATAAAGTACAAAATGATAGCATTTTTTTATTATTTATTCAATTAAACCGCAACGCTTTCCCACTTTCGTTGAATCAAAATGACTTAAACACACACACACAAATAAATATTCGCAAGCACTTGTGCAACCGACTTCATTTGTTGTCAATTAGATTTCCATTCTTTCAGTGGTGTTTTGAATTTATCTTCCTCGTTTTAAACAAATTTAAGTGAATATAACACGCTTTAAAACATTACCGTAATATCCGCTTAGTTAGTATTGCGGTTTAGTGCCAAAAAACAAGAAAAATTTAAAAGTAAAAAAATTTAAATGGTGCTATTACTTAATAAGACTAATAAGAGAGACTATTGCGAAGCAGTGTTCAGATCTATTTTGGAAACAAAGAGCAAGAAAAGTTTTGGTTTTCAAACAGTGCTGAAATAATTCGAGCTATATGACATTTTAACTATTTTTAGAACACTTGTTGTTGTAAGTTTTTCTACAAAAGAAGATTAAGTCTTTCAGTGAATTGATGAATGCCAACGGACTTTAAAGGCGAAATAAAACTTAGCAAAGGCTCAATTATTTGCATTTGCAAACTCCAGTCTTCAATCAGCTGTAAGTATCTGCAAAGCCCTCAAATAAGGAATCTTTCGAACAATTCGAATCTCGGCACACAACCTACTCTTTTCAATATAGAAAAAAAATTCGAAACATGAGGAAAATCAGACTATAAATTCTACTTTTAGTAATAATTCGCATTTAGAGACTTCTAGGGAATAAAGTTAAGGCCAAGGGTCGATATGGAGTACCAATTAACAAAGTTAGTGAATACCCGCTAAGATCGTGCATCTCTGTCTCGCTCAACTGGTGAATTGTGCAAATAGGTATAAAGCGAAAGCTCGGTGTGAGTATGAAGTGATGACTCGCTTGATTTCCGCTCATTAAAAATGCAAATTTATTTAACAATATGTGAAAATGTAAATACGCAAAGCCTTTTCATTGTTAGATCGTAAGAACAAATATAACGAAGATAAAATCAAAATAAGCATATAAAGTTCGTATGAGAAAAATGGCTGTAGGCTACGGAGTGATATTTTATTTTATATAACCGAATCATGTGCTGAAAAAAAATCTAAATAAAGCGATATTTACGGAAAAAGGCGATTAAAGACCGAGAACTGCTAAAAATGGCTGCACAAAAGAAGACTTAAAACAAAAAGCAAAAGTCAGTTTCTTCCGACTCAGAAGGAAAGAACAACATACAATCGAATTTATGTTAATAGTAGTTTTATTTATTTCGAACATGGTCTTAAATGTTAAACATTTCTTGCTCTACTTTTGGTAGAACAAGTGCTTGTAACTGAGTACATACACACATACATATGTACACACATGCTGTCAGATACTTGTTGATAAAGTCATACAAATGAAGGTCTAATGTCTTTTGTACATTTTTTACAATTCTGCTTTTGAGCTTGTCAAGTAAATATTTGTAGAGTATGTATATACATATGTACATATGTACTTAAGCGAAATTTCAATGAAGTTAATTTCCCATATGACTGAAGAGGGACGGCTGCTGTAGGCTTTGATATACTATATATGTATATACAATTTTTTATGTATTTATGTGTGTACATCCGCACATTTATTTACATGTAACGCTTTCATTAGACAAGCTAAATGCAGACATACCTACAATCTTGTCAGCACATTTACAGATATGTTTTTTTCCGTATTTTTCTCTCAAAAAACAATGCCTCTCAGTTGATCATTTGATAGCTTCCGTGACTTGTATGGCCCATTTCCGTCGTCAACGCTGCCGTCCGATGCTCGCCGCCAACAACAACTACACTACTGAACACTTGCTTGTAAATGCTAATTTGCCGCAGCTAAAAGCAAGTGTATGTCAGCTACTTTTTGTGTATCTACGTGTATGTACGAGTATGTAAGTGAGTTACCCAACAGTTAGCAAGGACGGCTCAAGTAAACAGCGGCAGTTTTCAATCAGAACTCAATGTTTATGAATTCATCAGCAATATTGCACAATAACACAATATTTACTTATCATACTTATGCGCATTGAAAATATTCCAAATTTGTAGAAACTCATTTACATTACATAAATTTACAGGTACTAATAAGTACATACTTACAGCCATCAAACTATGTAAATAATACGTTCGTGAATATATTTTTAGAGGGATGATGTCAATTGCAGACCAAATGCTCGCATATTTTCATATGAGAATATTCCAAAAATAGTAAACAGGTAGAAAGGCCAAGAAATTTCGTAAGTTCTATCACTCAAAAAAAAATCTGAATCCAAGCGAAAACAGGATTATACCAGGGGTACTATCTTAGGCTAGGAAGGGCACGGCTTTTCCTATCCCTGCAATGGCAGGAAAAGTGTATATATAAAACTGATACCCAAACTCATGTAAATTTATTTCGCACAGGTTTCACGTAGAAAAACAAAGTTGTGCTAGCTTTTGTCGTGGGAAGTTTTTGCATCCAAGACTGAGAGAATTCTAGGGGTATTGGCATGTATACAAGAAAAAAATATAATTAAAATTTATTTGAGGTGTCACGTTCCAGAATTTTTCATAGTGTTTTTTATATTTAAATAAATAATAAAGCTTTCTGTTATAAATTTGCAATCCATCAGGTATTTGCAACGGGAAAATCACAAAGAAACGAAACGGACTATGAGGCGCGAGAGCAGACTGTAATGCGTGGAAGCGTTCTTTTGCACTAAAATGATATAGGAATTGTGGATTATTTTTTGCTCTAGCACATATGTATGTAGACATGTATGTATTCAAGGCTATCTCTATTATTAAACATACATTTTATTGGTTTTCTAAAGCAAGTGAAATTTAAGTGAAATAAACAAATAAAGTCCGAAATGTTCATCTAAGGTTATTTCGTCGTAAAAATGATGCATTTATATGCATTCTCATATATATGTACATATATATCTATGTGTTTATTATTTGGTTAAAACAAAAGCCATGAAATAATTAGCTTTTTGCTTACTGATGCATAGCAAATAACTATTAACACTTTATACCGAAATAAACATAAATTAAAAGTGTTCATTGAAAAGTAGACAAAATACATACATACATAGAAATGATTTAGATTTAAAGTGAAGCACACTAAAATTGAAATTTTACTCCATAAATTTTAGTAAACACAAGCAGTGTCAAGTGCAATGTCAAATGTGTGTGTATGTGTGTGTTTTTGTGGTTGGTAGAGCGTGAATATGAAAAGTGTTGGCGAATAATGACATTAAAAATTACTGTTATTAATGGTAATAATATGAATTTGCGCGAAACACTGAAGCATTGAATAACAACAAATGACCTTTACATTGCCCAAACAAATGCATGTAAGTACATACATATGTATGTATGTATGCATGCAATGAAATTGGGTGAAAGAGAATAAATATTTTGTAAACATAAATTAAAAAAAAAAAATAAAAATATATAAATGAAAAGGAAATAGTAAAAAATTAATTAAAATTAATATAGCAAAAATAAAAATAAAATTAAATATAAATGATATACATATTTGTATGTATAATAAAAAATAATAAGAATAAGGAAAACGTACAGCTAAAAAGTCAAAATTTGAAAATAGAAAGACCAGTTAAAATTAATAATTAATTAAAATTAAAACAAAATGAATTCATGGCATTTTTTTGTGATATAACTTATACACACATACATATATATGGGACAAGAAATTTCACGGTTTTATTGTAGAATCTGACAACCTATCGCCAGAAGTAATGTGAAGGAAAAGTTTTCGCTCTGTTAGACTAAAGTTCCCCCTTTTCAAGTCGGGTTCGGAATAAATGTTTTGTTCAATAGAATTGATATCTGGAAATCGGAGTGGTGCAATTATATCTCTGTCATCATTGTCTTATTGGAAGTAAATTATATTTTCTGAGTTAAGTTTTTTTTAGAATTTTTTTTGAATTAGCCTTCGAATGTTCTTTTATCCATATAATCTATATAATTGGTAAGCGCTGAAGCGATTTTCGGCCAAGCTCTTCCTCCAATTTTTGGTTTTGCGTCTTGAGGTTTTTCCAACAAATGGGGGGACCTACAGTTTATACTAAGCCGCCTCCGAACGGCTGATGGGTTTTTATGAGAATCCTTTATTTCATGTCAGAAATACTTCTGCTCAAATATAAACGAGACTTTATCCATAACTCGACAAGGACAAGACATATGGCCATACTTCTTTTTTGCTTAGGTTGCTAGGACTGTTATATGTTTACATGTCAAATTTGAGCGCGATCTGTCACATAGTTTTCTTTACGGCACTATAAACAAGTCAACCTCGAGTGTGTTATTCGAATTTTACTATGTTTGTTTGAAATTTGGTTATTTCAATGGAATAAGTGCGACGGACGCAATGAAAATGTTGCAGAAGGCATATGGGGAGTCTTGCCTATCACGTGCACGTATTTTTGATTGGTATAAGTCGTTCAAGGACGGCCGTACATCGCTGGAGAACTTGCCCCATGATCGTCGTCCAGCAACGTCAATAAACGAAGAAAACGTCGAAAAAGTAAAGAAAATTGCGTTGGAAAATCGTCGTGTGACTGAAAGAGAGATAGCTAGTGAGCTCAACATATCAAATGGATCCGTTCATAGCATTATTCACGATGTTTTGGGCATGAAACGTGTGTCTGCTCGACTTGTTCCAAAATTGTTGCTCATACGTCTCGTCTTGTAGGCGATTATTTGACCAAAAACAAGGTAAATATTGTTCCGCAAGCTCCGTATTCACCCGACATGGCACCGTGTGACTTTTTTCTTTTCCCTGAACTCAAATTGCCGCTTCGTGGAAAGCATTTTCAGTCGATTGAAGTCATAAAAGAGAATTCGAAGAAGGAACTGAAAGCCATACCTAAAGCGGCCTACCAGAAGTGTTATGAAGATTGGAAAAAAGGTGGCATATGTGTGTCGCCTCTAATGGTGACTATTTTGCAGGGGATAAAATAAATATTGAAGAATAATTAACCGTTTTTGTTTTATTGAGCCAGTCTCGTTTATATTTGAGCAGAAGGTATATAATAGAACATTGCAATATTGGCACAACAATCATACAAATAAACAAAAACAGGAAATAACAGTGCAATAGCTGTTTATATTCATCAATAACCCCCAACAAAGGCACACATACAAACATAACCGTTAGCCAGCCATGCCACCTATGCAAGTGCAAGGCCACATAGAAAAGATTTAACTACACACCTTCATGCCAGCGCATAAGTACACACACACATATGAAGAGTATCTGCGCATCTCAGTCAATATATTTTCCATTTTGTTTTCGGGGTGGACAACCGTATTTCCGGTCGGTTTGCATTTTAGGTTGCAAGAATGCAGTTTACCACACACAAACACACACATGCATACTCGTACACCCAAAGGAGTCAATAAAGCGATTTCAAACCGTAAATTATTTTCAAATGCATTCCATATATGCTCATGCAGTTGCAGGAGGTTGCCGGTTGCAATTTGTGTGGCATGTCTAGTCCTTGTGACGCCTAGTCTACCACTGTTTTGGCCCATTACCCTTTGAGATGTTTGGTTTTTCTGCGACTGATAGCTGGCTTTGCCTAATAGGAAGGTGTCTGCGAAAGAAAGGTGGATGGCGCAGCCCATTTGGTTTGCATCCACATACTTTCGTTTTTGTCTGTTTTACCGGAAATTTGAAAGTTTTTCGGCTGCAGACGGGTTATCAAAACCGCACAGACCAGTAAGTTTTAGAAGCAGCCATGTGTGCAAAAGATATGGTTCCATAAGGTTTTTTGATAATATCTTCGCATACATAACCATAATTTTGTGAATTGCTTCAGCAACGAAATAATTATGTATTTTCTCAGGAAAAACAGACGCAGCACCAAATGACACGATATTAACAACGATATGGGAGGAAATCAAGAAATCAAGAAATCTATCTCTCCATGCCGATGTTGTCTGGAGTACACACACACATACACATACGAGTATATAAATAAAGTTTTAAATCTTCTTTTTCGATTTTCGAAATTGTTAAATTAAAATTTGAAAGTGCACCTGGGATGTTCGCCATCTGTTTGTTTATACTACAATATGTAGGTGTGTATGTATGTGAGCGATTGACCAAATGTGTGTCAACACCATTCAAATGGGCTGCATATGTATGTACGTGTAGTTAAAAATTAATGGCTAAACAATTACCTTTTATTGCAAGTACAATAGTTTAGAAACAAATAAAACAATTAAATGCAACAACAATAACAAATCAAAAACACGTCTCAGTTAAAGATAATAAAATTTCGCTGATTTTTATCAAACCACCAGGCACTTAAAGACACAAATCAACACCGACTATGGACTTTATTTACTTTGCGGCCACTTTTATTTCTATTGTTTAATTGAAAGTTGAGTCAAGTTTAACACAAGTGGCGCTCAAACACACACACACACATATGCACATATGCACATATGCATATATGCACATATGCATTTGTATAAACATTACGGACTAGTAAAGAAAAGGGCCAAGGCCGCGAGCCGCAATTGTGTATCTCCATGGCGTGACACAAATCGAAAGCCAGTTCGCGAGAGTGGCGGCTGGACGGGCCACGCAACGGGCGACCGACCACACTGGCGCACAAATTAAATCGTAAAAGCAGCATTTAAGAAAGTTGTTGATAAAAAGTGGTTGAAAAAGGAAAAAAGTGAAAAGCAGCTGCACTGGGGCCACCAAAACATGTTTACTGTGGACTTTTTCTTTGTTTATTGTTTTGTTATGCGTATGTGAGGTTGTTTCTTGTGTGTCTTTTGTTTAATCACAACTCACCTGAAAAATCATATATCCCGAATCGTACATCCAAAAATCCTCCGGCGTATGACCGGGCTTACTCAGTTGTATGGCCAAACAGCGTTGCAATATCAGACGGCAGCGTTGTGGTCCGCCAGGCGATTTGGTGCCCATTGTGCTGTTGATGATGTTACTTGTGTTGTTGTTGTTTTTGAGTTGAAAAATATTGGTGTTGTGTTTTATTTGGAACACTTGAAATATTTTTCCTTTTTCAGATATATTTTGATGGGAAATTGCATTTGTTTGTGATAAAAAATACTATTTTAAATTTTATATTTTATTTTTGATTTTCTTCATTACATTATATTCTCAACACTTTTAAGATTTGTTTTATTTCTTTATGTATTGTAGAATATGCTACAGATTTTGTAATTTCACACACTTTTGAGGATTAAAATTCCATTTATGCGTTTATTTTTCGCATGAATCGCGGTTTCTTCCCGCGAATTTTCCTAATTTTTTTTTTAATTTATTTGAATTTTATTCGATTTTGTAAACTTATTCTTATAAAAATCACTTATTTTATTTTACAAAAATTTATTCTTAGTTCACCATCGTTACTATTATAACTTTACTTTTATAATTTTTCACTTAAATATCACTGACGACACTACTGGATGTAATCAGCATCTTTTTCGGTTGCGAATTCGAATTTTTTCTTCGATTTCCACTTTTGCATTCGTTTAACGCCTGCGTGACGCACTTTATTAAGTCTCCTTTTCTCTCCTTCGACGGTACGCAGTTGAAAAATACACGTTTGGCAGTCACGTTCTTGTCGCACAACATACCACTCACCCACATCACTCAATCACCTAATGGAACACCGTAAACCGCAACATCGTACCGCACGCGTCGGTAGTTGAATTCGTACTGCCGTCGTTGGGGCGATGCGGCTGTTGACGAAGTCACTAGCGCCGAAGAAATATTCAACAGCTCGCTCGCCAAGTCTCGTGCCGTGTGCTCCACCAATGTTGGGGCAAGCAGCAGCAGCCTCACTGAAGTCAACAAGAGTTATAAAGTCGCAATATGCCAAAAGTTGAAAATCTACAACAAAAAGCAGCGATTGCCGAGCCGGCTGCTGTAGCAGTAGAACCTCAGTACACGGCACAAGCACCGGCAGCGACGAATAGCTGAAAAACTTGAGCAAAGTTGATGATCACGACAGCTACAGCTACAGCGACGGCGACGACGCTGCGCAGCTCATTGAAGACACCGACGATTTTTTTCGATTATACTGAACGAAGCTAAACTACGAGCACTTCGCAATCGTGGTGCGAGTATTTCTGTGGCTCGCAGTGGATGCTAAGTATAGACCATGACGCGACGTTAGCTCTGACACTTTCAGTTGGAGGTGGATGGAGGTGTGCTTGCTCGTTTCGTTTCAGGTCGGGTGATCAGCTGCTGGATCTGTAACGAGAGACAGAAAGAGTGAATGAGAGCGTGTGAGAGATAAGAAGAGTGAAGTTTTGAGCATACAATATAATAAAGAAGCAGTTAATGTTAGGTAAGTTTTTTGGCGTGTGGAGCGTAGGTGCGCTACACAAACTTTAGCGATTCGGAGCTACGGAATTTGGAGTAAGAGCTCGCAAGAATCGGTAACAGTCCGCAAAAAAAAAAAAACAGAAACAACAGAAGAAGAAGAAATATCATTTTATGGAGATCGGATACGTACACACACAGCACATTCGCATTTGGCTGTGAATTTTTGTATTGTGTAAAAAAGTGGCAGATCGAGTTCACACATAGCAGGCCCAGCTCAGCGTCGAATATGCGATGAGCGACAACTCGTAACTCACCTTAAGAAATCGCAAAAAATGTATTATTTTTTATGCTGCCGTTTGTGTAACTAAAGCTCACACCAAACCACTTGTTGTGCTGGTGATTTCTCACCAAATTGGAATTTCTGGGCTCGTTACTTCTTGCACACACACATTTGCTGTGTGTCTCATGCCAAACTTATTTTAATCAGCTCTGCGGAGCCACTACAGGTGAAGTATTGAAATGGTACATGAACAGAGTAATGTTATACATACATATATGCCAGATAAATCAGAAGTTAAGCTCATTTGTAACGGTAGTTCTTGATTCCTGAAGCGACCCTTAATTAGTTGTTTAAATAGAAAGCAAAGAGACACATTAGTAGAATACGGGAAGGAAAGACAATATGCCATATAAATATTATATGTATATCGGCTTTTAGATAATATTATTCTGTCCGCAGTTTATTGTCAACAGCCGGGACGCCTAATACCCAGAGTTAGTCTTTTTGACAGCATTCACCAGATTTAAACTCATTTGAATGGGCTCAAAATGAGATGGCCACTGATCCCGATTTCCCAAGAAAATTTTATTCAGCGACGAAGGTCACTTTTGGTTGATTGGCTACCCAAGATAATAAGCAAAATTTCCTTCTTCAAAAAGGGAAGCCAGCCATAATGTTGCAATCAATAGGGAAAGCTAAGGATCATGGTTAATGACTTTTTTGTGTCTGGTTTGGAGGATGTAGATATTGGCCACCTTTGGATCGAACAAGACGGTGCTACATGCCACACAGCCACACGAAGCAATCAATTTATTGAAGGAAACTTTTGGTGGGCGCATTATCTCGCGTAATGGACCTGTTGACCTCCAATATCGTGTGATTTAACACCGCTAGACTATTTTTTGTAAAGTGGCGAGGACTTGGAAGTGAATATTCATTGCGTTATTGATGATGTACGTTCCCAAAAAGTCACCGAATCTTGGTTCTCTCGGCTGTAATTGATTCGAGCCAGTCGCGGACACAAACTCGTTTATTTACAATAATATATTTATATATATTTATAAACACCCTTTATGTATTATGCAGACTAGAGAGTCGGAAATCGTTCAACCTGAACGCACATGCGGTTTATTTTCACTTCGCCTGGGTATTTGACTACCATAGCTGGTGTGATCTTCTAGTTTAAGTTTGCGCAGTGAAGAATTGTTGCTGTCTGCTCATTGGTGAATTACAGTTTAATACTTTTGATTTACAATCCAATCAACAAATTTAATTATATTTGTCATTCTGAAAGCATTCCAAGGTGTACCTGATAGATTTCGGATAGGTCACCAGGCGAGAGGCTGCCAAAAATACTTCTATTAGACTAGGTTCATGCTACCGGGCCTGCTTGGCTGCCTTGAATGTGTGTCAAAAAACTCTTTCTAATTAACTCGGATAATAAACGACTGTTTTGCTCGCAGTGCGATTAAGCGTTATGCAAGCTCGAAATCCAGTTTAAACTAAATCTGCGAAATTCGTTTGAAAAGATTTATTATCCCATTTAACAGTGCGGAGTTCTTCAAGTGTTAATGTTTTTGCAACATTGCGATTTTAGCATACGTAATTTATCATTATACGAATATAACAACAACAACAAGAAAGTGCTGCTGTGGTCGCTCATCTGGTTCTGCTCTATTTAAACAAGGTTAAGTTAACAATTAGTATGTATATACCATATATATGTATGTAACAAATGTATGGTATACAAAGCCACATATACATGGTATATCACATACTCGTATGTACGTACGTACATAAGGTTCTTAAAGTTGAAAAATAATTGGAAGTACAAGTACAAGTAATGTGAAAGATTACCGAGTTCAAGAATCTTATAAATCTCGTTCTTGAATGAACAAGCTCAGCAGCGGCACAGCTTTAATGTGCCAAATTTACGACATTTGAGATATTTTCTTTTTCGTGAATTATTTTTTTTACTTTTTTCATAAACTTTTTATATTTATTTAATTAACTTTGTTGTTTGTGTACGAGTATGTACGTATGTATGTGTGTGCGTTTGAAACTTTATTGCTTCGAGCGAATATTTTGAAACTCATTAGTGGAAATAATAATTTAATTGCTTAGTCGTGGTTTGCGGACACTTTTTGAGTTTTTCAATTTAAAAAATAATTTAATTTTTTCATTAGTAATAATATTATATCTGTCTGCTTCTTTTACCTATGAGCTTAATTTAATTTTAGAGTTAATTAATTTCCATCAAAACCAGTCATCGCATGAGATTTCTAGGTTTCGTTTGAAATTTTTAAGTTTTAATTGAGTAAGTGATCAAATCGTAGGCTTCGACGTCAAACTGTTTCTTTTGAATGCAGTTATTTGGAGGTAGCAAAGCGCATAGCGTCAGAACAGAAAATTGGTTCGGTTTATTACTGTAGAAAAATGAAGCCGGGAATACCTCGAAATCTGACCAGGAAAGCTAGTCAAGAAGAGTCTTCTATATTTTGGTTGCTTATGTTTTGAAATAACTCAAATTTGTTGAAAACGATGGTGAATATGATTTTAAGTTTTTACAAATTCAACTCTTCAGTTGATTTCTTCTGCCACTACATCTTATTCTTTGACTTTATTTCGTTTTTTCGAAACAACTTTTGAAATACAAAAACTAAAAAAAATTGAAGCAAAATTTTTCTTTTAATTTGGCATAGGTTATATTTTGTTTTTTTTTATGTTTATTTGATTTCGTAACTTGCTTAGTTGGTCGTTAGTTGGCCGGTTAAGCGATGTTACTAATGCTGCATAAATATTTAAATTTGTTTGGAATTTTTATACCAAATTACAGTGTAAGGGCATGTCTATGCAAATTCATATGTGTGTAGGTTTACACCTTTATAATTTGTAATCTGGTTCAATATATATATATAATGTACAATGCTTATATTAAAAACATCATTAAAATAAAGTATGAACATATTTTGTAGAATGTTTTTTGATAATAATATTCCACTAATTAAGTTTTGAAATGAGAAATACTGTTTCGACTCTGGAATCCCATATAACCGCGTACAGTTTCTTTTTGTAATTGATAAGTATTCTTGTAGACACATGAAATTAATTTAAACTGTAATTTTGAATTTTTCAATAAGAAAATTATTTATTGTTATTTTCAGGGTTAACACCACAATAGATTTTTCGAAAAATCGAGCGCAAGATTTTTAAGCTGTCCGGAATTGATTTCAGTGAAATCTCGAGCCCTTTAACCCTTTATGCAGGCCGCTCTGCATATATCTTACAACTTTAAAAATTTTTTTAAATCGGCATACAGTATAATTCAAATAAATTTCTTTAGCATTGCGGGGGTTTTCCTACGTTTTTATAACACCGCTTTGAAGAGAATTAGGTTGGGGGTTTTCGAAGATTTATTTAAACTAATGTTATAAACAGTAAGGTGCCGATTTTTTTTTTAGGATTCTTCAATTAATTGCCATTTACTCAAAGATCAATATTCTTTAAGCCTCACGTTATTTTCTAGCTATATTCATGTAGATATAAGGGGAAAATTCTATTTTCCTCCGGTTTTTGTGAGCTGCATGCCACGTAACTCGTTCCATGAAAAACACATAACCGAAATGTCTACAGTTCCGTCATTTTGTAATGTATTTAATCGTAATTATTTTATTACAATATAAGACTAAAACTTTCTAAATCATTATAATTGTATTCCTTTTCCTTTCGAAGGTAAAAAAAAAATAGTAAATAAAAATTTCAGCTCGAAAAAACTTTGGTTTCAAGTGTAAATTTCGAATGCATTTGAGATTTTGTTAGTCTTTTTTGTATATATATCAAGGGCAGATTGCCGCCGAAGAGCCCAATTACGTTTAATTTAGTATTTTCTTTAAGACTAACAAATGTCCAACCGAAAAAAATATTTTTTATTTTTATTAACCAAAGTTTCAAAATTTATTTATTTATTTATTTAGGCGAACCTTACTTTTACTCGCTTTACATCTGCAACATACATATATACAATATATAGAAATAAACCCAGCATTATACAAGTGTGTGTGCGGTAATTCTTCGTAAATCTACCTTGGTTGTATGTATATTTATTTCTATAATACCTATTCATGTCAATATAATGTTTGTTAGGTAATTACGTTCTAATATTTTTCAAAAACTTCACATGACTTCGCTTAATTTTCTGGCCATTAGTACAATAAATACCTCGTGGAATCGAGATTTTGTGTGCGAGTGAGCATGTACTGCCAATCAAGCGGACTAGTAATGCCAATATGGTGAACGGTTTGGCTGAAATGCCATTTACTAACATATGTATATATATATATATATTTATACATGTATATACATAAACATACATAACATACATACATACATATATAGAAGTCAACGTGTCAGCTCCAAATTTTGTCTTATGATCTCATCGCCCACATAATTTGATTTTTTCCCGCTGCCAAAATTTTAAAACATATTCATTCGTTACTGTTGTTGTTACTTTTTTAAGATATTTTACTAAAGTTTGTTTTGCCTTTGGCATTTGGCATTTCAGGGGTTTGACCATCTAAAAATTGTACAACAAGACTTGCAAAAAACAAAAAAAAAAAAAAATAAAAAAAATAAATGGTTTTTTGGTTTCTTTTTTCTATTTTTTTGGCTTAAATTAAAGATTAATGTTTTCACGTGGACATACATTTATATATATTTACAAGTGTGTATAGTGTCATTTACGTTCATTTTGGCCAATGATTTTACGGTGAGTCTCGATTTCTTTTGCGGTTCATATTTCACCGTTTTTGCCTTTATTTTCTCTTTCTGAGCCAATGACAAGAGAATTTACTTAATTTCAAAGGCACAAAGTGATCGAATGGCTTGCTAAGCGATTGGACGGTTGCTTATAAGTTTTGAATAAATTTGTTTACGAAATTTTCGTTTGAGAAAAAGTATCGCGCTTAGCCCTATTGTGCGCGTTGTCAGAAAAAAGTTTGAATTCTGTTGTTCTATTGGATCCCTTTAATCATTGTATGTGGCTTGTATGCCAATTAACGGTGCAAATATTAGCTATTCTTCGCTCATACAAACTGTGGGTAAATATAATATATAGATATTTGGTTTTATGTATGTCAATGTGCGCATTTGTTTACGGCCTAAAAATACAATTCAATTCCAGTTGTTCGCCAAAAAGAAATGATCGATTATGTCTATTTTTAATACAGAAGAAAGAGGCTTTAATAAGTTTAAGAAGCGAAGCTAATTATATGAGCCGCTTTTAAAGAAATTTGCACTTTTTTCTTAATACAAATCACATGAACCTGGCACAACTCAACTAGAGGAAAAATATCTAAGTTCCACTGTTTATTTCATAATCGAATAAAATGGATTCGAAACTTATTCCACAAGAAAATGTACTATTTCGGCATTTAAAAATCACCTCTCGACATTTATTCGATTTCATATCTGTTTAATATGAGTTCGAAAATTCATAAGCTGAGAAATTTGATGCTTTAAGTGGCAGTTATTATTTAATAACTGATGATGAGTATGGAATATTGATTACTACCCAACAAAGAACAAGGTGAAGCGATATAGTACCGAATTTGTTGGTGGTAATTATCGAACTTGTTTTCGAATTCAAGGCTATTTCGTGTAAATTAGTTTTCTCGACCGAATTTCCTTCGCAGTCCTTTTGGCAAAATTAAAAAAATATATTCTCTAGAAATTAGAGTTTCTAAGAGAAATGAACCAACAAAACTTATTTATCCATCCATTTTTATCTTTGCTTAAAATGATTTGTAGAATTTTGTATATTTTAAGAAACGAAAATTTCCAACAATTTGAAAAACTAGTATTTATCGATTCGTCAGTATCGTGAAAAGTTCTCTTGGCGAAATCGAACTCATTCCTAGCTCGAAGCGAGTTCGTTATGCTTATTTAATTTAACTACATATTACACCTGCTTATGTCAGCGGTAGAGTTGGTCGAACGAATAATCTGCAAACAATATTAAAAGATATGAAGTTTTTGATAGTTGAGGACGTGCTCAAGCTGCTGACTGCCATTTAGTATGCTGTTAACAGCGATTTTGATTATGACCCGCGTGGAAAATAACAAAGCTGTACATATACCTATATTACATATGTATATGTATGTGTGCATGTATTTTTTAGCATGGTTTAATTGAGCCATTACCAGGTACTTCATTCAGTTGGTGTGTTGTTGTTACTCAATTAAAATGGCATAATTATCGCATATGATTTTGTAGGAAGAGATAATCCTACTCCACTCACGTTAGGTCAAGTGATTTGTATTTTTTATTAATTATGAAATGATTTGATAAATAAAGTTAAAAAATGGATTCCATTTCTCTGCCAAATTGGTCCACTTGCCTTCTATGATTTAAAACCTTTTTCCTTACTTTTACTTACTTTTGTTAATAAATTAGACTTTTAATTGATTCGAGAAACGATATAATTTGTTTTCATTCCCTAGTTGTTTTCAAAGTCCAATGGTAAATGAACCAAGAAATTCAAAACTAAAAACATCAGCACTTGAAAATGTTAGGAATTTGAAAATAATGTCATAAACAATAATTGTGACAATGAGAAACACGTTACACGCTGCAGAGCAGAGAATAAGTGAAAACGCAAAAATGTATCAACGAAGATGAAGAAGAGCTGGTGGAAACGGCCACCTTTTGAAGGGTGTGCCAAGAGGAGATCTGCGGCGCAGTGACGGTGCCGTGGAACGTCAATTTTCGAAGTCATTGCCGGAGGTGACCAATTTCGATGGACGGTGATGCTGCACAATCTCGCTGTGGCTTGATGCATAGCAAATGCACCGACGATGGCTGTGATGATGTCTGCTACTTTTAATGATGGATTACCACGGCGTTGTTGTTGGCGAGTGCGCGCCGATGAAATGGTGCTTCATTACTTAGCGCCATTTGTGCTGCAGGCAAAGACTTAACTTTCAGACACACCTACATTTACACACACACACATACATAAATGCATAAATGTATACACATATATGAACATATGTATGTCTCATGTGTGGGTGTATTTTTATGGAAAAATCAAAGGAAAAACTGCAAATTGTGACGGAAAATTCAAGTTTTCGCTTTCAATGAAACGCTTTCAGTCTCATGCATCATTATCTGATGCGCTTACACACGTATCCGTGGCACCACCAGCATCGCTTGTTGCATGCAACGCATTCATCTACATAACATTAATGCCAATGCGATTACATTGTTGCAGGGAAAATGACTACATATTCGCGGAAAAATAAAATATATTATATTATAAAAATGTATTTCTATACCGTCAATGAACGTCTATATATACATATTTGTATGCTGCCTGCAAGTAACCGAAGAAAGAGAGAAAAGACTATAATCGAAATCTGATTGGGAAAATGTAGCTACTCAAGTCGTATAAAAATATAAATACAACACTCGATTCAATCCCTAAAATGAGAAAGCATACGATGGAAATGACTAAAATCACATTACTGTTGGATGGTTGGTGCATAGAATCATTCCGGCTGGGCACTGGGAATTTGAAATAGCTTGTTCTTCTTGTTATTATAATAATGGAATGGAATCGATCGGCAATAAATTATATTTCCAACAAACGGAGGGACCTACAGTTCATTCTAAGCCGCGTTCATATCGAAGGATTTTTATATGGAGTTTTTATTTCAAGTAAAAAATATAGTTGGAGAGCTGGATATTCCCTGCCGAGGGGCGACCGCAATTAGAAAAATTATTATTCGATGTTGCAATGCTAACCACTCGGCTATTGCGGCCGCGGTCCTTCAGAACATCTTCTACTTCGGATATAAAATAAATATCAATTTGAAGCTGAAATTTCATAACCCCCAAATATAGTTGGTGCTCTGTCGTGAGAGTCATACCGTTTTCGGTGTGTCAAAATAAAGCGCTTCGTATAATGATAGATTCGCGTTGCTGTACTTGTGTTTATATGTATTTTTGTATTGTGCTCATTCAAATTGGACAGCGGATTTTTCATAACAAATAATGAGCTGCCTTGGTGGCGTTGATATTCATGGGAAGTTGTTCAAAATATACCATATTTGTTGGTAAACATGTTGCATGCAACTACTAATACAACTATATCGAGCGTCAACTGTTATCCGACATTGATATACAGACATCCGTCACGTCAACGTGAAATGTAATTTACATATATACATATGTATACTCGTACATTCATTGTTCGGCAACACGCTTGGGAAGTGCTGAAAAAGTGAAGCGTCAAATAGTCTAGAGCATGATGAGCGTTGTAGGTTGACGGCTGATGACTGGTGATGCGATGTGATAGTGTCGAATGTGACTCCCCCTTAAGGCAGTGAGCTTCGTAAGCTAGTTTTCACAGACCTCTAAGCCTGTTGCAAGATGAGCGAAGGGTAACAGTATGTCTATAAAACTTCGAAAATTGTGTTGCCATGCTAAAATTAGTTGCTACAATGTTTGGTAGGTGGCATGCAACGAGGCAAAATATGTTGAAACTATGCTTTTAAAATTTATGCATGCCACAAGCGGTAAAATTTTTAAATATAAAGACACTTTATAAGTAGGAGTGAGCTGTTTGCAAAAATATGTAGTGTAACTACGTGTATGTATAAACTTAATAACAACACTCATTTTATAAAAACAAAAAAAAATAGCAGTGAAAGTTTTGTGGTTGAGAAGGCACATTTGTCTGCTGTGGCAAGTGATTCGATACGAAGTTTCATTGTTGCAACTCTTCATGTAAAGTAACTCATACGCCTAGTGGGTTGGGGAGGTTGCGATATACGTACATATGTACATATGTACCTATTTATGGACTTACATATGAACCAGTTGGAAGAACTTTTTTTCTTTCTTCAGCGTACTTTGACTCCTTCCCGATATCTGTCTATCTATATGCAATTCTTATTGTAAAAATAAAAAAAAATATTTTTTTTAATAAGTTCAGTAATTTGAAAAAATAATGTCTAAATTATCTACATATATCTTCTTATTTCAATTTCAAAAGTATCTTCATTAATTATTTTTACCAAATTTTTTTCCAGTCGCATTAATATTTCTCTATAAAGCAATAAGCTCTTGTCCACTATGCACGAAAAAGGCCACTCCATGACATCCCGCCGCAATCCAACTGTCGCTCAGTTGTCACTGTAGGTGTGAGTGACTGTTTTATGGTGCGGAATATGATGGCCATGGCCAAGTTACACACTCTGGCGGTAAAAAAGAAGCTAAACTGGATGGCGTTAAACTTTTTATTTATTTCTCTTTTATGTGATATTGATACTTGCCCAAAAAAGGATAGGCAAAAAGAAATTTGCAGCTCTATAATTGTGATAATAAAGTTATATGACATATTTGGCTGTAAGTGAGTTGAGAGGCATTAATTTTAATTGCTTCGAATGACACACTTCATGGGAAATAAAGAAAGGTTTGCTTGAAAAAAGGTGAATTCATAAATCATACAAATCCGTGATGGATCTGGATTTTTATTCGAAAAATATACTCTTCATTAGCGTCGGAATATAAATAGTACTGCGACATAAGAAACGGATTTTGGAAAGGTCCAGATAGAAAAGCAATTCAAGGGAATGAAGAAGAATACGCATGTAACGTTTTCGATAATATGACCTTTAGATACTATCGCCATGATTTGTCCCTGCGTCGATCTGGTCAGCAGATAAGCTCCAGAAAGTAGAATCCTGTATACCCTACCAGAGGTTTTTGGTGATAAAACAATATCTGGGGGTAATATTGAGATTTCGATCACAGTTTGCCTACGGACTTCCCTAGAGAACCATTGGGATATGGGATTGGGAACCATTGGGATAGACTCGAGTAATTTTTATACGGATCGATCAAAACTAGAGAATAAGGACAGGAACGGAATCTGTTCGTTTTGAACCTGGTATGGGAACAGGATTAGTGTGGCATTCTGGCAATGAGATGGTTGACGAGATAGGATAAACTAAAAATTTTCTTCCAGATTGGGGAGAGGGCTGAACTTTAGTGCTGCTCAGTGTTATCACAGTAGAACATATTTTATAGATTTATTTATACTTTTGCATCTAAAAGATATGTTTAACATTGACTTAGGATCCTTAGAGCGATATTCAGCTAGATAAATTGGCATTATGTTCAATAAGATTTCTTCGCACACTCTCAACATACATTGATTGCATCCATTTTGCTTTACCAAAAGCTCTGAAACACACAATTTCCGCATTAACAATTCAAAAGCGAATATTTCCCAACTAACTCACACACACATACATACATGCATACACGCACACATGCACATACATATGAACTCATTGCATGTAGTTTCTATTCATATATGCAAATTACTCTACAAAATTATGTGCAAGCTCCGAAGCAAAACGTAAAAATCTTTGCATATAGTGAAACAATGAATGAATGAATGGAGCAGTGATTTAGTGAAGAAGCAGCACAAATGCAACCAACCTGGCACAGCCTCTACGGCAGACGGCAGACGACAGACGACAGACGGCCGACGTTAGACAGCAGCGAGCAGCAGACAGTTTCAGCTCAGCAACAGCGTTGATGATGCATTTTCCAGCTATGGAGCAATTTGAGGAGTATGAGATGGCGGTGATGCCGCAAATACCGCAAAGATGTGGCAACGACAAAAAGTGCCTGCAATGCAAACAGAAACTTTCGCAGTTGCACACACTCACACACACTTCTATGTAATACTCGTATGTATGTGGATGTGTGTGTATTCAGCAAATAATGCATAAAAGTAAGTAACAAGAGCATCAACATCATCACCAACAATAACAACAACATCTTTTAGCACCGCTATCTTCGCACAGTGCATATACAATAATAACATTGACGCTTTGCAGCTGCTAAAGCGATTTTCGGCCGAGCTCTTTCTCCAATTGCTGGTGTGTGGATCGAGGTTTTCCCAACAAATGGAGGGACCTGCAGTTAATTCTAAGCCGCCTCCGAACAGCCTAAGGATTTCTATGAGGAGCTCTTTATTTCACTTTAGATATAAACTCGGAGGGCTCGAACCACGCCCTTCCGAATGGTAGTACGCACTGCTAACCACTCGCCTTTGCCTAGTGTAGTTCGAAGAAAATTTGTTTGTAGCAAATTTAATAAAGTGAATGCAGTAAACAATCAACTTCTCATTGGAATATTCCATAACAACAACAACAAAACAAGCGAACGAAACTACACTACAAAGCCATATCAGAAATGTTATGTGTGTAATATGTGCACGAGGATGTACTTAGTGGTGCGAGAAGAAAATAAAAGTGGTTAAGAGGAAGCAGTTGAAATGCAAAAAAGTTGTTGTTGATGTAAATACCTGCATATATGCGTATATATGTATGTACGTGAGTGCAATTATGTGTGTGTTTTCTTAGTATGAGGGAACAAAGACGTGTTGAGTTTAGTTGAATGAAGACTGAATGAAGCGGTGTCTAGAATGTGCAACAAATGATGGGTGATAATTTTAGACTGCAAATGGAACATGAAAGTCTTTCCTTTGTGAAGATATTCATTAAAATTCTCTTTTTTAATACTGATCAACTTTTTCATTAGGATAAAAGTCAGGCATGGGCTCACCGACTGGCGGCTCCCTTGTAAAAAGTGGTGTGTGTAAAAATGTGCACCACAAAAGTGAAACTACTTTGAGTGTCTGTCGTAAATGCTAATTAAACAATACGTTTGTATATAGTTGGCGCTTTGTAACCGCTGAAGCGATTTTCGGCCGAGTTCCTCCTCCAATTTTCGGTTTATCCCTCCAGTGTATACTAAGACACCGAGCCGAACGGCTGATGGATTATTATGAGGAGCTTTTATTTGAAGTCGGAAATACATTCGGAAGGGTTGACATTCCCTGCCGAGTGGCGATCGCAATTAAAAAATTTAACTTAATTTCTTATTTAAATTAATTTTCTATAACTTTTGGATTTTAGTGGTACCAGAATTTGAATCCTGGTCTTCTTAATGGCAGCACGAGATGCTGCGGCCGCTGATTGAACAATATTAATATTTATTTTAGGCTTATAATTTTCTATTCAAATTTTCGATTTTATTTCAACTAAATGTTTCAATGAAAATTTTACACAGGTGGCAGCACCTCTTAAGATATAATTGTATAGTCATGTCAAGCTTTTTTAAAATTCTATAGTTTGTAGTTTATATAATATTACAATACACGGAACATTACTTAAATCTACTTTATATTTGAAAATTTAAAATTTCTAAATTTTCTACGCCTGGAACGCCTAGAATTATAAGTGAGGTTGTGAAAGAAAAACTTTATGCGGAAGGGCGTAGCAATTGATTAAAACGGTTTGACTAATACGAGTATACGTAAGTGAAGAAAGAGTTCCTTGATGTAATCGCGATTATTTTATGATCAAGGGATTGAGGATTAAGGGCTTATCTAGGAACTTCTGGAACATCAATTGTGTGTTTGGATGAGGGCGAGGTCTATTCGAGTATTCAATACTTTGGCAATTTTTCCTTTGTCGCCACGTAAACACTGTTAACTTGGACCACAGCGGCTGTCTCTTTATGAGCCGTAAATAGCATTTTGCCACACTTGAGTGCGAACAATTGACTTTGGCTGCTGGGCTGCTGCGCTCATTTGCGGTACGGTTGTCGCCGTGACGTGTCTGCGCTTTTGTTGATGCAAGTGCTAAAGCGAACACTGTTATATGAATAAGAATATTCCTGCAACTTAGCCGCCAGATGAAGAGTGAAAATTCTGGGCGCACGTTCAAAAAAAGCAAATACTTCCACTCAACCATTCAAAGTCACATTTTCGTTATTCATTCACATTTTCTTTGTCATTTGGCTGCCACTTTACGCTAAGGCACTAGAGTGTTCTCTCCATTAGACCGCTTGGGTACGTCACGGTGACAGAAGCTCTGGCATTTCTTCCGTGATTGCAACATTGGCACTTAAATACTTCGCTGCCGCACACTTAATTTGCTATTTTATTATTGTGGTTGGCATTAAATGCAACGACAGCACCACCAACAACAAAAACACGAACACCGCCAACATTTTTAATTTAATTTTATTGCCCACATGTAAATATGCGCATACACACATACATATATATGCATACATATGTGAGTGAGTAGTGAGTGCATTATGGCCATTTTATGTCACTTGCTGTTCATTATTTTCTTTTAATTTGCTTTTCCTTTGCACACACACACACACACCCATAGTTTAATTAACAACTCAATTAGAAGTTGTGCCTTGCACTGCCGCCAAGCAGAATTCCCATAACACGGTTAGCGATTTTTATACTTTGGGCAAGAATTATATTATATTTTAAATTTCCCACTCACACGGATTTAAGTAAAAAGAAACGCCAACAGCGACGCCGTTATACCGTTGTACATTTGGCCTCACAATAATACAAATAAATAAAATGAACACAGGCAATAACTGAATATACACGTACATATATAAGTACTAAAGTGGCGCTCAGTTCGTGCGGGTTGGACCAATAAATATTAAATATTGTGATTCACAAAATTTTGATACGAAAAAGCAGATGTACTCGTATATCGAACAGATTTTTTAACAGTGTTTGAGTTTCATTTATTATTGTTTTTTTTTTATTAATTGCATTGCTAATATTGAGGTGGTTGGTTAACTTTTTCTGAAGACGCTGGGCTCTTTTTCGTTGTGACTAAGATGTCACCTTTGGCAAACAAACTCAAAATACCCAGTGAAACAATTTGTGAACAGACTGAAATATTTGTTACTGTGTGTATGTGCGTGTATGTGTGTGTATATGTGTAGGAACAACGAGCATATCGCACGAAAGCAGGCGGCGTTCCGTGGTCCGTTGGGGCAAATTACCACTCCTCACCAATAAATTATCAGTAAATCTCATCGAGAAACGTGAGCGAGTTGCTGCGGGCAATCGAGCAAGCAGGCATCGGACAGACACTAAAACAGCCAAGAAGTAAACATAATAATCATAATAATATAAACTAATTAGTAATTGCAGCGGAGACAACAATCACAGCTAACAAAACAAAGCACCAAAGCACCAAAGCAGCAAAGCAAGTTGCAACAGCAACAATGAGAGGCAAAAGAGGGAAAAGAGGCAGGTGTAACAAGCGAGCAACAAGTGCAAATGTCGGCAAAGCATGCAAAGCGGCGCCACTGAATGGGTAAAGTCGAGCGAGCAGAGATAAATGGGAAATGTCTGCTGAAACCTCTCACCGCCGTCAGAGTCGTCGTCATCGCTTCGAAATCGTCTCCGTCGAGGACGCTGTCTTCGGTCGCTGCATCGTGCAACAAGTGCAGCATATTTTTCAATGCTCTTGCTTAGACATGTACCACTTGCGGCAAGCGCAACAGTTTGAGGTGTGGCAAGTGGCATTTTGACTCTTTAACTTAATTTACTCCAATTCATTGTGTGTTTGTTCAAAAGTAAATAAAACGCAGATGCAGACGGCAAAGTGTTTGCAATGGAACAAATCTAAAGCGATATCAATTTTATGACTTTGTTGTTGTGTTCACATGCCTTTTTAAGCTCGTTAAGTTAACATTACTAAGAGCATTGAAATTCTAGGCGAGTAGAATAATTTAAATAAAGATTGGATTGAAAATTTTGTTTGCCTTTTTGTTCAACACAACAGTAATTAATTTGATATTCAGCCAACATGAAAAATACACCGCTACCTTACAGCGTTGAGTCCAGTTAGCCCTTCTACTCACTGAACTTACCTTCAATAATACTTCTTGTATTACTCCTCTGCTTTTAATTTTCATATTTGAAAAGATCAGCGATGACTTTGTTCGCAGGAAAAGTTTGGCGGGAAGGTCAGAAATGAGTCTTAAGAATTCGTCACATTCACCACTTCGGCGCGTGACTCCGGAAAGATTATTCATCACTTACGCAGCCAAGTCGAAGCAGTCAAGGAATAGATGTCCTTTTTCCTTTAACGATGATTTCTTACTTACCTTAACATCGTGCCATTCATTCCGTTTTCTCGTTGTTTAGTGCCAATTGGAGATACCAAGTAGAGCCAGGTCCATCTCTAAATGGTCTTTTCGGCGGGTACTGCATCGTAAACCTTCAGAGCTGGAGTATATCTCATACAGCTCATCATTTCATCGGCTGCGGTATTCGGCGTTAAATGAGGGACTTGTAGAGTTTAGTTTTCATTCATCGGGAGAGGACTTTACTTATCAATTGCCTACTAAGTTTAAAGAAGCCTCAACCCCTAAGGAGATATTTCGTTGTGAAGGCTGAATTTTCCAACCGTCGAACCAAAGATAACTTCTTTGCCCATCCTGACATTAAAATCGCCAAGAACGATTTTCACATCGTGTCGGGGGCAGCGCTCGTATGTATGCTCTAGTCGCGCATGAAAGACATCTTTGGCTAAATCATTATTCTCTTCCATCGGGGCGTAGGCGCGAATCAACGGTATGTTGAAAAATTTCGCCTTGATGCGGATTGTGGTGAGATGCTCATCTACCGGGATGAATGCCAGTACTCGACGACGAAGTCTCTCTCTCACCACAAATCCGACACCAAATTGGCGCTCTTTTATAACTCGCTTTCGTTTCTGTACCGTCCATGGCACTTTTTGGACGGCGGTGATGTCAACCTTAATACGAAGACATCAACCAGCAGGGCAGCGACAACTTCCCAATTAAGGGACCGGACATTCCAGGTGCATGCCCTCACATCGCGATTCTTAATTCGTTTGCGGGGGTCGTCAACAGAAAGGGGTTATCTTATCCGAAGCGTTTTAAATTTTTCATTGGAACTGGTTTCTACGTGGCAGGTCCCAAACATAGCGTACAACTTCGCTAGGCGAGTAACATTTATACCGACAGACGCTGCAATTAGATTTCAGCGGACCCTTAAACCGAATAAGTCGGAGTGGCTCCACAGAAGCTTCCTCTCTCATTTACCGTGCCTCAAGGCTTCACACGACTTGGTTTCCGCATCTTGCACAAGGGTTGCTCACGTTTTCAGGGTGCGCGATGTAGACGCAATAGTAGGAATTGAGTATAGCTTCACGACTGAAGCTTGACTACACTCCATTACACCCATCACATTCTGATTTAATGGTGAGCAAGAGAGGATTCTAGTAAAGTGTTTTTTCGACATCAGAAGAATTTCAGTCCTAGTATGGAAAGACATAAGTTTTATGGTTATATTGTAACTAAAATTAATTCATGAAAAATGATTGTTATTATTATAAAAAAATTAAGCAAACGAAGCTCTTACTTTCGAGTGCCCAATTTTGTTGCAATTCAATTCCTCAATTGCTCCTTGAATTTTCAAAATTGTTTACTTCCCAACTAGCCAGCCACTTATGCTTATAATAAAAACACATTTGACCTAAACGCAAATTAAATTCAATCGGGAAGAAATGCCGAAGCATCAAGAGTTAATGCCCAAAAGAGTACGTGAGGGCGCGTCGCTGGTGTCGACGGTGGGAAATGGTGGGCAACGCAGCCTTCAGCACTGCCAAACTTGTTCCGTTCGCTTCAAAAAGTTTCGCAACTCAAGAAATATTCAAAAACAAAAAAGAAGAAAAAAATGGCAAACCAAAGATTGCACAATAACAACAACAGTAAGTGCACTGGCAACACAACACCGAAGTGCACCACTAACGAATGCAAACTGTTTAATAATACAAGAACAACAACTGTGGCGCTAACAAATATTGACACTGTAACCCACTCAGAGCTCAGCCTGTGAACTGTTGCGGTGATTCGGCATCGTTATTGACTGTGCTGATCGGCGGCAGCAGAGACTGTGTTGTCGGTGTTGTTGTTGCGCTGGTTTGTGTTTAATTTATTTTCGATTGGCAGTAAAATGTCTAAATATTTATGCCAATAATTTTGAAGCCAGAAAAAGAGTAGGAAAACATTGAATAAAAACCAAAATGAATTTTCCCAAAATTGAAACACCATTACGGTAAAGGTTGCAGCTCCCTCCCCCCTCCCCTCCTCTACCGCCTTTCCCTCTACGCAAATGTCATAAAAGCAGGAAAGTTCGCCTAACAAGTTTGACTGACAGCCATCATGGAAATTACATCACATTAAAATTGTCATAATGTTTAACATTTTCCTGCAAACAACTACAACAACAATAAAAAATAAATTGCTACTTGAGTACTTGAGTACAGCTGCACTTTGTTGCCTGTCTTATACTCGTACACCAGAAATGCCAAAAATATATACCTCTCTAGGAGAAGGTGTGTATGTGTGTCTCAATGCGAATATGTAAATATGGAGGGAAGAATGAAAACGGTAAACGCTGTGCGCATGCACTTGGCGCAGATCTTGTTAACTTCCATTTTTCCATGCAAATTTTTACTTCCTTGACTGAAAATTATCGCTGCAGCAGCAATAATCGCGGCAGCAGTAAAAGCAAATGCCGTTGCAACGATGGCGATGGAGGCGATTGTGGTGATGAAACAAAAGATTTAAGCAGCGAACTTGAGTTTTTTTTTTGGCGTGAAGGTGGTAAATGCCTCGCAGCATTGATTTGGCTACGCGTATGCAAGTGTATGTGTATGTGTATGCGTATGTGTGTGAATTGAGGATATATTTATCCAAAGCATTGCAATTCAAAAAATGAGCTACAATAATGCGCAAATTGTGATTCAAAGAAAATTTCATAGTGACAACAACAGTGAACAGGAACTAATAAATGACAACAATGCGACAATGGAGATGAAGTGAAGTTATCCAGACACATATATACATACATACATAGTTACACGTGAATCCGTGTTACACAACACCGAATGACAGTGACAAATGCCGTTGCGAAAGGCCGAAAAATTGTCAAATATTTATTTGCTCAAAAAACGCAAAGCATTCGGACTCGGATTTGTGTAAGAAAATATTCAAATTAATCAAAAAGAGGCAAATAGAATATTGAAATTTATTCATGACGAGGTCATAATGTCAATGCTTGCATCGAAGCAACCATTCTGTTTTTATAGTCGTAGAAATGGCTTTTCATAAACAACAGTATTACATATTCACATTGCCAATTGAGACGAAAAAAACTTAAAGAAAATATATATTATGGCTAAAGCTTTCTAGTTATTCCTTCTATTCCAGATATGCCCAAGTTGAAATTAATTGTTTCAAATGTGAGTTACGCTTAAAAAATTAGTAAAAATCTTAAGCAATGATCCAAGAAGAAATTTTAATAATTATATAATAATTTAGATGTTTATTTTGTAACTAAAACATAAATTAAATTTTTATGTTTTGATTTCCATCTGCGAATCACTGCTGAGCCGTAACAAAAGTCAGCGAATTTTTTAAGTGGATGGTGACTGGTGATGAAACGCGGATCAATTCCAACAATGTCAAATGAAAACGGATGTGATGGAAGGACTATGAGGCGGCACAAACTGTCTCCAAGCCAGGACTGAAGGCAAGCAAGGTTTTGTTCTGTGCTTGGTGAATTTGCAAAACATCATCCATTACGAACAGCTTTACTGAGGCCAAACTCTTAGTGGACCGTCTGAAGGAAACAATCACTCAGAAGCGCCCAACTTTGGCCAACAAGGAGGACGACACACATCGATAGTGACTCGCCAGAAGCTCCAAGAGAACGGTTGGTTGGTACTAATGCATTCACCGTATAGTGCACACAGCATTTACCTCGCACCAAGTCATTACCATCTGTTCCTGTTTATGGCCCATGATTTGGCTATGAAGAAATTCACCAATTTTTTGCCAATAGGGACAAGAGAGGCATAATCAATATTACCTTGCATTTGACATAAATTGCATAATTCTGACTACATATGGTAAATTAAGAACTCCATTTCATCTAGTGCTTATGTTTTGTTGTAGTGTAGCCCGATAGCCGAGTCAACATTTTTGGTTTTCATATCTGGGCAGTAGAAGTTCAGTATGCATAAATGAACTGGTATAAAACTAGTATGAAGCTAATGATGATCGAGTGAATTCGTTTATTTCGTAGAGAATCGTTAGTTAAAGTTTGTAAGTGAATCCACATGGGAAAATGATCGAAAATGAGGTACTCAGCGTCAACAAGAAAACTGGTGGCGTTCTAGTTCCCAAGTAGGGAAACAAAAAGAAAAAAATAATAAAAAACACTTGGTATACGTGTGCTGCTGCAACAATGAGTCATACTGAAAATGAATTCTGAAGAAGAAAAAACTTGTTAAATAAAAGAGGACACCAATTGTTGCTGCTACTTCGAGCGTGTCAAGTGTGAATTCAAGCTGGTGGATGGATGCATGTTTACTGTGTATTTGCGCTTGTAATGTATTTATGTAATAGTAAATTTTATTCGTAATTTATGTGAATCATTCTCTAGCTTGAAGTCCATTAATTTACATACATTAGTAAATATATTTATACATATTTTACACATTTTTTACATTGTAATAAATCAATACTCCATTTAATTGTTCACTATTTATTAATTTTCATTTGTTCTTACTTAGCTAGAATTAAAGATTTTTAGTTTATATGTTACACTTCTGTAGATTCTCTTATTGAAAGTAGTCTAAGCTCAGCTCAATATAATTTTTATTTGCCTGGTCTGGCTAATTTAAGAAAAAAAGCCAGACAATTTATGATATAAGCACTTTCGCCATGCGAATTTTGTGACGGCAAGCAAGAGCTTAGAAATCAATAGAGGAATAATTTAGTTGTTTTCTGTTGAGGGCTTAAGAGAAATTGTAGGTTGCCTCGTCTTCAAAGGGCCTAATTCCGCACACCTCGTTACTTTTGGCTTTATCACCCTGTTTTTTGTCTTTCTTCATTTATCACAAATACATATGTACTTATGTGTCTGTGTCTAATTTTGCACTATTGTGCAACCATCTTTGCAAACAGTATGTATGTATGTATGTATATGTTGTATTATAGCTTCCATTATTAGATTGTAACAATTAATAAGCAACAAAAATATTTGTGGCAAGCCTCTGGGGCCGGGCCTTAATGGAGATGTCGTGTGAATGAGAAACAAAAAGTAGAAAAAACACACACACACACACACACATGCACACGTACACACCTAACACAAAAGAAACGGCGAACAAATGTAACACAATAATTAAACCTCATATATAATACATACATACATAGGTACATATGCCAGATATCGGGAAAATAATAATTTGGCAATTGTTGAAGGCGAAAATCGGCAACAATAAAATACCGTTTGATTCGTTGCGCCGCAGAGCTCAAACTAAAGAAAAATAATAAAGATATTGGTAAAATATATTAACATAAAAAAGTACTCTCTTGGTAGGCAGAAAAAATTATTATTTTATTGTTGTAAGGGAATTAATAGTTGCCTACAGGGTTTTTGTAAGGTTATTAACTTTTCCCATTTTATTTTTGTTAATTTTTTCTAATTTTGTGTATTTTAATTGTTATTTATTAAGTTTTATTTTTAGTTTACCAACAACAATTATCGCTTGAACGCTGACTGTGAATACAGAAATATACATATCTACATATGTATGTATGTTAGCAATTTGCTATTATCCATTCATAAGTACAGCGTAGCAAAGGTAATTAGTTTTTCATAAATCACAAGCAAACAGCATCAGCGTTATGCAGCAGAAGAAAACAAAAGCAAAACAAAAATTTAGAAAAAAAACAATTTGTTTTGTAAAATGAGCACAAAACCCATGGCGGCAGTTAATTTTGCAACAGTAGCAAAAAGCAGCCTACGGCAACATACATACATACATAAATACATATGTACATGTGTGTTAAGAAGGTGGGGATATGCATATGTGCTCGTATATAGGTATGTATATTTATCTCTTATTTGCTGTGCGTTTTCTTACTTTTTTTCATTTTAGCCTGAGAGTAGGTCAGGTACACGAACTTATTGTTTTTCACATTAACTAAAGGCTTTTGCCCTTGTTGTTTTTGTATTTGACTGAGCAATGAAACAGCGGAAATAAATGTTGCGCAAATTGTGTTTTGCTGATGTAAACGAGTTTGGCTAATACTCTTCTACTTGCAGATGAATAATTTGTGCAAATTTCTCACTTTCAGTTTTTTTTTTAGTTTTTGACAAAAACGTAGATTTTATAACGGAATGATGGTGATGGATTGCATTGTTTTATTTATTTGATAATTTTGAAAATTACAGCTTAGATGTGAGTTCTCAGATTTAATGAAATCTAAGTCCAATATGAATATTATTCGAAAAATCGCAAATTTGTGTATTAAATGTGCTCATCAAAGATTTTGGTGACATCTCATATTTAATGTCCAGATGTCGTTTCTCAAGTGCCCCTTTTTATGCTTCAGATCAATGGTTTCTGAAAACTCAGAGCATGACGAACTTAGGTCTTTTGCTTTAAAAAAATCAATCATATCATCATCAGTATTCGAGTTAATTTACGCCTGAGCTCGTATTCGAAATATGTTACATATCAGGCTCCTAACATATATCCATAGTACATTCACTTGCTGCTGGCTCCTCTTTTTCTCACACACGTACCTCAGGTTTCCCCACTTGATTTCACAAATTTTTCAATTCTTCACAATTTGCTCGCATCAACTTTGTCATCAGCATACCCTCACGTGCTGAGCGTGAAATTTTCATGAAGCCAAGCAATCTACTCAGCGAAATGCCATACATTTACACACACTCTCACAAACACGTACCTAGGCCGGAATGCATCGGTACTTGTGTACTTGAGTACTTGAGTACTTTGGTACGTGCATGCATACAGACATATTCACATTTAGATGAAGCTTTCTCGCTGAGTAACTGTAAATCTGCGAAAATCGTAAAAGTTGCACATTCAAGCAGCGCGAGGGAGATGTTTGAGGCAAACAGTTTGCTTTGGAATTCTCAACTGTCAATTTATTATAGGTATTTTGTGTCTAATTTCTCTTGACTTCAACACTTTTCTACAAATTGTTGTTCCTCTAATTTCTGATTTTCATTTGTTTTTTTGATTTATTTATTTATTTCTTTGAAAAATTTCGTATTTTCAGCGCTGGTTCATCGCTAACACTCAAGCTGTACGGCCACCTACCGCTAGCGCCCACTTTTTGTTGTGTCAACAGCTCATCGGCGAGCTCGGGGTTATCGGCAGATGTGTTGCACTTTTGCTATTGTTTTTGTTGACTGTTTGTTTGGCATTTTGTTAAAACAACTTGACCCATTTGTTAAATGCATTGCCATCTTCAATTTCATGTTTTGCTGGAGCGCATGTCTACATGTGTATGCATGTGTGTGTGTATGTGTGTGTGTATGCTTTTCAAATGGCGCTTTGGACTTTTCGCTGAGCCATTTCTTTACACCGAAAATGTTGTTTGAGGGCAATCATGATTTATTTGATATGCCACTTTAGAGCCGTTGAGGTTTAACGGTTTCTGTTTTTATTTTGTTCAATTATACATTCACACAAACACATATAGGTACAAGTTAGCAATTGTTGCTGCAATATTTTGTCGTGGTTGTCACTTTGGGGTGAAAAATAGAAAATATCAAAATTTCGTGTGGGAATTTTTGATTTACAATCGCTTCTCAGTTGACACTCTGCACTCATTTCAGTCCTCTGCTCGCCCTACCCTGCCCTCCTTGCTCATTTCCAGTTTTCTCGGCAATCTATTATTCACTATATTGACCATTTTATTGGCCACAATTCCTGTTCGCCTTCTCACATCAGCTGAAATGTATTGACAAATATCTTAAAAAGTGCTCGTGGGGTCTCCAATGGACTTCCTTTTATTGTGTATTTATGTATATACATATGTACTCGTATGTTGCAATGCCATTTTGTTGGTGTTTCTAAGTTTTGTGACAAATTCATTCTTGTTTACTTAACCCAGTTTGCGTATTATGGCTGTTGTTTTACATGTATATGTATGTCAATCTATGTCATTATGTGTGTAGCTGTGCTCAGTGATTGTTTAGCAAGTTTTTTATAATTTATCGCTTGTCATTCTGACGGGTGATTAACAGTTTTCTGTGTTTACAAATCGCACTGATGTCTTTTTGGTGAGCTGATTTCCAATCAAAAGCGTTTTAAAGCTAAAAATTTAGATACTGCTTGACAAAATATTAAAATTAGAATATCAAATGGGGCTCCAGTGAGAGTTCAAACGGCTGTTCTTATGTAAATGGATTATCGCACCCTCATATGTATTTCTTCCGAAGTGGATCTTATGAAGGGGTTTTCCATAAATAATCCGAGCAGGTGGTAGATATTTGTTGACGTTACTAGTCGGAGTTCAAGAAGGTTAGAATAGCATTTTAATGAAGTGATTTCAGTATTTTTATATGAGTCTAGTTTAAATCACAGGCTGTTTGCTTCAGATCCCGTCACCTTTCCCATTTCACAGCGAACAAAATAGAAAAATCTCTTCATCGAGCATCTGGACGTATGAGTGACATCCAAAGCCAAGCAAAATGACAGTAAACAAATTTCGGGAATTCCTTTGCACAAAGATCTTTAAACGAAGCCGTGCCAAATGTGGCATAAGCACACTCACTCACTGCCCAACCAAAAGTAAGCAAAAACATAAATAGAAAATCTGTGGTTGTTGAGGAATTCTTTGATGTCCTGTCATTTACAATTTTTTGCACATCAAACGAATAACAACAGCTAACGGCAATGGCAAGATAATTGTTTTTATCCCAAAATGTCAACAGCACTTCGTGTAAAGTTGCAAATTTGACAATTACCAATAGCAACAACTACCCAATATGGACATCACAGCCAATTTGTTGTTGCTCTTGCCTTTTGATTGCCACAAATGCAGTGAGTCCAACAGCAGTGCCAGCGGATTTGTTGCAAGTGGAGAAAATGAAAACATTTAAGTGAAAAACGCAATTTCCATTCAAACATAACTCACACACACACACACACAAAAGAGTGTAAGTGTATATGCATACATATATGTATGTATGTATGTATGTACGTTGAAGGCCTAACTAACAACTAATGTCATAATAAAACGACAACGAGAGTTAAGAAAAACTTTCTTCTTCAAATCAAATATTTTTTACAGACTTTTTTTCGCAAAATAAAAGAAAACGAAAAAAAAAACAGAAGCATCGGTAGCGCCAGTAGCCGCTGTGGGCGCCACTACCACATCCGCCGTACTCATATGAAGACAACAAAATAACAAATTGCGCATTTGTTGTTGTTTCTTTGCAGCAATCAACGCCTAAGAGTGGCATAGAAAAGAGAATGAAAAGAAAAAAAAAACGGCTCAGCCATCAACGAATTTGTGGTTGACACAAGGCGGTGCGTTTTACTTTTCGCACAAATGTTGACATTAACGACGCGAGCAGCCAACCAACTAACCAATCGACTTACTGGCCCATCAGCGGAACAACGGACAGGGGACAGGCAATGAATGAAGGAGAAACGAAATGCATACGAAAATAGAAAGAAAGAAATGAAAAGTGTGAAGAGAAATGATTAATGAGCCGTTTAGCTAACCAAATACGCGTATACATATGTACATATATGGCAGTTGAAATAAATACATACACACATACATACACATAAACATCTGTATTGTCTATGCATGCAACAAAGTGTTCGCACAACAGAGTTAACTGCCGACTGCCACTGCCACTGCAAAGCCGTTGTTGTTGGCGATGTGGCAAGTTGTTAAATGGTTGGAGGTAAAATATGCTCCACTGATACTTGCCGATCTAAATTGAGATGCATAAATTGCTCAGTGTTTTCTGTTTCACTCGAGAAAGTGTATTTTTTATTTCTCTCGAGAGACTCCAGTCTCCGCCACTAACCAGTAAGAGGATCACGCTTGTGGCGGGAATAACAGTCATCGCATTATCACAACTTCAAACAGATTATTAGCAGCTTTTTGGGACATTAGGTTGGCTATTCGTCCGATTGACTGCTTAATGAAATATTCAAGGATGATTTCGATAAGAAGGAGGAGAGACAATAGTAAATATTCCAAGCGCTTCACACGCATTAAGTGACAACTTCCCTGCGAGGAAGCTTAAAAAAGTTATCCCGTTGCCTAAAACTTTTCCCTCGGAAAAAAGCGTCGAAATCTCTAAGAAATATTGTATATGAAAAAATTATCACCAAATTGTTTTTCTAGGAGCGCAGACTTGTGTTGATGCCAAAATATCGTGTTTTTGGTTTGATTTGTAGCACATCAGTTGTAGATGAGCTTCAAAGTGGGGTTATGTCCCAGCGAAGAGGGAAATATATTTATTAGTCCTTAGAAAAATAATTATAAATTCTTATTCGTCGAAACATTTGTTGGGTTAGTAATTGTCGTATAAGAAACTCAAAACAAAATTTGTTGGTGCAACAACAAAAAAGTTTAACCTTATTGGATAATTATATAATATATAATTGGCACTTTGTAACCGCTGAAGCGATTTTCGGCCGAGCTCCTCCTCCAATTTGTGTTTTTACGTCTTGATGTTTTTCCAAAAAATGGGTAATTATTAGCTAAAAAAATAAAAATTAGGCTGATAGGCAAAAAATAACGAAAAGTCCTAAATAAGCTCCGAATTTCCCAGTTGATTTAGTTATCTACATACGCAATGGACTACGAATTGTATCGACCGGTTTTTGGATTCAAAGAAAAAAAGTAAAAAAAGTAGCGACTACTTTTCCCAACTCTCTGGTAATTTTCTCCTCTAATAGATGAGTTCTCCCTTGCATCGATCCTATCATTGACCCATTATTCGATTTCTTTAAAAGACTCTAACCGGTGATCCCCAAATCTTTTCGAATCCGTCGAAAAAGCCAGTAGTCGAAAGGTCTCTAGTTTTCGACGGGTAAGCCACTTGTGTTCAACCGTTGCCACACACAGCTCAAACGCATTAGTTGCAGTCGATAACGTTTGGTATTAATGGCTTTGCCTGGTTTTAGCAGCTCACAGTACACCAGCAGAACAACCTTGACGATATCATTTTTAACATTTAGAAAACTCCAAATATTTATTTATTTAGTTTTGTGCAGGCAACCTTGAGGCAAACTTTAATTTATACCCACATCTGAACTCATATCAGTGAGCTGAGGGGTGTAAGATCTATTTCTGTGTGCACGTGCATGCCTCTGCCCTGGACGCTAATCAGAAGTTGAAGCACAATAAAATTGATTACCAAATGGACTTGCGGGTGGTCGAGCGCAATTTGCTGTTTCTTCAGTGGCATTAATTTGCAACTGCTGCCACAGCAATGAATTTATGCGCAAATGTACGTGGTATGCTTGCAGCTCAAATCACAGTGATTATGTAATTAAGCAGTTAATTGAGAAATAAACAGTAAACGCCCGATCAACAAATTACATACCGTTTTACAAACAAAGTATTTTTCTTCGAATCGAGCGGAGCACATACACATGTATTTGTGTGCGTTGAAGTGTTGTGCTATATATACACACATATACACGCATACATGCATACATATGTACATTAGATCAAAGAGGAGAGAATAATAGTAGCATTTAGAGACATGACGTTCGTTTTTATTAGGCAAACAAACAGACAAATGGATGGATGGTTGGATAGTTAGACAGGCGGACGGACAGATGGACAGATGGACGGATGGACGGATGGACGCACTGTTGGCCAAGTCATAGCGCAGCTTTAATGAATAGACAATAAGAGCTTTTAAATGGAGCAAGCTAGACAGATTGGATACATGTTGAGACAGGCATTCAAGCAAAAGAAATATATATATACATACGTATTTATATATGTATTGTACATATCAAAAAAGTAGTCAGATCGGTGTATGTGTGTGTGTGTGTGTGTACAGGTGTGTATTTGTTAGCCACACCATCAGCCAGTTGATTATTGTTATTGTGTCAGTTGTTGTTGTTGGCTCATTGTGTTGGTCGCAGCTTGGCTGGTGGCAGCTACCAGTCGGACAGTGGCGGATTTTATCAGACAGTTAGTTGGTCAATCAACATTTAACACCTGAGTGATTTGTGCAAAGCAAATGTAAGTGTATGTATATATATATATGTGTGTGTGTGCCTGTGTAATGGTAAATAGGTAAGTAAAAATCAATTTTAATAAATGAGCTAAATAAATTAAAAGTATTTTCATTCGCCACAAATTACCAGTCAATAAGTAGTAGCAGCAGCAACAACAAACACAACAACAGCATTATAAATATAAATATGGATAAAAAAATGAAGCAAAACATTGTGGCATAAACAAACGTTTGCCGCATATTAATCTTGAGTGCTACATTGTTATGAGACATGCCACCAAATGTTCAACACACTTTTGTTGTTTTTTTTTATATTTTTATTTAATTTATTTCGTTTTTGCGCAAATCGCAACTCCATAAACAACATTCCATGCCACCAACAAGTAGCAAAAGGCCAGCTGCACAAATTGTACTTGGTCCCCTACACTAGGTAGGCATGGAAGTGTGTATGTATGTATGTATGTACATTTATTTAGCAACTGTAAAAGCAGCATGCAACAACTGCCAACACAACAGCGTTTTCAAGCGAATTTGAAGGAAAAACTAAGTTTTGGAGCTTTTTGAAATTGGCCAGTAGGCGACAAATCGCCGATTGGGAGCAATAGAATATAATTGACGGAGCGAAATTCGGCGCTGGGCAATAATATTTATTGTACGTCGAATGTGTAGCGACTCTTGTATAGGTGAATACATGTATGTATGTTATACAAACGTTTGTTTTTTTTTTTGCTCTACAAGCAAGTTTATTGTAAATTTGTGGAAAAATTGGACTTTTGTTACCAATTTTACACGATTTGGTTTGCGGCTGCTGGCTGAGTTTGATATTCGATTGAACATTTGCGCAGGCGCCATAATTTTTGTTTGCCATTTTGTATTAATATCGACAATTTTTCAATTAAATTTACATTGTGCGGCTTTATTGTGAGCTAATCGATTCGTCGATTCTTTCAAACTAATTTCTCCGCCGCCACAGCTCTGCCACTAGTAGTGATTGCTACCACTGAAGGTTGTTGATTCAATTCTCGACCAAGCAAAAGTCTGGAAAACATGGTTTTTATTAAAATTTCATACTCGGAAGTAAATTTGAAAACCTTCCAGCGTTATACTGAAAGGGATCTAGACGAATAAGCCGCAAGTCCCATCTTTCATTGCCATAACTATTGCATATCTTCACATGTTTCAATGCAAATATTAAAAGTCCTGAAGTTGTTCACGTTCACCCGCCTGACGACAGTTCCATCCCTAAATAATCATCTCAAACATTTTATTCTCGCTTAGTTGCGATTTCGTATCAAAACTTATTGCTATGGGAGAAAACGCAAGTATTACTGAATTCTATAAATAGCTAGAGCCCACCCAGAGCTGCAATTTACAGCAGAAAAATGTTAATAATAAATGACAGCACCGTCTTATCGCGCCGCCGCCATTAACCAGGTGACAGCGCTTAAAACCAGAATCATATTGACATAAACTATTTGCTACAATATTCTTCACCGACAACAACGTACTGGGATGTAAAGCCAGGGCTAAAGCCATTTACTACACTTGGCCGTTACAACAACAACAATCTACTGGATAAGGACAATTTCAACAGAGCCAAGCAACGATCATCAATATTGCAACAAAAGCAGCAGCAACAATAATAGTTGCTATGAAATGCATGCAAGATAGTGTTTTTAATTGCGAGCAACAACAACAAAAGCAAAAGTGAACTACAAACGAGGCAATATCGTCGTCATCGTCGTCATCACCGTCGTCGCCGCCACAAAGTGAACGCAAAAAGAAGCGACGACGTTGGAAGGCAACAATCAAGGCACATAAAATTGCAGTTTTCGACTTTGAAAAGTTGCTGCAACAACAGTCATTGACAATGTTGGTTGTGCGCTGACGCGTCGGCTGCTGGCTGCTGGCTGATGGCTGTTACCTCTTGGCTCTTTGTGGTTTTGTGTGGGCAGTAGAGCATTTCACAGAGCAAGCAGTGACAGAGATGGAGCGCTGGAGGAGGAGGGAGTTGAAACAGCAGAATAAGACTAAGAGGCGAACAACAGATGACTGTTGCCGGTTACCAGTCCTGCTGATTGCACTTAATTTTGCTATTGCTATTGCTGTTGTTTTTGTAATGTGTTTTATAACAATTGATAGCGCGTTGGTGTCGTTTGCGGCCAAGGAAGGTGGCGACGATGTTGGTGGCTTGCCGGCTTTACAACACTGAACGGCTCTGAACGAAGCGAAGCAGGCCCCAGACGGAGTCGGAGCAATGAAGTTGAGCTAAATTGGCAGCTGGAAGTGAAAAGCGTGATGCTGCGGAAGGCCGTTCATTGACACCGCAAAGCGATTGCGAACACGAGCACCAACCACTCCAACTAGTGCTAGCAACAACAGCATAAAAGGAGCAACGAAACAAGAATATTGACAATGACAAAAACAAAAGCAAAAACAAAAAGAGCGGAGCAAGTGTGCAAAAAGGCTGAAACTCGAAGCAAAAAAGCGAGGATTGTGTGTCTTTTTTGCATTCCGTATCAGTTTTTTCCCATCACTCTGGTACTCGGACGGACTGCAGCTTGCGAAATGCTCAGGATTGTAGAAACACATATATATATGTCTCCGCGAATATCTATGACATTTCAAATGTTCAAGCACACATACATATGCATAGATAAAGCCATATGTGTCCCATTGCTTTTGGCGAACTGCATTTTATACTATTGTTTTCGGCTAAACTGAGTCGACAAGTTGCCATTTTTTTATAAGAGACTGGCAATGGCAGTGATTGTTGTTGTTATTTGCTTATTTGGTGACTGGTTGGTTGCTTGATTGAATCGCGGCTCGCCGCCGTTGCTGCCGTAGCCGCTGCCGCTGCTGGTGGCGGTGGTGGGTGGTGAAAAGCTTAATTGTTTGTTGCCTTATTTGTTTTGGTCGCTCTTTATCGGATTTCACCGGTTGTGGAAACAGCATGATTGGACTGTTGCCTTGTTGTTGCTGAATACGCGCGTTGTCAATGCCACAATTAATTTGGTGGTGCTCAAATTGGTTTCAATTGTGATTGAAAGTAAATACCAACGAGTTCTGTATTTGAGATTTGATATGTTTGATTTAATGTCATTCATCTGTTGCTGCGATTGTTGGCTGATATCCAATATATACATATGTATGTGTTTATGTATTATTGGTATATTATGGTTAATATTTCTCATATTTTTATTGATTTAGTCAAAACTACGGCACTAGCGTCCCACGGAAAACAAAACTGTTTATTCTCAGAGCGTCGTTTCCTCACATGAATTCATTGACTTAAGCAGCTCTTTGAACTAGAAGGAATGACTGAATTCATCTATGAGGTTTAATACATACATATATATTTCTAGATTTAACTCGAATATTCAATGTTGAGTGTAGCTGCTAAAAGGTAATAAATCTTGGGTATAAAAAGTCTGAATTTCCCATAAAACTTTAACATTTTTCTCACTTCACGCCTGCCTTTGAGAATGAGAATATTATTGTATATTCTGACACCCGATCGATCATCAACCGAACAGGTTTGCACTGATCTCAGTGAACTGCAAGGCAATTAGTCGCAACAACCGAGATCAAATATCAACTGACAGTAAAAAAGTAATAATATTATTGTGTTATTGCCGGACAGTTGAATGTCTGCTATTTAATAACGGACAGATACTAAGCAGACAGCTGATTGTAGCAAAACCATTCCCATGACGATATCGCACACATACTCGTACAAACATCTTACACAGAGTGTAGACTTACTGCGAACAATAGTTGCGTGGGTGTTCCGCGTAAAGTATTAAGTTCAGTTCAAAAGCTGGTAAATTCTCACAACGCAAATAACTTCATTTTCCCATTCTTATTGCTCTTCGTAATTTTTAATTTTTTTTTTTAATTTCCTGCAATTCTTTATAGATACAATAGAAGAGTTGTGCATAACTGTACTTTGTGTATCATTTGAAATGTATTTCTAACAATTTTGTATTCAAGCACTTTAGCCAAATAAATGGGCGGAATTTCCCGCTTACCAAAGTGGGGGGAACGGCAAGAACATAATAAGAAAGGTCAAATGTTACTTAAAGTTCTGGGCTGTATTTAAAATACCGTTATTTCAATTGTTGTTCAAGATTTTCTCACAATTTTGAAGAAAATAATTGCCGAATCTCACTTCACCAAAGAGGAAAGCCACAGATCTGCGATCTCTCACAAAGAATCAACTGAAGTTTGACATAATTTCAAACTGCTTTTGTTGTTTTACATATTAACGGTAGTTTTGTAAAAAATGTCAATTTCTTTGTGGAATCCTAGATATTTTTTTTCCAAACATAAATTCCCTTATAAGGACGATGGACAAACAGTTTATTTAATTAAAATTAAAAAAAAAAATAATGAAAAAATTTGTATTTCTCTGTAACGAGATAAAACAGCTTTTTACACTTGCTGCACATACTTATTTACAAGGGTAAGTGTATAAGCAAGCGTTGAAAGCAGTTATACACTTTCAAAAGCAATAAAATGGAATAACAACTTTATGAAAAACAGAGAAATGAAATAAAAGTGAAACAGTAAACAGTAAACGGGAGCTGTTAAATTTTTGCCATGCAAAATAATTATAGTTTCCCCAAAAAATTTCTGAAAAGTCTAATGGAAATGGAAAAGACTGTGAACTTTTTTTATTTCTTGTCTTCATTTTGGTGTTGTTGTGCTTTATGAGGTCATTTGAGTAACATTGGCTGAAAAGTACCGGGCCGTACTGATTTATTGCTGATTTCAATGTTGATGTAGAGAAAGAAATAAAAATATTTATAGAATTTTTCGAGTGATTGAAAAGTGAGGTGTTTTCTTTATATCTACTGTAACTGGTGAACCTCGTCCAAAGAGTCCGACAGCGCAACAATCAGCTGGGAACGTTATGTCTTTGATATGTGAAAATGTGCGCATTAGGTAATAATTATCGATTGCGAACAGTGAATGTTATTATGTAGAGCATTTGAAGGCACACATTTTTTAAAAAATTACCGCAAAGTCAAAAATTTCCTATACGCCAGATTTGGCACCCAGCGACTACTGGCTATTTGCAGACCTCAAATAACGGTAACTTTTAAGAAACCTGTTGAGAATGTTGTCGCTGAAACTGAGCCGGAAGCAGGAATGAAAGTGGGGGTCTGAATGGAGATTTCGTTAATGAACAAACAAAATTTTTGAACCAAAAACCGACCTTCCTTTGTTAGGATCGGGACTTTTCAGCCCGGTCATATGTTTGTGTGTGTATGGCGGGATGAATTCATTTCGCTTTTTATGAACTCTCATTAGGTGCTGAAATATGGTTAAATATTTTCCACGCTTGGTAATAAATATGCAAAGTAATTGTTGTTGTTATTGTTGTTAAAGTGACGAGCGTGAATGATGGCAACTGCTTTTTCTGTTTTATTTTACAATGTGAGTGAGTTGCAAATATTATCGAACATTTGGATAACTTTCATTAGTTAGTTACTAGAGGCTTAGGGTTGGGCTTTCAGGCTTCCATTTGTTGGTCATCAAATGTTAATTTTAAGATTGATTTCATTATATGCGCTTTGAGGGGCGGAAAAAGCGTAGTGATAGCTATCATGGCCTAATGTGACACATTTTTCCAGAATTCAATGGATTTCTCTGCTAAAAACCCCGGTTGGGTACACACACTTGTACATACGGTCGACGCTAGGTAGGAATACCCAAGGTTATCCATTCGTGTGTGGATCGTTTCAAACTTTTTCGGTTAATCATTTTTCATTGGTTCTCAAATATTCAATTAAAAATTGTAGAAGAGGATGTTCTTCTTATTGTAACAGTGGCAACTGAATACTTTTGAAGCTCCAAGAAAAAATTAAATGACAAAATAAATAAGTGAAAAGATGATATTGACGAATGGCATTTGATGGCGAAGCGGAAATGCTCTAATCACTTAGAAACATCGCAGCTTGAGGTGCATACTCGTATGTGGCACATGAAATGAATTATTTTTTAAAGAATACATCTGGGGCTGCTCTATTTCGGTTGCGATTTAAGCATCCCACATTAAGAAACATAAAAAAATTTAAATAAATTTAGGTCAGAGTTAAAAAATAAATTAAGTCTAATATTTTATCAAATGCTTTTCAACAATATTCTTCCAAACTATTAATTTTATTTTGCTTTTCTTAGTTCTAGTTTTCCACTGCTCCTACCATATACATATGTATGGTAGAGATTAATAACACTATGAAACATGCGATGTAGTTATGTATTTACATACATATACCATACATATTTACATTATTAAATTCATTTATAGGAAAAAAGAGGCCAAGCGACACAACCTATTGCATGCTTCCAAAAGCCGACCAGCGACAACATGAAGCTGGGTGATTGTGTGTGTGTGTGTGTGTGTGTATGTATGTATGTACTTGCTGGCTATAATTAGAATTTGTTTTCAATCACGCTGTTGGCATGACTGAAAGTCTAACGACGAAAACGCGCTTTCCACGCTCTTAGACCCTGCAATGCACATACACGTATGTATGTATGTACGCGTATGCATGTTACTTCAGGCCTTACAGCCGATATTACTATAAAGATATGATATGGTATGTATTAGCGTGTGTCTATATTTCCAGCATCAAGCACAAATCTGCCATTTTTGTCTCTGATACCTTGGTTTGTTTGCTGCCGTTGCATGTGGCATGTTTGAAGGTGTCGCCGCTGTCGCTGTCGCTGTCGCTGTCGTTGTCGTGTGGCGTGTTCAACGAGAAATTCCACTTTCATGTGTTGCTGATGATCGTCGTCTTCATCTAGTCGTGTTGTTGGTGTTATTTTCCATTTTATTTTCATTTTATTGCTTGCTTTATTTATTTCTGTCGCTGTGGATTTTTTGAGCAATTTTTCTTCTCTATTTATTAAAGCAAGCAAGTCGACAGCAGTGACGCTAATGCCATACAGCATTTCGCATATATTCGTATATACATATACATATATACATGCATTCATATACAGCAATTTTGAGGTCAGTGTGGCAACGAGTCGAGCAGAAGCTTGTGAGCTGTGTGAAGTACTAGAATAGTGTAGGAAAAGTATTTGCTTGTTCGTATATACATACACGTACATATATCCATACGCGTACCCGTATAGTGTTGCAGTCCTTCATATGAGCAAGTATTGAGTTTTCGCAGTGACTTATGAACTTCTGCGCGGATTCTCCTGGTGCAGGATTAAATGACCAGCCTCGAATTAATATGTTTGACATTGACAGCGTTTAAAATAAAACCCGCTGGGTGGGTTGCAAATATCTGGATTCTCCTGCTCTTTCCGCTATTAGGAATTCAATTTTAAATAGAGAAGTTTTTTCTAACTTTGCTCTCAACCACAAATATTTTAAAACAAAATTATAAAGATTCAAAGAAAATCATTCAATTTAAGCAAGCATCCAACCATATATCCCAAACCACAAGCCAGCAATCAACCGCAAGCAAAAAGCAGTCTAAAGCCATCACGTGAAGATCAATCAATTTCGCAGTGCGAAAAACCTGTTAATATTAAGTAGAAAACAAAAACTAAAAAGCAAATGGCTCATTGGCGGCATCAAAGTTATTTTCGGTGCAAAGGTGACGCGATATTTCACTTTGAAGCTAAGCGCCAAAGCCACAGCCAGACCGGCCAATCTCAACGAGTTGGCTTAAAAAATCAAAACGGTTAATTTTCAAAATAAATTTCAATGAGTTTGCAAATAATTGCCAATTGATGCAAAAGACTCACTTAAGTCAAGTCCAAACAAGTCACGACGATGACGACTAGAAGACCACTTTGCTGGCCAAGTATTTTCTGATGAACGCAATTATAGTACGCTCTACACTTCCTGCTGGCCGGTTGCTAGCGTTTGTTGCTGGACCGGCATTGAAAGCTTTCTACTTCGGGTCATTGTTGACCTTCAGGCGAGTACACTGCTTGTTCCTAGCCACTTCTTCATAGAAGTAATTAGTTGTACAAAAAAATGTTGGAAAATGTTTCTAGTAGGAATTGATAAAATCACAATAAAATAAATTGTCTTCAAATAGCTTGATTTTATTTGTACTCTTACAAATGACCAAGACCTTGTACGTTCAAGTTTATTTGAACAGTTTTGTAGAATAAATTTGTAATCAAAAGTGCATTAAATTAAAGTTTTGAGAAGGTCTTCATTACTTATTCTGCTGAATGACCGACTCAGCTGAATGAGGCGATATACTCGTACATACTAAAAAGAAGGATTCCACAACAGACTTAGATCACTCAATAAGTACAGTATTCGGCGGATCCTGTTCTTCGGAAATATTGATCGTTTAGACAAAGAGAATAGTTGCAAAATCATGTAAGTATATTTAAACAATGTGTCCCAATACCGTTACTTACATTTTAATGTCCCAGAATATTTTTCGCCTTGATCTGAAATATAAAAGAAAAAATATTAATTAAAAAAAGTGAATAAAAATAAATTATTTTTATATATATATACCATAAGCAGAACAAATATGTAATAAACGTTGCTCACTGCACTCAGAATACTCTACATATTTTAATTAATCTTAGTGCCCGAAACTTTCCATAGTGACACCTTCATAAGTGACCTCGCTCATTATAACGTATGTATATGACTATTATTTACATTTTTCATTTATTTTTTATACTTTGCTTCTCAATTCTCGTTGTAATGCATTCACCACATTTGATTACAATTATTCAATAAGCAATTAATTAAAGTCCCACCAATTATGGAACAAAAAGGTATATATAAACAAAAAAAAAATTTATTTAATTGCCTATAAACTTGGCAGCAAAAACAAAGTCAGCACATGAATACATACACTCACATACCTATTTATGTACGTGTATGTACATTCTTATGAAACAACCCCGCATTGCAACTAGTTCATTTTCTATTCCTTTAGGGACTGGTATCCTACCAAATGTCATTTTGCCCGATTATGCATCAGCATCATACTGGTTTTATACTAGTCGTAAAAGTAAAAACTTAGAAATCTGCTTAGAGCGCGATTTGAAACGTGCCTCATTCGGCTCCGACGATATCAGCTTAAGTTGGTAAGTGCTTCATTGGGCAACTGGTATGATTTCCTCTTAAGAATACTAGTTTTCAACAACAATTTTAGCACACCAGCTTAGCGTTGGACTACTGGGCAACCAATAAGATACCAACTGAGTAATTTTATATACTCACAGCGTGAGAATTGCGTTAATCACTTCGAACGCCAAGTCAAGTTATCTGACTCATTGCGCAAAGCAATAATAATAAAAAACAACAAGAAACTAGCTTAACTACGTATATACTCGGAGCACATACAGCCGTAATAAAAAGCCAGACTCCAGCAAGCATTAGACCGCCTAGAAGTTTGCATTTTCATGTGTGAAATGGAGGTTTTTTCTATAATAACCTCACAGAGATTCCAAAGTCTGTCATAAAGCTCTGCTTGTTGAGCTGCTAATTACAGACTGGTGTAATAAATTTAATGACTTTTTAGTAGAATTGGTCTTGCGTAAAAGCACACATTAGCATGTATAATGAAAAATTCATTTAAAAAATATTCACATCGATTGTAGGCGCGTTTTAAAAAGGGAGAAATGTGGAGAACGCTTCAAGGAAGTATAAATAATTTATCTAGTACATAATGCGTGGTGAATTTATTAGTTTCACGTGGATAGAAAAAATAAAAAAAGAAAGAAAGTGATGTTTACGTCCAAGCCTTCCATCCTCCATACCTTTAATATTATTTATTGTAAAATAGTACAACGCATTGCTATGTATTTATATTAATTTATTAATGAAAGTACTTTAACTGGTTTTACCACGAACACACTACACACAACAACTTTTGATGTCAATATTTCGAAGATAAATAAATTAGCTTACGTTCATTCTCTTCGCTGTTTGGCGCTAGTTGGAAGCACCAAGTGAAACTGACCGATCAGGTGGAGATCCTTTCAAGGATTTCATCCATTCGGACGACATGACCTAGCCAATGTCATCGTATAACTTGTACAGTTCATCATTCCATTATCTGCCGTATGACCTATAAATAGTTGGGTCCCATTATCGACTCAACGGACTACAACATCGTCCACACTTCTGCACAATATAGCGCAAAGGGAACGATTAGTTTGGTTTTGATTCGTCTAGAGAGAACCAAAGTATCAACTGGTGTTATTATTGGTGTTAATTCTGATCCCTAGAAACGCGAAATTATCTACGACCTTGCAGTTATGACTGGAAACAGTGACGTGAGAGTCAAACCGCGAGTGCAATGAAGTTTGTTTGATGACAGAAGGTATTTCGTCTCGCCCCCATTCACTACCAGACCCATCATCTGTCCTTTTCAAGATTTGGGCATGATGAATATCTGGTCATTAGTGGATTACCAGGTCAAAATCCACATTGATGAGATCCAATTAGCTTGTTGACGGTGGGCTTTAGTATTTCACACAATACGCTGGATAGGACTTAAATGCGATATTTAGGAGGCTAATCCCACAATAGCTATTCGAACCTTGTCATAGTCAGGTAATGGAACGTCTTTTCCATCGTCATCGATTGGGGTTTCGGGTTCCCCATCTGCGGTTATTGTCCTTTCACTGCCATTCAGCAGGCTGGAGAAGTGTTCGCTCCATACACCAAGTATGCTCTCGACACCGGCCACCAGATTACCACCTTGGTTCCTACACGAGCGTGCTATGGTCTTGAAACAATATGTTAGTCGCCACATCTTTTCATAGTTTCCCAAGCTTTTCATACTCACGTGCACAAGCGTTTTGCTTCTCTCTGCAATTCTCGGTATCTAACCCACCCCGCATGTGCCGTATTCGTACGATGTAGCCGGTCATGGCTAGACCAACACCTATTGTCATTCTGGTGATAGGGATATATGTAAATATGTAAACTTAAAACCTGAACTAAAATCAATATACTTATCATCTATATGAACGAGATTATTTTGCCAACCAGCGGTTCCTACAACGCAAAGTAGCTTCTTGCTGTGTAACCCCAAAATGATTCTAATTTTATTAAATACATTGAAAGATATTAGTAGCAAAAACATTTCTCATAAGAATGTGAATATTTCATCAGGCTAAAACACGCAAATTATAAAATTAATGATCTTTCTGCTAGAATAATTAAGACGTCTTAATCAAATTAATGCCTGAGGTAAAAGTTGTCAAGAAATTAGTCAAAGGCATCACACGAGGGCAACCTTTTACATTTAATGAAGATGGGACAATAAGACGAAAGGAGATTCAATAAAACGAAATTGATGGTAATGTGTATGACTTTAGAGGCCGACCTCGTAAACACGCGGTATATAAACATGCTGTCAAACATATTTGCTATAATATATTAATTTAATGAAATAGTATAAGGTTTTTCGCATATGGAGGATTTGATTATTTAAAAAATAACTTATTTTCATGTCTACCATTGCGTTGCTTTAGCAAACATTCAGATTTTTCGACATATTCCTAACATCTGTGATTTTTATTTTGCTTTAGTGTGGCTTATGGCAAATCAAAAGCTTCAGTTAGTCAGAGGCGTAATTATAATTAAATGCTGCGATAATGACTATGTTAGCGGCATTAATTATTTGTGTGTTCTCATACGAGTATCTCGCTAATTTTATTTTGGTTACACTTAAATGTATAATTAAAATAATCTGGCTTCAGAATCTTGACCCTAAAACACGCAATCTCTCGAACTTCCGTAATTAAGAAGAAAATGTTGAAATGTATTATATTATGATGTGTAGATGCATAAAACAAGATATGTCCCACAGAAAAGGAGACTAATAAAAAATTTATTTTCTCAATTATTTTAATAGCATTCTTTTTCCCTCACTCTGGATTAGAAATTAATTGTAATAGATGCATTTCTAGTAATTACTACTAGTAGTCGGAATTTCAGGCATTTGAATCATTCGACGCGTGCAACGAGGTGTGATGTGCTACACAATCATTTATATAGCAAACAGAATTTATGGAATTCTTCTTGCTAGTTCCACATTAATTTAAAAATACCTCAGAAATTCTACTGAATACGAGTATAAGTATCCACATACATATATACGTATGTATATACTCGTATACGTGTGTAGTACTGTAGTAAATACTAAATTAAAGTTTTCATTAAATTTTATTGGCGACGAAATCTTGCATTTAAAATCGGTTTATGTGAATGCCCTAAAGAAACCGACATAAAAACACACGAGATCATATCAATAATATGCGGTATGAATATATGTATGTATGGATACTTTTATGAAAAACGTGCATTTGTTGACTAAAAAATGTGGAAAATTAGCAGAGTGAACTTTTACGATTGTGACGGTTAATCGCAGACAATTAATGATTCGCTCTTCGGTGGACTTGGATTAGAGTTGATGGGCGCCAGTGTCGTGTCCAATTAACACTGATGAGCGTATAAAAAATGTACTGATGATGAGCAACAGCAACAATTGATTTTTTCCTATTCTTCTTTGTGTCTATTTTTATAATGTTTATTTTTAGTATTTTTCTGCTGCCACCGTAATGAATTGATGCCGCAGCACGTGATGCAGCAAGCGACAGTGTCAATAATTGCCGATAAAAAGGAGGCCGCATGGAGCGAGATCCAATGAGAGGGTGAAAGTGTGCGAGCGAGAGCACGGAAGATTGACTTTATAATAGCTGCAAAGCTTGAAGACTTAATCACACACTCATAGGGCATATACGCCATTAAATAGGCTTATTCATGAAAATAAAATATAAATATTAATGGACTTAAAATGCTTAATAAGTTTCGAAATTGAGATTATTATTATATGCGGTGAATATATTCCCTTTTTATGAATATGTGCCGGGTGCATTTTGTGAGAAAGTTGTTAATTGAGTTTGTTAAGTTATTTGATAATTTCATTTTTATTAATAGCTGAGGCAACCAATAAGGAAATGCCATGAGGCCAATGAAAATATTTATATGTATATATGTATATATATAATAAAATATAATAGACAGTGATATGCCTCTTATCAGTTGGAAGACACAAACAAAAGTTCCCAATGACTACTTTTGCTGATGTTGAGGAAACTGGGGATAATAAGAAAGCGTGAAACGCCCATTCTTTGGTGTAGTTTAGAGGATATGCAAAATGGATAGAATCATGAGAAGAAGGACACGTTAGTGTGTCAAAATTTCGGCCTGAGACCAAGTGATCTTCTGTGAATAAGCAGGGTTTTGACTCTCTGAGAGCGTCACACAGTACACAGTAGAGTTATGCACTTAATCATCGTCGGATCATCATTAAAAGTTTTTAAATTAGATCAAAGACGATGAAACTTAGATATGGTCTACGTACCTATTACTAGGGCCATCTCTGTATATAGAAAAATACCATATGCTATTATACAAATGTGCATATGTGTGCCAGCGTGACCGACTGACTGACTGACTGACTGACTGTCTATTGCTCAATGCTTTTTAGCCTAGTTTCGATGATACGCTTCACTTTGGTGCTGCTAACTTAATTTTTTATGCCTTTGCAGAGGCATCCCATGCACGACGCCACCAACAATGTGAACATCAAACACACACACACTCGTACGCTCATATAAATGTGTATGAAAATGAATATAAACAAACGTGCATGCGATCTAATATTAAATTAACAGCATGTTGTATAATTGTTCATAATTATAACAATTAAAGTAGCGCCAAACTAAAACAGTAGCAGCAAAAGACAACAACAACAACATGGATATACGTGTATATACAAACGAAAGCGACAGCCATATAGATTGTATAATATTAGCCACGCAACTTAAATAAGTCAAGCTGGAAAATAAACATTTATATATGCACGAGTATGTATGTATGTATGTATGTACATATATAGATACACCACTAGTAGATATTTGTATCTGCCTTTAAATACTGTAATAAAATAGCAAAAATACGCACAGGGAAGTATTTGTGGCAACAATATTTTTCCTTTCTTTTTTTTATTTTTTTATTTTGCTCCCGCATATAGCATATGCGTGTGTGCATGTGCGTTTACATATTTTCCACAAGCTGAGCCTTTGTGCCGCATGCAGTAGCACGTTTTGATGCAAAGATAGGGTGGCCAGGCGGGCCGGAGGGAGACCTGGGGGCAAGCAGCGTGTCGTGTGCGGCGTGTGGGTGCAACTACTTATGAGCACTCATCACATCATCACTGTACGCATGTGTGTATGTGAAGGTGTGTGTGCGTGTGCATATATACTATGAGTATATTTTTAAGCTAAGTATATATTTACGTGCATATCAATGCGCCACAAATGCAATAAAATAAATTAGAAGGAAGATTTCCCTCAAAGCGCTTACGCCTCGGTTGCATTAGCAGCTATACAAACAGCAGAGCAGAGCAGCCAGCTGCAGCTGCTCATAAAAGTGAAATGAAATGCTGCTGAAAACAACACCAAACAACACCAACGCCACAACGCCACTAAGCAGGCACTTTACAGCAACAAAAAGGCAAAGCAAGATGAAATGAAAATCTCTACTCATATATGGTTGTGTGTAGGTGCGTGTAAGCGCATTCTGTCTTTGTACAAGGAATTATGTGAATGAAAATGGAAAATGAAATGAATTTGCTCACAGGTAGCAGAAAGTGAAACGGAAAGTCTTATTGTTGGCATCAATGCACTTTTCCTTCTACAACAACACAGAGTGGCATGCAAAGAATTTAAGCTGGCAAAGAATTTAGAGGGAAAATGCATAAATATAATATGTATGTATATAGATATAATGAGGTTTATTTTTAATAATGTAAGGGAATTATGGAGATTGCACTTTTATCTTGAGAAAAAATTCGTTGCTTGCTGCGGAGTACCTGAGAGATATTGTATTTATGTACTATTGCACGAATATGTTTATTTATAACTATATGCTTTGGTTGTGCATTTAGATTTAATTTATTGAACTTAAAAAAAATATATATAAATATATTTATTTATTTTATTATAAAAGTTAAATATGTTAATAAAAAAATTTATTTGTGCGATGCCAGTATTCAGATTTAACATTAAAATTGAGTATAAACTTCAGAAATTTTCTTAAAATCTTCTTGTTCTTGACCGAAATTAAAAGCTTATTCAACTGAGCTGCAAAGATTACTTAAACTTGTTGCTCAATTCTTCGAAACTTCGGCCAATATTAATCTAGAGCGTATCCTATCACCTAATCTGTTAGCATAAATTGGATTACCGTTGAATTAATCTACTAATGTATTTTCTTTTCTCATTCTTATAGTGTGAATTAAAATTTCCACTTAAAAATATCTCAAGAAACCATCAATCTTACTCACTCAATTATGATTAATAAGTCACAACATCACAGCTGATTCGATTAAAGAGATACACTGCCAAAAAACACTCCTTGCTCACTGTGTTAATGGGTCTTACCAATTTCAATGACCGTATGGGGTCCACTCACATGTTGCAATATCAAATTAGTTATGTTAAAGATTCTTTCCTTTCGCTATTATCTTCTCACATATGTACATATTCTTTGACTTTTTCTCGGGCAGCGTATTTTACGTTGGTTTTGTTTTCTCCTGCTTTTTTGTTGTTGTTGTTGTTTTTCTTTAATTATCCACCAATTTACCACTCTCTGCTGTTATCTCTTACCTCGCTCTATGGTTTTTGCTTAATGCAATCATTGGGCTTTGTTTCGGTTGGTAATCAGTTAATTTGTAGCCACTACATTTTATGTAATTGTAAGTTAATTGACTATTTTTCACTTTTTTATACTATTTTTATCTTTATTATTATTTTTTGTCGTTGCAAACCACTTTCGCATGCGTGTGAGTATTTCATCGTATGTACCATACCTATGTATTCGTATGTGTGTGGCTTTGTATGATTGTCGTCTCTGTGTGTCTTCGCTTGTGCATTTTATTACAACACTTTGTCCAACTTTCAATTTCTTCTTTTTCTGCTTTTATTGGTTGTTTGTTAGATGATTAGCCTGTAGTTAGCTGCTTCTTATCTGTTAGCTATCTAAAGTTATATATATGTCTTTATGTTACATGTGCATCAACCCTTCAGTCCGAAGTTCGTAGAAACTTTAGTTCAGTACTAGTTTTTCTAAGACGAAATCGTACCAGTTCGCAAATACGAAGCACATCGCCAGTGGTGGGAATAATTAGAATTCCCACCACCTCATCACTAGTGAGTTGCGTTGAATTTTAGCACACCGGTGAGCTTAATTTTTTGGTGCATTCAGTTCAACTGCACTTTGAAGCCTCAACACAGTAACGTGGGCCGAGTTGTTGGGGATTGTTTCACGAATGGAATTTCGCTGTAGGCAAAAGCTTGATTATTCCTTAGAAGCAGAAATTCAATATGCATAAAATAACTAGTATTAAACCGGTATAAAGCTGGAGAGTAGACATTTTGCATAACATCACCTTACACCAATACACCATCACACTTTGAACTGTCTTCAAACCTCGGATTAAGTAGTGATTTGCATTTGATATTACACCGTTAGTCAATGTAAAAATAGTTGAGAGCTTAAACTGTAGTTCGCGACCATTGTAGATTGACAAACTTTTTACTGTTGGGTTGCTAAATCAATTCCACGATATATAAATATATTTATATATGCATAAGTGCCTTGTTGTTATTGGTGTGATTGATGGTGCTTTTGATGTATGTACGAATGTAAGCTCCGCTAATGAGGTATTTGCTGGGTTATTTAATAATTGATTAGTTGTTAAACACTTTTAATGGAGAAAACTATTTGACATTTTCTTATGAAATATATTAATTGTGTTTATATATGTACGAGTATGTGTGATTACACGCAAATGCGGTCTTTGCTCAGCAAACATTTCTTTTTGTAGGAGACTGTTGGAAATTGGCGAAAATATCGGCGAAGCCATTTGTATCTGTATCATGTCCCTGCTGCGAGGTACCATGGTCTTAAGAATTCTAAATGAAATCAATATGATTATGAAGCTCATTAATGGGCCTTTGAAGGAGTGGTAATAAGGACACCTTTGTATCTCACACATTACATTAAACATATAATATTACATTCACCCTTCCAACTGGTCCAAGTGATGAACTAGTCACGCTTTTAACTGTTGATTCCAAGGACCATCCAAGTTTCACTTTCTTAATAGTAATTTAGTGTCGAAAAAAGTTAAGATACACAACACACACACACACATTAACTACATATATTTTAAATGTAGAAATTTGTGAATTTGTGAACAGAAAGTTGCCAACAATTGCTGCTTAATCACTGGTAATCAAGGAATAATCATATTGCTTTAAAAATCAATAACCGTTATACGCATACAAAGGAGTATACAGACGTGAGAGTGACGAAGTCAAGTGATGCAAGTGGTCAGCAGCAGCAGAGCTGCAACAAGCAAAAAAATATAGGTATATATAGGTATAAACAATACAACAAAAGCGAATCTGGCAATCCAGCGGCAGTAAGGCAACTTTCAGTCGTCGCTTCTGGCGATAAGATCAACAGCACGCACATAAACTCTTTGGCTTTCGGCGTTTCTGTGGTCATTTGTTGGTTGCTTAAGGAAGAAATGCAATCCGCGTGTAGTTTGGAGCGCTGGCGACAGGTGTTTGGGGCGGTTTGCCCGCTTGTCCGTTTGGCTGTTTGAATGTTATGCGTTACCTGCCGTCATAAGTGTTCATTTATGAACACACATACATACATATGTGCAATATGTGTATAGAAAGCATGTGTACTTAAGCCACGTCCATGACTTCGGCTGTGGCGCGTTCCCAATGCCTCTGCTTACGTGATTTCAGTGTAAGCAGGTATGAATGTATGTGTGTCCGCAACTGGCTTTTAGATATTATTTGGACTTTTATGCCTCACTTAAATTTTATATGGCACAATAAAAGAGGTGTTCTTTTGTTTGTAAATATTTCCTCAGGCTGTCTTGTGAAAGCTGGGAACACCGAGAGTGGCAGACGAATAAAATAATAAATAAACTTAGAAAAGTATTGAAATTATATGGGGAATTCAATATTTGTATAAATAGCCGAAAATATTTATATAATATATGCATATTATCCACAGTTTGTCTGACATACAAACTACACAGATGCAGTAACTCGAAATCGTCCTTAACTTCCGACAGTTCAGCTGCATGTAGTGCGGAAGAAGGGGAACGGAGGGAAGTATAAGATCTTTCAGAAGGAATGATTTTAGCGCAATCATTTCATTTTGTCACAAAACGTAAGGAACTTATCCCATAGCTGCATTTGACGTGATCCATGCATCCATGCACTATACTCCAGGTGACCACATGTTGTAACCAAAAATATTAACTCGTAACATAGTCAATAATTTTTGTGGGGTTTTCTTTCAGAAGATACATGTTTTGAACTTTTTTTTAGTAAAGTGGGAGTGTCACCCATCCCTCCGTTGTTGTTATTACTTTTTCAAATATCATTTTTTTATTAAAGATTCACTTTACGATAGACCTGCAAGTATAGTTAAATAAAATTATATGTAATAAAATCCGTGTATGTAGTCTCAGAGCCCACTACAGCTGGACAAACGTCATTTTATAAACCCTGAAAGTTTGCCTGTGAACGTCGCCAACATAGCTAGAAACCATGAAATTTTTGGTAGCGGTTACTTTGATAGATAACAGTGGTCAGAGATGCAAAAATGTATTAAAATGCTTACTACACATATCTATTATGAAATGATTCAAAATAACACCCTTTTTAGAGTTTTTTGCCTTCAACTCATACCATAAGACACACAATTGTGTGTTCTCAAATTTGAGGTTATGTTGTAAAAATTCACTTGGGCAAAAGGTGGCGAATAGAGATAATGGAAACTACCTACATTTAAATTTGAAATAAAGAAAATAAGTTCTTTACTGGAGACAATATATTTCACCAACAGACCCGGATGGACTTACAACATATAAAATTTTTTTTAAAAATTGGTTTTCAAAACATATTCACACTTGCATATATATTTATATATATTTAGGAGCCGCGAGTCATTTCAACAAATAAAAAAAAACCCATTGTACAAAACATTATTTTTGAAGTAAGTAGTAAATATTACAAATATTGTACCGATAATGGAAATCTTTTATTTTAATTACACTTTTTAATTCAACCAAAATTTTTGTTCCTTGACTTTATGTACGAGTAAATATGTAGCTGATAGGAATGTATTATTTTAGGGATTTCGCAAAAATAGCTTTTGGCCACAAAAAGTGGTCTGGTGGCGATTGGTTAGTTCGCGAAGTAGATGTGCAACAAAAAAAAAAAAGAAAAGACAACAAAAACAATAAACTCTGATGAAAAAATTAAATAAAATTACAGTATTAGCAAGCACTCAATCATACGTGTATGTGTTTCCGCCGCCCACTTAACGAACTACTAAATTATTGCGAAAAATTCCATTAAAAAGACATTCATTCCATGCCAGGCATGAGGCTGTGGTGGAGAGCAGCAAACGGAGGACTGGGATATTTTAATTTTATTTGTAAATTTTACAACATATCAACATCCGGAGTGATTGTGAAAAATCGTGTTGAGGCAAAAAAAAAAAAAAAATATATATATATATGTATATATACTTATATACAACACAGAAACAGTAAAAATCTCGCAAAAAATTTTATGTAAAATGAAAATAAAAGTATTAACATGCAAAATGTATGTGTGTCGTAATAATGCAAATAATTTTAATTTTTTCTGTGATATTTTTTTCCAAAAGCGAAAACTACAAAAATAGCTAAAGTTTGTAGGTGCGTGGAGCGACCTTAACTTTCATTTGGCATTTCTGATAAATGACATGAAATATTTGGCTAAACGAATTTTCGTTGTTGTTGTTTTTGCAGCCAACATAAATGAGTATTGAGTAACAAGTAGAGACTATCAGCGTGGGTGAGTTATGTTAACGAAAATGTTAACATACACGTATACATATATGTATGTAACTACATATGAAAGTATATGCCATGAGTGTATGTACCAAGTGCCCACCTTTGGTCTGGCGGTGAGTTAAAAGCTTCGATATTAGCAAAGAGTTTCAAATAAATTATTGGAACATTTTAGCAACTTGCCACAATCGCAATAAATGTCAGGCAACTATTGGTGGCCCATAAATTCAGCTGAAAAAAATATATTTTTATTCGCGAAATATATTTAACACAAGCAAAATTCATTCGCTTGCAATAAATCGAAAATTATGGCATGTAAATAATCAGACATTTTTGCTCCATTTCAACGACATTTCATTTTCACTCAAAATACCGTCATCACGGGCTTACCACAAATGCAGTGCAATTCACAGTAGAAAATGAAATTATTAAAAATGTTATATTTATGCATTTAAATGGTATGGAAAAGCCGTCACAACTCACAACTTGTAAATACAATGTAAACCAAGTAAGGAAGAGTTAAGTTAGCGCGGGCCGGAATAATAAATGCTAAGGCCATAGGGCGATAAGTTTAGTGATTCAGCCTCAGAAAGGTGTCAGAGTCATCATTTCAGAAAATGTTAATACTAATATAAGTCAATATAGGTATTATAAATTTTTCATGTTTTTTGACTAAAATCACTACACCGCTGTTTCTTGTATTAAAAATAAAATAATTATTTTTATCTACATAATTATTTTATGTTAAACAAACGTGTTATCCTGTGCGATGAACTGAGCTCCGGCATAAAAAAATTACAACTCGCGTAATCATTTCTCAATTAAGCTCCGCGTGGTCAGCTTTGATCGAGTTATAATCGCTTGTTGCGTGTTGTTGTACAATGCTTTCCATTACTATTTTATTGTTGCTGATATTTCGAACATTTATTGCTGCAGTTGTTAACGAGATACTCATACATACATACATACATTTTGTATGGCAAGAGGCAACAGTTTATGATTGCATGTTGGCATTCAAATATAAACAGTAACAACAATAACAACAACATCAATCTAAGTATTTCTTTTGCTCTCATTCATTATTTGTTTTCATGAAATATTAATGCAGTCTTTGATTATTACACGTGCGTGTGCCTATAATCACATACAATACATTCATACATGCGTACATACATACATACATACACATAAAAGCATGTTTGATTTACATTTCCTTGCATGTCCACTGTTTATACGAACAAAATAGCTGCACCATCACTGCTTTTTTGATGATTTTCCGAAATCCGAAATCGAGATCGAAAGTGAATTTGAATTTGGATTTCATTCTCGAGTGCATTGATTTTGTTACCACTTTGTTGTCTGTTGACGGCTGCTACAGTTGCGCCATCAACCGGGCTGAAGTGCATTGTTGTTGGCCTGCTTATCTGCGCCTCCTCTTACTTATCTATAATTGTGAGATGTTTTGTCGATGTGTTAACACGTAGTAATTGTAACGGAGGTGTCAGTTTCTTGTTGCATAATGTGTAATTACTGCTTTGTTCACCCATTTCATGTTTGTTGGCGCGTTGGCCTACTCTCTCTGCATAATTTTCAGCGTTATTTTTGACAGCTCGAAACAATGAAGGCCCATCCACCATGACTATGCATAAAATCGCAATTAAAGATGATCGACTTATTAACTGACTTTTCGAGAAATTCACTCTTGCAAGAAAGAATAATCCAGAAAATCGAACCATCCAAGACGCCAAGGTTATTAGCATCCTGGAAAAGGGTGAAAGTATAAATGTATGTCCTTTATCATCTCAGACTCCACTTCACCTCAATTGACTGATCGACATACCACACCGAGTCTCCAGTATGCAACACTTTGCTGAAGTGTTGTGTAGACTCCAAGAGCGCTTCCTCAATTCAACTCAATGGATAGAATTGCTATAAGTTCGGATAGGTTAGCCGCCATCAAGGGCTTAAATACCAACCACTACCAGGTAATATGTCACATGAGCCTGAAATGAGTTAGAATCACAAATTGGAGAAGGAGGTTAAGAGAAAAAAAGAAAACGTTTATGCTCATTTTTTAAATATCTTTCCTGAAAATAAGACCGCAGATTTGCGAATTTTGGGCAGCAAAAACAAAAAAAAAAATGCAAAATCAAAAATATAAGTTTTTTTTAAATATACAGACATTAGCTTTAGCTTTAAACGAAGAAAGTTTATAACTAATGATTGCAGATATTTCTAGCTCAGCTGGAGTCTTTTGGTCAGCAATTAATGTGATTGTTACGGCGCAGCTGGCAAGATAATCTATTTGAAGTTTTTTCGACTGTTGTTAATGACATGCAAACTTAAAAATGTTTCTTGAATATCTTCGTGCGCAGTTACTGATTTTTATTGCAAAATTTAACCCAAAGCCTTTTTCGAATCAAACGTTAAACACGCGTCCAAATATTCGGTAGAAAAATGTCTTTGTTACATACATTACTGGAGCCGATGGCTCACCGGCAGAGCCAGACGAACATGGCGGCGAAGAACTGAAGAAGGAGATGTACATGAATATGATTTATTGTAGAACGAAAGCATATCCGACAACTGGAACCTTAGTGTGTTCTGCTCAATCCATAAAAATGGAGACCCCACAATGAGAAAAGAAGCAATCCTCAAATGGTTTTGGTAGTGAACCAGAACAAGACGAAATATCTTTTGTCATCAAACAAAGTTACATTAAAATGTGACTAAAGACTTCATGAAGTGTCTGCAAAACATTTTCTAGTTATGTCTTAATTGACATTCCAAACTGTGTTTGCCTTGCATTGAACTGACTGTGCAAGTTGGCATTGATTCAAATCAACAGAAGAACACTTAACTAATCAAACAGAGACCACCTGACATGTGTGCAGATACTGGAAAAAAGACGCAAAATACATACATTCAAACATTAGGGTTGGCTACAACGTTCGGATAGAAAGAAATGTAAAAAGCTATTTGGGTAATTTAACATCAAATTTGTTTTTGACGCGAGTAAGCCAAATTCGCTTGGTGCAGTCAACTGATATTCAATTAAGCAGCAGTTGAGCAACGAAAGCTGGATTTTTTTTCGCCTTAATATTACATTTTCCATACCTATGAACTCACCCTAGTAAATGTGGATTGTTTAAAAGTATGTATTTCCAGTATTTCTGTGCCATGTTTGTTTGTTGTTTGCTCGCCGTCAAAGCATCCGCTAATTAGAATAAGTAAACATTTTTATCGCACCTCGATCAAATATCAAATATGCACATGTACCTATATGTCTGTATGTATGTGTGTGTGCATGATATTTTACTTACGTTTATGAAACACTTAGAGCCGTACTCTACTAGACATGTATATATGTATATATGTATGTATCTACAGTGGCGTGTAAATGACGAGTTTCTCTTTAATTATAAAAAAATTCTTTTATCTTAATTTTAGGTTAAGTTTTAGGTTAGGTTCGAGCCTACCGAAAAAAAATAGTATGTACATAAATACTATATAATACAATACATAAGAGAAAAACATCGTTAAAGTGCGTTTATTTAATATTTTGCAATATTTTCATTAAAAAATTATGCATCTGCTTTGTAAATAAATATATATGTAAATATGTATGTACAGACAGGCAATTGTTGCTAAAACATTTATGGAAATAATAAAAATGGACTTTGCCACCATCAAAGTGAGTAGTTGATGAGCAACAACAACAACAACAACAACAACAACAACAACAACAACAACAACAACAACAGAGTAAATAGCAAGGACAACAACAAACAGCGAAAGCAGCGATGCAGTGGCAGCATCAGTTATGTATCAACAACCAACAACAATAGCAATGTCAACAATTCCCAAGCGCTGCCAAAGCCAATCGGGTAGTCAATGCAATTTTAATTTTTAATTGTTTTAACTGCATTTTTTATTTAATATTTATTGCTTCTCTTCTTCTTCTTCTTCTTTGTGTTGTTTTTTTTTTTGCTACGCCATTTTTATGACTGCCATTTAGCGAGTGTTAGTTATTATTTATTTGCCATTTTTGGTCACGCACTTAACAGCCTCATGCATTTTTCATAGTCGCACATTTAGTGATCGACCACAACAATACCAACAACAACAAATGCATAATTTTGAATTTTAAAAGTGAATGAAAACTTTTAATGATTCACACCGTTAGAGCAGCTGTGTGAGTTTATGTGAAATTGGTTTTGGTGTGTCAACTAAACAAGCTGACATTGGTTGCATTGATTGCATTGGTGGCATTCATTGTTCACCGCCACTTTGCCACCAAAAAGCTAAATACCCGTATTTATAGTGTTGACAACTTTCCTTTGTTGGTTGGTCGACGTCAAAAGCACCTTTCTCGAAATGTGAAGGAAAAAATAGTCAACGGTGAATTTTCGATAAAAGTTATTGAAAAATTTTAATAATACTCATTTTTATAAATTCATAAGACGGAAGCTTCACTTTATGGTGAATAAAAACACCTTGCAGGTGATATTTTGGTGAATTACGGAAGTTATTTTGATAAAAGTGGCAATATAAATTTTATGCCCGTTTTTAATTTCTCGTGGAGACTTTTATCTTAAAGTGTTTTGCATTCAATGTTTACGCACCAGAGGAATTTGTAAGTGAAGTGCATTCAGCTGATATCAATGGTGATCGGGAGATGTTAATTTTTTTACAATGCGTCAGGGCGAGTTAACTCCTTTTTGTAAAGAATAGCTAGATTTTATATTCTTTTTATAAAATATTTATTTCTTTGAAAATTGGAATTCATTGTAAAAATATATATTTTTATGTAAGTGTGTATGAACTCCCATCCTTAACCTCCTTGACACTTGCCATAATCTTTATGAGTATTTCATCCGCACCGAACTTCGTTGTAGTTGTTACCGCACTCTTGGACTCCATTTTGTTTTTGATTGTTATGCGCTGCTGTGGCTATACCTCTAGAATAACAAAAGAAACTGGCAAACATTTTTAACAATTTTCAAGTCTTAGGCAAGCTGCTTATTTCAATCCTCTTTCAAAGTGATTCACCTACAATAGTTTTCTCAAGTTCTGCTCGACCTAAATTAACCCAATATTCAGTTTCTTATATACAATATCTGCACAGATATGTTGAGTTGAAAATACGAAAATTTTCGAAATTCACCATAAAGTGCCATTTCTTGGGATCCATGGCCTTTCTGAGAGCAAAACATAAAAGTTTCTTTCAAAGGAGATTTCGCAGATATTTCAAACCGATTTCATGGATTGCGTGACCTATTCTGGGAAGGATCTACCCAATGAAAATAACATCGAAATTTTGTTTAATTTATTTTGCATTATTAAATAATAACTAAGCTATTTTGTAATAATAAATTTCTTGAAGGTACAAAAGTTGTTGCCTATCATGTATGAACACGGGAAAAATTAATTGCTTCGGCAATTATGTAATAATAATCATAAAAAGCTCTCAAGCAGTGTAAAGAAAGACATTTAATACGAGAGGAAGCTGCAAATGTTGTAGTTGCCGCTTTGTTGGCCTTAACCGGCACCTGAAGAAGGCTTACACATACATGTCTATACATATACATATCCACAAACTAGAAGCTATTTCGAGGAGAAAAATTACATTAAAATATTATCTTAGCACATTGACCCCACTCTCCAAGTCATGCCCGGATGGGTGGATGGACGGACTGTTGGCTGTAATTCATAGTCAAAGTTGGCAATTTTTTTGGGCTTCTTCTTCTGCTTCTTCTTTCTTTTGCACTTACATTGTTCTCGCCGAATGATGACAGATAAAGTCAGCAATTTGAAATTTCTTGAATTTTTCTTGTCTGCTTAAGTGTTAGTGTGAGTGTGAGTGTGTCTTCTTTTAATGTGCTTTTAATTTGAATGCATAATTATTGTGGAAAGACAAAGAATTTTTGAATTACAGTGTTTTCACTTGTAATAAAAAACCAAATACAAAGAATAAGAATTCGATGTATGGCGTCAGTAGAAGAGCTATGACTAAGTTGTAGATTAAGGCAGCTCTTTTAACTTTTTTTTTATAGCCGCACGGAAATGAGCGGATTTCCATGTTTCCGCACAACAATTTAGATGTATTCGTTTACTTGAATATACAATACATATATGTATATGTATATGTACTCGTGTTTATTTTCCTTGCATAGGTAATTAACTGTCAGTAGACTATGGTGAAATCAAGAAGTCTTGAAGCTATTAAGTTACCACCCAGCGAACGTCGCTTGACCTGGTTTTTTGGCTTTCAAACCCTCTAAAGTGTGAAATTTTGATTATTACGAAAATTAAATAACTGTTATATTTGAATATAGTATTCGGGTAATACTCTCTTCTTCTACATTTATTTTCCGAACATTAAGAAGTGCAACAAAGATTTTACTCACTTTTTTATGTCAAGCGAAAGTCTTGTAGGCGTGATCTGAAAAACGTAGAAAAAGAGATATTTAAAATTTCAATAAATATATTTTTAATATAAATGAAAATAAAGAAGAAATGCGGGCTTAAATCTTTGATTTTAGAAAATTTTTTTAAATATTTTGAACTTTAATAAAAAAAAAATTGTGACTGTATAGGTGTCCAATAAAAGGAGAAACACCCTACAATTGTAGATGGTTAAAACAGAAAAATAATGGGTGAGCGGTTAGCATTGCGTTCTACTATTCGAAAGCCCACGGTTCGGCTGAATGTATAAATGTGTAAGTTAACAACAGAAGTCCAAAGACATCTTCTTGGTGGTCTAGGCAGTTACCCTGTAAAAATCAATGCAACAGCTGATTTAAAATCAAAAGACCAAGTCAAACGGGTGCTGAATTATCTGGTGAAGTTGCAGGGTGGCGAGAGACTAAGTTTTCTGAGCTGCCCCAAAGCAATTTATGAACTTTTAATTTCATTTAAAGGAAAAATAAATTATTATGGAAGAAATAAATGAGCACATTTTTTAAATATTTAGATTTGAAATAATTCAAAACATTTTGGGTAATTTGAAAACACATTACAAACGCGTTAAATTCTTTTATTAATTTTTTTTTTGTTGAGTTGCTGAGTCTTTTAAGTCTTCAAACCAATGAATTTTATTGATGTAGAGATGTGTGTGCGTCACTTGTCAACAGTGCAACTTTATAAAATTTATGTCTCAGACTTTTGCTTTCATCTCGCGATGCCATTGCCGCCGCACAGACGTCGACGTCGACGTCGGCAATGACGGTGGCGGTGATGTTGATGTTGATGGCGATGGCAATGGCGAAAATGCACTCAATAGAGTGCAGGCGAACTCATAAATCATAGCCCCAAAAGGCAGCAACGGAAGAAAATTATTTTATTTATTCGCGAGCGTGTGTAAGCTGGATGGCGACGGGCGGTGAGGTGAGTTGAAAGTGAAATGGGAAATGCTGCAAAGAGATAGATGGGCTTCCCAGATGTTTATATGTACTGAAGCATATACCTATGTATGTATGTATGAGGTTAGTGTATTTAATAAAAAGTGGAAACAAAATCCATGCATTTTTTTTATTAAAAAATCACATAAAAATACGAATTGATTTGTCAAAACAAAATCATTTTGACATTTTTCATTTGACTTTGTTTTCTATTTTCACTCTTCGGCGGAAACTTTTCATGCTGTTTAAGCGCTTACTGCACTTTATCGCCATAGAAAAGGTATACCATAAACCTGAGAAACATTTAGGTATATACATATATATGTACAAACATATATGTATGTATTTATTTGTACACGTACGCCTCCGCAACGAATTCGCTCCATTTGAATTAAGAAAGGCATAAATTTGATTTTTACGCCACAACCGGCACTCTGGCGTCCACCACCGACCAACCAAGCGACACAGTGGAATAGCTCACGACGGGCATACATACATATGTGCATATTTAGGCCTTCGAACCATCATCGTCAGCATGCGACACGCTGCAACTGTGACAATATCGTTAGCTATGACGACTGACAATCTGAAAACAACAAGTGCTGCCTGCAGGCATGACAAAGAAAGAGCGCAGAGTCCACCGGGTGCGGTAGAGCTTGGTGTGGCTTGAACGTGGTGGGTGGCTTTTATTGGTTCCACTGACGCCAGCGGTCACGCTGTGCTCTGCTGTACTGGCACTATGCGTTACCTTGTGTGTGCACAACAATAACAAATACAAATTGCCAGTGTAAAGTGTCTGCTGCTCGTCATCAGCTTTGCTGTTGACTATATATAATATGTACACACGAGTATGTAGTTGGGGCGGAGAGTAGTAGTTTCGATTTTCAAAAAATTTGCATTTAATTGGATGATGACGCCGGCGACAGTGTAATCGATGAAGTTTCGCTAAAGACAAGTTTCGCCGTTCGCATTTATTTTGCAGAGATTGATACATATGCACCTACTTATATGGTTGTATATATTTTAGTACTCCACTTTTACTGCTACACCACTTTTTGTTGTTGACAAACACTTTTTTGCAGCAGCAGTTGCAGCAGATCGTCGTAAAGTGCCATTGTTATGCGTGCGCCTTTTTATGCTGCTGCGGCGGATCTCAACTAGCTGGCTATTATTTACGTCCAATCGGTCATAAGGATAAATAAAAGTGTAGATATAGACATACGTATCTATATCTGTCTCTGTCTCGCTTGAAAGTGAAACTTTCCAATTATATGTAAATTTACGGATGGATCGAAGCTTGAGCTTTCCAGCCAAGGTACGACCGAGCAGATTCTTCTCGGTACTTGTTAGGAATTTTGTATGAACAATTCGCGTCGAGTTTCTTCAATGTCAGCTCCATTTTAATTAACACTTTTATAATTCCATCAAAACTTTTTCTCCGTCTGCGCGCAAACCGGAAAGGTTACCAATAATTAATTGCTTTGGTTGACATTGATTGTGTTGGCGTCAATTAAATAAAATTTTGTGCGGATTGATTTGGCAATTTCTTGTTATGAATACAAATGTTTGGCTGTATATTTCACTGTTAGCTTACATGGACACATATGTATATATATATATATTAAATTAGCATATTTAATTGCCTACAACTTTATCAGTTTTTGTATCAGTAAACAGTAATGAAATAATTTTAAACAAGACAGCCACTGTCATTACCGTTGTTGCAAAACTTGTAAACTAAACCTTAAACCGAAATCGATACGAAATAATTCGCTCAAAGTAAGCGCGGCAAAGGGACGCAAAGAATATTTAAAATGCCCAGACGGTGTTGCAAGTTGTTTTTAACGGGTTTGGAGGCGTATATTTCGGCGGAACCGTTCTATTTCTAGGCTCTTGGATATCACAACAACCAAATCCAAAATTTTTAATTGCAAAACCAAAGTAAAACAGAAAAACGTCAAAAATCTCCGTCTGCGGTGGCGCATTTCTGCATGGGCAAGCACTCAGTCTCGCGAGATTAGAATGTTGTTCTGTCGCTTTTCACTTTTTTATTTTATTGCAAAGCCTTTTATTTCCACTTACATATCTCTGCGAATGCAAAAATATGCAGAATTTATGCTGAGTTGTAATAAATGTAATTTAATCACCACTTTGTACATGAAAAACTAAAAAAAAAGGCATTTGACTACTGTTTGCTGCGTATTTTGCGCAATGCAATGCAAGTAATTGTTATTTATATACTTAAGTAGATATGTATATTTGCATGTACGAGTACATGAGTTTCACAAGAATTCTCATATTCACAAGTGCATGTGTGCAACATTAGACGAATGCACCTTGCGAAATCCGAGAATGCTGGAAGGCCAGAAGACAAGAAATATGTATGTACGAGTACATGACAACTCTTATAAAGTGTCATTTGAAAACGAAAATAATTAACTTGCATAAAAAATATCTAAATTTAATTACATGCTTCTAGCGATATCATACAAATTATTTTTGACCTTCCGAAAAACTGGTTTCTCAGCGAAATGAAAGAATATTTCTCCACGAAATCCGCTGGAATGGTCTTACGGTGCTTGATTTATGAACTGCCAAATCTTCTAATTTTCAGTAAGAAATCTACACTTTTACTCCTCAGGAGCTGAGTTACATCGAGACATACAATAAACAGAATCTTAAATGGCCTAGCAAAAGTTCTTAAAAAGATTAAAGATTCCATTTTTAACTTTGCGTCTTATAAGATATAATCTCAAGCACAATACAGGAGCTAATCCTTAAGCAACATATACCTAAAAAAGGAAGAGGAGTGCTTTGCATGGTGAATAGAAATGAATAATTTATTTACAACGAAACAACAACAAAAAAAAACACAAAAATATAGTTGAGCTAATGAAATTTTAAGTTGTCGATAAAATCTCATTCTTACATACACACGAGTATGTGTGTTTGTACGTACGAGTAAGTGCTTAATTACATGCCCTTGAACTTGACAGTTTAACACCGCCGCAGCCACTGGGTGTTGTTATCTTTTCAATGAAATATGGGTTCACGGTCAAAGGCACTATAATTTCCCCATTAAGAAAATTGCTATTCGGTTTTCCATTGTTTTTCTGCGTTTCCCCCTGCCTTTCGCTCTGGCATTTCACTTTTGAACATTTCCACTTCCGAGAAACACGTCCAGCATGGGGAAGATTTGGCGTGGCGCTTCGCCTCTTCACCAGCAAAATAGTGTTGGCTTTCTTCGCAGAATGTGTGACTCCCTCTTGCATTGGTGGAAATCCGCATGGAAGGCAGTGTGTAAGACCAGCTGGTAGCCGGAATGTGGCAGCAAATTTAGTTGTTATTGTGGCTGCGGTCTGTTTGGTTACTTGGCCCTCCCTCGACGTCTAGACAAGCGTAAATTGATTTTTGTCCGCCACGCGATCGTAAAAATATTCACGCGATGGCGAGAAATAAAAAAAAGAGTGAAATGCAAATAACTGCAAATCGGTTAAAATAAATAAATAAATAAATATAACAACAACAAATACGACAGTGTAGGGCCAATGCACATGCAAGACCTTACCATAAATACCCTTTTAGTTTATCGTTTTTTTTGTACTTAAAATTTTTTTTTAGTTTTTATTTTCATTTCTACATTTTCTTTGAATCGCTCATTGTTATTGCCGCTACAGTGGCAGTTCTGGCCAGTTTACATGCAACACATGCACCAATTGCGCACACTTACGTATATTCCTTCTTGTCGAAGTCGACGCCAGCGAGTCGTTTGCCCGGCAGTGGGATTTCCATGTGGCGCTTGTGGCGCTTGAGGTACTTGCGGGTGCTTAAAATCCACTTAAGCCACTTTATGGCTTTCGCTCCTCTGCAGTACGATTTTCGTTTATTCTTTCCTTGTTGTTGCTGCTATTTGGTATCAGCGTTCAACCAACAATCATCGCCCTCTCTTATCTCAATTTCAAATTAAATTCCTCGCATGCGATTTTGCATGGAAAACGGTTGGTGAATTTATGTCACTTGCTTGATGCAATTGTAGATTTGCATATAGTACATACATACCTATGTATGTATGTATGAATGTATGTACATTGTGCTATGATATTTTTCAATTATTTGAGCTGAGTTAATTTAGCAAAAATTATTTGTTATTTGCGTGATCCTGCGATTTGAATATAGAATTTCGTGCCAAATACTGACATTAGGAATTTTTGTTTGGAGTTCGGTATCAATGCACGGAAGTTGTCAGAAATTGCAATTTAAGGGGCACACCCAGTGTAATAGCCTAGAAAAAAGGTGATTTTTGGGAATTTTTATTTAAAAAAATACTTTATCAATTATTTCAAAATTTTAAGAATATATTTATACATGTTTCAAGAATATACAGTAAAATTTTTGAAGAAAAAAATTAAATATTTTTTAAGTTATAGTCGATCTCCAACGTCGCGAAAAAAAAAGGTCCTTCACTGCTGCAGTGATTCCGGCCTTCTGCGTGGATGGAATCTAAAAAAAAAAAATTCTCGTTAAACTAGATAATATTGTCTGTACAATGACCTAAGATAAAAAAAAATAATAAAAAATTGACAATATGGCGGCGTTTTAAAAAAAATTGTCGAATTTTACCCAAAATTTTGGTCGATTTTGGCCCGCCAAAATTCGATTTTTTGATCAAATAAAAAATCGATAGGTCATTGTACGGAGAACTATATATAAAACTTGGAAAAAAAATTCGATAGTGATCGGATCATTTGTTTTTGAGTAATCACTGCAGCAAATTCGGAAAATGCTGTTTCGAGAAAAACGCACCTCAGGTACGTCTCGTAGCTGATTAGACTCTCTAGCTGCCGAGCGGCTGCTCTTTAAATTGCTATAACTCAAAAAATATTTGAGATATCGATTTGAAATTTTAATATATTATTTTTAAAGGTGTAATCTACCAAAATATGAAAAAAAAAAAAATCGATTTTTTTTGAAATTTCACACTGGGTGTGCCCCTTAATTTGATGTCGTGCATTTCACAAGTAATTTTAGCCGATGGCAGTAAGGAAAGGAAAGGAGATTTAGAATAAATTGTGAAATACGGATCCTTTTGCGAGTGTAAAAAATATTTAAGGAATAAATTTGATTTAAATGAATGTCTAATTCGGCCATTCTATGAGTCAAAGCTTGGCCACAGATGCTCGGTTTCAAAAGTTTTCCTATCCTGGAAGGATGAATCATGGAGCGAGATATCTTCTACATCAGTTGTAAAAATGTTTATCCCAAAAATTATTTTTAATCTTTATTTCCTCAAGTCCCACAACTCCGCAATCAAAAAAAAAAAATCCTGCAAACCTACGAAATCACAAATATTGACATTCACTTGGATAGACGATTAATTATTTCATCTAAAATGAACATTTAAGGATATTTGAAGTTACACTAGTATGTCAAAATAGAAGAAAGTCTGTAGCCTTCATAGCAAGATATGCAAATATGTGTAGGTATCTGGAGATCAGGCTTGAACTATATATAAAAATCTAATGTCCTTTTGGAAAAAATCCCCAAAAGTTACCGACCGAATGACATTTCGACATTGAAATTTCTATGATTCCTGACAAGGTTTTTTCGAAAACAAAAAAAAAATTTTGGGAAGTGGACCAGGGACTGACTTATTAAAAAAATCTTTATTATGGTTCCATTTATTTACTTGTAATTTGGTTAATAGGTGATTTTTTGCCCACCAGGACGTCCATCTGAAACAAAATCAACTTAAGCCGCATTCCACACATCACCGCTGGAGTTGAGAACCGTCATTAATTATTAGGTGTTGGTAGTTTAAGTTCAAGATCAACAAAAAAAGTGAATGTAATACCGTTAATCTCAAAGTATAAATACTCATAAATACAATACTCAGTGTGAGTCACTTTTTATTTCAAAAACATAAACGTGCGAATTCACACATGCGCTTACGTCATCAAAACAAATATATTTGCATAACTGAGCTTATATTATATTTTGTGTGGTGCTTAAACAATTATTATTGTGGGAAATATAATATTTGCAAAGTTTAATGAGTTTGCAAATAATGCGAGTTGAGAAAGAAAAAATAAAAAAAAAACAGTTATGTACACATGCGAAATATCACGAAGTAAATGTTGTGGCTACGAGGACACCGTACACATGTAGTCAGCGAATGTATGTACATATGTATGTACTTGTATATATGTCTGCTTTAAATCTTTTCTATAGACTATAAAAACCTCAAATAGAGTATTGTTGAAAGTTTTAAAAATCATAATATTTGCATATATACTCATTGTGAACAGCGCAAAAATTTAGACTGAATGTTTTTGGGTTTGTTTACCTCAGATGTGTGCACACAAGAGTGAATGTTTTATGAATATTAGCTACTATTTTCCGGGTATGACTTCGTTTGAATAACGAAAATGCTGTACAAGTTTAGTTCCAAAAATCTGGAGGTTTTTAGAAAGATGGTCTTTGAACTTAAAAGAAAACCACAGAAAAATTTAATTTTTAATTTATTTTTTTTTTAATTTATTAATTAAGTTTTAATTAAAATATACTTATATACTTATGTAAATATTTATTCCTATTTGATAACAAATTAGCTTTTCCAATTTGAAAAATATACATATAAAATCGTACATATATATTTTTGAGCTCTCAATTGCAGGTATTCATTTCCTCATGTATTTCCGGTTCAATTTAATTGCATTTCCTTGCGTCTGTCAACATCAGCCATTAATCACGATTTGCTAAGACACAGGGACACAATTTGTAATCTCTTAATGGTTTACATGTGAACTACATTTCTTTTTTAATTTTTATAAAAACCGAATATTATCTAACACAGAAAATCCTATATATATGACAGTTGTTTCATGAGGTCATGAGGTAGGAAACCCATCTCTGAATTAAGTTTTGGTAAGTTTTCATTGTATATTTTTTGATCGGAAAATGTGTTACTTATAGTGAGTGCCCGTCGTGTTGGATGTAGGGTTTAGCTCTATCCCTAAGGAGGTGGTGAAATTGCGATATATGTATATACACACATTCCACCCGAGACCTCGATGCTTTGACTACCTCATCGAAGCACCCATTAATTAAAAATATTTTTAACTATGCTTTTTTCTTTTTGGCTCAACTATATTTGCTCCATAAATACGCAATCACGACATTTGACAAATTAGCCAAAGATTACACGTATATTTCGTTTCATTTCATACATATGTATGTATGTATGTACATAGTTTTTTGTCTGCTCTTTGGAAAAGTTACACATTTGTGCACGCGCCAAGACAACGCGACGCACTTTTTACTACTGAAAATACTACTGAGGAAACCACAGCAATCTCGAAGGCTGACGGGAGTATGAGGGAGCAGGGGAAGAGTTTGCGTTGCCTGATTATATACTTATACAAGTACATACGAGGGTTGCCATTTGTATTTCGTGATTAGAGAACAAAAACAAATATTATTGTAATCATCATTGTAATTTTATTGTTTTTGGAAGTGCAGGGCATTGTCGTGATGAAGAGTGATCAACCTTCAGCGGTTGCTTTTCCTGATTTCGTGAAAGACAACTGGCTGAAAAATGGTTGTGTACCACTCAGAATTTACTGTTCTGCGTTGTTCAAGTGGTACAGTTGTAACATGTCCAGTTTCTTCAAAAGTGCTGCGCTCGCGAAAAACTTTTGTTAGATTCTGCTCATCTTTAACCACCCATATAGTCAACTTCTGTTTACTTTCGGATGGATACACGTAAATCCATGGCTCATCGCCTGACATTATGTCACAGACGTGTTTCGAATCACCTCGATCGTATTTTCCCTCGACCATTCGACACGAGACTTTTTTTAAGCGTGTGAACTGATTCTTGAGGATCTTCATCAAATTAGTCTTGGAGTGAACTTTGACCTAAGCGTTATGAGCATGTGTAACACCAAAAATGTCAAACTCTATGATAAGGTTGTCCGCTCAATCTCGACACATAAAAGGTAACCCTCGTATTTTGCTGTACGCTTGACAGCTTTTTTTTGTTGTTAGTCTCATTCAGTTCGGTAGCACAAAACCAAGATTTACCTCAATAAAGGCGATTACTGCAATTATTATTGTCAATAGTAAATATGTTTTTATGAATGTTTTGGTTTTCTCTTCTCACAGATCTACGTCCCATTGAGATTGTGACGGTGTTGAGTTGAGTTGAAATAATAAAAATAATAAATTTGAAATAAGATGAGCCGCAGTCGGGCATTTTTATGGCGGAAATTCGTTAAATAAATTCGTGCTCGACATTTCAGATAGTTTTCTTCACAAATAAATATGTGTACATACATATATGTTTGTATATTTGAGCCGCACGCACTTTCTACCCAAGATAAATGTACACACACACACACACGAATACAGAAATAAACAAAAACTTTAGAGCGTTTTTAAGCTTTGACTACCGGCTATAGGGCTGCTCGTTGGGTTGGATTGGCCTCACCTACGGTTGGCGCAAAAGGTGGATGATTCTGTGGCTTGAGGGGTGGCGCGGGTCGAATGGCTGAACACCGGTGGCCCGGATGCATGTTTGGTTGCACAAATACATGTTGAGGTGCAATAACGGTAATGGGCGGCGGATAAGCCGACGCGATAAGCACAAATGAGCGTTTGGTTGAAGAAACAGGTATTTAAATAAAAGTAAATATATTTGTGCATATAAATATGTTTGGCTATATAAATGTACGAGTATGTGCGGAAGATTTTGGCAAAGAAAGTGCAGAAATACGCCGCCTCTTTGATTATTGGCTTGTCCGCTGTGTATACGGGATGCAGGCGGGCAGGGCAGTTGGAGTTAAAACTGTATTCACAAAAGAAAATAAAATATTTATTTACAAATTAATTAAAAGCATTGTAATGAGGTAAAATTTCGAATGTGTGAATTTAAATTGAACATGCCCAATGCATGCGCTACACATACATATGTACATACGAAATATGATAAGTTTAAGTTTTATGAGTTAAAGTGCGTATTTGTATTAAAGAACAGCAAAACTTTATTCATAAAAAGGCTTTTTGTATGTTAGTTTCCAGTGATCTCCGAAACTGCCCGACAGATGGTATCGAATTTTGTTAGATCATCAGGAAGACTACTCTTTTCCCTGGGTTTTTGACTTGTGCGAAAAAAATCGTATTTGTAGTTCGTTTTACTTGAAATTTTGCAGATTGACAAAAAATAGTATGATTTGGATAAGAGAATAGATCGTGCGTAGGTATGATCGTTTCGCATTTTTATTATTGTGCAGCTGGCGGAGACAAGCTATTCTTATACGTTAAATCTGAGGGCGATGGTTTGATTGAGGTGATGCTTAATTATGTTTTTTCTTTAGTTCTTTGCAATCCAACTAGAATAAATGATTCCTCAAGTGCACCAGAAAAAGAATTAAATAAATGAACTTTTGAAATGACATAATAGGGAGCAAAACGTGAAATCCTCTTTCTAGTACAACCTAAATTTATTAGGAAAACCTTGTTTCTTAGTGACTGCGCGTCAGATAGAGGACAAGAAGGAGCGAAGACATGTGCACACATGTGTGTAATATACAGATATAAATTTTCAGCTTGGGAAGCTTTAACTTTTCTGTCACTTCAATAAAAAGTCCATAATCCACAATACACCCATATATATGTACATACATGTGTGTGTATTATCTCTAAACGCCAGACATATTGACAGTGAGTGAAGAAACCAACCGCGAAGGAAGCTCTTTGTGAGTCAAAGGCTACTAAGTGACTGTCTATTTCAATTGCTTTTTATTTAGCAATTTTAAATTTGAAATTTTTTTTTTGTTGTACTTTTAGTTTCACACATACATACATATGCACATAGAATATCAAACAGGAGGACGGTGTGAAGGAAAAAATTAATTAGTCGCAAGATTTGTGCTGCGATTCTAGACAACTCACAAGTGTCCCCAGACATGCAGCTGTAGATATGTATGGTACTGCATGTACGAGTATGCATGCCCGTGTGAACTATGAAAGCTTGTTGTTGTGGAAGTTGAAACATTCTCTTTTACAAATTCCTGTGGTCTCTCCGACTGGCGGGCTTCCAGTTTTCTAATTTTTTTCTCAAACGTCTGCTACTTATCGGGAAGCTGGTCGCTCGTGCACAGACCAGATCAGACAAACGATGAGTGAAATTGCAGTCCTCGCCAAACGTACAAACATACACACTACGAGTATGTATGTGGCTACTGCGATTGCGTGGGCCTGTTTGTCTTGAAAACTAATGTGGCTGTCAAGTGTCTGTGGACGCATTAATTTCACACTTTGCTGATTTCGTGTAGTTTCTGAAATTCGTTGTGCTTCATGTCACAAAGGGCAGGTCGTGGGTAGGGGTGGATGGAGAAGTACAAGTGAGTATGCGAATGGACTTTAAATGATTTGTGGGCATGATTACAAACATGAATTTATGGATGTGTGTGTGGTTTTGTGAATGAATGAATTGCTGATGCAGATACAAAGACAAAAGGACAGCTAGAGCTAACGATGCCATTTCGGCTGCGGCACATACATACTCATATGGTTTTCAGTGTACGAATGGGGAGGTGTGTAGGGATTTTCATTAAATGCATGTGTTGTTGCTTTCGGGAAAGTCGGTGCAAAATTCTGTGCATAAATAAAAATTGAGAAATGAACCAACGGGTTATTGGTGAATATGTCTCATAGTAGTTTCATGAATAAACACGAAAGTAGGTTTATTTGCAGCCATTAGTTCCCATATGTGGATTTAGAAATGAAATATGCACCTGAAGCTCATATCTTTTGAATAGAGGAAACTGCAGTATAAAGACCAGCTAAAACGCTGACGGATTAGTAAAAAATATTCATTTATTTTTTGGAAGCAGTCAAGGTCACTTTCGTATTCTTGAAATGTGCATACACCTGCTATAGTTTGGAGGGTTATTCGACTTGGATGACTTAAAGATAAATCAAATTCATGGTTCATTTAAAAGAAAAATTTTGTTGCAACCAAATATCTCAATAGTGTGGGACATTTGGGAAGTGAATTTCTCACGAATACCAAAAGCGAAAATAAGGCAATTTGAGTGAAAAAATAATGAATGATGCGAACAGTCCATAATCCAACCACAAAATGGGCTCTCAAGTACTGGGTCTGAGCATCATCAGCCTCAAAGAATAGTTGTACGCGTCCTAGAGAGACGACAAACTCTTCTAAGTAGTGTTTCATCATACATATACATACATACATACGTATGTGTATCTCTGCAGGTAAAAATATCCGTAAAAAATCGACAAAATAACAAGAGCAATTATTCCATTGCCAGCGCTGTTTTAACCTGCCCTCTCTTGTATCGGAGGTGGTGTCACAGTTGGCCGGAGCTTGGTGTTGCCAACAGCACTGTCAGTAAATATCTTTCCGCACTTTTGCTTTTCTTAATTAAAATTGAAATCTTGAAATTCCACAAATTGCAGCGAAAGACGCCAAAAATGGACTGACTAGCTGGCGAAACGATACATACATACATAAATATATACTTGCATTCATTGTACATACATATGTAACTGTTTGTATGCCTGCGAGTGCAGTGGTATAGACAGACAGACGTTGGCTAATCGAAGGAATGATTGTGTGTCGGCAATAGCAGCGGTGGTGTAAATGTAATGTACAACAACAACAAAAGCGAGTAATAAATAAGTAATAACGACAGAAAATAACAACAACAACAACAACATCAGCAACAACGATATATGCAGTTGCTTTGTGCCAGTATCTGCATTCAGGTCTTAACGGTCTATGCTAATTAAAAACATGCCTCACATAAGCAGGTATGTATGGGAATGCGAGTGCGAATGAGTGTCTCTGTGCTTGTACGAGTATGTATGTGTTCATCTAATTTCCCATTGTATGGAAGTGTGATTAAATGCAAATGTGGAACTGCAATTTACGATGGCGTTGCTATGACTCGGCTCACCAACATCACCGCCACTCACCGCTCACCGCTCACCGCTCACCGCTCACCGCTCACCGCTCACCGCTCTCCGCTCTCAGCACCCCTGCCTGCCTTCCCTGTGCTTTGCAGTGAGTGCAACAATATTTGTGAAATCTTTAACTCGGAATTCATGCATTTTTCTATTGTATATCAATATTATTTTTAATTAATGATTTTCTCTTATTGCATTGGCAAAAAAAAAAATAATTAAAATTAAGGTGGCGAGGAGAGAAGTAGAAAAAAGTCCCAAATCAATACGCAATTCGCAAAAGTAAATGCGGAAAGAGGGTTTCCATGTGAATGAAAGTTACGAAAAAATTTCAAATAAAATTCAAAACGCATTATGCAATGATAAAATTAACGTTTGCATTTGTGAGTTTGCCACAAGCAATGGCACAAAAGGCAACGAAAGCAAAATATTTTCGGTTTTAATTTGAAATTTAAAATATTTATCTATGTGTGTGCAAATGCCAATGTGTGCTTTTGGTGATTTGTTGCATTTAGTCAATATTATTGTTGCTACTTTCGGCGTTTAAATACTCGGTATTGTATTGATTTGTCAACGGAAATGCATAGCAAGATTAATCGTCGGCGATATTTCATTTGATTGCCCGGTTGGCTGCTCACTTCAGCAGGAAGATGCTTTCGCATTGCTAAGAAGGAAATGAATATTTTAAAAACAAAATTAAACATTTCAATCAAAATTGGAGTCTCAAACATAAAAGTCGAGAAGTAAGAAACGAGTTTTTTTATTTTTACTTAATTTTTAACTGCAATTACCATAAATATGAATATATACAGTTATCTTTAGAAGTTGTCTTTTAGTTGACATGTCTTGAAATTGGCAAGCTTATGCAGATTTGTGAACAATTTTAGATGTTTGTCGCCAATCGGACGACCTTCCGTCTTTAATGCTGATGAATTTTTGCGAGCGGCTATAGCTTTCAAGTCGTCAGGTGTGCATTTTCTAAGGTGACTTTTATTATAACTTTCAGGTCATACAATTATTATTCTAAACTTATTTTATCGCCTTCAAAGTAATCCGCCCGATGTAATGCACATAGGCTGGTACTCGATTTTTCATGATCATCGGCTTTGCAACCAAACGAGATTTGACTTTTCTCAGACGGCACGAAACATCTTTCAAAATAAAGTCCATTGATCTATTTGAAAGCAGCATATGATGAATAGCACATCGGTACTGAAAATTATCAAAATCCATGGACTATATCATGTACATAGACCCCAGGAGGCTTTGGCTGGATCTTCGTCAAAAAAGCATCTAAGAGTAGGATATTTGGCATTAGCAGTTCTTTGAGAGCTGGACTTTGTATGGATATAGGATCAATATTTGAGGTTAACCGATCAATATGATGATGATATGCAGTCCTTTCGGTATTTTTAACCAGACTTCAAAATTTTCTTTGAAATATTTCCACTTAGTTTCGAATTAGAGTAAGATATTCATAAAATGCACTGGGTTAAGCTAAAATATTATATGTAGGACTTATTCCTGGCTTAAATTAAACATTATTAAATACAGAAAAAAATATTTCTATAACAAAAATAATAGGACTGGCGACTCAAAGACTTCGGCCACAGCCGTAGGTAACAATGAATTGATGGCAAGTATTGTAATTACTAAATTGATAGATTTTCCCATTGCATTCAATTGCATTGTGCTAAACGAGGCTTCACTAATTGATTGATTGACTTGTAACAAGACAGAAGATGTGATTACATACATACGTACTCGTATACCTATTTATATGCACATACCGATTTACATATGGAACAATACAAATGTAAAGGATTTCACGAGTTTTCACAAACAAAAAAATATCGCCAAACCAAAGTCGTTACCCCCACTCAAGTGGCAACAATGACTGCGCCAACGGCAACAACGACAACAACGACAACAGCAGCAACAACAATGTCAACTCTTACCATTTTAAGTGACACTGATTGAAATCGGCAAATTAACTTAAAATTAACACCTCATAAATTATGATGTACGAGTATGAGGGTATGTATGTATGCATGTACAACATATATTTATACGTGTATATGTGTGTGAGTGAGTGTATTGTAAGGAAGAATTTGATGTTTGTACGAAATTGGAAAATTTTATTTTCTTATCGTGAAATTACGATCGAAATGAACAAATTGCATGCAACAAAATACACAATTCCACACATACACACACACACACATACACTTCACATGTACATATGTACATATGTATGTACACCAGCCATTGCAATGCGAATGAATGAAATGACGATTGTCGTTAGCAATTATCAAGCGGCATTGTTGTTGTTTTTGCTATTGTTGTTGTCATATATTGTACAATTTGTATGCAAAATGCAATCGCCTTTGACTTGCAGACACACTGAAAACAACATGAAATGAATACAAATGTGCGGTACGTGCATTCAGGCAGCAGAGTCCACACTTTGCATCTGAGATGAAATCAAAGGAAAATCGAAGCAGCCTTCTCGCGCAAAGCCAGCGATGACACGTGACAAGTGAATGTTGTAAAAACTGAAAATTTTTGACATTTTACATCAGTCTACAGAGGCCGCAATGACAACCCGCAGCAGCGGCAGCAGCAGCGGCAGCAGCAGCGAAATCGCAAAAGGAGATAAAGAAGAATACAAGAAAATACGATTTCCTCGGCTCTGCAGAAGACTTTATGCCTTTCTTGATGCAACATGAAATTAATTTTAGGCAGATGGAAGGAGTATTAACCTAACATACATACATACCTATACCTAATATCTATGCCTATTGGAAATTGCCTCTCTTTTGTATGAGTAAATAGAAATCTTACATCGAGGAGTATTTTATGAGTTTCCCCGCATCTGCAGTGCTCTTGATATATGTAGTTATAGAGTAAAATATCATTTCTCTTAAGGGCGAATATCTTTAAAAATATAAATTCCTGAAGTGGAGAGGAAAAGATCGTTTGCCGTCGCAGTGACAACTTAACAACTTATATCTTGGGTTAGGTTTTTTTTCTGTTGACTCCAGCATAAATATTTATGTAAAATCATAAGACCACTTCATGTCCCTGAAAGGTATACAACTGCAAAAGCAACAATCTCTGCAGATACTCGTTTACCAGATGCAACAGCACGTAACACGCATTGAATAAAAAGTATTAAATTAAAATAGCAATTTAGAGATATTTATTTTAAATTCATGGCAAAAGAAATAGCTAACGGAATTTTCATTTTCGCTTAATGCAAAAGACCGAAGATGAAGATAGCAAACGGACAAGAGGGAAAGTAATGGTCCAGAGACGAGGCGAAGGCGGTGGTGGCGGCGATGGCGGCGTTGGCGTAGCTTATTTGACTGATAAATAGTGGAAATGAAGATACAAATCGCAAGAGAAATGCATGGCAGGTACTTGTTGTTGTCGTAGCAAGAAGAGTATTTCGCTGCTGCCGCCGCGAGTGGCATCTACATCTTTCATCTGTTGCTCTCAGCACTCAGCAGCACGTAAGGCGCGCGCTATGTAAATAGAAATCACAAAAGCAACCAACAGTTGGACGTGCCATGCATTTTCATTGCAGTGTTAATTTGCAAATTGATGTCGAAAATATGGTTGAAATTTATTTCCGCTGTTGTTGTTGTTGTAGTCAGAATGATTGCGTTAGGTTAGAGCTGGATCGCATTTATGGTATGGTAATCGCAGATAAATATAGTGAACTGATGGGAAGGCCAGAGTTCGGGTCTTCGTTCGACCAACATCCCATGTTACAGAAAGTTTTTTTTTCTAATTGCAGTCGCCCCTGACAGCTCCTCAAAAATCCACTAGACGTTCGGAGGCGGTTTAGAATAATTTGCCATCAGTTGGAAAAACATTAGGACGCAAAACCGCAAATTCGAGGAGGAGCTCGGCCGAAAACCGCTTCAGCGGCTACAAAGCGCCAATTATATATTATATACATACGTGTATATCAAATCACTACAATCAAGGTCATCAGCCGACTGTTGGTTCTTCAGGACACTCTACAGCAAAGCCTAGCATGCAGTATCAAGTATCAAGCAGACACTTAGTGGTAAGCGGGAGTTAACAAAGTGTTTGCTCAGCGACATGCGAAAAAGCCGTCTGTACTTCTTATTTGACACTTCCAACTCCTTGTTGGATACCGTAAAGCATGTTTTACTCAGGACAGCTAAGATTGTGGAGGAAACAAAGCTAAAGCTTGGCAGCCTATTCTTATACTGATGAAAGGTTTCTGATGATCCATACCTTTATTCTATTATTTTTTTCTCCAGCGCACTTAACTGGTAAACTTTCTACGAGTCTTACCATCGTGCCTCATGGCTCCACGTGCTGATTCTGTGATAAGTGATCTAAGTATTAAAGCACCAATTGCTAGAAAACTAACGAAGACTTCCAAAGCTCAGACCATTACAAATTTTGTCTACCTGATAGGCCCGAGATCTTGCCCCTTTTCAAATAGTAAAGATTTCTTGACTTTTTATTGGATAAAAAGGGACAGTTGTTGAAATCTCCTCATCCGGAAAGCAAGTTTGGTGTATTAATGCCTGTGGGAAAGTACCAGAATATAAGTTGGACGATAGAAGGGAAATGTTTGATTTTTTTTAAATATTTCTCCAACTCCTCGGTTTAAAAAATCGTTGAAGTAAAAAACTCAATGTAAATATTTTCACTTCTTTATGAACTTTATGAAGGCCTGCAGCTCTCCTTTGGCATGGCAGAAAGCAACTATAAAACAAAGAAATCTGCAAAATTTCGCCTGCGTTGACAAGCTGTCACTGTCATGTCAAAACTCAATAAGGTGCTCAAATGGAGCCACATAAATATTATATTTGCACAAACTATTCACCAATATTTGCAATATTTGCTTTGTGTGCATAATTTGCAATTTACATACTTGTTGTCAGCACACATTGCATTTGCATATTTGAACAAAAAAAAAAAAAGAAAACCATAAAAGAGATTTTCTGAAAAAATCAAACCTGCGCAAAATGAAAACCGTCAGATAAATAGAAAAAGCTTTGTGGAGCGCAGCTGCAACCAACGCGCCTGCAGTCTGGCATTTCGCTCTATCATTTCTTGCTGCTGCTGCTGCTGCGGCTGCGGCTGTCTTCCTGCCGGTCAATTCAATCATTGGTCTATTTTTATATTCAAATGCCCCAATAAGAGCGCTTCGAGTGCGTTCAGCCGTTGATCATTCACTCCATTCACTCAGTCACTTATGTGTGCAACGCAACAGCCGCGCAGTGGCAAAGTAGCTGCGAAATACAATAATTCGCTAAACTGATTTTCTTTCGCTCATTGTCATTGATTGTGTTTCATCGTCTGCGTCTCCGTCTGCGTCTCCGTCTGCGTCTGAGGTTTGCTGCTTGCTCATTATTCGATTTTCCAGGCACCAGATGCCCGGTGTGATTATGGTATTATCGACAAACGCAAATGTACACAACCGTTGGCTTATGATATGAATGTATTGAGCGCGGTTATTAAAAGCTGTTGTAAAATTGTTGTTGTCACGTTGCAGTAGCATTTATTATTGGCAATTTCCTCAAATTAAAGCAAATAGTTGGAAAAACCGAGGAAAAATATTGGTATACCGGTAAATAGAAATATACATATACACATAAGGGTGGTTCAAAAAAAAGACATAAAATAATTAAAAGTTTTAAGGAAATTTCTTAAGAATACCAAAAAAATAATATTTCTGGAGTCCAGGTCAGGGGAAAGACCACTTCCATATCTTTCTCAACATCCAAGGAATTTCAAGTCTGTCTTCTTGCCATCGCCTCGCGGGTATATTGAGAACTTAAAAGGTTTTTTTATGCTTTCCAAATTCATATGCGAGTATAAGTTTCTCTAAATATCTTCATCGCCGCTTCACATATTCCAAAATAGTTGAGGTCACTTAAAACCCTTTCAAATACAGCCCCATGCGTATACGAGTATGTACATACGTGTATGTGAGCATGTCTGTGCATTTATTCTAAGAGAATTAGGCATTGTGTGCCCATTACCAAAAGTCATTTCTCAATTAAGTAAACAACAAAAGCAAATACTTACATTCTCACTCCAAAATAAACGGATGAGCATTAAAAACAACGAGCAATCGTAGAAATGCAGAAATTCCATGCTAACAATGCATAATTTTCAATTAAGTTCAAGCAAAGTAAAGAGTCAAATATTTCCGGGTGTGCTAATTTATGCCAAAGTGCTGGCAAAACAAGAGGGGCGGGGTGACTGTGGCGGGAGGAGAAGTACTTATAACCCAACTCATCGCATGTTGCAGAGCCCATGAGACACACAAGTGGAAAAGCTCTTGAGGCAGTCATGGATTGGCACATCAATGCTAAACAAATTAGTTCATTCATTGAGAAAAAACGAAGAAGAAGAACAAGCATATTTTGATAATAGAAGCGGAGATGTTTGTGCTTTTTAATTAATTTATAGCAGTGGAGCAGAAAAATTGAACGGAGGGCTGAGTGATAAAAATATTTCTATTTTACTTCTGAGAATGTGACTGATTTTGTTTCTTATTACGTTCGGGCTTTCTTCAGTTATATTACGTCGTTAGAAGGCAATGAGATAGTTGATCAACTGGCTAAAGAGTCTGTTATATCAAGGCGCAGCTATGGACCTACCACTTCCGTTCGCAGAGGTGAAGCACGCACATGAATAAATATTGCTCCCTTAGTTGAACGGGTTTTGGGAACGAGCAAAAGGCTGCAGAATAGCGAAAACTATATGTAAAGCATATGATTCGAAACTTATAAAGTTTTTATTGGGAGAAAACAGACCAAAAACCAGGGTGCTGTTAGCGTTTTGGTGTTGCATGCCTTTAATTTCCAGGGAATGTGCGAAGACAGTGGAGCACATGGTTTGTGAGTGCCTGGCCGAAATAAAGGGCCAAAGAGACTATTTCAGTTTGGCAAGAGAACAGCATTATTCTTCAAAGAGTGTAGCAGTACAGCTTAGGATGTTTTATTGTGATGAGATCCTCCATAGGATCAAAGTACAAGCTAATCTAACCTAGGACGAAGTTATGGACAAACTTCCATTGACAAAAAACGATTTGGCTTAGAGCATCAATGGGAGCATACAATCCTTTACTTCTGAAAGAATCCAGGAGTAACACCACAGGATTGAGAATGAAGGAATCCATTCATCGGCACTAAATAAACGGCTTCAGGGAGGTCCACAACTGTTCAACAGACAGGATGTAAGGTGGCTAAAAAACTTTAAATATAAAGATGATGCCTCAACACTATGAAAAGATTACTAGGTTGTCACAGACTAAACAATACTCAAAACGTAATGTAAGCTAAAAGCAAGCAACTAAACAACAACAACTAAAGTTTCCATTAAAATGCCAAGTTTAAGCATCTCATTGAATCGCCGCCATCATAACTTAACCTAATTAAATTCTATTTATGGAAAAAGGAAGAGCCCACTTTTAAGAAAATTATAAGCGTGTGACCCAGTTTCAGCTTTAGAAATAATCACTTTGGCTGAGTACACATGTGTATGTACGAGTATGTGCAAATATGGGCATAGGAATATCGGTAATTACTCCAAGTACACGACACAGGAAATAAATATAAACATATTAACAACAACTACAACCCGAGAAGCATAAATGTATCGACTAAATAGCGCAAAGTCGGAGGAATGGTAACTATGAATAGATTAAAAAATCAAAAACAACAAACACAATTACTTGTTAGCTATGTGGCATGCAGAAGCAAATATGTTGTACTTATAGTTAAATGAAAGTTTTGCGGTAATGCTGATTGAAAGTCAAAGACCACAACAAAGACAAGCGTTTTTTTCTTTTGCAAGCACTCATGATGGCTAAGACCTCGTCGGCACAATAACCGTTAGACGCATTTCAGGCTTATTATCCTATTAGCTTAAATATCTACTTAACTAACTCTACTCAGCTTTATGTGTGCCACTTTTACTTTGCAAACGCTGAGGTTAGAATGTAGGCAAAAAGTAGATAAAATATTGTATTAAATTGTGATTGTCAAAAGTGTTTGCCTTAAATAAATGGCAGCAGTACTGGCCAATTTGTAAAAACTTTTGTAAACTCATAGAAATTTTCAAAAAAATTAATTAAAGCTGATTTCCTCAATTCTCATTTATTAACGAATTGTTTTAAGTAAAATTCAATACACTTCGGCAGCACAGTGAGGAGCTGCATCTATCCCGCTATGTATGAAGTTGGTATTTCTATAAATGTTGGACCGCTGTAAACGTGTAACTGCCACAAACTCTGCTTGTCTTTCTCATTACTGCATCTCGATAATTTGAGAAGAGATACCATGTTGATGACACCTTACTGATTATTCTAAAGCCTTCGACACTGTCACGCACATATTTTTATTGTGAAAGCCTGAACGCCTAACTAGCCCATATATTCGCTTGCGTTGAAATTGGAAATATGAAACCATATGCCTTTGAAGCCATCTCAGGGGTACTTTAAAGTAGCAGAGGATTTAAAACTCTTTGATGTACCGGTTGCTTTTGCGAAGTTTGATTGTTGCAGAGCGATCTTAACAATTTAGCTAACTGGAGTATTCGGAAAAATTTGGCCTTGAATATCGAAAAATATTTCAATGTTACCTTTTCAAAGTTCACAAATGTACTAAAATCTACTTATTATCTTCTTGAGAATAGGCTGCCTTCTGTTAATGAATTTCAGGGTATTGGTGTACACTTTGATGCAAGTTTTACCTTCATAAGCTGAATCATATCTAAATCTTGCTCTAACCATGCTTTCGAGGCCTAGAAGCCTAGTGGACTGCACAAAGCTACTGGCGAAATCCAGATTTAGTGCTTCTCAAAGAACTATTCTAGAGCGAACTCGGTTGCCTTGATCTTGATTTCATATGCATGAGAGTTCTTTTGACTCTGAGATTAAATCTTTCTTTTCATAATTCATTTATTTTCTTTGTCACTGGTTAACATCTCTAATATGTAAGGTATTAATATCATAGCATAAATAAATGAAATAATTTGCTCCAAGTTAACTGTGAAGTGGTTAGAGTTTCCATCTAAGCCAAATTACTATTTAGTTGATTAGTAAAAAGCTGTAAGTAAAATCCGGTCTTTATTGCGGCGATTATATCATTTTCATAAGCATTACACGATGCATATGAGCACATACATACATATTTCTTTGTGTATTTTGCACAAATTTATGTTTTAAAAATGGCGAGTCATTTGAGTAGTGGGTGACATTGGCCAGTGAGCAAAGCAATGGATAGACAAGGTCGACGCCAAAGTAAACTGGATTTTTGCGAATAAAGAAAATGAAAATATTTAAATACATTTTTTGTTTAATTCAGTTAGTAAATTTTTACAAAATGTTACGAATAAAATGGCAAAATCAAGAAAAAATCGTATTTATATCTCGAGAGGGCAACGAAGATTGTTTTCATTTAAATACAATATTTTTTATTAAATGTAGTAAAATATTACAATATTAATTAAACAAAAGATATGTACAATAAAATAGGAAATAATCGATATTATTAATTATTTCTAAAACTGAGCTTCTTTCTACGCAAGCTCCGAGTTGTAGCTCTGCCACCTGCAACAAACTGAAGTCATCGATATGCGTATGCATATGGAAATATTCCTTATAAGAGAGTCCTGGAGAGCACAGTAGCTAGTCATTGCAATTGGCCGCGAAAATCGCATTGATTTATGTGCAATATTAATTGCTCATGACAGCGTTATGGTGTTGCACACACACACCCTTCCCCCACCTGGCAGTGCTATAGAGCTGCCACATCGCTCGCTCTGTCCACCGTGTGCGGTAGCATGAAAAATGCTAATCACTTTACTGCGAACGTCGCATTGCGTTTCCCAGCTGCGCAATTCAGAAACGAGTATGAGGAAACGCAACAGCTCACATTCATAATCACGCATTTGTGCATATGCATGTATGTATGTACGTGTATGTGTCTACGTGCATACTTATGACTTAATTCGTATAATACTCGTGTACATTTTGGAAAAGCTGTCTATGTTTATTTGGTCACAAAGTGAATGGTAAACTTGAATTGTAGCTTATTAAAAGTGAATTGTTGTAATGAGGAGTGTACACACATGCAAACATATATGTGATTATATGAGCATAATCTTCTTCAGCAACTTTGCGGTATTATCACATGCACCATTATGAATACATATACTTCAACAGTTCATTTGCTTGATGAATGATGTAAGTCATAAAGCAAATTTTCAAAAAAACCTCTTTCTCCACTGCAAGTTTTCTTTTAATTGTCTTGAGTGGAAGCTTACTCGTCATTTCATCCCTTCTATAGGCAAGAGTACCCCTAACTAATGAAGTAAATGTTTTTTTCGATATTTTTCCAACAATTGAGGTTATGTTGCGAAATTCCATGGCCCCTTAGCCATAGGTGGACCAAATCCACTTTTTATTTCTGTTTGTTTGCCTAGATCCGGAAAATATTTGGACTAGAATACTTTCGAAGCGAACCTGAGACTGTTCACAACGTCAACTAAAGATCTCAGCCTTAAAAAGAATGACTTTTCATGATGCAAATAAAAACAATTAAAAAAGTTGTTTTCGAAGGAATTTCCTAAAGCAAATATTAGGGACATAATAATATTCCCCAGCTCCATTAGTTTGTCTAAAGCTCATTCCACATAAAATGAGCCAACAACCGCAGCGGTCCTGCTTCAAAATGTTTCCCAATCTTCCCACAAAGTATGAGTCATGCTGGCGGTATGGTAGCACACACACATCAAAACGTGTTTTAAACGGGCGAAAAGAGTCGAAGTAAGAATGCAAAAAATCAGCAAACTTGATTCACATTGATTTCCTGGAAGTAACGTTTCATCGGTGGCCTAGCAGTCAGCCAGCCGGCCATTCAGCCTCTTGGTTTGGCTAGCAAAGCACAATATGCGTGGACAAAACTAAACATGTATATATATATATATATATATATACAGTATATATATGCGTATGTGTGTGTGTATACAAACTCCCTCCTCCAGCTATTCAATAAATAGGCTCATATATTGTAGATATGTATGTATGTACATATGTCAATGAGGAGTGATCTCAGAATGAGTGAAACTAGTATTGAATAGAATATACGTGTAGAAGTTGCAGTAATAGAGAATAAGAGCCTCGGTGCCTTGTTTTGTGTTTTCGCATTTCAATTCCTCCACTTTCTCGTTCTCGTAAGAATTCTTCGTTTAAACCCGTCTTCCCTACTGATGTTGTTTTCAAACTTAGTTTTCTGCACACGACTACCACTCCGTGTCTGTGTGTGTGTGTGTGTGTGTTGCAAATATAAACCGATTCTTCCAGTTTTCGACTGCACGACTACATACCTGCCACCCCTGACTGTAGTCTTGCCAACTTGATGGCTCCAGTACCACAGCACGACGTTAGCAAGAAGGCAGAAGAAAATCTTGCCACATTTCTCAGTTCTCGCAAACTCATTCAGCCTCCCGCTCCTGCGCATTTACAGCAAAGCCAGCTTCGCGCTGTCCATATGAAGAGTGTGTGAGTGTGCGAGTGTGTGGTCATGTTGCTTTGCAACTTCTTACTTTTTACTTTTTGCTTGTGCTTTCTTCACTTTTTGAGATTCGTTGTTTGTTGTTTGTTGTTGTCGTTTTAAGCTTTTCTTTTCTTTTATTTGTATTCTTTTGTTGCGTCGCATTTTAATTCTCTCTCTGTCTGTCTCTGTCTCTGTCGTCTTTTAATAGCAGGTTAAGTTGGCATTTAAGTTTTGAGAAGCCACAAATACTTTGGCATTTATAAACTTGCATGGACATACATACACGTACATACATATGTGCTTACGTGTGTGTGAGTATGTGGAGTGCATTGCACTTTAACTGACCGTCATTGAATGCCTGGCAGCGAGTTAATGAATTTAGCATCGGTTTTGGCAACAACTTGGCGGGAAATAATGGAATGAGTAATGGTGATTACAGTCCGTCCGTCCGTTGGATAGCGAAGGTAATCGATACAAAATTAGAATCAATTTGAGATAGAATTCCAGTTCTTATACTCGTACAGGCTTATATTGGAAGGAAGAAGTTAGCGTAAGTAGTTCTGCAGACCTCAGGATCTTTATAACTGATGTTACTATTTTTATAAAAAAAAATTAATTCAAAAGAACAACATTTTGTTGCGTTTTTTAATAAAATTATTTAAAAACTTAACTGTTTGCACAGATTAAAATTCTATTTATTTTGTTAATTTAGTCGAGTTCATTGTAAAATCAAATATTTCTTTTGTAATGAGCTTTGTTATTAGTGGATACCAAACCCAAATTTAGTTAATTGAAAAAATATTTTTTATTTTTTTAAATTAATTAAAAACTCATTAATTAATTATTTAATATAAAGGGAAAATTCAAAGCTAAGCAACATTCGCAGTTTAGTAGTATGAGTATATATAAGTATATACATATGTATGTACTCGTATGTAGCTTTGCGTTTATTGCCAATATTTAATATTAACACCGATCAAAGCAAGCAGATCTCGGCAGTTAAACAAATTATTTAGCGTTTGAGTGCACATATTACACCATATTACACATACCTATATACGTGTATATACGTACAAACATACGAACATATAAACGAATGTTTGCAGTCTACAGTGATTTATTTACGTGTATACTGCAGCGAACAGCCTCCACCGCATTGCCTCCACATCAAATGAGTATTTTTTTATTCGGTTTTAATACAATTAATATGGCATTGTTATTACGGTTATTGTAGAATAATTACGTTTGTCGTTGGCAATAAAGTGAGCACGATATATTCATAAATATGTATGTATGGTATGTATGTACGTGTGTACTCGCCATTAATCGTTGATGTGTCCGACCTCAAACATATCATGGACCCGGCAATTAATTCTAAAACACCTTGCGAGTAGTTACACATACATACATACATACATAAGTATGTATATTTATTGCAAATTTTTTTACTATTTGATTTTTCCTCTATTTTTTAACCAATACAAATGAATATTCATTATCTCTCAGTGTTTTTTTTTTCATTCGCCATTGACATTACTCGCTATCCGCTGACGCGAATTACCTTCGTAAAGTGTTTGTGTATAGTCATACATACAGGTAAATATTTGTTGTACATATTTATGTCTTAAAAATCACATCTGGAAATAGCAGATACTTTTGTTAATGTTGCCAGCAAAAAATCCATAAAGTTTAATGTTTGGTGGTCATGCTATGCTGTGGCAAGTTGTAATCATACTGACAAAGTCCAATAAATACATATACATACATACATATATATATATATTCGTATATAAATGTGATTTTTTAAAGCTTTAAAATATTTTTTCCAAGCAGTTTTTAAAAGTTTACGTTGCTCTATAAAATTGAAATGACATGCTATGGCAGACATCCGTTATGATCGTTATTTAACGCCTAAAACCTTGTGTTTTAATTGCAATTTTACTCTGCCGTTGCTCCTTTTCGGATGAGTGTGCCGCTGTAGTAAGCTCCTAATGCCAAGTTTTTTTTTTTGAAATTTTCCGAAGTTTTTACTAAAATTCAGCATCTCTATGTGGGTTTTGAACTGTTTTAATCCATCGAGCTCCTTCTTTTAGTCGCTTTTTGCCACAACTACTATCACTTTTCACTCGCTCTTATATTCTGTTTTGTTTCTGAACTAAAGTCTATGTGGGAATATCAATACACTTGGCCCAGAAGTGGCCCCTAATGGTATCAAAGTAGAGCCTTTCACTGGTCCCTTTTAGACAAATTGTCAAGGAAGGCAGCTCTCAAATTTCGGAGTCTACTACCTTAGACTTGACTTCTTTTTAAGGAAAGTGACTTTTACTGTTCCTATTTTCGCCAGGTTTATTTAAAATTACTGTAAGTTGCTGTTATAAATGATCAATCCTGAACAACTGAAAACCCAAAACTGTAAAAAACAAGAAAGATAAGTCTGTATTTCACAGCAATACCTTATTCACTTATCTGCAAAAAATAATAATAAATAAATTTTCATAAATTAGTTCTGACATTTTAATTATTAATAATTTAATTAAAATAACTTATGAAATTTAATTTTATAATTTTATAATGTGGTCCAACTGAGAGAAAAATCCTCAAATGTTCAAGTTATCAGTTTTTCTTGGCGATTCCTTTATGAAGAGAGCTGCTGAGTGTTAAAATATTTGTAATTTTCCATTAGTGAATTATCGAATTGGGTCAGTCGGTTTGTTGAGCGTGTCCTGTCATAAATTAACATAAGCATAAAAAAGGCACTTGTCAACACGTACACAACCCAACATTCTTACATACCATACGTGTACAAACAAAACTAAGCTTTGACATACTGAAATGCCGGCAAAAGTAATAAGTTTTCTACAATAAATATGAGCTCAGCATGCCGTTTTAAAAACGTTAGCAAATGAAGTTATAATAATTTTAGCCCACTTTCGGTGCACTTTATTAGTTTGTTTGTTTGTTTGGGTTCATTGGTGTGGCACAGTGGGGAGTGAGGCGTGTGGGAATGTGGTGAGCCCGTCCAGCAAATATTGGTCGCTCAAAGTTTTTTGCGGTAGTTTTACGGTTGTAAGTAGGCTGTGGTCGGTGGGCCGCGACGTGTAGGTGTACGAAGTTTGAGCAAGTGTGCGACTGGCACACTGACTGAGCGACCAAACGGCTCGAAAGCACTGCAGTGGGCACATTTCGAGTATTTTTTTTCTGAACCAGATTTGGCACATGGCGAGTGAATATAAAACAGAAAATGCCGTTTTGCTTAATTTTAATTTTACGATCATTATTTTTATTGCATCGATCGATTTTTAGGAGAGGAGTTAATTCGTATTTAAGGAAGTTTTGTATGCATCCGCGTGGACGAAGGGCTTTCATATTACTACACACATTTACGTTCTGCATGAGTTCAAATACAGAGTGTATGCGTGCAAGGCACTAGACTCTGGTGACAGAGCTGGTCCGTAAGTTTGGCTGCATTGTAAGGCAGTGGGTCGAAGTAATGTCCGCATTCGGTTGCATGCCGAGCTTATGAAGTCATTTGCACTCATTCAATTGCTCTTGAGTATGCATAGCAGTTAACGGTACACGTTCCGACCTGTCGACCAAGCGCACCGAAAGCCATAAATAAATACTCGAACACCTACATGCGCGGCGAACATGCAGACCGGCAAACATTCAAATGGCAACGACTAATGCCAAGAAGGTGTTGAGCAATAAAGTTTGAAATTAAATCTAACAATAAGTCTCTTTGCGTGTATGTGGGCATAACTCAGCGCCGGTCAGCGTCTAAACTTAGCCTGCAGACTTTGGCTTGAAATGGAATATCTACGACACAACACACAGGCAAACATACTCACACACGAGCTGACTTGCTCTGAATAATTTATGGCGCTCCACTGCACGAAATGCAAAAATTCACACGCATTGCGCAGCCGCAGCCGCAGCCGCAGCCGCATAACTGCAGCTTCAGCTCCGGCTTTGCCTCGGCTGTGTATTGCACTTGCAAATCTAAATCTCAGAGGTTTTACGACTCCAAGAATTGCTTTGGCAAAAAGGAAGTTGCGCAATCTCACTTGGCCATAAATTCTTTGGGTTTATGACAACGCTGACGAAGGGACGGACGGGTGTGGCAGCTTGCAACGGCTGTAGAATTTTATGGCGTTTGATGGCGGCGGTGGTGGACAGCTCGCATGGCCTATCGCACGCCGCAATAGATACAACGTTTCACGTGAGCAATCTACCTTTGGCCGCATTGCGGATAGTGCGTGCTTGCAACATGCGCATGCAACAAAGTTACATGGCATGGCAGCGGGTTGTGAATGCTAAAAGGAGGGCAGATGAATGGAGGGAAATGTGTAAAACCTTATGTGCGTTTAGAAAGGAAAAACAAAAAATGCAAGCACGATATTTTAGAAACCAAAGTGCAAATAGTGGCTCAATGACTTTAAATAGATAAAATACGAAATGATGCAAGACACACCCTTCAGATAGCTATTTCATTATAATCCCATTTGGCAATACCTTCAACATATTTAACCTTTAATTTTTTTTTAAATATTTTAATGTGTTTTGTACAAGACATTGGTCTTCGTATATAAATAAATGAAGAAAATGTCTTGATTCGTTTGTTAGGGTACGGAAGAGAAGGATAAAAGAAATTAAACTTTAAATAAAACTGAAATTGCAACAGAAGAGTAGCAAAAGTCAAAGAAGACGCCGCACTAGCGTTCGTGGTAAACACGCAAACGAAGTCATGCGAATTCACGGCACGCAAAAAACTCAAATGCCAGCCACAATCTGACTAGAAGACGAGCAGGCGACGCGGACGGTGACGGTGAAGCGCCAGCAAATAATACCACGACCATCTTTTCTTTATGCGACGCGACGAAGACACTTGTGTGAGAAACAGCAGTTAGCAAGCGGTCCCAAAAGACGCGCGATCATCATGCGCAGACAATGCCAATCAGGCAGCCAGCCAGGCAGCATTCGCTGGAACAAGAGCTCGCAGGTCCTCACAGAAGACTACAATACTTGCATAAACAGCACCAGCAATGAATTTGCACAGCATTTGTTAGCGCATTGTGCTTGTGGCAGCCCACAATCCGAAGCGCAATGTCGGTGGGGCCGCAACGTGGCGCATTGGAGGTTTGTATGGTATGCGGCAACAAATCAAAGGTTAGAGGCAAAAAATCGCATGGCCTACCATGAACGTGGAATGAAGAAGTAGAAGAAGAAGAAGAAGCAAGGAATTTTTGTTTTTGTGTGCAATGAAAATTATGAGCAGCAACTGTTGCTGCGATAACAACAATATCCGGCTTAATATGACCAAGCTGCAGGTACACAGAGCACCTACACACCACCATCGAATGTGTGGCTGTGTGCGTCAATAGAGTGAGTGGAATTGGCAGCTTCTTAGGATGGTTATTGCAACACCATTGTTGTTGGCTGCTTTGGACTTTTTGGCTGAGAGCCAGCGTGGCAGCGCGGCAGCGTGGCGGTGATGGTGGCCGTCATGGCTTTAGCGATCTTTTAATGCTGTGTTTGTGCTTGATGCCTTTACATACCATTGTACATATGTACAATACATGAATATTATGCATGTAATGGCACTCTCTCCACCTTGTTGCCACCAAAGTTTGATTGTTGCTCTTTAGCGAGTTGATTGCCGATCAATACATTTAGTTGAATGAATTTGTTGAACTTATGGTAAAGTTAACGATAATGTCTGATGTGAGTTGAGTGTGCAACAAAATGCTAAAAATAAATTACAGTTATTTTCTTTTTTTGAAGCCAGAAGTTTTCCTTCAATAAGTGCAACGAAATGATTTCAGAAAGAAACTGGAAAGAATTATTAGTATAATTTATATATATTTGTGGGTACACCATCTGGCTAACCGAGATCTGGACGAACATAGTTGACTAACGGGCGAAAGAAGGTAAACGAACAAGAAAACGAACTCCGACGAATTCAGATTATCTTTGACAGTGCGATCGACCGGTATGTGTGTACTGTTAACCTACAATTCTGGGTATGCAGTTGCAAGATTATACACCTATATAACCCTCGCTTCCTTGTGGCATACCCTGGTAATGTGCGCAACTCTTGAGGGAGATGAAGTAATCAACCAAGTGGAGTCTTGGGTTACGGCTAAAAGAGAGGGACCTTTGAGTCATCTGTTCTGCAGAGGTGCGGTTGCGAGCGTACGTCGGTGTTGAGGCAAACGGCTTGCTATATAAATGTGTACAAAACCTAAACATACTCATGTAGCGGTGTTGTATTCTGGTTTTAAATCCCGCCACGCGGTGATAAAATCAAAATAAGCAAAAATGACTCTACAAAAATCTGCCACGTAAAAAACTTTAGCCTGAACGATTCAAAAGTTATGACAAATTGTTTTACGTGTTATCTGAATGAAAAATTGTATATGCTCGTGGACACCTTTTAAAATTGAGCAGTATCAGCTTGCGAGGATAATCAGTTTTCGGTAAATAGGTTGACTTAAAACGTAAATGTGATTGTTCAGCTTTGGCTCACCTAAATATTTTGTAAAGGTAAGTGAAGAAATAGCAAGATTTCTGCAAGCAAAAATCCTCTTGCGGGAAAAATTTATATGCAAACATAAAATGTTATTAAATTAAAATAAATTAATTGAAAACAAAATAGCAAAGAATCGCAATTAATTTTTTTTATTCAATTTCTCATTTAGAAATCCTGGATAAAGTGGCAAACATATAAGAAGCCTGCCAAATCAGTTAAATATTATATATACACATATATAGGTATAATTATATAATTACCATAATTGGTCGTACCAGGATTTCAGCCCGAGCCTTCCGAATGGTAGTACACAATGCTACCGCGGCCGCCGCGTCTCACATAACAATCTGTTCGTATAAATATGTATATGTCTGTGTAAGTATATAAAAAGAATAATTGGCCAAATAACTCAACTTCGAAAAATAAGTAAAAAATTAAAAAAAGTTTTAAACAAAATTTCGGTTGAATTTCTTAAATGATTTGAATTACCTACTACAACTCCCATATTCCAGAGCCTGCTGTTCCAGTAAAATACAACCGTGATCAAAGCGTTACGATGTTTAAGGTACGATTGCGAAATTAATAGACGAATAAAGCGCTTTCTTTTATAACACACTAGAAAAACATCAACCACAATACATAATCGCCCACACTGGACTGCTATTTTACTACAATAAAAACAAAAACTGTTATATATTCACCGAGAGCGGATTTGTTAGCGGCGCTTGGCAAGGTCTTATGTCAATCACTGTCACCGCAACGCGACAGGCGAACTACTATACATACAACAACAATAAGAACTTGAATGCAAAATGAATTACCCAAAACAAGTACTAACAGAAGCAGCAGCAGCAGTAGTAAAGGTAACAACAACAAATATTGGATTTTCTCTAAACCTCCAGCAGCAGTGATTTATTTTGGCTCATTTTTGGCATCTTGTTGGCAACAAATGAGCGTATCGCCTGCAACAACAATGCTGGAGAAACAGTAATTGTAACACACAGCCGCCAAATGTCAGACACCAACAACACCAACGCCGACAAGAGCAACGAGCGTCAGTTGCAGCCAGTAGCCGGTAGCCGGTAGCCAGCACTTTAGCGGCTATAATGAAGGCAATAAAAAGGAAAAATGTAAGCCTTCAGAGCTTCTCCAGCAGATCCCACCGAAATGCTATAAAACCAACAACAAACAAGTGTTGAGCGGAAAAATCAGTTTATGGATTTATCCGGGCGAAAAGTGAACTAAAGAAGACAATGGTGGAACTTATACAACAAAAACAATAGAAATACCATTCTGGTATTTGTTTGGAAACGAAAAGAAATTCAAATTTGAAAAAATTGCGGAGCAATGGGGAGGAGTGCGACCAACGTTCCACCAATGTAACGGAAAACATCGTAACAAGTGTAACAAATGCTTCAGCGCCCAACTAGCTGCTATGTTTATGTTGTTGTCATTGTTATTGTTATAGCCATTGACAGAACTAATGTCTTCACAGAGTGCATAAAGGCTGTACGACAATACTTCGATACTGCCATGGCGCCCCTTTGGGCCCGCAGTGTGGGAGGTGCGGCTATGGATAAAATATTATCAATTTTTGAAAATTTTTTTTCATATTCGAATCTCGGTTGTTCATTCATATTAAACAATAAGAAAATAAATTTCACAAAACAGACGTGCTCCTAATTTATGAACACGAGGCCACGAGAAATGCAGCAGTCTGTGCAACAGAGGTGCATCAGCCGGCTAGGGAAAGAGATGGGCTCGAGGCCAGCGCTGAGCAAAGGGAAGGTAAAAGCACTGATGCATCCCAAGTGGTTATTTATGCTTGAAGAGCTTGAGGACCTTACCCGTTGTGGTGTGTTGCTTCGTTTGGAGTTGCTGCCCTAGCCGCTTGGGCCGCCACCTCCGCCATCATCACCAATGAAGACGACAATAAAGGTGATGAAGGCGACTCACACAAATGATGGAAATTCAAAGCACGCGAGCAGCTCGAAATAAATAAATTTTTCGTTGAAAATGCAGAAAAAACCCACGATCATTACAACAATAGAGCGATTTAAGTTGTTATAGAAGCGTAGTAGAAGCTCAGCTATGCAAAAAGAAAAAATCCGAAGAAAGAAAGAAATATGGAAAAACTAGGCACTGCTTTATTTTTGTTTTCGTTAAAGTGAAAGTCAGTTCACACAAGTTCAGGATGGATGACTTTGTCGCTGACTTCCACAACGCAAATTCAAGAGTCTTCATTCAGCAACACACACACTCACTCAGTCACTCAGTCACCCGCAGCTCGTTAAGCGCAAAGGTATAATAAAAATAGCAGCACTCGCAACACTCGCAACACTTTTGTTTAGCACTAATAACAATAATAATGCGAAATTGGTGCCAACTAAAACCGAAAGCAAGAGGAAGAGCGCAAAAACAACGAAAATGAATTCCTAAAAGACAGCGAGTACGAGTACTTTGCCGCTTGCATGTTTAGACTGTAATAATCAGAGATTATCTACATTAATTTGCAATTACTATGTTTGCAACATGGACTCGATGGGGTTGCATATGTGTATATGTGAAAGTAGGTAGGTAGGCGCAATGTAAGGTTTTACTTCGTGAACATCAAAACATAGCTGATCTCAGATATTGCCGAAAATATGCACCAGGGCTTAGAATCCCCGACTCGGGTTTAATTTTTGAGTAAGGATAACATTAACACTAAATGATATCCACATTTTTTCTAAAATCTTTTGGTCAGGTCGAGTGGCCGATACGACCATTAAGGATAACATTAACACTAAATGATATCCACATTTTTTCTAAAATCTTTTGGTCAGGTCGAGTGGCCGATACGACCATTATGATACCGCTGCGAGGTCTCCCGCAAGCTGAGGCTGAGAGATAGTCAAAGAAAGGTTTCTTGATGTTGTTCTAACCGATTTTTTGAACAGCTGTCTGGTCATATTGCACGTGATCTCATGCAGGCGTCTAGTGTTTGCCTTTTCGGAAAAAAATAGTTTTAACATATACTTTACTTGCATCGTGTGCATGATTTATTGTGGATAGAAGGTTTTTTCTTTCCAAGTTTCTCAAGTTCAACGGCCGAACAATTGCTTGGGATGTTCTTGTGGCCGGACGCTCAGACCACTCGAAACTTATGTACGGTCGTTAACACAACACGTTGTCGGCTCTGGTTAATAGCTTTTGAAAATTTCGAACGCCCACTTATTAGATGTTGTCATCGTTCTTGCGTCTGTACCGATTCTGGGTCGGCTTTCAAGGCTTATTGTTGTTGTTAATACTGGTTCCTGACTTCCCTATCGATTCCTCATGACTTTTCTTTTTCTTTAAATTTTTAATAATCCCTGTATCAAAGCTGCTCTTTTATTACAAGTGTTCTGCCTCAAAAGGATCCTCGCTCTCCTAAGCTCAAAAGAGAATTTTTTTTTGGCAATTCGAATATTTAATTTTTTTATCATGTTCATGTACTCCTTTTGTCGTAAATAGCAAACGATGTAACACATAACCCAATTCGAGGCATATTTTTGTAAAACCACTCAACTTATTCGAGTTTCGAATTGATTAAGCAATTGTATTTTTTAAATGTTAAGACGAGAGTAAAAACTTCAAGAAGATAATTAAAATGGGTGCGCACATATCTGTAGACACATATTCCCTTCAAGGTCCTTCTTGGTAGTGTGTGTGTGTGCGTGCAAAATACATGAGCAGGTATATGTAGGTGTACATATATAAATTTTTTTTTTTTCAGATAAATTCATATTTTACTAAATGCCTTTCATTCAAAATTTATTTCTGATTTTATTCTTCTTTACTTACTTATTTTGTGTATGCATGAGTTGCAGCTTTTATTGTGCACTTTTATGCAAACATTCGCCAAAATGATTAATCCGATATTCGATTATGTAATTTATTTAGTTTTGAACTTCATTCACATCACTTCAGACTCCACATGAGTTAGTCTTTAATTGAAGGTCTTAAGAATGGAAAGGCCATTGTAAGTAAACAAAAACACATCGATTTGATACGCCAACGGCACACGGGATTTGGTTGCGCTTTAAAGTTTAAAGTTAAAAATATAAGATAATGTATGTTTCAATGACCTAAAAGTTGCTATCCTAGCCTGGGGAGCAACACACAGTATTTCAGCAGGTATTTCTACTGCGGGGAATGAACTAAAAATACGAGTTTTGGGTGCCCTATACACGTATAGCGGGGAGAAGTGCGCCTTAAGCTCCAAAATATGTTAAATACATATAAATGCTAAAATCATTCATACAGTACAATGATCCGTGAAGCTCTAAACGACTTATTCAACATCTGACCACTAAACTTAGTGGATGGTCGGAGAGCAGGGCTCAAACCCGATCGTTAATAACACCAATACCTGTAAAAACTTTAAGGAGTTGACAAAAATAAAGAATAATAATGAAATAATCCGACATATACAATCAAGCCAAACTGAATTCCCACACAAAAGAAACCTTCGCACATGAGGAGGTGGAAAGTACTTGAGCGGCGTGTAATTTGATTTCATTGGCTTAGAATCGTTGATCAAGCGTTAAATGCTCCTACCTTACGGAGCCAATGAGCTCCAACGTACCTGTAAGTACGCTTCTCATTTTGTTTTTCCTTCTCTTTACTTAACTGAACTGCTGCATGCGATGATTTTAAATGCAAAACTTGGCTTAAATGTGGAAAATTATGGCAAATGCTACAACTCCCATCGCGTAGAACTCTGCTGATTGCTGTTGATGCGTAAATCCACATTTTGTATTTTGGTTTTCGACTTAACTGAATTGCTTTAGCCCGAAAGCATACAATTTCTATGTAAGTAAAAAATGTGCCGTTTAAAACCTGTTCTGAATTAAATATATTAGTCTAAAAACTATTTGGGGTCTCTTGGAAAAGGCTGGATACACAGGGTAGCTCGATGCGGAGTTATTGAGTTATTGAGAAAAAACATCATGGACCCAATTTCCATCTGCAAATCGCTGCTGAATCGTGGTGGCATACAGTTATCGAGAAAAACGGTTAACATTTGACATAAATCTGATAATTCTAACTATAGTAAACTAAGTCTGCTTTAGAGGCTTCAAAAATGCATTTTTCGTTTCTTAAATCTATTCTAAAACTATCCAAGAGTATGCCCTCAAAATTTCTGTAACCAATTCGAGCAGTTTCGAATGCTGGGGCAAACTTTGAACCGCCTTTTCTCGAGTTTTCAGGTTTAAAAGTCCGATCGAAAAAAAAACAAAGTGATCAAAAGTATTTTTATTTTTTTTGCAGCTTGAAGTGAAGTTTTTTTAACTGTGAACAAATTTTGAATTTTCTAACTTCTTTGGTATTTTCTTAGTTTATATAAAAGAAACACTCATAATAATTAAAAAAAAATAATTGGTTCAACTACTTCAGATGCCTCACGCGACCTCCATCATCAGCACAACATTGCAAAATTCCAATATTTTTTATACTAAAAATTTTTTTGAAGCTACTATACTATATAGCTATGAACTATATTTAAGTACGTTATTGTTTGAACATTTCGTTTACCGCAATAATTTTCTTCCCTTTCAAAAACATTTGCTGAAAAGAAACTTTTTTTCGGGTTCTAAAGGAGGCTATTAAACAATAGATGAAATACCAAGAGGAGCTTTACTTCTTCGGCTTTTTGTTTAGTTTTTTATTGGATATTATACATATAAGCCAACCATGAAAATTGTAAAATTTACATATGAAGCTTAAACACTACTACTTAATTGAAGCCCAGCACTAATATTTTGTAGTTCTGCTCTCTCACCTCAGTAAACAATATTTACATTACCTTGTAAAATACATATCTACTTATTCGCCGTTGGTTTTAGACTTTTCTCGCTGATGTTGAATGTACTTTAAAATTGGAGCTTATCTGTTTTTTTCTCATCACAAGTCTATGGAATTACCGTAATAATTGTATTAGTGTGCCCCAGAAACGCGCCCACCGCAGCTGCGTACACAATTTAAGCAATTTCTACAAGTACTTTGTTTTCATTTTGCTCATATTTTTGCTGCTGTTATTCTTTAACATTGTTTGACGTTTAATGCCAGGAAGCACGTTCTTGAATTACTCCCAAAGCCTTAGCCCATTATCGGTAATTTCTGTAATTTTCATGTTCTTAATTTTGCTTTTCGAAAAATAGTTTCTAAAAGTAGGTTAAGAAAACGCAAGTGGATATCTGTATGTATTACACCATTTGATTACCTAGTTACATACGTAGTTAAGTAGGTATACTGCGAGTTGCTAAGGCAAAGAGTGATCCAAAACTGCTTAGTAGAAATATTGAGCGATAAAGAGGAATTCGCATGAAAACTAATTTTTTAGGTGAGTTTTGAAGTTTGAGTGAATTTTGTAATATTGACATTTATTTTAATTAATTTACTTTATACAAGTTAGTGCTTCCTTCAAACGAGATTACATACAAATTAACAAAGTCAATGTCCGCGAAACCCAAAATATTGTACATATTTATTTTTGGTAAATTTAAAAGAAAACCTTTTATGGCTCATAAACTTTCAAGCTGGTCAATTATGTATAAACACAAGTTACTAAGTTTCCCAGTTAAAAAATTAATGCAATAAGAAAATAATTACTTTTTTACTATGTAACGGTATTACATAACAAATTCAAAAGAAGCGTGGAAATTGCATACAAATAAATTTATCAAACGCCTGATTAGCCAAATAATCAAGTAAGATTTCCGAATTTGAATTTCGAACACAAAAGTTCATTGACATATTTTTATGAGTGTGGAGATGAGCAAATATATACATATGTATTGTACTTATATAAATGAATGATAAAAGTGAAACACTAAAATGATCACGACTTTTAATTATTTAAATAATATTCAATATTTAGCATTTAATGAAAAGAAACTATTAAATTGTATTTTTATTTTCATATAATTTTTCAATTAATTTGGGAGGGAGTTTAATACGTACGTGTATACTTTTGTAAATACTCAAAAACCAGCGTATATATCTATAATATTATTAAAGTATCACAAAACAAATAGTGATTATTTCCTTATTTTGTTGTACACACTGTTAACAGCTCAGTTAATAGTTATTGAACTGGATTTAATGAACTTCACAAACAGAGATAACGCAGTGCATTTACCTGCCAATACACACATACATACATATTGTACATAGGTATGAAACAACACACACCCACTTTGGCCCAGTGGATATTTGGGTTATTGTTGTCAGGCCCTTTTGCCGGCATATTTTCTGCATCAAAGTTTATTTAATAGTAGTGCTAACTTCAGTCGGCTATAGAGCTCAGAACTGCATAACCCAATGGTCGTTACTGATCGATCGGAACGACTTTATCAATTTCATAAATATATAAATATTATACGGAAAATTTAGATATACGAGTATGCTTTAATATTTTTTATTTATTTTTTGTATTTTCATTTCAATTTTAGTTTATTTTAATTTATTTTATTTTAAGCAATTTATAAATTTAATTTTATTTGATTTTGTCTAAGACTGTGTAGAACTGTAACCGCGAACATGGGAGAATCTCAACTATACACGCGAGAGCGGAGGGTCGCTTTTAGGTAGCGTCGTCTCTTTTTGACGGAAACTCTCTGGGGAGGAGCTACGATCGATGAAAAAGTTGAACGAAATATCTTCAAAAGAGAAGAGGAGAAATGGGACATCTCTAAGGTTGTAGGAGTCTTAATAAGTAACAGCTACAGGAGATCTACTGCAAGAACCATGAGGAGCAAGGAACGGTCCCTCATTTCCTCTGCGACTGGACGAAGCTAGCTTCCGATATCTAGGAGCTGTTTTCATCGATAATTTGTATTATTTACAATAGATAGCAGACATTAAGATAATTTATCTAATAAAATTTATAAAGAAGAAGTGGATGGATAGTGGTAGGGTTAATACGATTGTTTCACAATGAGCCTTCATTGAATTAAATGTATTGATACTTACACATCAATGGCCACTTCAATCTTACCTAACTATCACATCATTTTTTGGTATATTTTATTTTTTTAAATATTTTTGTTTTAATTTTTTATTTCTAAATAAATAATTGCATATTTCAAAATGCTAAAATAGCAAATTTGGATTTTTAAAACTGCCATAAAATATGGAAAAGGGCTTAAAAATATGCGCATAAACATAAAACACGTACAATAATCAATTCAGCAGTTAAATTAATTACTTAATTAATTACGTTTTTTCGCAGTTTTTCCTTCCATTTTTAGACACCTCTTTGTTAGCGCACACATCAGATTTTATCATCGTCACTTCTTTGTCTGCGGCGGAAATTTCGCATTGTTTTATGTTGCAATGGCTTTCATTACTATTTACTTGCTATTGTATTCATTTTATAATGGAAATCAAGTAAATTAAAATTTTCGAGTATTACGGTTTTTGCGAAGGCACGGAGAGAAGCAAACGAGAAAAAATCTTAAGCTGGTAAAGCAAATTAGTTAATTCCACCATTAAATTAATAAAAATAAAGTAATAAATCAAAAGTAAAATTAATTTTTTACATACTTTTTTGCAAGAATAAAAAAGAAATAAAAATAGCAATGAAATTTAAATTGTTAAAGCCACAGTAGCATCATTTCGGAAGCAGAACGCACACACACACTTTCACCTACGCAATTTGAACATACAAAAAAAAAAAAAAACAGAGAAATTCATACACCAAATAAAGCTTAATCATTTATACTTATATACAAATCAGATTTATTTATGAAACCACAGCCAAAAATATGGCCAACATCATCGGATTAATTTCACTACACCCTATTTTACGCCAATTTTGGCAAATGATAGAAAGTATCATTATAAATACCAGTAAATACTAGTGCCAATAAATTGCGATGGCTTCCAGTGAAGCTTTATGAGCGCTGGAATTAATACAACAACAATGAAACGATAATTAGCCAATCACTTTTATCTTCACTTTGTACATACGTAAATGTTTTTGAAAAATTTAAAGTTTTTTAAACGAGTTAGGGAAGTGAAAATAGAAAAATAACATTGAAGATATTGTTAAACATATATATATGTACTCGTATAGCTTTATAATTGATGATTAGTATTCCTTCCGAGTCTCAAAAGATTGTTGCCATTAGTTTCCCAGCTGACCCTTTTTATGCTACTGCATGAAGTCTTCTTTCGACTCGTAATGATAAACCCAAGTTTTGTCTCCAGTAATAATTCGACTCAATACATCATCTTTCTCTTCATTAAAGAGGTCCAAAAATGCACGTGAACACACTACGCGCTGTTGTTTTGGCCGAGAGGAGAGCATTCAGAGCACGCCTTTTGCGTTGTCATGTCAAGATGATCGTGAAAGATTTTAAAAGTAGTTATGCTAGTTGTGGTGTGGTCATCTCGATGCTCCTGCCTGCCCTCGGCTTGTCTTCAAAGTATTCCCTGGCTCGTTTAAATAAACTTTGCCACTTGTACAACGTGAATTCTCATCTTCATGACATCTAATTCATTATGGTCACACCTAATTTCCTTTTTTTTTGGTGTAGAACCTTATAACGGCACTATACTAATTGTCTAGTAATAATACAGCCTACGAGGTTTTCAACTAATTTTGAGTTACTGAGCACGTTGCGATCCTACTGAGCAAAATCAACCCTCTACAATCTGCGAACATAAAAGCGCCCCCTCGTGGGTGCCAACTTTTCTTGTTATTCAATACTTCTCCACTGTTTTCTACATCAATATCTCCCGTGAGAAAAATATATAGATACATATATATATACGAATATTTAAGTTAAATGCGGTATACTAATTGGCTGACACACAGCATAAATACGTGGGTAGCACTACAACTAACCTGTTTCGATGTGGTGATTTCACACAGGTGGGTGTGTGGGAATTTTTATCTCAAAAATTGTATCATTGGAAACATTTAAATTTTTTACACTTTTCCCACCATTCCACAGAGCTGAATATCGCTTGTCTATTATCATGTCAGCGGTTTTTAAATTTGCGCGTATACAAAGAATTAATTATATAACTGCACACATACATATTATATATGTAAGTATGATTTGTGCCTGGAAAATGTTCACATGCCTTATCAATTTTTTCAAATAAATTTATATTTGAACCAAATATCTTTCGGCTTGACAATTAATTACGACACATAAATATTTTCATATGATATATGTACATATTATATAGTTAATTTACATTTATGCTCGTGTTTGTATGATACAATATGTACTGCGCTGTGTGTGAAGTGTCTCCTGCGGCTGCAGCAGCAATTGCTGTTGCCTGCCGATCGTTGCAGATAAACCAAACTTAATGTTGAACTCTCTATTGCCAAGCAATTAAGGCCAATTTAAAGCATATTTTTATTTATAAAACATCTGAGCCAATGGACATAACTGGGCTACGAGTGTCGGCGACAAGCCTAACATGAAATACAACAATTACAACAATTGATTGCAATATCGCTGTTGTTGTAATGCGACAATTATGTTTCAGAAGCAGAAACAACGACAGCAGCAATGAAAACATATGTATCGGACGTTAGCAACAGCAGCATAAGTGTTGGCAACAACAAAAATATGAAAAATCTCCAACGGCTAAAATTTTCCACAAAATATTTACAATATTTTCGTGTTCATTGCATTGCTGTTGCATCAACCGCTGTTAAATATTTTCTGCAACATGCCACAAACAACATTGATAACGTTATAATTACTGTATTTTTGTATCGAAAGCGTTGTCAACTGAATAATTAAATATTCAGTATATAATTTTTGCAAATTATTGGCCTGAAGATACCATCGAACATTCTCAAATTATGAGTTAGCGCCACATTTTATTCGCTCAGTTCAGGCAACTAACGAATGCCCACAAAGGGAAGGGGAAACGAAACTAAAATATTAGAAAAATTAGTCATTGCAAATACCATAACTTTTGCTCCGCTGACAAGCTATTTCCGTACTTTTTCTGCTTACTGCAATACAACAACAGTTGCTTTTCTGTTTCTTGTTGTCTCGTGCTTATCACAAGCAATAGTCGTCGCTGCAGCAGACTGTGGCGCTGCTTTTTAGGCGTCAATTTTTTTACTGTAAAATTTATTGCTTTTCAATTGTCTCAGCGATCGGTGGATTTCGTTTTTATTGGTTTGACGCCGGACAAATTTAATTTTCGCGTCAAAACAGCCGGATATGTATTGAAATAACTGGGAAGTAGTGCAATTGATGCTGATGCAATTTCCATAAGTGGATTCTAAGCAATTGAGATTGTCTGTAAATTTTATTGCTTGTGTCGCTTTGGCTCTTATGTTCGGTGATCGTTTCATGCTTGTCACTTTTGCGCTTTCCGTCTCTCACAACTGCGACGAAAATTCTGGTTTTCAATTTCGTGTAACCGGTGCCCATAGCGGGACTGTCGCCAGAATCGGAAGACATAGACAATCCATGCTCCATGAAAGTCCGAGAATTTTACTAAATTAACATTCCTGTTGACTATTTCTCAAATATGTCATAAAACATATATTTATGCTGAGGTCTCGATGACACAGTGGGATAAATATGATTATATTTTCGAAACATTCCACGAAACCAGTGGAACCAAGTCTTTTCGCTCTAGACTCGAGTGAACGGAAGATTATTTTCTTTAGCTTTGACAATCGAAGTATGTTTGTGCCGATGTTTGTTTTATTAAATTGTTTGCCTATGGATTTTTTATTGGAAGTTATATGGCCGCAGTGAAATATTGCCAGCTGCCAGTGCGCATGCTTACTGAATCTGATTGGCGTTCAAATAAATGTTGTTCTCTTCAGCACTGAATAAAATTTTAATTTATTACTTTCTTTTAAGTTTATTTTTAAAGTTCTGCCAGTAGAGACCTTGTACGATAGAGTGCAATCAGTTGAGTCTGTTCTATGGAATAAATCGAATCGCCACTAGTTTCTACGGTACAAATGTCAGTAACGTAATAACTGTTCATTTACATGGCGCTCTCAAAAGACAAGTTGTATCAGCTGAGTCGATGTGCTTGTGACTGGTTCGGCTATTACGGAAGCTACGAGTATTTGTGAAAGAGAATTACAAAGAGTAATTTTTCCGATTAGTGGAGCAAAAGGTGACGAAGTGTTCTGAGCACTTGTTGTTGCCAAAAAGCTATTCCATATTTCGAAGCCTTTCTTCTACGAATTAATATCACATTCGCAACGCAAATACATTTTTACTCGTTGGGAATATGTTACTCAGTACAATATCTTGCGCTAAGCCTAAAGCGCTGTAACACTTACCCAGTTCTAAAATTACAGCCGCTTAATAAACCAAAATGCACGGAAAATGTCATGCCGCCGTTTAAATCTTGCCACTAATCTTCGCCTACTCACAAAGAAGTAAAGAGGACATAACAAACAAAAAAAGTCGGAATAATAAATTGTGCTTGAGTACGCGTACTTTAAGTGCACCGAAGCTATGTTTGTTGTTTTTTTTAGAAACTTTCGTCTAAACTTAGCCAACGGCTACGAGTCAGTTGCCCAGCTGGTCTGTTCACAAACACGCGCTCGTCAGCCGGTTGCCAGTTTTCCGCCTTTTGCCTTATTCTCTAGCTCAATTAAAAATTTTGCTGATCAAGCCGGTAATTGTAGGTCGCCTGCGCGTTGGTTTTCATTATTTCTGTATTTTCTTTAGTTTTTAATGACCGGTTGACAATAATTCGTTACGCTGTGCCGATTCTTTTGGGTTTGTCTACTTCTTTTTTATTGCTTTGTTTATTTAATATTTATGCTGTAGCTGGGAATGAAATGTGAGTGAAATATCCATAGTCTGATTGTGCGCACGCGCAACATTATGACGTATTTTTTCACTTATTTAGTTAAGGGGGGATAGATGACTAAGTTTAAATGCAATTGTGGTGAGTTGTTTTGAGTTTTTTTTACATTATTAATGAACTGTATATAATGGAAGAAGAGGTTATATATACAAGATTAGATGGAATGTGTTCAAGCAGGCAACCCTGCTATGCAGCATTTTTCTCACATGAATATTCCTATGTATCACACAGAGACGATACTCTTAAATTTGATTTAAAGGGCTCTTGCACTGTTAAGCGGACTCGTTATTAGAAAAACCCTTTGCATATTGATATTTATGATCCACCTTCTACTCCCCGAGACTTTTTATTTCCTCTTCTTAAGTTTAAAGTTCAGCAACCTTACATCAGAATAGTGTTAATAGATTATTTATGGAATTGCCATTTATGCTTTTTCACACATAAATATGGTCTCCACCCGCGGCTATTTGCTTGCCCTGGAACACATTAAGTAGACAAGCGGTTTAGCGTCATTGCGACACTTTCCAACGTCAAAGCATTGCCATCCGGCGCACTCAATCTACGATTTAACCATAATTCTTGGTCATGGTCGGTGCGTGCGCACGACAAGTGTTTGCCCAAACAAACAGTTTCACTACCGACTTTCCACGAGAATACGTCTACGGCTTTTCTAAATGAGCATTTGGAGGCTGTCCGCTGTTGGCAGCGGCGTACATCTGTCAAACGGTCACTTACTTAGAAACACGCTTTAGCCACTGCTGCTGATGCTGAAGTTGCATGTATCCAATGAATACTGGCTTTTAATTGGAAAAGTAAACAAATGAAATTACACACACCGCTCTCAGCGGCTTACGGACCAATAGACCAACCAGCGGACTTACGCACTTACCCACTTACCAACAGAGCAGCTTGAGCAAGTCGTGCGACAAGTTTTTATTTATGCACATGCTCATATGTACATATGTGTGTCTGTATGTATGTAAATTATAATGAACTTTTTTGCTTTGTAAACCGTTTTCTTTGCACTTTTCTGTAATTTCCTTATTTACGTTTATCCATCAAGTTTTGTGTAGCTCACTTTGTGCTTCTTCTGCTTTTACAGGCCGTTTGTTGGTTTTCAACTTTTATACCTTTCAAGAAATTGCTTTGACAGATTGGCATAACGAGTGCAAGCATAATCGGTTGTGTTCATAAGTCCATTTTTTCATGCTGAGTCCAGCTCTTCAAATAAAGAAGGAAAACTAGGAAACTGACTAAAGGTTCGGGCCAGATAAAAGTTTAGTTTATAACTGCATCTCTAAATATCTTGTTTAATCGCATTTATACAAATTTAATTCAAAAGCGAATGTTTTACGCCCGAAACAAAGTTAGATTCCTTTCATGAAAGACATAAAATTTAAGTTTTTTTTTGTAATTCTGCCTTGGTATCTACTTCGCTTTGCTTTGTTGCTTTTTGATGTTGTTGCAATTTTGTTGTTGTCTAGTAAACTTGTTAGTATCTTGCAATTGTGCGTCTTGAAGTCAGTCAAAAAACAGCCTTCAGCAGCAGAACTTTTATTTTTTCCAGCATACGAGTATGTGTAGGTATATCCATACATATATCCATACATATCTCCATTTGTACATATGTATATATGTACATGCGTTAGTTTGTTGTGCCAGTTACAATTTCGGTGATTTCTATTTTCGCTTCTATTTCCAACGACAACTTGGCCGAAATGGTCATTGACCATTTTTCAGTACGCCTCAAGGCCTCTCATTGTGACGTTTACATACTCGTACATATGCAAGTATGTATGTGTTTGGTTTAACTTTTTCTTTATCATTGAGTTTTTTTTTTTCATTTATTTATTTTAGTTATTTGCAGCTCGCAAGTTTTTACTCTTAATTGATCTTCTACTCGTATTTCTCTCTGCTCTTCTTCTTCCACTTCTACTTCTACTACTACTTCTTCTCTGTTTTCTTTTCTATATTTATTTAATATGTTTATATTTAACTTTTCTCGACAAGATCTCTGACTTTTCCAGCAATTAGCGCGAATGTAGAAAGCTGTTGGTTGTTAGAATGGGTTTATTAACCAAGAATTAAGTAAAATGTTTATTCGGCTCATTAAGTGGTTTCTTCTATGTGCGGTGTTGCATTCAAAATGTAAATGGCAGAGCAGAGAGTTTGTTATAGAGGATCCGAAGGTAGTGAACTGTCTTTTTACTTAGCCGACGAATTTTTATGGATCATTCCTATGAAGTTTTGGATTTTTCGTATAATTAATAAGTGGCTTCCAGTACATTATCTTTCTTAGCATATCCTAGAGAAAAAGAGGTGTGGAGAGCATGTAGAAAGGTTCATATGAACGATGGTGAAAAGCGAAGACCGAAGGCCGAAAACCTATCAATCTATCGAAATATTTTTTAAGAGAAACTTAATTACTCATATTAAGCTTTTGAAAGATATTTATTTTGCTAAGTGGTCAGTTTATGTAGAGATCAGATCCCATATTGGCCTTCAAATGTTTTTCATAAAGTTTTGAGTCAAAACAAAACTGATATTATTCGCTGGAACACGCAGATCTGAAAACTGAAAAAGCTTCTGGCGTTAAATTCACTGTTTGAAATAAATTAAATAAAGCATCGACAATGTCTGTACATGCATGGTCATGTTGGAAATTTGTTTCACTGGTTCAAGCTCTCGCTGCAAGGGTAATTGCCTATTCAATGAAAGCTTTTCTAATGCATTTAAGCTAACGGTATTGTTTCATTACTTTTATTTTTTCTGCTGAACTTAACTTTTCTTTTTTACTTTTTTTCAGTCGGCATATGCATATTTTTGTATATCTGTCTGTACGTGTGCTAGGCATAACATCGGTGGCACAAAGCAAACTTTATTTCCAATTATAATTTCAGGTTGTTAGACTACTTTTCCTTTTAAGGTTAAACTTTCTGCACACATTTGTGCAAGTTTACACAAATGAGTCAATGACAAACGGACTTCTCCATCCAACTCATTGTTCAATTTTAAAGTGAGATGTCGTCATTTATGCAAAAAAGCAAGGCAAATTAGAGTAAAGAAAATTTCTTTATGAATGAAAGCATGAAGTAATGAATTGAAAATTTTTATATAAGCAAAGATAGTAAACGAATGAAGAATGAAAATATAATATATACTAACGGCGTTTACAACTGTTTTAAAAAATAATTTTAAATAGGAAAGTCTAAAATCGGTGATATTAAACGGACAATTTCAATTTATAAGATTCAGTAAATTATTTTCAAGTCTCAGAAAAAGAAGGAGGGAAAGAAGAAAGCCACTGATAAATTCATAAAAAATGTCTAAATTTTAACATTTTCAGATTAGAGGAAATTCAATTTCACGGCAAAAGAGATTTTTTGGTTAACACAAAATTAAAATTCAGAGATATTGTCCAAATGTTATTGGCTTCTAGACGTATATAGGTATGTAATAATATTATACATTAAATGCCATATTATATATTGATATTTTTATTTTTATATACTCATTGTAAGTAGTGCGTTGAATGCCCAAAGAGTACAGATACCTTTACGCACCATGGCCCAGTTCCTCCTACAGTTCATGGTGTGCGTCATGATGTTTTTCCAAAAAATGGAATGACCTTTTCATTTAAATTAATTTTATATAATTTTGGATTGCGGAGCCATGTCGGCTACTGGGCACCAGACCTATCTATAGTATTACTTAAAGTTCCTAGGCAAAGCTTGGTTTTATTATAAAAGTAATAATGGTTAAATAATATTAAAAGAAACATAATTTTATATAATATAATAATTTTGTTTTTAACTTTAGATTAGACTTATCAAAGCCAAGCTTTATTTTTGAAGACTCTGAAGAACCAAATAACTTTTATTTCTAAAAATGTTTAGTATTAAAAGAAACTACGCGAAAGAAAACTAATGCTTATTGGTATCTAGTAACATACACGTATAATTAGACCCAATTGAGCCTAGTCCTGAAGTAGTACCTTCATGTGTTTTCATAACATTTATTTTTCCTCCAAGTGCTTACAAACATACATACATGTGGCCCACCAATAGGAAAATGGAAAATATTTTCCCACAGTACGAATGCCACGATGAGAAGAGAATCAAGAATTAAAAAGGAATAAGAAGGGTGTAAATTGTTTTCAATTCCTAATTCCTATTTCCTGAGATTAGCTATTTCCAACACTTAAACTAAGCTGGGAACAATTCTCAAGCGGTCTTTCCATTAATGGGACTTGAGTGAAGCGGAATTATGATTTGAAATGAAAGATTTCTACTTGGAAATGAAATGAAAAGCAAAAGTTCTATAATTAAATACTATGCAAAGCCTCTTATGTATTTTCTACACATGATTTTCATTAAGGTATTGTTTTTATTTATTTTTCCTCAATTCTGCTTTGCTGCCTTATTTGCTTATTTTTTGCTGAACAAGTTAGCTAGTTGCCCATGCGTCGTATTACGCCGCATTTAACGCTTGAGCTGAGCAGAAATGCCTGACAATCACACACATACACATATTTTTCATATAACATATACGAGTATGTATGTCACATACATACACACTCTGTAAAGTCATATACAAACTTAGACCCAGCAGGCCAAAGATGGCATGCCGGAAAGAGGCGGCCGGTGCAAAACGTCGGCGGGTATTCACTCACTCACCTCAAGCTGTTGACTATAATCGTACTATTTCCGTTGTGTTGTAAGCCACTTAGTGTTGATCTTTCATTTGGTTTTGTGCTTTTAATCTTTTATTTTTGCCGTTGTTGCGATTTCATGTATTGGGCATTCTGCTTTTCGGTGTCGTGCGCTGAGCGCTTTTCTTTTTAACTTCGGCTTGAGGTAGGTTTTGCTCACACGCTTTGATTTCGATTCCAAACATTTAATGGATTAAAATGTGCGTGTGTGAGTGTATAAGTTATTATTTTGTGCAAATTGTTGAATGTTCTTTTCACACTATTCCCCATTTCCTCGAAATTTTGCAACAGATACCCGATAAATGACCACAGTTAAAAATCTTGTTGTCGTTTTGAAGGGAAGTGGTGTTCACACGAAAATATAACGCATCGGTCATGTAGGTATTATATTTCAACAACACTTAAATAAATAGAAAAATATGCCTCAATTATATTTTGAAAAATTTCGCTTCTTTTCCATTGTAATTTAAAATTCTTGAAATTCATTGATTTAGTCTCAAGTAGGCGTTTTTTTTTTTAGCCCAATGCCAATGTTAATGGAAGGGTTTAATGCAAAATTACAAATAAATATTTTTCTTGCTTCAAAACCCATGAAATTTTTTTTTTAACTTATTTTGAGTTACTTGCAACAACACACATACATACTCGAAAATCTCTTAAATAAATTGGCAACACCGATGCAAATCACTGACCGGAACAACAGCACTCTGAAGCAATAGCCAATGTTCACGGTCAATTTTCGGCTTTTGACGCTTGGCAAAATTTAAAATTCATACTTTTTGCTGTCGCAAACAAAATTTTAAAAATGTGCCAGTTTACATTTTCGTTTGGTTAATTTTTTCGAGATTCAAATACACTGAGTTACGCAAATATAGCACAATAACCGTTGCCCATACGCCGGCTTAACAACAACTATATTAACACGCACATATACATCCATGCATATTTAAATATGAAAAAAAGCAAATCTGCTTTGAATACTCGCATGCACGTCTTCCGCTTTTAACATCCGCAACGCATCGACAACGAATTCCAACTGCCCGCTGCGAACGCAATCGTTGTATGCACAAGTGCAGTGCAGTAGACCGCTGGCTAACGCCGGCGTTGCAGCGCGAGCAGCCCGAGCAGCTGAGCAACCGACGACAACTGCATTGCGAGCTCGAATGAACTGTGGATGGTAAGTGTGGCTGTGATTTTCCTGTGAGCTCATTTCTTTTGCCAAAAGTGAGAATCTTAGTGACAGACGTGCTCGCCAAGCGTGATGGATTTCATCAAAGAAAATGTAAGCAAAAATTTGTAATTTCCGCTGTGGAAGGAGTTTGACTGTTAAATCTCCCATCCATGCGTGCTATTCGAGCAGAAGCGTTTAGGTACTAATCCACCCACTAAACCAAAATGAGATCTCTTTAGAAAAAGCAAACAGAAAAGATCTCATTTTAGATTTTGGGACTCGATAACCCCAAGACCAATCAAAGTACTCTAGTCTATACGGTGTGGAATATGAACCTTCTGTTTTAATATTTGATCTCTTTTAGGCCTGTCTTTGGGGGATTTTACGGACCAGCTGAATGTGAATACCCAAATGCAGGCTAGATTAGTAACTAAGCCATTCTCGCACTAAGTTTGCAAAGCCGGTAAGATTGACAACAATTTTTTTTTTTTAAATTAAGGTTAGGGTGAACCTTAGCATTTAACAGTACATAAATTAACAGGAAATGGGAGTTCTTTGAATTAGGGAGTACATCTTCATCCAAATTTTGTGGCTCTTTTCCATGTCAATAATCTTCGCATTAAAAGAAACATAAAAATAAATACCCTCAAGCAGTTCTTGGCTTCTATCACAAGAGATCTTTTCATTTATATCCATTCCGGAGGCCTAAAGCCATTAAGTTTAGCGCGAAGAGCTGAAGTTTTAAAAGCACTGAGACCTTCCAGCTTCACTGTGCAAAGTTTATCAGAAGCACAAGCACTCGTATGTATATATATAGTACATTTATACAAATGCAGGGTTGCAGAGAAATGAACAGCGGAAAATAAACTTCCATATCCCACATTGAACTCAATTCTCTCCCGGTTGCAGCTGTGGGCTCTCTTTGCACTCCCAACATTCATTCAATATTTGTTTTGTTTTGCTTTTGTGCTTTTCCTGTTGTTGATTGCTGTTCAGCTGATTTTCGCAATGACGCGTCTATATTTTCTCTACTCGCGTGCAAGTGAGAGTGTATTGTGTATTCGTCGGCTGGCTTGGCCGGTGTTTGTTTGGATGCGTAGCCGGTGTTTGTCGTGCTCATCAGCTGCTTTTATTTTGATTTCTTTCGTTTCATTGTTCATCACAAGCTGCTTCTGCTCAAAACGCAACGATTGTTGTTGTCTTCCCTGCCGTTGCTGTGGGGTGGCAGAGTGCTGTCAGCTCAGTCAGTCACGTCTCATCGCGGTAGCGCCACATAAGATTCACTGTTCTTCTTCAGGGAGCATGGCATTGTTGTTTCTGATTTCTTTTTTTTCTAGTTATTTATTACGCCAAAGGGTGGTTGTTGTTATGGCAACTGTGGCTGTAGCAGCTGTTTGTTGTGTGCGATTTGGCGTTGTTGTTGTATTTATATATTCCATTGTAAGCACATTTGGAGTGATTTTGATGCCCGAAGCCGGAGCTGTTGATGTGCGTTGAGGCAGTTGAAGTTTGGCATTTCGGTGGTTAAATGGATGGGAATGGAGATTTTTTGGCATTTGTTTAAACGGCTTTCCGAGGTGCGTGGGTGTAAAAAGGTATGTGTATGTTGCTCTAGCTTTATCCACCCTTCGCTTGATAAGCAGAGGAGGAGCGATGTTACTACGAAGGTTGTGAATGAGGCAAATTGTTCTAACAAAAAATAAAATTTTCAAGGGTAATCAAATGCAGACACGTACTTGGACGTATGTATGAATGTAGCTATGAATAAGAAGGGAGTAGACATGTCTGCTGTTGTATGATGTACGTGTACATATAGGTATGTATTTCTCTTTATGAAACAACTCATTACGGATCTTAGAAGTCAAGTAAGCATGTCAACGGGTATTTTAAAATGAACAATTTACGGAAATTGATGGAAACTATTTTACGGAAGTGAAAAGAGAAACTCATTGATACAACAAAAAAAAAAAACAAAAAAAAAAAACGCGAAGAACTTTACGTTGTAATAAGAAACAGAGAGTGATATGAGGTCTTTTGATTTTGATGAAGAACCATAATATAGAGACCGACGCCGCCGCCAAGAGCGAATAAAAAGGGGTTTGCATTAAAACAGTACTTTTTAAACGTTTTCGTTTGCGCTTGACTCCACTTCACTTCGTTCTGAGAGCATTGGTCAGCTCCTTGCTAGCTCCGCGTAGGAGACAGCTATTTGGAAATTGACTGTATCATCGTTCTAAAATTAAGAAGCTGATAACATGATGGCTTGGAGTCATCTTTTAGACACCGTAATTTTAATAAATGAGAAATATCAGCCGTTGGGTGACATTCATCAAGTCACACAGATCGAACCAGAGGAGAAGTTCGGCTTAAAATCGCTAAAGCGCGAATAATATATATACGTGTATATGTATGTGTGTAATTTTCACTGGCCAAATCACAACGAGTCTCGATTTTATTTAATAATTGGCTTTAACTACCGAGTTCTTTCCTCAAATTAGCACAAAAAGCAAATATCGATTAACAGTCCGATTGGATAGGCAAGCAAACAGTGTGGCGGGAAGAAAGCCAAGTTAAATCAAAGAATAAACTGTTGAAACAGAAGGTTCCGAATTTAAAATTGAAATTAATTGTTTAGTGTGATAACGTTTGCTCAGTTTCTCGGACCTATTTAAATACGGGAGAATTGCGTTATTTACTACTGCGCCAATAGTTGTTTGCCAAGAAAACTATTTTAAGTGAACGGATTGCATGCTTTTTGTTGGCGAAGTTGATGATTCTTGATCCTCTGATGAGGTGATAAGGTGACTTTCAGTTGTTTATATGCTTAATAAAGACCATGAAATCTTTCTTTCTTTATCCTTTTTGCTTGCATTGAAATATCTTTTGTTGCACATTTACTAAGAATTCGTTTGCCACACAGGCAGGACTCTAACGGCGTATGCTCCTTGTGAGCGCGTAGATAAACGCAACGCCCATTTATTTCAAATAGCCGCAAGCCTCCTTCACTGCACGCAGCTACAAGCATACGAGCTCACATATCGCCCGTTTGTGTGTGAAAAGCGTGCGTCTCTTGCAGCGCCTCATCGATTCTTGTACTGTCTATGTGATTGCTGTAGGTGGCATGGCGTTTTATTGGCTTTAAATGTTGCACTTTTTCATTGCATTCAAATGGATTTATTCAACTGCATTGAACCACGGACTATATACTATCTAAAAATACGTAGAGTGTATAATCAATACAGAGTATTCGCCAATATTTACATGCAAGTCATGACCACGAGGCGGGCGCATAATACTGATAACTCAAGTTTGTGTAATAAAACTAAATTAAATTTCTTCAGCGGGAAACAAACTTTTTGCTTTCAGTAAAAGCTCAGAGATTTCGAAACCCAATTTTTAATTTAAGTTTATCTTAATGAGGTAGGTAGCATATAAAAAAAAATAAATTTTAATCTCGTTTCAATAGAATATTTTTCGGAAATCCTTCTTTATGTGTCCCTTTAACTAGTTAGCCAGTTGATTAGGAGTGCATTTCATGCTGGGCTTCCAGACAGATCCAAACACACACACACACACACATGTTATAGTGACCATCATCACGGTGGATGGAGGATGCCTCTTGCCCGCCAACGCCACGTTCATGCAAGCGCGCACAATGCCCACAAATACTTCAAAAAACAAAAACCAAAACATACAAAGAAGGGAAGAATTGCAAAAAATATAAATAAAGAGTTAAAAGGACGCGAAATATCTCCAGACGATCGTCTTGCTAGCAATTGGCAGTTTTAACGCTTTTGACTGGCTGAAATAACGAAACACAAACCTTTAACTGGAATCACAGCCACACTTGTACTCATGTATATACATACATGCAACCTTAGTTTTTCATTTCCTTTTGATTATAGTGATGAAGTGGCAACAAGGCCCAAAGGCAAAGAAATAATAATAAAGCCAAAATAGAATTGAGAACAAAAAGCAAGCCAAAATAATACAACAACGTCAATCCTTCTTTCATTTCTCACAGAAACTGGTTCCAGAACTTGCTTTTACGTTTGCGCATTCGGAACTCAGTCACCGCCACTTTTTATGTTTGATTCTTTGCTCAAAGCAATAAATTCTGTCCTTTTTATCTCTTTCCTTTTTCCTTTTGACTTTGCATTGGTTGGTTCTCACGTTGTGTGGCGCGTTGAAACGAACACAGCCACTTTGGCTAACTGCCACTTTGGTTCTGCAGCACTTCACTAGAGCAGCGCCTACCCCACGCCAAGTTTGTGCCTTAAGTCTTCTGTTTTTTCCAATGGAATGGGCATGGAACTTTAATTTAGAATCAATAAATTAAGTACTGAAGCCCAGTCCCACCCGCCTCCAACACTTTTAACTTTCTACTCAATCACCTATTGCTTATTAGTCAATCCGGAAAATGTGTAGAGACAAAAAATAAAAAATTTCAATTCACTTCAAATAAAAGTGAAATAAAAAAATAATAAAAAAAAATTCTTTAAAAAATGTCAACAAAATTATTAGTGTTTTTGGATTGTAATTTTTTGGCAAAACGAGCTGCAGTTAATTTAAGTTTCCCCTCCTCTGGCTTGCGAGGTCCCACACGTCGCTATTTTCATGCTTTCCAAACGCCGAGGAAGCAACAACTGACCAAGAATGTTCTAGCTTTCATGAAAGATTTTGGTCTTCGTGGGATTGGCTGCCGTTTTTATACAGATAATTGGCAAAAGAATTTCAATCGCAATAATGAGCAACGAAAAACTATACCGAAACTAGTGTACCTGCATAATCCGTTGAAATATATTGTGACAAAATGGAATTTGTTGCGACTTCGTTTATTTTGGGATCGCCAATTCACCGAGAAGGAATTCGTTCGTGGATCAACTCAGGTGAACATTTCTATTCAAATTTTTTTCACTCTTATGATACTTCAGTCTGTTGAAAGCAGGCAATTGCCCAATGGCACTGATATAGACAGAGATTTGCAGAACTGAAGTCTATATTGGGATAGTGTAAAACGCTGACACTCAAGCTTAAAGTCATAACATTCTTTGTTTGGGTGGATGAAGTGAAAAACTTGTAAACTTTGATTCTGTTGTGCACATACGAGTATATCAACTCTGACTTGTGCTGCTATCTTAAAACTTATCAATTCACTTGGTTTTCAAACTGTCGGTTCGGTACCAGAATAGGAAGAAACGACCTTTCTTAACACAATAAGTACGGACACGAACCTTCGTGGTGAATTACTTGCCACATGAGTTGGGAGATGAGAGTTGAGTTGATATGACTTGTGGCCGACACACTTAGGCCTTTTTGTTCATTGTGATACCACTTCCAATCAAAACTGTTCTAAATTGCATGAAATACCTATACAGTCCTAAATTTGGCTTAAATAAAGTTCGATAAAGGTCGTGTCAAGGCATCGAAAATTCGCATTAAACGAAGCTTATTCAGTTCCTCTTTGAAGAATACGGTACTTAAGGAAAGGTCGAAGCATTGCCCCGGTATGCCATTAAGAAGAGACTTTCAGCAGTTTGGCCGACTTCACAATGACTTCAATTATGTACCGTTACCCAGTCGTTGGAGAGGAGATCTTACGGTAACTGCGCAGGGAAGCATTTTCCTCTACTGTTTGAGTAATTGAATTCCTGTTTTAGGCTAGCTCCTCCAATTTCCGTTAGTTGAAACTGTTATTATGAGCTGTTAAAAGTGCAACATAAAACTCTTTCTTTCTGCTTCCTCTTTGACTCGTTTGCTGAAATAGATCTTGATCATTGTACACATACCAGTATTAATATTATTTATTCAAATTCCAGGCTGTCATTGTAGTCACTGATATCATACGCAGCCAGGACACCGGGGGAATCAGTAAATTCACCACCCCTGTTGGCTTTCAGCAAATCACGCGTGACATGTTGCTCTCACGAAACGACTCACGTCTTAAATTGGTCAAATTCGACACGGAACACATACGAAAGGCGATCCCGATGAAAGTGGCGACGCGAAAAAATTTTGGTGGGAATAAAATTCAATTAAATTTATTTCGATTCGATTTTACATCATTAAAAATTATTTGGTTCCCCTTTCCGATTTAGGGCGCCGTTATTGCTTCATAGATATGTTATTCGTGGGCATGCGAAATACCAAGGACTTCGACTCACCCGAAGAGTTGGTAGAGATCAATGATGTGCTGCGTAAACTGGACACAGACCTACGCACGCCCGTCGAGGTACTTTCGGTGCCACATCGTATTGTATTCGCCGAGATTTTCATGCGTTTTCGACGCGATTACACCCGAAATGGGGAGAATGAAACTAATAATGGAAAGGAGAAGGAATGGTCGGTGTCTTTTTACAAAATTCTAACATTCGATGTACTCAACTACGATCCGAGGCCGTAATGAATTGCGGAAGGCAGAAAGTGACTGAAAAAAATTTAAAGCTAATTTATGTACGAAGAATAATTGCTAAACAATATATTTTTAAAATATTTTTCCAAAATATGCCGCAGCTATGTACATTTTGTGTAAAATTTTATTTGAATGAGATCGAGAATTTCAAATATGAAAAAGTGTGCTTTCCAAACACTTCCGGTCTTTTGCAGGCAGCAGGGGAGTTACTGTAAAGGTCTTCAGCATGTCATCAATATTCTCGCGTTTGCTCATCAGCTTTATGAAGTCTTTATATTTTTGATTCTCTTCCAAAAGCTCGCGTTTCTCCCGCGCCAGGAGCAGATTCTGTGTAGATGCGAGCGCTTGACGATGCCAAAAGTTTTTCATTAATACCATTTGTTTAGTAAGTTCCTGTAAGGAAGAAGAAAAAACAGAGCAAAAATCTCTTGAACTTTTGTAAAAAAAAAGAGCTTTTACAATTTTTAAACTTTTGCTTATGAACGGTGCAGAAGCTCTTTCTGAATCTGAAGTAAATATCTTTTCTCAAAAGGTCGCAGAAAAACCTTTATGAGCAGGATCAGAAAAGCTTCTGCTTTTATTTTAAGCTTGAAAGGCGATTAGAAAGTTTACTAAGCGCACATGAAATATGATTGCAGTTTTCAAAAGTATAAAAAATGGAAGATGAGAAAGGGGATGACAGCTCATTCCCATGAAGGAATCTGAAACCAAAACTTACCACCTCAGACAAATCCGTATGCGATTTTAAGCTCAGAGCCTCCAATTGGAAAGATAATTCTTCTGCGGCAGTCTCTCTCTCATCCTTGGGCGCCTCAACCTTTTCGGCTTCTGTTTGCAATTTTCGACAATTGGCCGCATTGGAAAGCAATAGTTCGCCATATTTCAAGAGTTTTTGATAATCCTGTTTGAAACGTGCAGATATCAAGATTTAATTTCAATGGAAAATGCATTGAACTATGTACCTTCAGCATGCCATAACATTCACCCGAAAGCGTCTGCAGTTTCTCAAAAGTCACATTCCGGTCATAATTTATGCTCTTTTCGATGCTCTTGCGCACCTGCAAGAAATATTCCTGTTCTAGGCGCAAATCGGAGAGACGCCGCTGCGCCTCCACTTCATTGTGCACCAAGTCCCGTTGTAAATCACCAGCTGTGCGCGTCAATCTGAACTCAATATCGTTCAAACGTCCCGACTCAGAAACGAAATTACGCTGCCGTTCCATCAACATGTGTATGTGTTCGTACTTCTTGGTATCCAACGAGACGTTCACCAAAGAATTGATAAAGTCTATAAGTTGTTTGTGTAGTAACTTCATTTTCGCTATGACCGCATCGCGTATGACAAAACGTTTCTCAATTTCACTGTTCACCTCGTCATCCTGTTTTTCAACGAAGATCTCGTAGTCGGTTAGCATTTGATGCTCCACTACGAGGTTGGTGGCATGCATAATATTTTCACAATTGAGCCGAAAGCCGTTCTCGATCTCTTTGCGAGCGTTCAATTCGTCTTTGAACTCTTCGATGACTTGTTGAGCTTGCGATTCGTATAGTTGTTTGGAGACTTCGATGAGAGTGTTGTAGCAATCTGTGTGAAAGGGAAATGCAATTTGTTTAGACGTCCTTTTCTAACGAAGAATGATCTAGTCTCAATAAACGACTTCTACTTGTATCACAAAGCTTACTTATTGCAAAATCCAACACCTGCAGATGGCGCTCAAAATTTCTCTTGTGCATTTCTTGCGTAGACTCGATGTCTGCCAGCAGATTTTGGATCTTCTCATCCTTTTGTTCCATCACACGTTGGGTCTTTTTCGCCCATTCCTTAGGAAGAGCAGAAAAGGAAAACAAAATTAAGCTTTTGAGCTACACGCGAAATTGTTCACCACCAAACTAACCGTTACTTCTGTTTTCAACTCTTGCATTTTTATTTCGCGACATATTTGCTCCCAATCTTCTCTGCCACGCTTTGCCGAACGCTTAGATAACTCGAGTTCGCGTTTAAGATGTTCCTGTAGAAAATGTTGAACAGTCACAATTGTAAAATTTTCTAAATTTTACATACAGTTATTTCCAATTTTTTGAACGCAATTTCTCGCTGCAAGCGCAACTCCCTCTTCTGAGCTTTGGTCAATTTCTTCTTCTTTTTTTTAGGCGGCGGTGGCGGCGGTTCTGGTTCGGGCTCTGCATAGGATAGGTAGTGCGTTTCGGTTGCACGTTTCTCCAAGTCAATTGTCGGAATTTTAGACATTTTGTGCTTTTTTGCTCTGAGGAAATGAAAAATGTAAAAGAAATATTTTTATTTATTTTTTTCTCCTCTTTGAAAAGCTGAATATTTTTCATGTTGAAACTTATTTTTTATTTTCTAAAGAGTAGCACGGGTGATTAGATTTTTTTGAAGTCCACACAAGTTAATAGCATCATGCAAATATTTGTAGGTTAGACACACTCAGGCGAAAGCCGATTTCGGCAATTGCTCTCGCGCTGACTTCATTATATTCTCTCCCCTGCCACTATTAAAGAAAAGTGTTATTTTAATAATAACTACGCGTAAGCTAATCAATGGAAATTACAGAAATAGGAAAAAAGAAAATGTTTAACATCGCCGGGTGAGCGAAGACTCATAACAACTAGAGAGAGTAGAAAACTGTTTGCTCAAAATAAGTAATTTTAGAAAATTAGAGTAGTCAGTGCGACGACATGTGCATGAACATTTTTTCTTTCATTTTTTTTTTAAATAGAGCTATGTACATACATACATATGTGAATAAGTTCTGCATAAATTATTTGTGTTGCTTGTTTGTTCGACTTGAAACATCAGATATACGACAAATTTTTCTTCAGAAAGTGAATCGATATATTTGAAAAATACTTGATGATATCCGGTGAAATTCCAAATGGAAAACTTTTGTTTCCTAATGGACCAGAGACCTGCAAACAAACACCTTCTTTACTGGAAAGGGCTCACCGACAGATCGACAAAAATGTGATTTGGATATAAGCATAGATCGTGCGTAGGTATATTCACTTGCCGGTTATAAGGTATTCTTATACGCTAAATCTGATTGCGAATAACCATAGATCCGAATAGTACGATTGGCTTACTTCGAGGCATTCGTATTTACCGTTTCGTGAAAGACCTTGAACAACGAAGAAGTGACTCACACACACAAATGCGTAGTTGGATCCACAATATCATAGAAAGCTTAATGTTTTCACTGAGATGATGCTTAATTAGAGATTTTTTTAACCGTTCTTTGCAATACCAATTCGAATAAAAATCGTGCAAAATACAGAAAACTTTAGAAACATGTGGCCGGGTAAAATAGAGCGTTGTGAGCAGCTATTTTTTTTATCTGAAGAAATATATACAGGCTAGAGCTAAAAGCATAATTTGCAGTAGTTAATTTTATCAATCCAATTTGCCGTAAATTAATAAAAAATAAAATCTCTACTTTTATGAGCACTTTGCTGGCATTCCTGTGCCAAATCGGAATTATTCGTTGGATGATATCTTTAGAAAAAGGCGTGTGAGTTCTATAAAATATAATTTTTATTTGCTGCCACACGTCAACTTATTAATTACCCTCTAATACCTCATAAAAATATTTGACAATAGCAAAAACATTGCAGGGGATGCACATATACCTATATTATTGAGTTATGCCGAATAGCTTTTTATTTACAAACACACTTAGCATGCATACACGTACACGTACATAACATTTTATTCATTTGTGAGCGGAGTTATATTTTCCAAATACACTTTCACTCTTGCTAACGATATATGTATATGTATTTGTGTATTTATCTATATGATCATGAACTTAAGCTATCAACAATCGCCAAGCATACATAAATATATACATACATATAGGAATGAGTGAAGGCAGACTGCTCCTTAGGGTATGATAAGGCTCATACGACATGGTGTTCTTAGAGCACCATTTACATACACGTATTGTATATTCGTATGTGTGTGTGTGTTCACGTCGTGGTTGAATTCTGATAAGCCGAAAGCGAGTACTAACATTATTTTCGCTTTATAGCCGATTATAAAACCAGTTAGAAATACCTAATTACGCCAATGCCTTGGTTTGGTCTATCAATGAAAAGGAAAGATTGCGAGGAACTCGTGCCCAAAGCGTGTAGACAAGAAATAAAGCCAAAAGTTGGTAGGCAATAGTTGCTTTTGAGACTCGAGAGCTGAAGGCTGTTGGACGCTGCTGGTATTAATTTTCATGACTCGATAAACCGTTGAGACTTCACATATTGCACACACTATAGATTCATACATACATATTTATTAATTTGGAGTTGTTAAACAGATAGCAACGTAATCGATTGGGACTACTGGTGAGAAAGTAAGAAAGTGCAAACGGAATTTCAATTTAAACAAAACTCAAATTTTATATATTTATTAAACTAACTGAGACTGACGCTCGATATCGTGCGGAACACAGACCTCCGGCTATCAAATAATTTTTGGGGAAGTTGTTGTTATGAATGTATGTATGAGTGTTCGCTGCAAAGCTTGTTCAGCTTGAAATGCCTGTGGCTTTTCGATACGCTACTCACATATAAATTACATATGTACCTGTGTACATACATACATATGTACATATGTGTTTCATGAGCGTAGCTTGTCTGACGGCAAGCTGGCTTTTCAGCAATCAGTGCACTTGCACAGCTGAGCCGCGACAAACGTGTTTCGGTGGTTTGGCATTTTTTCAGAAAAAACGATCGGGACAATTTGTCTATTCCATTACAAGTAGTTCGCTCTGGATCCGGCTCCATTTCACTACATTGGATTTACGGAAACTAATTTAGTGCTCGGCTGCGCTGTGTGTTGGTGCACTGATTTCAACTACGAATTTAAGAACGCTAACAAGACAAAGGAAATCGCTTCAAGTGAAGTGTGGAATTTGTTTCAAACCGAATTTTAAATCTAAATAGTGTTTAAAGTGATATACATATATACGAGTACGGGCGGATAAAGTATGTTAATGTGGTCTTGTAGGAATTTTGAATATAAAATTTGGAAATATAATATGTTGCAAAAACAAAACAAAATAAATTAAAATTAAATAAATAAATAAAAATAAAACAAATCTGTATTAAATATTAATTAGTAAAATTCTTAAAGATAATAATTACTTTTGCTTCCAAATTTTATATTGAAAATTTATTGAAAAATTTTGTTTTTATAATTATTTCTTATTAATTATCACCTGCACTCTGACGCATGCACATTCAGCAGCAGTTGTTGATACTTACATTTCATGGATACGTAAATACTAGAATGTGTGTGTGTTTAAATTAATATGTTTGTATGTATGTGTGCGAATGTGTATAAATAAAAAAATCGTTTTTCAAATAAAAATTAAATTCTTAAAACTCGTGCTAAAAGTCAGTAAGCTCTAGTACTTAAGTTTTTTTTTTAATAATTCGCAGAAATTTCCCCTTGTCAAATTAATTTATATTAAATTTATGGATTATACAAGTTGAAAGAAACTAACAAAATCGGTAAATCCATTTATTCCGTTTAATCAACTTTAACTCGCGATGACAAGGTTGATTTAAATAAATAATTAATAAAATGTAAACAAATAGGTAAACACTCACATATACATAGTTACTTTCTTACTAAATGAATTAAATCAAGTTTTTTATTTAAAAAATATTTATGCTGAAGAAGTTTAATTATAATCTTAATTATTTGATCATAATCAACAGATTAATTTATTGTCCATAAATTTAGTTTCATCATCAGACATTTAATAATTCGATAAGATTGTGTTTATTACAGTTCGATTGGGAATTCATAAACTGCAATACAAATAAACTTTATCACAGAAATTGCTCGCATTAGGCTTTTTGTTGTTTTATTAATGCCACTTTTTGTCCATTTACCATAAGTAGCAACAACAATTCTGCAATTACAAGCGGCATAATAACAGTAAAATCATGTCATAACAAAAAAAAAACGAGATTATCTTAGTTTCAGAACAGTGGATGCAGATCAGACTGCTCTCAAGGCAAGGATCTAGGCGAGCACATGACTATTTTGAGGCAGACCATGGCATCAAAGAGCCTCTTGACTATTTCATGTTCTCTGTGTCAGATGTTGTCTTAATCAAACTTGCTGACACGTCTTCAAGTATTTTCCAAGTTCTATCTACTAAAATTTAAAAATCACTGCATCAAACATAACACGGCATGATTTCTTCTTGCGAGTGCATCCCGTCATTTAGTTGTTGTTTGCGTGAGTGACTATTTTTTAATTTGTTTGCATTGCATGTAAAGTAGATAAAGACTTGGAGGTTGGAAAATGGATTAAGTGAAGATTATGCAATCATTTGCATGAATAAAATTCTCTATTAATATAGACGTCTGTGTGTGTATGCATGTGCATGTATGTGTGTGTTTAAGCATGCATTACTTTCAATGGCAATTCGAAATTTTATTATTGTTGTATTTTTTTTTTTTTTTGCAAACGAACCACAAATAAAATAATCTACTAACCGTGCGAGTATGTGCTTGCATGTGTTTGTAGGTATGTGTATATGGAACAGTAAAGTAAACTATTTGCTTATTTTCAGTCGCGTAATCGCTGCTCATCATCATTACTACTACTTTTTATCTTAGTAAATAAAATACAATTGTGTGATTTGCGAGCGAAATGTCAATAACAATTTTATAATTTCTAAAGACATGCAAATTTTTTAATTTTATATTTGTACTTGTTCTTTAATTCTTTTTATTAGTTCTTTTATTTGCTGATAAAATTTTTATAAACAATTGGCGGGAGGAAATTTTTTGGCACAAAATTCCGAGATCTGATAATCGAAATTCGCTTACTCAACTATACAGGCTCGCGCATGTATGGACATAATATATATATATATTAAATATACATATAATTGGCGCTTTTTAACCGCTGAAGCGATTTTCGGCTGAGCTATGTTTTTCCAACAACTAAGCCGCCTCCGAAGGGCTGATGGTTTCTTTTATGAAGAGCTTTTATTTCAAGTCGGAAACACACTCGGAGGCGTTGAAATTCCCTGCCGAGGGGCGACCGCAATTAAATTAATTTTCAATAACTTTTGGATGTTTGTCGTAGCAGGATTTGAACTCGGGCCTTCCAAATGGCAGTACGCAATGCTAACCACTCGGCTATCGCGACCGCCCTATAGACATAAACTTAGTAATAAAGGGTTGATAAAGAGCAGAGTTAAGATAAGGACGGTTTTTAGTCAGCGCAAAGATCTAATTATTTTGGCTCAAATAAAATTTAATCTCAGTTGTTTTACCATCCAAATGAATAAGATAAATTCACAAACAAATTCCAAATTTATTAAGTTGGATCTTCATGGCGGAAAAGAAAAATCGGGAATATAAAGTTTTTGTTAATTTCTTTCACAAATGAACTGCTTTATGGAAAAGCAAGCAAATGTAAGAGGAACTTCACATTTGTTTAACTTTTCAATTGTCGCCTTTTCTGTGTGGTCACACAGGCAAACGCTTATCAGTTATCGCAATTTTGTGCCCAAATATTTAACATAGATCTCGTGAGCAATTTTAATTTTTAAATTTAAAAACCACACGTGTCTCAGCTTCAGATTCAAGTATTTTCCTTTGTGATTTGCCTGAAAGCAGCTGCGCTAAAAAGTTATTTGTAGAATAAGTCTAATTATTTTTACCTGTCGCTTTGCTAATCAAATGGAGTGTTTGTAATATTTACTTTTTTCATTCACAACAAGTATTTCTTAATTACAGAAAATGCTGTACATATGAGTCATTAACGGTCATACACCCAAGACAACGGAACTGCAACACCCAAGAAAAAGCCAAAGCGCTCACAGTCTCTGTTTTACAACGCGTTTGTTTACATATTTAGAGGAAATACATTTTTGATAGGACAGAAAGCGAAGTAAGTCAGCATGGAAGATGTTGCGAAAAGTGAAAAGTTTAATGGACATAAAATGGAGATAGCGCATCATGATCCGTAAGTATTAGCTAAACATACATACATACACGTATGTACAATTTTTCCAATACACAGCAATAAGTAATCAGTTTACACAGCGAAACTCACAAGATCTTATATAATACGAAAATATAATTAACAATAATAACTGTAATATTTTTACATTTTATAATTTATCTAATTTCCCACCACTACCACTTTGCCCTCGTAAAGATTGTTGTATTTCTTAACATTTGCATACACGAAAACCGCAACTCTTTTAGCTTAAAAAGTTGTTTGACAAGAAAATCAATTCACTACGGACTGCCTTCAGAAATGACCGGACTACTTGGTGTTCCGCATGTCTAATGGATAAGCGATAACTCACGCCGTTGTTATGTAGATGTACGTGTATGTAGGTACATATGTACAGCGGTAAAAACGTGTATAATATTGACCAATATATTGTTTGGCATATTTACCCAAAATGGTATATAATAGATAGAGATGGACTAAAAACATTTTGGCTCATAAGCTTGTCAAAAACATTTTCGAATAAACTTATCACAATCGGAGGACTTTATCATGTAGTGTCCGTACCACAGATTTGTTCAAATGAGAGGTTTTGCCTCCGTCAAAAGAGCATCTGAGATCGAGAAATTTGATATTTTACATACGTATGTACAAATAAATATTGATTCCAAAAATCATAGAGTCGAAAATATTTATCATATAGCTCCCACCAACAAATTCTTCAGATATGAGAATTAATTTTTAACCGTAAAATGAAATGCCATAAATTTTACATGGTATGGAACTTATAATTACTTTTTATGTTATAAATATACTGAACTTATTCAAATGAACAGAAATCGGTTTTGAAAAATATGAATGAAAAGTTCGGGTGGGTCAGTTAAATTTTCTTTTTCTAAACTTATAAGATACCATATATCTTATGTACAATATTTTAAATATTTTTGAACTAATAAATCTTAGTTTGTGATGTACTGAATCTACAGATTATACATTTTGAAGAATGTTAACTTATTCTGTAAAAAAATAGGGAACTTAAATCTGTTATCTAATAAACAACCTTTTTCTAAAATTAAATCCTTTACTCAAAATTATGCTGTCCAACTCGAAATGGAGCTTTCACGTTTGCTTTGATCGAGCTTTCAATGAATTTGGCATTTTGTCCAAACGGGTTTAGCAAACGGACCACTGTAAACTTTATTTAAAGATATGTTTTTGTAAAATAGAACGATATTCCACAGACAAGAGAAATATTTGAGCGCAACAAACAATTGAGGTATGTACGAGTACGTGTATGTACAAATATTTGTGTGTATTAGATAATACCAATGTAAATATAACTACTTCGCTCATAAAATAATAGAGCGTGCGATTAAAAACCAGTTAATAAAACATAAACTAAAGGCAGCCAATTTTACAATCCCCTCTACGACCGTTCGAAAGAAAGCGAAAGTTGGAAACAAAAGCCTCACCGAACTGTTGACTCTTAGCCAAGAACCTGGAAACTCTTACACATAAGTACACGTGTATAGAGTTACCTACATACATACGTGTACGTACATATGTGAATGTGTTTGGAAAGAATGCAATTGTAGCGTGTGGTAGGCAGTCGGCCTTGAATGCCGTTGCAGCTGATTAAACTCGATGGTTCGGTATGCCGGCGCGCCTCCCACAACACTCAGCACCCCTGCCATTGCACACACCACAAATGCTAATAAAGAACTGACAAACAAATTGCAAAATATTTACTCATTTAATTCCCCGCTTTTTCGTTCTAAATATTTGTGGTAATTTACTGAAATCAATAAAGTATGCTTTATTTGAAATTTAAGACCAAGACACGCTTCAATTTAATCGATAGAGGCCGCGAAATATAAGAATACTCATCCTGATAAAATCCTTTTTTTTTCAACAGCACCGAAATTGTCGAAGCCGAACCACTGTCTTGGAAATTTTGGAAGAAACGTCGGTATGTTGTTGTCTTGCTGGCATTCCTCGGTTTCTTCAATGTCTACTCACTGCGCGTTAACCTCAGTGTGGCCATTGTGGCAATGACAGAGAACCGCACTGTGATCGATGATGCTGGTAATGTTTCATATGAACAAGACTTTCCTTGGGATTCAAAGCAGAGAGGTCTCATATTGAGTTCATTCTTCTATGGTTACATAACGACGCAGTTTATTGGCGGCTTCATTGGCGCTAAGATTGGCGGTAATATTGTAAGTAGAAGGAGGAATGTGCTCGGCGCTCAGCTCGGAAATGTCGGTAAAAGCATTACGTTTTGGTTTTAGGTGTTCGGCGTGGGTATCGGTACAACGGCTCTGCTCACACTACTCACTCCAATGGCGGCGAAGCATAGCTTGGAGATGTTCCTTGCAGTGCGTATAGTGGAAGGTGTTTTCGAGGTAATTTGTATCATTTCGGATTTTTCCTTATTTTTTTTATATATTTATTCTTGCAGGGCGTCACTTTCCCCTGCATACATGCCGTGTGGTCTCGCTGGTCACCGCCTCTGGAGCGTTCGCGCATGGCTTCCATAGCATTCGCTGGCAACTATGCAGGTACCGTTATCGCAATGCCCTCATCCGGTCTCCTAGCTTCGGCTTATGGCTGGGAGAGTGTTTTCTATGTTTTCGGCACCATTGGCTTGATTTGGTTCGTTGTATGGATGGTGATTGTGCGCTCGGGACCAGATCGTGATCGTTTCTGTTCGGACGATGAAAGGGAGTACATACAGACGAAGATAGGCTTCACTGGTAGTCATGAAGTCAAACATCCATGGAAGGAAATCTTCACTTCGAAGCCATTTTATGCGATTATTGCATCACATTTCTCCGAAAACTGGGGTTTCTATACACTGCTAACACAGTTGCCGACATTTTTGAAAGGTTTGTATGAGTAGTCTTCGTTTTCTTCAGGCCAGCTTTTGAATTCAATGTGTGTATTCTTACAGATACACTAAATTTTAATTTGGATAAGACTGGTTTCCTCTCTGCGGTTCCGTATCTTGCTATGGGCATACTCCTCGGCGTCTCTGGATATTTGGCTGATTGGCTGCAAATAAAGAAAATTTTAACGACATCTCAGGTGCGCCGCTACTTCACCTGCTTTTCTTTCCTCGCCCAGACCACATTTATGATATTGACAGCCTACTTATTAGACCCGACATGGTCGGTGGTGTGTATCACGATAGCGGTTGGCTTGGGGGCTTTTGCGTGGTCGGGTTTTGCGTAAGATCCTTTGTCATTTTCGAAATGATTTTTCACTTGTTAAACGAACACCGAAACACTTTTTCCTTCTAGTGTCAACCATCTTGATATTGCTCCCCAACACGCTAGTGTGCTAATGGGCATTGGCAATACCTTCGCCACCATACCCGGCATTGTCAGTCCCATGTTGACTGGTTATTTGGTCACCAATCAAACTGCAGAGGAGTGGCAAACGGTCTTCTTCATCTCTGCCGGCATCTACCTCGTTGGTTGTGTCATCTATTGGTTCTGGGCTTCAGGCGAACTGCAAGAATGGGCCAAGACGCCGGAACAAAAGGCTGCAGAGGCTGAGGAGCGACAACGAGCGTTGATGACAAATGGCGCCGGCAAGGAGGGGTATGTGAACGACGCTGCTGAGTTGAAAGAGCAATAGTAGAATACCTAGTGGGCGCCTGAGAGGGTTTACAGAGTTTACATATCTACATACCCCTACGTACCGTATACATATATGCAAAGAAGTTATGATATAGCCCTTTGGCAATGTTCACCGCTTCGAATATGTATATTTCCCTATAAAATTTATTGTGATGTTTTAAGAACAAGAGAAAAGTAAGGTTGGTGTAGCTAGTACAAGTATGTGTGTACAATAATTAAGTATAAGTATTACGGTAAATGAACTATTCATTTGTGATTGACTTTAAAAAATATTCATACTTATATAAATATACATATATAAACATGCTAAGGGAGGGTTTGTTTTTTTTTAGCAAAACCAGAGAATCTATAATAATGAGAAGCAAAATTTGACTTCATCTTGAGGAAACTATTTGTTGATGAAGAGTAGAAGAGAATAGAGAAGTACGTAGAGGAGTAAAGTGAGCTGCGCATATGAAGTTGTTGTTGTGATTTATAGTATGAATGGCTTGTGGTTATGACTGAATGCATGTCTTCATTTGTATACACATATCATTACAATGAAAACGTATGTATGTACATGCTGCCTAGTTGAACTTTCAAAAAAAAAAAATAAATAAACTCAAGCGCATCGTCAACAAAGCGTATGCCGCAAGGCACAGCTTGCAAAAATCAGAAGTTAAAGATATTTTTGTATTCGCTGCTCATAGGCCTACTGTTGATAAGGCGAACAAATGCATTACAATTCAAAATTCCCTAAATGTCCTTACACCATACGATTTTAATAAATATAACTCGAATTCAGATCACAAAGAGTTTGGTTTTGGTCAAATCATATCAAAATGTAGTAAAATTTGGCAAAACTCTACCTTTAATTAATATGAACTAATAAGCATTGTTCGCTTGCACGCGCGCGCACTGGGCAAATCTGCGAAGTCAAATGTGGACGAAATGTGCGCTGGGAGAACATATTTTCTTTTGTATACTGAATTCAATAAGAAGAAGAAAAGTAATGTTCTATTTCGTTGTTTGGGTATAAGTAGAGAATATGCCATAACTCTTTTGTGAGAGCGGAAGTGCTATATCTATTTTTGATATTTTTTTTGAATTAAATTTTTTTAAATTTTTAAAATTAATAAACAATTAACATATAAATAAATAAACACCATTTATAAAATTTAGTTTTATGTGGTGATGTGGCGTAGTTGTTAGTGCGTGCGTGTAATTGCATCTTTGGTTTTTTTGCTTTTACGCGAGTTCAAACTCATCTCGCTGGGATTTACTATTTTATAATTAATTTTATTTTTTTTTATAATTATTTATTTTATATTTACTAATATTTTTTGTATATTTATAAATAAAAAATAATAAGAGTTCAAATAAATGTAAAGTTGTTTAAAATTTATATAATTTTTTTTTTCTTGAAATGCCTTTTTCATCAAAACTAAGGAAAAATAAGTTATGGAAAAGACATAAAAAATTAATTAATCACTTGATTTCCATACATATTCTATTAAATGTCTTAGGTCTGATATCATTTAACATTTTTTCCCTATGTTAACTGTTTTAACAGTGTGTTGAAGCTGTACGAAGGACAGTTCGAACAAAAACAGAAAGCCATTTGCACCTTCTTATTATTGTAGATTCTCTGACCTCCCTTAGCAGATTATTATAGATTCTCTGCCTTAGGATATTTATATACACGTATGTATATTTATATAAGTATGAATATTTTTTAAAGTCAATCACAAATGAATAGTTCATTTACCGTAATACTTATACTTAATTATTGTACACACATACTTGTACTAGCTACACCAACCTTACTTTTCTCTTAAAACATCACAATAAATTTTATAGGGAAATATACATATTCGAAGCGGTGTACATTGCGAAAGCGCTATATCACAACTTCTTTGCATATATGTATACGGTACGTAGGGGTATGTAGATATGTAAACTCTGTAAACCCTCTCAGGCGCCCACTAGGTATTCTACTATTGCTCTTTCAACTCAGCAGCGTCGTTCACATACCCCTCCTTGCCGGCGCCATTTGTCATCAACGCTCGTTGTCGCTCCTCAGCCTCTGCAGCCTTTTGTTCCGGCGTCTTGGCCCATTCTTGCAGTTCGCCTGAAGCCCAGAACCAATAGATGACACAACCAACGAGGTAGATGCCGGCAGAGATGAAGAAGACCGTTTGCCACTCTTCTGCAGTTTGATTGGTGACCAAATAACCAGTCAACATGGGACTGACAATGCCGGGTATGGTGGCGAAGGTATTGCCAATGCCCATTAGCACACTAGCGTGTTGGGGAGCAATATCAAGATGGTTGACACTAGAAGGAAAAAGTGTTTCGGTGTTTGTTTCACGAGTAAAAAATCATTTCGAAAATAACAAAGGATCTTACGCAAAACCCGACCACGCGAAAGCACTCAAGCCAACAGCTATCGTGATACACACCACCGACCATGTCGGCTCTAATGAGTAGGCTGTCAATATCATAAATGTGGTCTGTGCGAGGAAAGAAAAGCAGGTGAAGTAGCGGCGCACCTGAGATGTGGTCAAAATTTTCTTCACTTGCAGCCAATCAGCTAAATATCCAGAGAAGCCGAGGAGTATGCCCATAGTAAGATACGGAACCGCAGAGAGGAAACCAGTCTTATCCAAATTAAAATTTAGTGTATCTGTAAGAAGAGAGAGAGAGAGGAACGCAATTTGAATTCAAAAGCTGGCCTGAAGAAAACGAAGACTACTCATACAAACCTTTCAAAAATGTCGGCAACTGTGTTAGCAGTGTATAGAAACCCCAGTTTTCGGAGAAATGTGATACAATAATCGCATAAAATGGCTTCGAAGTGAAGATTTCCTTCCATGGATGTTTGACTTCATGACTACCAGTGAAGCCTATCTTCGTCTGTATGTACTCCCTTTCATCGTCCGAACAGAAACGATCACGATCTGGTCCCGAGCGCACAATCACCATCCATACAACGAACCAAATCAAGCCAATGGTGCCGAAAACATAGAAAACACTCTCCCAGCCATAAGCCGAAGCTAGGAGACCGGATGAGGGCATTGCGATAACGGTACCTGCATAGTTGCCAGCGAATGCTATGGAAGCCATGCGCGAACGCTCCAGAGGCGGTGACCAGCGAGACCACACGGCATGTATGCAGGGGAAAGTGACGCCCTGCAATCCGAAATTTAGTTAATTAGAAGACGATAAATAAATTTATATACAAATTACCTCAAAAACACCTTCCACTATACGTACTGCTAGGAGCATCCCCAAACTATGCTTCGCCGCTATTGGAGTGAGTAGTGTAAGCAGAGCCGTTGTACCGACACCCACGCCGTAGACCTAAAACCAAAACGTAATGCTTTTACCGACATTTCCGAGCTGAGCCGAGCACATTCCTCCTTCTACTTACAATATTACCGCCAATCTTAGCGCCAATGAAGCCGCCAATAAACTGCGTCGTTATGTAACCATAGAAGAATGAACTCAATATGAGACCTCTTTGCTTTGAATCCCAAGGAAAGTCTTGTTCATATGAAACATTACCAGCATCATCGATCACAGTGCGGTTCTCTGTCATTGCCACAATGACCACACTGAGGTTAACCCGCAGTGCGTAGATATTGAAGAAACCGAGGAATGCCAGCAAGACAACAACATACCGACGTTTCTTCCAAAATTTCCAAGACAGTGGTTCGGCTTCGACAATTTCGGTGCTGTTGAAAAAGAAAGGATTTTATCAGGATGAGTATTCTTATATTTCGCGCCCTCTATCGATCAAATTGAAGCGTGTCTTGGTCTTAACACGCATTCGTCCTTTTTTTTTTGTTAAAATTATGTTTTATTATTATTGTTTTATTATTTCAAGTTGTGGTTTTTATTTAAATTATTACATTCAAAAAAAAAAATAAATTTCAATTGTGGCTCCTGTGGAATTCCCCTCATTACATTCATTACTGCCATGGCTCCTTCCCCTCTGGGGGTCCTCTTCCGTTGGACAATAGGTGGTGAGACAAGTGCGGTGCCCAATTCAACTAAGAAAAGTCGCCAGCGGAAGTTTTTCTTTTGTATATTCCACAGAGGACTCAGCTCCGTGTACATAATGTCCGCATTCAATGCCGACATATCGATGATATTGCAGACAACTGCGACTGGCCACCTGTTCACTTTCCTCTTGCAGCGATATGTGCCCACCATTTCGTCCATCACGTCGACACCACATTTCGTTTTGTTGTAATAATTTATTATCTCCGGCTTCTTTTTATTGTCGTGTTGGTCAATGTGTTTCTTCTTGTGGTATGTGCTTAACAGTGTTACAAATCGCTTACACTTCGTTACATATGACACTAGTGTGGCTCCCAATATTGGCTCAAACACAAATTCTGAGTGATAAAGCGGCTTTTTCTTCATATTCGATGATCGATGATCAATGGAGGCAGTTCTTTTCTGTTTTTTCTCACTGTGCCTATCAACGTCATCTGCCTGATATGACATTTCTCCATTCAAACCTTCAGTGAGCTGCAAAACCACTCTCTCACCTTGATTTACTTCTGCGGCACAATTTCTGTTGCGGCTCACATATACGTATACATCGTATATGTAGAAAATATCTGCATCACAACATACCCAATGTTTGAAGGCACATTTGTGTGGTTTTGTTGGTATATATTGAGTAAATGGGCAGCGACCACGATAAGGCAATAGTGGCTCATCTACCGCCAACCTTGGTCCAGGTGTATACAATATTATCGAAGATTACGCGAACGTCTTCTAATTTGTCGCGTTGTCGCAGATCGCAGGAATCTGGTAATTTCTTTGTATCTTCTTAGTGACATCGTTGATCTCAATATTGGTCTCCCAACCTTATAATTCCTCAACTCAGTCATACGCGTATCTTCTCCATGCGATCGATAAACACTTCGTCTTCTCTCCACATAAACTACATGTTTTTATGATTTATAATTTTATAATTTACGGAATACACTGTTTTCTAAGATGCGCACACAACCTTTCACTTCAAAATAAAACTTTAGAAAAAATCGCATTTCGCACTTTTCTACCTAGCGAAAAGTCCAATTCAAAACTTACCAAACCGGTTTTGTTCAAAAACATATATCTATCCCTTTCACACACAAAACTGAACAAAAGAACCTCCAAAACCCAGTTTTACTATACGTAGCAACATCACATCTAGTTCTTGCCTAAGAGTCAACAGTCCAGTGAGGTTTTTGTTTCCAACTTTCGCTTTCTTTCGAACGGTCGTAGAGGGGATTGTAAAATTGGCTGCATTTAGTTTATGTTTTATTATCTGGTTTTTAGTCGCACGCTCTATTAGTTTATGAGCGAAGTAGTTATATTTACATTGGTATTATCTAATACACACAAATATTTGTACATACACGTACTCGTACATACCTCAATTGTTTGTTGCGCTCAAATATTTCTCTTGTCTGTGGAATATCGTTCTATTTTACAAAAACATATCTTTAAATAAAGTTTACAGTGGTCCGTTTGCTAAACCCGTTTGGACAAAATGCCAAATTCATTGAAAGCTCGATCAAAGCAAACGTGAAAGCTCCATTTCGAGTTGGACAGGATAATTTTGAATAAAGGATTTAATTTTAGAAAAAGGTTGTTTATTAGATAACAGATTTAAGTTCCCTATTTTTTTACAGAATATGTTAACATTCTTCAAAATGTATAATCTGTAGATTCAGTACATCACAAACTAAGATTTATTAGTTCAAAAATATTTAAAATATTGTACATAAGATATAGGTATGTATCTTATAAGTTTAGAAAAAGAAAATTTAACTGACCCACCCGAACTTTTCATTCATATTTTTCAAAACCGATTTCTGTTCATTTGAATAAGTTCAGTATATTTATAACATAAAAAGTATTTATAAGTTCCATACCATATAAAATTTATGGCATTTCATTTTAGGGTTACAAATTAATTCTCATATCTGAAGAATTTGTTGGTGGGAGCTATTTGATAAATATTTTCGACTCTATGATTTTTGGAATCAATATTTATTTGTACATATGTACGTATGTAAAATATCAAATTTCTCGATCTCAGATGCTCTTTTGACATTTGAACAAATGGTAGTGGTAGGAAATTATAAAATGTAAAAATATTATAGTTATTGTTGTTAATTATATTTTCGTATTATATAAGATCTTCTGAGTTTCGCTGTGTAAACTGATTACTTATTGCAGTGTACTGAAAAAATTGTACATATGTACGTGTATGTATGTTTAGCTAATACTTACGGATCATGATGCGCTATCTCCATTTGATGTCCATTAAACTTTTCACTTTTCGCAACATCTTCCATGCTGACTTACTTCGCTTTCTGTCCTTTGAAAAATGTGTTTCTTATAAATAACTAAAACAAACGCGTTGTAAAAAAGTAAATATTACAAACACTCCATTTGATTAAAAATAAAACTTAAGTACTAGAGGTTAATGACTTTTAAGAATTTAATTTTTATTTGAAAAACGATTTTTTTGTTTATACACATTCGCACACATACATACAAACATATTAATTTAAATACGCACACATTCTAGTATTTACGTATCCAAGAAATGTAAGTATCAACAACTGCTGCTGAATGTGCATGCGTCAGAGTGCAGGTGATAATTAATAAGAAATAATTATAAAAACAAAATTTTTCAATAAATTTTCAATATAAAATTTGGAAGTAAAAGTAATTATCATTGAGAATTTTACTAATTAATATTTAATACACATTTTTTTATTTTTATTTAATTTTATTTAAATTTATTTCATTTTATTTTATTTAATTTTATTTTATTTAATTTTATTTAATTTTATTTTGTTATTTTTGCAATATATTATATTTCGAAATTTATATTCAAAATTCCTTCAAAACTACATTGACATACTTTATCCGCCCGTACTTGTATATATGTATTGTATATCACTTTAAACACTATTTAGATTTAAAACTCGGTTTGGCTATTTCCTTTGTCTTGTTAGCGTTCTTAAAATTTGAGTTTTGTTTGCACTTTCTTACTTTCTCACCAGTAGTCCCAATCGATTACGTTGCTATCTGTTTAACAACTCCAAATTAATAAATATGTATGTATGAATCTATAATGTGTGCTATATGTGAAGTCTCAACGGTTTATCGAATCATGAAAATTAATACCAGCAGCGTCCAACAGCCTTCAGCTCTCGAGTCTCAAAAGCAACTATTGCCTACCAACTTTCTTTTGGCTTTATTTCTTGTCTACACACTTTGCACACGAGTTCCTCGCAATCTTTCCTTTTCATTGATAGACCAAGGCATTGGCGTAATTAGGTATTTCTAACTGGTTTTATAATCGGCTATAAAACGAAAAAAAAGTTCATACTCGCGTTCGGCTTATCAGAATGCAATCGCGACGTGATCATACGCACACATACGGATATACAATATGTAGATTCTGCTCTAAGAACACCACGTCGTATGAGTCTTATCATACCCTAAGGAGCAGTCTGCAAACCCGCTTTCCTTCTCCTCTTCATTAACAAACAGTTTCCTCAAGACGAAATCAAATTTTGCTAAAAATCAGAAATTGATATTCAACTCAGGGCAAGGTGAAAATGCATACATTTAAGCATTTTAATATGTATACAAAAAACACACACAATTTTAGTAATGCTCATGCCCTTCCCCCTTTCAACCGGCCATCCACAAGCGATTTCTTCGCGACGAAGACAAAATTTGCAAAAATAAGAATGCAAGTTTGTCTGAAGTTGAAGACACATACATTCAAAGCGAATCAAGAGAAGGATTTGAACCCGCAGTGCTTGGACAAAAGTCAATCGATGCAAACCACTGCGCCACGTAATGTGAGCTTAATTCGTGAGCCTAAAACTGTGCAACGATGTAGCACAAACTTTCTGTTTAATAAAATGACCCAGATGGAATTATTTCAAATCTATTAAAAAATAAATAATTCTAACTAAAAACTGTTCCAATTTTTTTTGCTAAATAGAAATTGTCGTAAAAATCATAACAAAGGAAAATGATAAAGTTTACCCCAGCTGTGCATTCGCTGGAAAGATTCATATAGTAATAAAAAATATTTGCTTACCTTGAAGTCGTATGGAGTTAGCGATTCGGAATGGAGGATTCAAATAGAACCCCAAAGATATTTCTGGAGTCCGTAAAGTCAGTTCTCACACAACTGAGGGCATTTGCCTCTTAAACACCACCAAAGATAGATAAAATGTAAAATTAATGCCGAAATTCTTTATACAAAATTTAACGAAAAAAGGCAAACAAAACGAAAGAACAACAATAAACCAGAAAGCAGATCCATAAAAATACCAAAGCAACAACAAAGGCCAATACACTCAGTTGGGTTGGCGTGAAAATGCGGTGCGAAAGCCAAACCAAGAAGAGTTCTTATTTACAAACCTACCCAGAAATTAACACACACACACACATATATGTACGTGGATATATGAAAAAAGAAATACAGTAGCGTGTATCAACAACATAAAATATACGCACTCGTATACATACTTACATACTTATAAATATAAATTTTTATGCCCAAAACAATTCATTGCGTATCCACAGATATTTTTGGCACTTGGCCAAAATGTAAGAGCAACAACAGCAACGAAACGTAATTTTATTGAAATTAATTGGTAAATTTTTGGAATTCCATTGTAAAATGAGCGAAACACTGTTGAGGTACCGTTGCACAGATCATCAGCAGAAAATGAATTGGAACATCTAGACACACCAAAGGACGTGGCTGGTGGAGGCGTAGGTGATGTCGGTATTGAAGGGTGTTTACATTCATTGGGGTTTGTGCTATAGCAAAATGGAATCGCACTTTGTAATATTTATTAATTTATTTATTTGTCTTTCATATTTTTCGATTTACGTGGGTTGATTTGAGGGACTTTATGGTAATAATAAATATGTAAAGGTTGAGATTTATTGAAAGAAATTTCTCTTGTTTACTTTTTTCTGTTGCATTTACGTAAAAATATTCATCACATATTTTCAATTTACATATGTGAGACCGATAAACATGAAATGCTTTGTAGCTCCAACCCAATTTTCTTTCCAAGAGTGATGACCAACTGCTTTTACAAGGAAGTCTGGGGCGGAACTTTAACTACCGCTTTGGCCCTTAGCAAGCGAGAATCAAGTAAATATTTACAAGCCTAATTTTAATCATGAACGTTTCCATTATCTTAAACACTTGCGGGCCCAATGTCGGAAAGAATGAAATGTGTTCTTGACTATAAATTTGAAATTACCTACCGTGTGGGGGTAACAGCCGAAGAGCCCTATTTCATACCTGGCTCACGATCTCACCGTCATAATTCCCACCTGGAATGGAGTGCAACGGTTCAATCCCTCCGCCGTTTGTTACAGATCTGAAATGATCAAAAACGAATTTTGCTAATCTTCATCTCCCGTTTTTAATTTTTTCTGGTCGTACCTCCCGAATTTTCCCGCTCCAACGACCCCGCTAACTAAGTGCGGATCTACTCTTCAAATGAAGATCTTTTTAAAAATTCAAAAAAGAAATTGTGTCAAATGTGTGCTGTCACTTTGTGGAACATTGTAAGTGTAATTGACAGTTACGGCGAACAAAAATAGAATAATCATCACTCACCACCACCACTACATACCCATCTCCACCGGGCCGTGTACAACTCGCAGTAAATCATAACGCTGGCGCCAGCTGCCACAAAGCGGGTTGCACTGTCAACAGCAGATGCGTTGCAAGCACATGTGGCCAGTGGATAAGCAACTGCATGCACACACGCACACGCACACGCATACGCACAAAGACAGAACGCCAGAGACGGGCCACGTAAAGAAAACTTTCTGAAGTGTGTCACTCACACAGAAAGTGTCGCAGCAAAGTTTAGCGCCAATCACACATTTAATTTGTTGCTTTTTTCAGTTTTTTGTTCTCTTTATGATTCTCAAATGCATGAAAATGAAGCGAGTAATGGGTGTCATCCGGAATGCTGTCAGTTTGTGGTGTCGCGAGTGCACTCAGCACTAAATAAATGTTGTTGTTGTGTTGTTGTTGGTTTCTGTCGCTTGTAGATTGATATGTATAGAAAATATAATAGAATAGAAGATGCAACAGTTGGCGCTTATTAAATCAATATCAATACATCTACGTACTTGCATGTATGTGGATGATCTAAAAATATAATATATATGAATATTGACTTTGTGACCTTCTAAGATAATATTATATTGATTGACATTCGAAAATCCCCAAGGGTTATTTTCTGTTTTCTTTTCTAATTTATAACGATATGGTATGTCATACTCAACTTTACAGATATATATATTTTCATTAAATTGTTTTTAGTCACATCCGAATCACCGAGATCGAAACATAAAATGAAACTCGGCGCCACCTAGCGGCTCTTAAGCTCATTCGGAGCAAAGAAAACGAAGTTTTCTTAACATACTATAATATAAAGATATTTTTAGAAATAAACTATGATATATGTATATACATAGTATTATAATAAAAAAAATCTTCCAAATGATTGTGCGTTATAAAGGAACTAAAATTTTGAAGTAATATTTTTGGATATCAAGAGGATATTCGCTAGGTAAGAAAATCTTTGGACTAAAAATAAAAATTATTTTTTAATGAAAATGCGAGTTATATTATTATGTTTTAATATCTTTATTTAATAACTATTAAAATAATTAGATCACATTTATACGAATATCAGAACTCCATGTGAAGGGATGTAAGAGGTAATGTAATTTATTTTGAAAAATATTTTCTTAAGATTTTCGGTACAACAAGAAAATCACGAAAACAAAAACTAAATACATCGGCTGCTGTGCCACATTTCAGCAAATACAAAAATATGTACATAGGTATGTATATAAGCATAGTATAGCATTTAAAAAATATATATATATAATAAAAATTCAAATTCCGTTTCAATGAATCTTCTTTTGAAGCCGCACAGTGGGGTTATTTTCCTCAAATGTAAAATTATTTATTTTATTCTTCTTTACAAATATTGGAAAAAATGCCCTTTAGTCATTGACACAGTTTGCTGACCTTCTACACGCTGTTGGCGGCATTCCGCACATGCCAAGCCCACATTATTTGGCCATTGGCTATTTATGTTTGTGTCAATTGACTACTCGTTGGGTTATTTTTGTAAAAAGGATTTTCTCTCTCTCTGGCTGCAGTCGAAGAATCAGCTATAAATACTCAACTTAGACTAATTTGGCGACCTTTGCTGTACAATTTAGAATACAAATTCTTTTGTTTTTTAATTGTCGGATAATGCCGGCGATTTCAATTACATTTGGGCGTTGAAATAAAATGCGGTAATCGATTGAAGTGCTGTCTGTGTGCTTCAAACACATTTGGATGACATAATTTGGCAAGTCTAAGGAAAGATCAACGGTGAATATTAGAAAAGCGCTGAGTAGTTTGAACATATATATTTAAATGTATGTACGATTAAGATGAGTTTTCAATAAAGGTCACCTAATGAGTCTTCTTCCATCACGTTGACGTTTAAAAGCTAATTAAGAGTCGCGGAAGGAGAACGAGGCTATCCGGAGGACTTAAAATATACTCGTTAGCTTCCGAAACTTCAGTGGCATTTTTGAGTGCGATGTTTGATATTTGATTTGTTGGATAGGTCTGAGCATTGTATGTATGTAGGCATGTTTGTATGTATACGGCCTTTGCAGTGTGTAAGCTTAGAAATGTTCGGCTCAGAGAGAAAATGCCCATACTCATACATAGATATTTCGAATTGCTTTTTATTTTAAAAATGTGTACGAACTTGTATTGACTACCTCTACTTTTAGATATACATACTCGTATGTATGTATGTATGTACATAGTCATATGTAATATAATTAAGCGTGCAAAAATTCATATTCTTTTTTTGTTTTGAATAGAAATACATACATACATACATACATATGTATGTACACATAGATATGTATGTACATCATAAGCACATATGCACATATGCATAAAGGTATGTACACGTATGTATTTAATATTCTTTTGAAAAATAGTCAGCGGAAATTTTTTGGCAACAAAATCCTCACACGAAACCCGCATATTTTAAAGTGGAGGAAGAAGAAGAACATCACACCTGAAAAAGCGTCGCTCACTCGACAACGGTGCGGCGGAAAAAGTATTGCGCTGCATTTCGTTGAATGTTTGAAAATTTGAGCACTTTAACAAAGCCATGTCAATATCGTAAAAATTTTGCTAACAAAAATAACAAAATGAAAAAGACAAAGCGAAAAGCATACGAGAATTCACGCCTTACATACGAGTACACACATACTAAGTACGCGAACTCAAAGTGCCGTTAAGTGGGTGGTTGCTGGCACGCAATATATGTGGTGAGTTTTGTGTGTGGCACAAACACACGCCCACATATTCACTGGCATGGCCGAAAATAAAACAACGCGATTTTCCCACCTTTGCATACCAACGCAGCTGATTCATTACGCGTCCCAGCTGTATCTATCTACATATGAACATGTTTGGGAGGGAACACATGCGGTGTACCGCTGGTGGAATTGCCTCTATGACGACTATGGCGATTGCTGTTATTCACCACAAACGGTTGGCGTTACACTTATGAGTAAGCTAGAAGAAGAATTCACCACCACCATTGGCAACAAAGCAGCAAGCGTTGTTGTTTGGCGGATGAATGAATGCGAGTGTTTGCTGAGGTAAAAAAGTCGGTTTTATGCTCCGCCATACAGAAGCGCACATTCAGTCAACAGCAAGCCAGCGACAGTGAAAACAGTGTGAAATTCCTTTGTACGAGCGAACTAAAATATTCAACATTCAAAGCAAAAAATGCTTATGAATGTTGCTATTTTTATGAACAATAATTTAGCTTAAAAAACTGTTCAGAAAAAAAAACAAATAAATAAATAAAATAAAATTCCTTTCTGTTTGTGAAAATAAAGTTATTTTTATCATTGGAATTTGTGAAATTTGCCGTTAAAGAAAAATTAGACGCTAACAAAAAAAAAAAAATAGAATTAAAAAATAATATATAAAAAAGACATAAATCATTTAAGATCTTGAGTGCTGCCTTCGAAAAGCCGAAAACCAAAATGCAAGTTTTATTTCCCGAACAAAAATTACCTAAACCACTCTCGGAATCAGCGGACGGCAGGCTGAAAATCGTCGATGAAATACGAAACTTGTTGCAAGCAGCCAACATTGGCGGCGCCACCAACCTGTCAAATAATATTAATAAACAGAGTAATGAAGAACTGCAAGTTGGAAATAAAACGAGAATTGACACTGATGACAACAACAGTAGCAATGCGAATACTGACTTGAACGGCAGAATAGCAGCGGAAAGGTAAGAATTCCACTTCCCTTCAAATTTTTGCAAAATTTTATAATGAAAACAAAATAAAAATAAATAAAAAATTCTAACAGGTGTACTAACCGTTAAATGAAAATTTATTTTCCATTTAAAAATGAATTGAGTTATTATCATCGCAAATAAAATCTATTTGGAAACAATATTTTATGCTCTAATTTTGAACAGAGAGAACGTTGTTGTTACCTTTTTAGTTAGTGCTCATGGTACGAGCTTGAGTAGGTTAACCTAACACAGCAAACACGGTTGATATGTTCTCCACTTAAGTCCACTGAATATTATTATTATTAAGCAAAGAGCGTCATACATTGGCAATTTTTATACACTTAATCTTTTCTTCAATAACAGTAATTCCCAACAGAAAGTTGATATCGCTGGTTATCTTATCATTATTATGAGAGAAATTATACTTGAAGTTGTAGTTGAGTTTTTTTATATAAATATATTTTAGTTGTATATAACGTTTGTTGGTAGTATTTGTGATATATTATATATAGCCGTAATCTATAAAAAGAAAAATATAAACAGAGTTGTTGCATAAGAGACTCGTAAATGCCTTCTTTTGATTTTGATGAAAAGAGGAAAATGTTTTTCTACGCATAAATAGTATGTATGTATATTGCTTTGCTTTGTAAAATTAATTTATGGAATGGCAAGAAAAATCGACTTGGTGCACAAATTCCTTCCTATATAACGGTAATTTTGAAGACAACATCGCGTTAATTTGTTAGAAACGATATCATCAGATGGAAAATCTCAGAAACCACTAAACAGAATTCAATAAAATTTGATGCTTTTAATTCCCATGATTTAGAATGAATACGAATTACATATAAGCGCGTTCGGTAAACAACTACTCCTTTGTTCAATATAACGGACTTTATACTTTCCACCCCCGCTTCACTCAAGAACGAATATTTCTGGTAGGTATGCTACTCTTAATGGGATATAAAGTCCACCTAAATGGCTGCCATAAGTCCAGTTATACCTCTCATATAACCTACCTTCTATTTTCGACCGACACATGAATTTAACATAAAAATCAGCCTGGTACTAATTTACGATGTCCCTCTGTTGTAGTTTGAAAAGGATTCATATGTATGTATGTCTTATAGCTGGCACCAGGGGGGCACCAGTGGAAAACTGTATCATTATTACCAATGAAATAACTCAGATTTGAAAGGTAAAAAAACTAACACAAAAGATGATATGGTTCACACCATAAGTGAAGAGGGCAAAAAGGTCAATATTCGATTCGTTGAACGGCATATACAATATGTACATATGTTTTCCATTTAATTTGCCGGGTCGTAGGTGTGCGAATAAGCGCGACTACCTCAATAGACGAGTATAATGTAAGCTTTGTTGTTTTATTCAATGCTTTTTTACGACGCTCCAGTAAATTCGCTGTCAAGGCCAAATGGCGTCATACTACATACACCGCGAGACAGTTTTAGCAAAAACAAAAACAAAAAATGAAAACAATAACATTTATTGCCAGCCATCACGCAAACCCAACGACTTAATGAGTATGAGCCCGAGTGCGAAAACCACTAGAAAGGTTGAGAATTACAATTTCTCCAGTTAGAAGAGAGAGCTGAATTACGTATAAAGATAATTAAGTTTTGATTATAAATAAAAATGAAATATGAAATATTGATATCGAAAATACTTTTCTATTAGAAAGTAAATAAGATGGATAGTAAACATGTTTAGAAAAATATATAAAAAATATATTAGAAGCCGGTAATTGGTAAACTATAGCCTTTGCAGAAAATTACAAATGCTCTTTCATGTGACGTTATGGCTGAAGCGGGTTGGGGAATGAGACGAGCCTTAAATACACCCGTGTGATTTTAATTATGCCAATTAAGAGTGTATACTCGTATGTACGTGTATGTCACATGAAGCGGCAATTTTATCACTATTGTATGGCGAGAAACGGAAATTGAATGCAAGTCACTAATTGCCAAGTATTTAACTGCAAATGTGTGCAAAATGTGCATTAGAGTGATCGCAGAAACATACAGTTTTTACTTTTAAATAAATTCCTTGAACTTGCTAGAATCCGCAGCAAAAATAAAAAATAAATAAAAGTAGTAAAATGAAATAAATAGAATAAAATAATACAATATAAAAAATAAAATAAAATTACTTCTCGAACTTAGGATGCCGTTTTAGTAGTACACATCTGGGTAACTTCAAATTTTAGGTTTCATCAATTTTTGAAAAAAAAAAAATGCTGCTAGTCAAGCTCGCCCGTAACTGCTATCCCTAAATTGGAGCGTTGAGCGCTAAACAACTGTCAAAATCGTCTTGGCCATCCAATTTGTATGGGACATCCCACAATAACGCGGCGTCAACGTTGAGTAAATGGAATTTTCAATTTTGCCAGCGTGTTATGTGATGAAGTTAGATGTGAAGGATAAAAGTGTGAAAGAAAGGAGAAAAAACTGACGAAGAGGAATAGGCAAATGGGAGAAAAATTTTACAAATAAAATTTATTTTGCAAATAAAATGATAAATATTCACTGAAAATTTAATTCAACTTGTGGAGACACACTTTTGCCGACTGATTAAGTTCGTAGTATCTTGTTTTAAATAAATGCAATTAATTTATTAAATGTTCTTAAAATAATTCGAACTTGAAGAGAAAGAGAAAACGCTCTTATTTAGGGATAGCGCACGTTGCTACTCAATGGCGTTAGGAAACGCAACGCCGAACGCTCCATTTTAGGTATATCAGTAAAGCGGCTAAGCGGCGTTGTGACTGACTGTTTAAAGTGCTTTGTATACACGTATGTGTATATACACCAGACTTATGACACCATTTTCTCCTGCATCAGTCAGTCACTGTTCAATATTCTAAATATTTTCAAGTAATAATTTTGCCATGTGCATAATTCTACAGAGGTACACAAATAGCCTAGAACAAACAAAAGTTGCACGTTGCACATTGTATATTTATCTGCACCAATTCCAACCGAAAATTCACCAAATGTGCATTAATTTCTTTGGGCTATTAGAATTCCACGAAAATCGCAACTTTTACGGCTCATTACTTCGGTGTTGGCATTCTTGTTATTGCTGTTATTGTAGTTGTTGTTATTGCAGCTGTTTTGTCTATGCGTTTCAAATTGCTGAGGTGAAAAATCGCCAGCGACAATTATGACAACATCAATTATAGTAATGGCGAAAGTGTGTCAGTATTTTGAGGAATATAAATTTGGATGTGAATATAAAAATGTACATGTATGTATGTATGTATGCGTTTAGTTGCTTTAGTGTTGTTACTGGGGAAAATTTTGTTAAAAAATGAGAAAAAATATTTTTCAAAAATTTGTTATTTTTAGTTTTGAAAACAACTTTAGGGCTGTCTGCTTTTATTCCGTTAATAAGGACTATGGGCCAGTGATATTAACAGAAAAGATTATGAGTGGCAATAGACGAATATTTTCAAATTTTCAAAAACGAAAGAATTTAGGTGAAAGTACTTCTATTTTTTAGTAAGTAATAAGTAGGTTTCGAGCCCTGGGATTTATCAATTTCCTCATGAAAATCATTCAGCCGTTTGGATACAACTTAGTATAAACTGCAAACCCTCTAGTTTTGGGAAAATAATTAAGCTACACAACACAAATAGTTGGAGGAGCTCGGCCGAAGTTCACTTTATTTATCTGAAAGAAAAATAAATCATGCAACATTTATACCATTCTCTTCCCTATGGTTTGCAAAAGTCCCATCAACTCGTATTCAAAATTTGTTTCTAATATTATAAAAGAAAGTGTCTAACAAACATATGCAACCACTAAAGTGGCCTCGAAAACGACACAGGTCTCGTGTAGCAATCACTCAAAAGTACTGAAATACGACGCGCCGCCAACCATAGCAACATATTTGAATATGCGGCGCCATGGAAACTAAAAAGTCTTTGTTAATCTGCATGTCTTGTTCTGAGTGAAAATATATTGATTTTAGTTTTCATCGAAAGGCGAAAATTGAATAATGAAAAATAAAAAATTAAAATTTACATAAAATTCTTTAGATTTTGAATGTCAATGTTGTTGTTCGTCAAGTGGCAGAGGGGCGTATGCGACTGACAACCTTGACTATGGCAGAGAAAATTCATAGAAAATAAAAGTAAATTAGAAAGAAATTGCAATGTCAAAACCAAAAAGCCTCTAAGTGCAAAATATTTAATTTAACGATGAAGCAAAACACAATAAGTTAAAATAATATATTACCTCTCGTGCAAAAATGTACGAAAATACTTTTTTCTATGACCTTGTCAGTGAAAATCACTCATTAAAATTTCATTAATTACAAGAGATTTCTGCGCTTTTGTCTTGCGAGTAAATTTACGAACTACAATGTGCGATGCTCAGATGCTTTTGTCAGGAAAACTTTTATTTCAGGTGTGAAAAATGGCTCTAATGACATGTTCACATTGACTTGAAAAAAAAAAATTAAAAATTGTTGGGTATATTAATAAGCGTGAAAATAATGTATGTAAACGGCGTTATTGCAGGATATTTTGAGGGGACTTCTTCCTTGTTAAGGTTTAAACAAAACAGCTGCCAATTAATATTTCATTTTCAAATACAGCGTATTTTGCCAGGTTCCAGCAGAAATTAAAGATACTAGACTGATAATGATTAGATAAATAACTTTGTTAAATTTAAATTAAATAGGAGTTAGAAGTGGTCATTAGCTATGTCAGCCTGTTGTTAGAAATTAGTATCCTTGTGAGTTGAATTTTTTAATTTAAAAATAAAATTAAATAATAATATAAATAAAAAATAAAAACTCCAAATTTCCGATTGAAAAGAATGCGAAAAATTTACTTGTTGTTGATAGCTCATTTGTGCGAGATTATTTAATTAAGTCATGGGCATTGTTGACATACAGTGGCGTTGGAGAAATTGGTAGTCGGTTGTACAAAAATAGATGCCAACAGAAACGATCAGTAATCCAAATACGTTTATCTCATAATTTAGAACTGAAACTGCTTTTTCTAAGCAAAATGATAAATTTAACTTTTTGGAACGAAAAAATTAATTATTTCTTTGTTTTATAAAAACATGTATTTTAAATCATATTTATAGTAAAATGAAGATTCTAAACACATTTGGAATGCATTTTGACTCACAATTTTATTTGCACAACTGTATTTTTATATGAGTAAACGAGGATATCAGATTTTATTTCCCCTATTTTTATCACGCGCTTATTTTCTGTCAATAAATTTTGTCTTAACAGCCTTAACCTTATTTCATTTTATTTGATAAAAAAAAAAAAAAAAATATAAAAGAATTTTTGGGCCTCAGTGGCAATGAAATTATATTTTTATTAATGGTTTATTTCGCACAGAACAATAAAAAAATATTAATTATTTTAGGGAAATTCCATTTGAAAAAAATATTTAAGAATTTAATGAAGCTTCAACTGCACATATTATACAATATATCAAAATAAATATTTAAATACATAGAATATTTGTGTCATTTTTATAGTTGCCCATAGTTCTTCCGCACGTTTTGTTGTGGTCAACAACCGAAATTTTATTCGTAAAATAAGTCAAATTCATCGTTGAAATAATTAAATTTAAAAAAATATGAAAACTTCTAAATTATTTAAATGTAACAGTGTTTTTATTACAATAATAATAAAGATATTTTGACATTTGTTTTTCCCGCCGATTGTTATTGTTGTAGCTGTCATCATTCGTCGTCGTCTAGTGAAAGTGTTGCGATGGTTAAATTTGGCCAAAAGCCAAAGGAATTTCGCGCTTAATATTCGCTGCCAGCGCAAGACATACCAACAACGACGTAATTATGAATATTTGAATTTTTTCACTTGTTGTTTGCTGTATTTGCAAATAAATATATCTTTTTTGTTGCAGAAAAAATATAGTATGATGTACGTGTAGGTGTCTGTGTGTTTGTGTGTTTGTGTGTTTGTCATTAATGGCCGTTGCCTCGCTGCATTGACTTTTATTGCATTTAAATTTTTTTTGTTATTTTTTTCTTGGATGTATTAAATTGTTTGGCGACAACAAAAAAAAAACGCAAATTTATCACAATTTCTTTTATTGCCACCTCGATTATGTTGTTTATCATTTTGCCGCTTTTCGTGTTGGAAAATTACACACGTTATTCATTTTTTATTAATTTGAGGCTAACGAACCTCGGTGCGGAGGTGTATTTTGTTTAAAGAAATGCGCCAATCAATAAGTTTTTTTTCTTGGTATAAAATATTTTGTTTTCTTCACAAATAATATCATTAAGCCGAAGGTCAAGTCAAATGCACTTTCTACCAAGAATAAATTGCAAAAAATATTTTTTGGTATGAGCACATTGGCGGCCCCTGAAACCAAGCGCTCACTAGATGCTTGTTCGAGCTTTTTCGTGCATTTTGAACCAAAACTTTGACTTTTTCCTCTGTACTTTTGTTATAATTTGAAGATGGTTTATGCATAGTATAAAAATCATTCAAACGCTGAAGGAGTTCCGGCAAACAATATTGAAAATTGAAAATTTACGGACAAATATTTGGGTAGTTGAGTATCGAGCGGGTTTCAAGTATGCAAATGGTGGTTTCACTCTACATGAAAAATTAATTTGATTTAGACTGGCTTTGAATACTCCAATTTTTTTTTTTCTTCCAGGTTTTACCTTCTAAATATAAATGAGTATCATGCACGATAGATAGCTTAATATCTTTTTAAATTCGTCACTGTAATTTTGTTTATCTTCTTAATTCTAAAATTAGCGCTCTTCTCAAATTTTCCTTTCTGAACAAATATATTTGGATGGGCGCGTTATTGACGTAAGCTCTATTGTTCCGGCTTGTCATAAGTAGCAAATAGTAAATACCTATTTGTTTTTGTTTATCGCTACTAGACAGACGTTCAGCTTAATTTACCATAACATTTTATCTTATATTAAATAAGAAATGCTTCAAAAACAAAAAACTATATTCAGAAAACATACTTGTTCCTAACAGCAAAACAATGAATTTTCGTCGACATAAAAATAAAAAATAAGTCAAATATACATTCATAGGAACGAGTACATATATATATAAATCATGTTTCATCTAGGTATATATATTTATATATTTATATAGGTATATATAAGTATACCACTTATTTTTATTTTCTAAACGTCTGATGAACCATTGGTTTATTTTGGAGCAAAAACGGGGTGAAAACAAAAAATTCGATGACGTCAGCAAAAAAGTATAGTGAAAATATTAAAAAATGAATGATAGAATACCAGAAAATACAGTAAAAAAAAAATAAATAAAAATTCATTCAAAAGTTTTTCCCTAGCAAGAGAGGCGCGAAAAATAAAAAAGTGAAAAACTAACGCGTAAACAATAAAAATTCGTAAAATTCTATTGCTGCTTGCAAAAAAATTATTCATAAAGTAAAGGAAAATTAAGAGAAAGATAATAAATCACGAAAGGTATCATAATTTTTTTGTTTTGAAAGTTTCAATTTTAAATTTCCACCTTTCAATTACGCTCTAGTATTGTTTATTTAAAGTTCATCTGTGTTATTTTTATATGCCAAGAAAAATTCCAGCACACAAATAAATTTCAAATACTATTTTGTTGAATTTTTTTTCTTGTTTTTCCTAATTAATTTAATGAATTGTTTATACACACATTAGTACATTTCAACGTCATAGGCTACTGTGGTAAACATTCAATCGCGCCTCAGTTTCCTCACACTGCCCAAGACGTCATTGTTTATTTATTACATTTTGCTCTTCTATGCTCCCGAATATTTTTCCAATTTTTGAATTTTTATTTTGTATAAACAATTTTTATTGCTTCGCCCACGGCCTTGAGAGAATAGTAAACATCGACGATATTTTAATCAGTTTCATTTTTTTAACTTTGATACTTTATCTAATGATCGAAAAAACAGGGAATTATTTGAACATTTCCAAATGTATGAACGATAGAATAAATGCTTTTGATAATTATTTATAATGTGTGTGTGTATGTGTATAACTTATTTTGAGACAGGTAGCGAAGTCCTTGAACTTGCCTTTTGCAAATTCTATTAATACTAACAACAATATTGAATGAATCTCATATATTTCACGTTGTTTTCGTCAAATTGTTTATTTTCGCTCTGACTTAAAAATTTTAAAAGTATTTGTGTCTAAAATAATAAACAACAAAGCATACCTCTCCACCTTTAATACACATACTCGTAATATATTAATATTTCTTAAATATTTTATATCTAACATTTTTTGGGTGAAATGTAAAAAGGAATGCAATTCTTAAACAACAACAATAAAAATATTTGTATGTAAATATTTAAAAATAATTTCGATTGTGATTTATTTTTATAAACTGACTATTGAACAATACTGCAACTCAATATCCTTGTTCGCTTCTCTTTCTTATATTTGCAGCACTCTACATGCTTCCATCCACACGGACACACCGTTCCCCGGCATCTCCCAACTACTGCCCAGCCTTTATCTCTGCGGCGCCGGCGTGGCCATGCCGTTGGTGCTCGATCAACTGCAGGTACGTTTTATCATCAATGTTGCACCGGAACTGCCAGACACCCCACTGTCGAGTGTGACCAAGCCGCTCTACTTGCGCATCAGTGTGCACGACCGTCCTGACTCCGACCTCTCGGTGCACTTTGACGAGGTGGCCGATATGATTGAAGAGGTGCGTCAGTTGGGTGGCAAGTCGTTGGTTCACTGCGTGGCTGGCGTGAGTCGTTCGACCACCCTGTGCCTGGCCTATCTTATGAAATACGCGGGAATGTCACTTCGCACCGCCTATCTGCACGTCAAGGCCATACGTCCGCAGATACGTCCGAATACGGGTTTCTTTCAACAATTACGGCGCTACGAGGAACAGTTAAGGGGCACATGCTCGGTGCAGATGGTCTACTATGAGTCGTTGAATAAGGAGATTCCAGATGTTTATGAGCCGGAATATCGTGCAATGGAGGAGTTCTATCAGCGGCAGCGTAAAGCCTTGAAACGGCATTAAGGAGTAGTAATTTATTGGGTGATCAAATTGGTTTCGGGGGCCTAAGAGATAAAAATTATATTCCAAGGGTAGCATTAGTGTTGTGATATATAGGGTTATTGGATTACTAAATAATTGGACAATTTGTGTGTGTTGCATGAGATAAAATTGCTTAATGTCATGTAAATGTGGTAGTATCGAGAAATCACTATTTTATTAGAAAAGTATTGATGTGCCTTAGGCTCGACTAATCTCTAAATATTTATAGTGATATATGTAGATGTAGTTGTAGTTCCTTATTTTATTTATACATATATGAATGTTAAATTATTTAACAATTTATGTATTATAAAAATAAACTTTAGTATTTTAAAAAAGAAATATATTCTAACTGGTGATTTTAAAAATAAAAATAAAAAGAGAAATTATTCAAAATAATGGAATGAGTGATTGTAATGGAATTGTTGATGGAAGATTTTCTAAATCTTTGTAAATTCGCCTTTCCTTTGATGAGGTAAGTCTGAAACGAAAATAAATATTAATGAGCACCGTAGGCTAATATATAAATACTTGAAGTGAATTTTTACTATATCCGCCTTTCATTTCCATTAAAATTATTATTTTTATTTTACTTAAGACATCATAAAAATACCTTTTATTTCTGTGACTGAAATTTTGTTCTTGGAAGTACCATTGTAGATTTCACATTCAGACTCTAGCATTAAAAATATAAGTGAGGTGGAAAAGTTTGAAATTTATGTGCCCGGTAAATTTATCTATTTATCATACCAAGTCTACGGCCTTTTTATTGGAATTCTAACAGAAGCAGATTGTATTTAATATATACCAAGATTCTCTAAATTCTAAATTTTTTAAGAATAGGTAAGGAATGGCGATGAAAATTATTATTATCTGGATCGCCCTCATGCTAAGTTTCTGTTTCGCCACAACAAATAAATAAATTTTCACGCAGCGATTGTGAACTGAAATTTAGAACATTAAAGTTCCGTCAGACGTAGCAGTTTTCACATATTTTGCTGTCAAATAATTTCAATGCAACATAATAATAACAATTAATATCATATATCAGCAGAAACAAAATTGCAGTGTCCGACTGCACTCCTGTATTTGCAATTAGATTTTTTAAATTAAATTTCCAACTGAAGAAAAGAAATATTCTTCAGTTGGAAATTTAATTTAAAAAATCTAATTGCGAATACATTTTCTGTGAAATAACCCAATTTCTATTCAATAGTTTATGCTTCGTGTGACTGCGCTTAAAATTAAACTTCGAAATTTTTCATTTTGTCATGCAATTTGAAATTAATTAATTTCTACATCTGTTAGCACCTTTAGTCTTCGGCTTCTTACAGCAACCAAAGGCACATTCAAGTAAAACCAGAGAATCTATAACAATTATTATAATATTATAGATTCTCTGGTATAACGATCAAACCGCTATAATGGTTCTGACCTCTGCTGAATTAGTTTCGTTTATTTTGGCAAGAAACATACTTTTAGGCGCGCACTTTTGCGTTGGACGATGATTTTATTCTGGTTCTTCAGCATTACCCTCCACTGTGGCAAGAAAGGCATTGACTGACGTAGACTTTTGCAGATACAAGTAAGTCTAATTAAAATAATTTATATTTACCTTCGAATGTGAAAATTGAAAGATATTTGAGTCTATGTTTTATAGCCTTCATATCCAAATTTTGTTATTTGGATTGAAAGAACTTTTTTAACATACAAGCAGAAATATTAATAATACTTGAAGAGTGGCAATAATAAGTGCTGGGATTGCCTTCAATAAATTTTAAAATTGAAATGAGTAGGAGTTGGCCAAACAGAATTGGCAACATCTCCCCCCGGTCAAAGGGATAATGATATATGTATATTTGACAGATGGGACCAAGTAGATTCTTCTCGAACTTATTAGAATTGATTTTGTCTGCTACGATCAGGCCAATTTAAGGTGGAATGAATACTTACCGAAAATCTGGCCAAAACTGGTCGAAATGGGGCATATAGAGATCACGGATACAACAAAATGAGGCTATATTTAAGGTAAAAGTGGTTCTGGATGGTCCATGTTTGATATTACGATGTGGCAAAAGCCTAGCAGCTCCTTGTAGGAAATATTGAAGGAGATGGAGATGATGATGAGAAAGATAGTTGACGTCGATGTTATTTTTCTATTAAGTTTCTTAAGAGAATCGTAGTGGTTGTATGCGAAGCCTAAATGTTGTAAATTTGCTAATCTCAAAGGATTTACTTTGTCCTAATTTGACTCGATGTGTTCCATTTGCAGCTACTACAACCTAACGAAACCCCAACCGCTGTGAACTGGGACTGCCTGAGAAACCAATATGCATAGAAAGATCACTCCAAATTCATTATTTTCATGTTTTGCTAGGAATCCGTTTTGAGCACAGTACACCCTCAGAAATTGAACTTCATGATTAAGAATAAAAAATTATTTATTTTCTGAATTTTGAGGATGAATTCGTAACTGTATTAAAATATTAAGTACTCATACAATAGATGTGGCTCTCCCTGCCTCACGCAAACAGCAATTGCCATTAAATGTGAATGTGACTTCCAAAAAATTTCCTTCCCCATGAACTTCGGCGGATTTCCTGCCTGCAATATAAAAGCTCTGGACTTGACTTTACTCAAAACTAAAGACTTCAATAGATATTTGGCGATGCCTAGACAGACATCAAAAAATAAGATCACCGTTATAGAAAATAAAAATAATAAAAGTCCATCGGCCATTCGGAGAGATTTCGTAGAGCAATTGTATGGAAAGCATCGAGGGGCGTATTACAGCTCGGCAGCGCTACTATACCCATCTCGGTTAATTTGGTGGCAACTAATTTTCTGAAATAAAAATAAAACGGCCACATCAATTAACAACCAATTTTTCAATTTCGCTTAAATATGTATGTAGTTCCATTCATTAATCAAATTTGACTTTTGATTAGTTTCGCATTTTGTGGCAATAATGACATCAACACGCGTATATACATACACTACTCGTATTTACAAATGAAGCACTGCGCTGCCATGTGATAGAATAGCAAAATCCCAAAGTCCAAGTTGAAGGTCATTGGCGAGCTTATTTCGGCATTTAGGCGCTTTCGCGGCCACGAAAGAAAAAGCATAAAAAAGAATCAGAAGAAGAAACACTCTCGCTAAGCTATTAGCGCAACAAATCATCCCATCGACAACAAACAATGCGTTATGATGGCCTATGACTACATCCTCACATACATATACGTACACGTACATAATAAAACGTTTATTTGAAATGAAATTTCGCTTCTCCTAGCAAATTTAAAAGTCCAAAAAGAATGCGAAATAAATCAATTTTCATTATGCTAATTTGTGTCTAAAAGTACATACACATACACATACTCGTACGCATGAGCGGGCGTTGAACTAGAAAAAAGTGAATGACTGACTTTGAAAGGGAACAAAAAACGCGTACGCATGCGTATGTTCGTGCGAAGAGTGTTGGGGCCAAGCGAAAAAGTAAATTCACGATTTCACTTATTTAAACACGCATAATAATTTTTTATTACTTCAAATTCGACAGCGTGACTATTGCTCAACATGATGCTCTTTTGAAGACGGTCTAGCGGCTTTGTGTGCCTCGTGGCTTTTTGGTTCATTGTCCGCAACTCCATGGAAGACAAATCGAGTATTTTGGTAAGCTTTTTGACGGGTTGCCTAAATGCGAAGTGATGATTTAATCTTCTCTGAAATATCATTTCACGTCAAAAGGCTAAAATAGTCATGGTCATGGTCATGGTCACTGTCTCTTGAATGTAGCGCAATTGTACAATAGTATCATGAAATGAATTAGAGGCACTGAAAGCAACCTCGTCAGCAAGGTTTAATACTTTGAAGATATTTGAACATTTGCACTAGAAAGGTAAGTTTGATAAGTTTAAGACCAATGCATCCTAGTAAGGGATTAGTCAAACCTTTTCCTCTTCGAAAATCGCTGAAATCGGATAAATAGAGAAGAATTACTAAAAATCTTTTTCTTGCGGCACCTAGCGGAATGTTTTTACAACAAATGTAAGATTTCGAAAATCATTAATATATAGGTAAGTAGTAGATCTGAGCACTTGGTAAAAATAACCTCGAGTATTTCGAAATTCATTAGAGCAATTTGCAGGCAGTGCGTACTGCCTTTCGGAAGGCCAGGGTTCGCGTCCTGGTCCGACCAACATCCAGAAATTATAGAAAATTTATTTAAATAAAAACTTAATCAATTTTAAATTATATCAAATTAAATTTAAAAAGTTATAATTATAATATAGTATATATGTAATTCGAGCACAATTTTTTTGTGTTTTGAGTGATTTCGCAGCCAAATTTATTATTGAAAAATGTCAAAATCACTGAAAAACTAAGGAAATTGAGAAAAAAAACTCAAAAATGTCTTGAGGATATTCTTTCTCTGGAATGCTGCTCTGATCGGTTTTGAATCCAGTATAATCCAAGCAATAAGAGTTATATGCAATATTTGCTCTGCTGGATAGCTTTGTGAGCTAAAATAGCTTTAACCTTGAAGCTCACTTTTTCTGCTTGGAATTCATTCCAACACCCATTTTGGGCATTACATCACTTTTGATGCGTACGGCATACGTACATATGTATGTACTTGAGCATGTACATACGTGTATTTATTTATTGTTCAAACTAAGCGAAATTCATATTTTAATTTCTCTTTTTTCGTTAGAACTTCTTTCTACGCCTCGTTGACTTGCTCCTACCGGCACAATTAGCACCGAATAGCTGTCTCTCTGTCCGTCAGCTTCGAGTCAAATAATGGCTGGAAACTGCCAAAAATAGTTGAATGCCCGCTGGCTGCCGCAGCTGGTTCGGCTCGGCTCTATCTGGTTGCTCTTTGTGCTTGTGAAATTCTATATTTTTTTCGGTTTGCTATTTTTTTTTGTATGGTTGTTGTTGTTATACAATAGTACGTATAGGAATAAATGCGTTTATTGAACTTTCGGAACTAAAAATGATTAGCTAACAAGAGCCAAAAGAAAAAACGAAAAGAAAAAGTGTTGCTCTGTGTTGTTATGGAATTATCTCACCTTTCCTTTTAAACAAGATTTTTCGCTTTCTTTAAGGTCTTCCTTTACATTCACTCCTCTTAAGATTTCATAATGCGCAAAAAGTAAATGGAGCTGGGAATGGTTTTCAGATTCTTTTGCTATTTTGGTTTTGAACTTTTTTTTCGTTACACTCAAACTGACAAATAGAAAGTCTGTGGTTCGCTAAGCACTGCTAATTAGGGATTTTTTAAGTTTTGTTATGCAAACTAGAAACACATACATTTGTACATGTACATACATACGTGTATATCATGGCTCATCAAGTGGTCATTATTCCCGGAGGAGTTAATGTGCGATTAAAATGGTTTGACCTTCAAAAGTTCACTGAGTGTATTTTACTTTTTTTTCTAAGTCTGTAATGTGATGTGTTTCCCAGAAATTATGGTTGTAGTTAGATTCGTTATTTTATGAAAGGAAAATTTAGTATGAAATATGATAAGCTCATTTAATGATTTAAAAAAACTTACATTTAATTATATTGACATTTTCATACACCTAACTTCTACTTTTATTACATCATAGAAGAAACTTAAAGGCGCAGTAGGAGGTCCTCACATAACGCGGAAGTGCTGCTCCTGCAAGTCGAACTCTCAGCGACTGTTTCCTTCTAGTTCACTATTTGTGGGACTTTGGGGCGCAAGTTAATCAACATTGATATGTTAGTTCTTAGCAATACCGCTCCAACTTGAGAGATAACTCGAGGGAGTGGCAATCGTCTGTTTAATGGTAAATCCAATCTCTGAATACACCTAAGTGGTCTGGAAGACCTGAGATCCTACGTTGAGTACAAATAACTACATTCATACACACATTTAAACACTTGTGCGCATTTCATCCCACCATTTGACTTTCGACTTCATTGCTACCTGCCAACACGAGGGAAAAACAAAAATAACAAATATAACAAAAAAGCCTAAATACTTTTCCTTCTACTCCACGCCGCCTTCCGTTTCTACCGGCCGCCTGACCAGTGTGCGTAAAGCAAATTATGACATAATCATATGATTTTTTGCCACTCCGGCTGACGGCGCATGAAAGTTACGTGTGTAAGTCGATTAAGTGCAACAACAAAGCGAAATAAGCTGCTGAATACATACTCGTACATACATATTATTATAATTGAAATAAAAAATTAATTATTTCCTAAGCTGTTAGCAACTGGTGCACTTTTGTGCTCAGTTTGTCATGCTAAAATTAGAGGCATTTCTTATATTGTATGTATATACATACATACATGTACATATAATATCATCACTCATACCGGCGCAGTGATGTCCGAGTATCAAAAATACTCCGCTGCGAGGTGTGTAAACTTGAATTGTTAATAATTAATTTCCGAAAATGAAATGCTTCTGACTCTCGATTCGAGGTGTGTCCCATACATTCCATTGATTCATTGCGTGACACTTACTTACTTACATTCATACGTTGAGATGCAATTTGCATATAAATATGAACTTAATTTGAAATGAGGAGAATCCCCTTAATGACATTTTAACTCTGCGAAACTTATTTTGTTGTATCATTTGAAGAAAATGTGATTTAGATGAATAATAAACTTACAGTTCAATGACCTTTTCTGCTCACTTTCACTTTCGATTATCAGCCGAGATGGCAGAAGATGGCATTCTAATGTTTGTTTGATTGAGGTTATGTTGGGCTTTCAAAGCGTCCACTGACCTTAGGGTTCATTGATAAGTTTGAAAGTTCGATCATCGCAAGAATAAAAACAAATATGAAGACCTTGCTGTACATTTATTTATGCTCAGAAGCCATCTCCTAACAAAGGTCAATGTCCTGAATTTGCTTATCTCAAAAACTACTTACACCAGTCAGTGAACTCTTCAACTTTCTTTAAAAATTCGATTTCTTTTTCCATTTTTTTCTGTTCTTCTCATAACACGTGAATCTTTCCCAATAAAGACGGCGACAGTAACAGCTTCAGTATCATAAGAGCAAGCAAGCAAGATGAAAAAGCCCCGGATACATTGTACATACATAATATCAACGGGAATTCGTTTGAGTGCATGGCAGAACAAATGAGACAATGATCGATCGCATCAGCTGATCGAATGACGAAACCAATGAGCAAACAGCGATGGCGATGGTGATGGCGATGGCAAGTGTGCAACGGGAAGCCCGAAAATGTCCCATACACGTATGTGTGTATGAGTTCGTCATCAACAAGTGAAAGAGGGCAATGAACTTATTTGGTCGAAATGCGGTAAAAGTAAACTGAGTACAACGAGGAATAACAAAGCCCACTTAATGATCATTTAGAAAATATTGTGGGGAGGCTTGAAAGCGAATGCGGAAGTTTGTAAATGTGTATGTGAGTAATCTTAATATAAATAAAGAAAGAAATAAAGAAGAAGCAATGCTTACATGTAGATTAACAGGCTGCCCAGGCTTGAGTGGGTAAGAGAGATGAGATGTTGGGAGGTTAGAAAAGGGAATGCGTTTGCTGGGTGGAGCGCGGAGGTGAGCTCCACGTGACAATTAGGAGATTGTGCCCAATGACATATATGGGGAGTTTATGATGCGCTGTTGCTCTTCGAAAAGTGTCGGAGCGAGAGAGAGCGAAAATATGCTCCAAGGTACTGGCACCTTTAAGCTCCTTTTTTATCTCATTAATAGCTCACAGTGTAGAAATATTGTCTTTATCAAAGGTAATAGTCAAAGATAAGAATAGGATAGAATAGTTCTGATTTTGACTTGGATATATGGCGGTTTGTAAACGCTGAAGCGATTTTCGGCCGAGCACCTCCTCCAATGTGTGGTTTTGCGTCTTGATGATTTTTCCAACAAATGGAGGACGTACAGTTTATACTAAGCCGCATCGGTACGGGTCATTCTTTAAGGAGCCTTTATTTCATGTCAGAAATACACTCGGAGGAGTTGACAATTAGAAAATTTAACTTATTTTTTATTTAAATTAATTTTCTATAACCTTCTGGATGTGGATTTTAACCCGAGCCTTCCGAACGACAATAAGCGATGCTAATCACTCGGCGCCGCCTTTCGTCATGAATATAGTGTATATATACAGTGGGCGCATTTCGTTTAGCCGAATGTCAAGTTGTTCCAATTATTTAGCGTTATTGTGAAAATTGCTACGATATCTTATGCCAGCTGTGGATATTTTGCATTTTGCATACACAATCATTTATTCTTTAACTGTAATTAGTCTACACATGGTAAACTTAGAGTATTGTCAGTGGAAAAAGGTAATAAGTGTTGATTTCAGTGCGCATTTCGTTTAGCCGAATTGATAGTTAGAGCCATTTAATACAGAAATAGGGAGGTAAGTTACAGTTTTTTTTAGGAAAATCTTATATCTGACAATGCTGGATATGTTGGAGTCATTTTAATTATTAAGTTTTGTTTTTTTTATACCCTTTAAGGTCCTGTCGAAAGGACCATACTTGTCAATTAAAAGGAAAGCTGTTATAACGGCGCATAAAGAAAACGGCTTGAGTAATTTGCAGATTGCCTTAATGATTCTCAGATCTGAGCAAACTAATAGAATTTTCTTAAAATTGGGCAAGAATTATGGCCAGAAGAAAAAAACTTAAGGTAACAAAAAATGACTCCAGAGAGAAAACTAAATATAAAAAACAATAAACGCATTAAAATCTACAAAAAGCACATAATGTTACAAAATATAATATGGTTAACAATAAATCTAAAAAAAAAGTTTTACAAGAAAACTTCGACAGACGGAGTTCACTGACATTGCTTAATGTGTGTCCAATGTAATATAAAATTCTCCAACTAAAAAAGTGTAACGAAATAAAGAAATGAGCAGGAAATGAAATGCGTTCACCAGCATACATACACGTACATACATACATATCTGTGACAGCCCTTTCTCTCTCTCTCTTTGTTGAATTATTTTGGTTGTAAGCCTCAAATGTTTAAGTTTAAGACCAAAATACCAGTCAACAGTATAAAAACATATTCACTCATTCAAACCAAACTTGCATACTGCCATAATTTATTCTTTTATTTTCAATTTTATTTTTATTTCGGCCTCCCAATCATACAACGCAGCTGACTGCGCAGTCGACACATTTCACTTTTACCGGCCGGCTTTGAAGGCCAAAAAGATAACAAATAAATGAAGTGGTAATCAACAAAATTCCAATACTAGCACATCCCAACACAGATACATTCATGCGCATTCATACACAATTACATACACACCTCTGAGCATCGGGGGAATGAAGCTAACTCATACCAGAGGCGAGCGAGCGAGCGAGCGATTGAGCACAAAAACACCGATCTGCAGCTCCAAAACAAGTGTCTCTATGCTAGTATGAGTGATCGCATGGCATGCCATGAAATTAAGACCACCTATGTATGAGTATGTGTACCTTTATACGGGGGTCATTGACCAAATTCGGTTTCCCAAAATATAAAAGCATTAAAAAATACTTACATACATTTGTACATACACGTATAGAGTTGGTCAGAAGGAACAAACATATACACATGCTGAGATATGATGGACTTTTGCTTTGTTTGCGTGTATCTGTGTGTGTACGAGTATGTGTTGGTAGATTTGCTTTCATATTCTTCCCGCGGAGAGTATCCAAGTGCGTGAGAGTGAGCGTCAAGGTGCGTAAAGTAGGCATTTGAGCAGATCTTCATTTTTTTGAGAAATTACACCTTCATTTCACTTCGTAAGATTTATTAGTGATTGGGAAGATGACATAAAAAAAAGAAATAAAATATCTTAGAACGAGTGCAATTCCGAACAAAAGTGGATGAGTAAATTAATTGTGCGAATCATGAAATGACGCAATAAGTTAAATAATTAATTTTAATATATTTGAAAATAATCAAATATAGCATAAAATATTCAAAACGGCTTTAGAAAAACTCCAAAAACTTCAGTTTTCTTTCCTTGTTCCTATAAGTTTGAATATTGGTCCTGAACACTCGGCTATTGCTGCCACTCCAAACATATCCAAGTATACTTACTTCGTGGTTTCAAAGGAACAGGGTTTTGATATCTGTCAAACCAAACATATTTCGTTTTAATTAAAAGTCTGAGATAATTGAATAAAGGTCATTGCAATACGAGCGAATATGGCTCTTTTGTGAGAGAAATTTCCTGGCCGCTCTCGTCCTGGCGATGTCTATTTGCTACCAAAATCCAGTTTGGTAGTAGTTTTTTGTGGCACTACGCGACAGATCGTGTTTACGCGGATAACACCTGAGTACTTGAAAACCAACATTCACCAGTCCTGTAGTGTTTCACACATAATGCCCAGGACTAAAATTATAATAAAATTGTTATCACAGTCTACTTTAGTAGAGATCAGGAAGAGACACTTACTGGCACTGAGGTAGTTTGGTAAGTAAGACGTGGTATTCCATTCATTTTATCCAATCTCCTTGTTCACTTAGCTGCATATCTTTGAAAGTGATCACTTCTAAAATAGAAATATCGCTTTCTTATCCAAGCCACTGCTCTGCGGGCTTTTCTCTTAAGTCAATTAATTAGTAATCGGTAATAGCTTTTCCTCAGCAAAATTACATACATATATATAATATGATTTTCATGATTTCGCTTTATCAGCTTTGCATTGGTCGTCATTCCTCGCAATTTCTTTGTACGTTTCGCTTTTTATTCGGTCAATAAACTTGGGCGTTGGAAAAGTCTGCAACAACAAATGAACAAAGTCTGCCGCCGAGCTAAGCGGGTGCTGCCTGATAAGCTGCTGCATGAAGTCGGCTGTTGCTGTTGGTGGTGGTGGTGCTTCTTCTTCTTTCTCTGTTAGTTGGACTTCTTGGAAGGAAGAAAGTAAGAAAATGCATTTGCCACTTTCATTCGAAGTCGCAACCGACCAGCCAACCGCCAAACCAAACTCGAGTCAGAAATTTCTCCAAACTAATTTCACTAGATATTGTTGCATATTTATTTATATACATACATACATATGAGCATGTACATCTGTTCACAGGCATACATACATAAGTATGTGTAACAGTTTATTGTTTGTTTGTCAGTGGCAAGAATGTCTGTTCGGCGGTTCGTCTTGGAAAAACTCACTTCGGTTTGTAAGACGAAAAGTCTGAACTGAATTGAGCTGAGCTGAGCTGAAAATTGAAAAATCGAAAAGAAAGCGAATCAAACTTTCATTAACAAGTATTTCCTAAATATGTCGGTGTCTGCAAGCGAAACTGATTTGAGCTTGAAAATGAGATTTGCAAAAGAGCCTAGTGAAAAAGTAAAGGAACACATAAAGAAAAAGCTGGCAAAAGCGACAAGTGCTAGAGCCATTAGACGGCAATGGACTTTCTTTAAATCACTCATACATGTGAATACAGGTACTACGTATGTACATACATACATACATACATATATACATATGTATGCTTGTTTGTGTCAGAGCCGACACTTGCTTACCACTGTTTATGGCGGAGACGAGACAAAACGGGCATAAGAATTTAGAAAATGAAATGAAGTGCAGTGCAACCAACTTTTTTCATTTTTCTTCTTCTTCTTCGTGTTTCACCGCTTCAATGCTTCTGTGTCGCGCTTTCGTGCATTGCCTTTGTTTGCACATATTTTGCAAAATGAAAACAAATACAAAACAACAAACGGAAAGTCAAGGCAGTCTAACTTGCAAAGCCGCATAAACAACAACACAACCACATAACCAGATACGCACACACATGCATACGCACATGCAACTGAGGCGATTTAACAGTTGCAAAATATGTGGGTTTTTCACTTCGATTTTGCTCACTTGTCGAAAACTCTACTTACATATACATACATGATACATATGTATTTTTGTATGTTGCATCTGCTGCCACCGCACTTGCAACATGCGCCTATGTCATTCACTTTGCTCAATACAACAATTTGTGTTTGTGCGTAAAACTTTCATTCTGCGCATGTGCCGCCACCAAAGGCTGGGTTTGTGGAGGGGAAGGGCAAAGAGGTATACGATTCTGTGGACTAAACACGTGCCGATTAGTATTAGGAAAACTCGAAGTAGTGCTTTGACTCAAGTAATTTCCCTAAATAGCTTTCTCAATTGGGATATTTGGGCTATTTTTTATGTGGCAGGTTTCAATGACATCGCACCACTTTAATACATGATTTGTTTGTCTTTATCGCCCATACACGTATGCCTGTAAGTCAAAATCGACGTCTACTCGTGCCACTCCTCCGGCAATCAGACGGTGGCATAAGATAAGATCTCTTGTAACAATCTCGAATGACTCAAAACTTCCTCCCCACATTTTGCTCAGCAGCTTATGCGGCGATTTATCTATATGATGGATATCTTTCAGATGCTTTTAGTATCTTCTAGGCAAAAAAAAAACATTTTTTCAAAAATTCTACAACCGAGATCTGAACACAACAAGTTGAAAGATATTGTAAGAAGCTCAGTGAGACCCCTATTCTCTAATATTATAAATTCCTATTTTGCTAGCAATTTTTTATTTACAAGTATTAGTATAAAGAATGCTATCAGCGAATGAAATATTGCATTAAATACTTCGTGTCGGCGTACAAAAAAAGAAAATCGAGTTCAACGTTTGCACTTCACTGCAATTCTTTGGCGATTTTGATTAAATTTCGCTTTTGCTACATTTCGTAATTTATTTTATTGTTGCTATAGTTAAACGTGAAAAATATTTCGTGGGAAATTATTTATTGATTACAATATTTTACGTCCAAAAGAATTTTATTATTTTTATTAGCTCAGTAATGTAGAGTTCTAAGGGGGGAGAGTGGCATAGGAACTCACATAATAATAAGATATTAGTAGTAACAACAACAGTTATAATATTATATTTCACGCATAAACATATTTTTTCAATGAATATTTATGCATATGAACTTTTCCTTCTCTTTTATTAGCTACTCTCTTTAGCATTACGAAGGCATACTCTCTCTTTTCTCTTAGCGTCGAGCTTTCAGCGCCACTAAGCGCTCCAGTATTATACACGTATGTATGTCGGCGCGAAAAGTTTTAAATGTTACGAAACCAGCGAATGTAGGCCAATGACCGCCATCACCACTAACTCGCAGAGGCATTCAACGCAGCCAAGTCGATGTGGACGGTCATGCAATCGTGGTAAAAGACGAAGCGAGAAACGTCCAGCAAGGGGAATTATTACGGCTTGGTATTTTTTTTTTTTTAACTCAACTTATGGTAATAACATGGATTATCTGTTTATTTAATTATAATTATTAAAAATTTAAATTTTAATTCCAATCTGACATCGTAGGCTTATGTATTAAATTATGTATTAAATTATTAATCGTAACAACAAACGAAAGAGTTTATTGACCTCACTTACGAAAGTAGACTAACTAAAGAGAATACCGCAGGTTGCAGCTATAAGCAAAAGAGCATAGTCGAAGAGAGTTTAAAGCTTAGAAATGAAATAACTTTTATATTAAGAATAAGAATAAATTGACCAAAAATTTTAACAAAGTAAGGAAACCATATATGATTTACTGTTATAAATTAATCAATTAAAGCAGTAATTAATAAGTATGAAACAATTATGAATCCAGATAGTAGATAAAGTGTCACATGGATTTTTATTTTCTCCAATTAAGAAATATTAAATTTAATTATTATATATGTAACTGGTCTGTGTCCGCTACTTAGATCGCATGCACTTCGCAAACGATTCTAATAAAGTTTTTAATTGAATTTTACGTTATTTATTATGTTATTTATTAACTTAAGCAAAAAGTAAAAAGCCTATATGCAAATATCCCTTACATCAACATATAAATATAATTTTTTTTTCGAACAGTTCCTTTCTCTAATTTATTTTAAGTTGGACTAAATCACTGGGGAATACGTAATTTGATCAAAATCAAATAAGCAGTTTCAGAGTTTATCGTTCACTACTTCGCCCCATACAAACATTACGCCCATTTAGAATTCCGTCCAAGTTTCATGAGTCTACGATCAATGGTTAAGGCTGTGAATTGAGAGGTCAACCATTCAGGAATAAAAGTTTAATATATTATATTTATAGACGAAAGTTAATTGGGAAATCGGTAAATTTTCTTATGGGAACCGGCGGCAGCGGTGGCGGAGTGGTTAACATTGCGTACTGCCATTCGGAAGCCCCGACCAACATTCAAAAGTTATGGAAAATTACTTTAAATAAAAAATAAGTTAAATTTTTTAATTGCGGTCGACCCTCGGCAGGGACTGTCAACCCCCGAGTGTATTTCTGATATAAAATAAAGGCTCCTCATAAAAAAGCCATCAGCCACACACAAGACGCAAAACCACAAATTGAAGGAGGAGCTTGGCCGAAAATCGCTTCAGCGGTTACCAAGCGCCAGTTATATATATGTATATATTATATATTTGGAAAACACAAAACATGATTACTTTGAATTAGTCGTTGTGCCACAGACTGTTGGGAGTAGTCGCACTTTATGTCGCACCAAAGTCTAAGTACTCGAAGCTTAATTATTTGCATGAGTAAAAGCCGAAATAATTGCTAACAGCATTTGCTCTTTAAAATGTAAATAAACATTGAAATTTACTAAACCGTACTCTTTTTAATGCACTTAGAATTTTTGCTCTCAATTAACTGTTTTTCACTCACTCAAGTAATATTTTGCCAGTTTTTTCGAGCTGCTCTGCTTGATTTCTGCATGTCTAGATTTATTGTTGATTATAATATTGCTTACCATATATGCATTTCAATACCCTCAAAGCTTTCGTGTATATTCTCAGCCTCACTCTCTTTTTCACTCTTCGTTAGAGCAGCGCCGTATGGTATGAGCACCGAATGAGATGAGTAAACATATTTGAGCGCGAAGCAGTGGAACAAAATACTGCAAAAATGCGGAAGAAACTTGATCTTGAGTTTGCCAGAAAGAGAAAGAGAGAGAGAGAGAGAGAGACAAAGAGAAGAGAGATTTTTCTATGCATTTAATTCGATTTAGCGCAGCAATAGAAAAGTTCAAGTTGAATGTCGTCGTCGTCGTCGTCGCTTATGCCAACACTGCATGTTGTGTTGTGTGTGCTTGTTGTTGGGCTACGTAGTTATCGGATTGAATGAAGTTTTTTTTGTATTTATTTGTTGTTTGTTTTTTCTATTATTTTCTTTTTTGCAGTTGACGTCGGTTTTGCTACTTTTTGCATATATGTATTATTGAATTAATTTTCTCAATTCAAAATGATTTTATTTGTTGTTACATTTTTGCATGCATGTTTGTACATACATACATACATATGTATACATACTTTTTCTATTAGCTACTTTGTACCGATGCTATCAATTAATTTATATTTATGAATACAATTTATACATACATATGTACAATACATATGTAAGTACATACTAGGTATGCATATATTTATTATTGGTTTCAAGGGAGCTTAAGATTTGTTTACGATTCGCTTGAATATTATATAAGTCTATACGATTTCTTGAAAGCTTGAAAATATACTTAAGGATAGAGTAGCAAATTTGATGAAAACATCTATAGCTATAACATATACATATGTACATACATAAGTTTTAAAGACGTTACTATCTACCACTATTACTCGCTAGAAGCCTAACTTGAAATATAGAATGATAGAACTCTGGTAGGTGAGAGCATATTCGAATTATTTTCTTGCCTCTTCTAAGAAATGCTATTGGGTTAAGGAACTTTTCTATGAAAGAGCGCCATGATACAGATTAGATTAGAGAAGACTGCACCTTGTGGCAATGCTTCATTTTCAGAACAATCAGGAACTAAAAGGAATATATGTATTACGCAGAAAAACAGCACCCGCAAGATCTCCCTGACTTGTAGATTTGCCCAAACGCCCTCAGACCATTATAATATTCGTTTGTAGGTTAGTGTATGTTTCTGGTTGGGTTCTTATAAGAATAGGATAGTAGAATAGGTTAAGAATAAAATGTATATTTAACCTAATTATGAAATCACTACAAAACAAAACTCAGAAATGGCAATGTTTGCCCTCAGCAACCGACGCACCATGCATTGCAGCTTCAAAGCACGAAACTGACCTACACAATGCAACATCAATTGGTGTTTGACGTCTAAGCAGCGACGAAGCAGCTTCGGTTTGAGATGGAAAAAAAAAACGGAAAAAGAGACCGCAAAAAATATTGCAAGCAAACCGTCGAGTGAGTGAGGAAGCTTCTCACTCTTGTTTTGCTTTTTTAATACTCAAACTACAGCAAAGGCGAAAGAAACAGAGAAAGCAAACTTAAGGAAGAAGAAGAAGAAGACGAAGAAATGAAATATAGAAAAAAGCTGATTGGGAAAAGCAAAGATGCAACAAAAAATAAAAAGCAGAGAGGAGAATCCAATGCATTATTGAAAGAAGAGCAACAAGTAAATTGACAGACTACCAAAGTGCCAAGCGAACGGCGAAACAAACCGGCAGACAGGCAGAGATCCCACGAACTGGTTTGGTTGTTCAATCAAAATAGGAAAGCGTTAAGAAAAAAAAAGCACCTTAGCGCCGAAAGCAGGCGGAGAGCGGAAGTTGGAGCGGTGAAGTTGAAGCTTAGAGAGGCTACGCTTATAGAATGCACAAGGCGAATGAACTCTGTACGACAACGTTGGCTGATAGCTGGTTCTATTGAGATGATGCTGCGACTGTGGGACGTAGCGAAAGGCGAGGACGACTGCACAGAGCGGTAAGTGAAGTGGCACTCTGAAGCCCAACGACTGTCAACAAGAGAAGAAAAATATGTTAAGCTTAAAAACGTCTTTTACTTCTTACTGCTTGCGAAAGGATCGCGCGATAAACTCGTGGTGGCAACGTACGAAATGAAAGTTATGCAATGGACAAGGCTGACGGCGAGAGCAATCACATTAAAAATATTCAAATCACTGCGACATGAGAGTTGTGAGCGAACCACCTGAATTGGGATTAAATTGATTGATCTTAGAATGTAGAAATCCTTCTAGAATGTATGGGAGTAATGTTTTTGATGATGTCATTTATGTAGTAGTTCTAAATTTCTTTTTACAGGGATCAGTGCGATTGGAAGTTCCGACCTTTAGAAACCGATAATAAAGAAACCCCTAACGAATTTCGTATGAAATTATCTATAGAAAGTGCAAATTGAGCTAGCTAATTCAGTTAGTCCTCACACTTTCGTTGTTCCATCGATGGAAGTTTTCACATAGTTTGACTTTGTACCACGATGAAGCAATGGAAGTCCTCAGGTATTGATCCAACTCAAAAAGTAAGACCAGAACAGTTTTTCTATATCCTGTCGTCCTGCATATTTCTTTCGTGTAGCCACTTTTGTCGTAGTTTATGAATTTACAACTGTAGCTATGATCAGAGTTGTAATAAGTGCAACAATTGAGTCCAGTCATTATAACTAGACTACAATTGAAACTACAAGTAGAAGTTACAGCTGCAATCACAACTAAAACTACAGCTACAACTTAAACTACAACTTTAATTACAACTAAAATTACTACTACAGTTACAATTACAATTATAACTATAACTACAAATACAACTAAAACTACGGCTAAAATTACTACTACAACTACAAGTACAATTACAACTACAACTGTAATTTAATTTAAACCTACAATTAAATCAACAACTAAAACTACAACTACACTTACAATAACATGTATAACTATAACTACAACTACTACTAAATCTACGGCTACAACTACAATTAAAACTACAACTTCAATTACAACTGAAATTACTAATACAGTTACAATTACATGTATAACTATAACTACAACTACAATTAAAACTGCGGTTACAATTACAACTACAACTACAACTAAATCTACGGATAAAATTATAACTACAATTTCAGCTTAGATTACAATTAAAATTACAGCTAAAACTACAACTACAACAAAAATTACAGCTATAACAAAAACTACAACCATAATTGTGACAACAAAGTTGTTGCTATACAAATATTAATATAATATTAACACTGGTTAAACAGTAACTTCTATTGACAGATAAATAGCCGAAAAAATTATAATAATTAAAAATATATTACATATACATACATACATACATACATAAATATACATATAAACTTTATAACGGTTCTTAGTACTTCGAGGTAAATAAATGGTAAAACCGCAAAATTCAAATGCATGTGATGCACAATGTGTGTGCACAACGCGCAGCAACCGCTACAAAAACAACAACAACGTGCACCAACAAGAACAACAAACAAACGAACGATCACCGAACAATTCAAAACTGTAAATTCACCCACTTTTGCAAAGCAATTGTAGTCAACCTTGTCGTTGGCAGTGCCAGTTGGGTTTGTTGTTGTTGTTGTGCAGTTTAGAAATGCAACAACAATAAAGACACAAATCACCTCTATGGTAAGCGCATGAAAATTGTGGAATCGGTCTCCAACACTCTATTAGAAGAATACATTTCTGCGAATGTGTGTGCGCATTGTGTGTATGTTTGTATGTATTTGCGAATGGAGGTAAAAAGAACTGCTTTCTCTGTGCAGATTTTCCATTGCCAATCCAGCCAACCGCTAAAAAAAAATGCATTGCGAATGCATGCGCAAAGCATTACTAACAGAGAAAGCACTAGTAGAAGCAGGCGGTAAAGCGAAATGGAGAAAGGCTGAAAAAACAAAGAGTACATAGAGGCGACAAAATGAAAAATGCAATAGCAATAGAAAATGTACCGTTATATAGCACGCGCATGCGTTCGCTTGTTTTAGCAGCGCTAGCTAACCAGCTTCTAACAACAACAACAGTAACAACAACAAAAACAACAACAACAACAACAACAACAACAACAACAACAACAACAACAACAACAACTACAACTACGACAACAGCAATTGCATTTAACCGATTTTGAGTTAGCAATGGCAAGGTAACAATGAAAAAGAGGTAGAGCTGAGGGGAGCCAAAGTGAAGCTGCGCAGCTAGCATCAAGCGCAGTTAGAATAGAATACACAGTTACAGAATCGCATGGAAAAATGGGTAAAACTTTGGCAGCGATTAAACTGGTGTTGAGGCAATGTATACAGCTGCGATGCAGCGTAAAAAGCAGTCAGAAGGCAGTAGGCGTGTGAGCAAATAATCGAAAGAGTAAAATAGCAAAAAAGATTTATGAATGTATACTGAATGTATATAAACACATGAATTTAGCTCTTCATTTCTTTTATTAAACTCATCCCCGACATATCTAACGTATGTCCTGCATGCAACGAGTCCCTGCCCGACACTAATAATCTCCTTTAGATTAGCCGAGGTCGACTAAGGCTGATCTAGCCTGCTCCTAAGCAGGGTTGATAAACCGCTACTATAAAAACAACATAGATTACTTGAGTACTATACAGTTTCGAGGCAAATTCAGAATGTTCAATGTTACACCTGTAGAATCAGTGGCCTAGAAGCTATATGTTGCATGACCTGCATCAATATTCGATGAATAATGGGAACCTAAAACCACGGTAAAATAGAAAAAAGTGGTTAGGTTGTATAATAAATATATGTTCATATATTTGCTAGGTCTGTATCAATAATTCCGCATTATTGTGTTGTGTTAAACGTACATGATGTACTAACTAAATTTAAACGATTTCAAACAACTATTCTAAAGTAGTATATTTGTGCTGTTGCCTCATCATCATCATCGCCATGACGATCGCAGTGCAGTGTTGCAGTATTGCAGTTTGCGCATGCGCAACTTTTCTTCCGGGGTAAATAAACTGAAAATGGGTCATTGGGTGCATTTGACGCTCAGCGATTAACTTCTCTCACAGTAAGAGAGTGTTCGAACATACCAACATTTCTATGGCTGTACTTGAGTCTACGGCATTTGCATAAGCTATGTCCGCTTGCAAAAAATGCAACTGCGGATTCTTTTTATTGTATTTTAAATAAACATTTGCATGATATTGAAATTATATGGACACATGTATACCATTTAACCATTTAAGTATAGTAAAGTGCAAAAGTGTTTATAACAGCCCCTTCAATATATTTTCCTGATGTTATGGAGCCATAAAACATGTTTATTTTAATAAAAAAAAAAAACTCCATCATCACCCAACGTATGTAGGTAAACCAAACCGCAGAGTGTCTTCAAACGGCTTAAATGAACTGGAAGGCCGTGACCTAACCGATATCTTCTTTCACAGATATTCAAAAATTTATAGAGAACCTAAGTATTCTCCTTTTGGTGCTATCCTAGCTAATGCGGAATTCCATAAGTGGGAGTCCTGCTCCCAACTGTGAAAGAAATCAACCAAGTTCTGTTTCTAACTTCAACTTGCAATACCACGTTGGTTTTGTTGTTATTATTGTTACAATTGTTCTTTGCGCTGCTGTAGCTGTTGTTGCTGTTGGTGCTGCCGCTTCGCGTTAGCTGTTTTCTGTTTTCTGTTTCTGGTTTGTTGGCTGGTTTCTGCTTGCAGCTTTTGTTATCGTTTTGTTTTTTGCTCAGCTGCTCGTTAGCAAAAGTGTGCCAATGAACTCTGACGGCCGAGTGAACGGTGAATTTCGCGCTCTGCGACTCTGTGGATTTTTTCTTCTTTCCTATCTCACTATTCCACTCTACCTCTCGGCGCACGCAGATTGTTTTGCTTGTTTTTGTTTGTTACCTCTTATCTCGCGCTTTTTCATTCATTTTTTATCACATCCATATCGGAGAGGCGATGCTCAGGTTTTTTGCATTTTTTTTGCCATTCTCTGCTTAATACGTATGGTTTTCAGACTTTATTGGAGAACAAATCCGATAGTTGGTTGGAATGTGTGTGTGTGTTCATGTGTGTGTTTGTTTAAATAGCCTGATTCTAAGCAATCTCTTGCTGTCCCTCACCCCCGATTGTTCTATTCAACAAGATCTCTGCTTTGTTGGGTTCTTTGACTGTCCGTCCGGTTGTTTGTCAGTCAACTGTCCGCCCAAAATCTTTCAGCACCCGAAACTTGTTTTCCTACCACTCATACATATATGTATGTATATAATGATACTTTTTTTGCTTTTATAATGCCAGTGACTTGCTACACTTACAGTTATTTCCGAAATTAGGTATCTTAAATATATGATTACATATATGTATGTTATGGTATTTATTTATGTATGTTCAATGATTTTTTCTTTGTTTTTGTATTAGGCCTTGAAGATTATTATTTTTTAGTTGATTTCTTTTTTAATTATTCTTGACTTGAATTAAAGCAATGAATTAATCTGAAATTGGCGTATTTTAGGTGTGGAATTTCGTATATTTAACTGAAAGGTTTTTTCGGCAGAGCTCCTTCTCCATGTTTTTCAACGAAAGGAGGCATCTACAATTTACATATTCTAAGCCTCCGTTCTCCGACCGGCCGTTCAACATTCTCTGCAATTGGGAAAAAATTGATTTCTATAATTTTTTGATGATGGTCGAATCAGGACTCGAACCCTGGCCATCCGAAGGTTAGTATTCAATACCAACTACTCGGCTATTGCTTTGTTGCTTTCTACCATACTTCAGGCTTAACCAGTAGCAAATTAACAAATTTTTATTTTCTAAGGGTTGCATATTCCGAACACTTTAAAGTTTTGGTTTAATAATTAAAATTTTAATTTAAAAAAATCCTTCATGCGAATCTGCCGCTGAATCCCTCGTTGGATTTGCATCGAAGCTCTAATTTTTTTAAATGGAAAAAAGTTTCCTCAAACTCCGCCAACCAAGTTCTGCAGACAGACAATATAAATACTTTAACAGATCTTTGGTAGTTCTGGCACGAGGGTTGCGGAAAGATGGCTACTATTGAAGCCGGAAGCACGTTGATTCCAAATTGTTCAAAATTCTTCTATTCTGGCCGATTGGGAGATCATTATTAATAAATCGCACGACGATATCTTTTTTGTATCTTTTGTCATTTGTGAGTTCATTTGTGCACAGGTTGGCTCATGTCACTCTGCATATCTGCATATCAGCCCAAACACTTGGCGCGAAATGAAGTCACATTTAGAGTGGGCTAGTTGTTGGTGTATGGAGTGTGTTGTGTGTGTACTTACATACATACGTACGAGTACATTCTTTCTTTTATAGCTAGGCATTATTAATGTCCGTCGTGTTCATCAGCGCCGAGTTCAATGCCCAACTCTTGCTCTCCTTAGCGAATAGTTAACAAAAAACTACAGCACAATATACCGTTGTACAGGAAGTAATTTTACAGACACCAACTTTGTAATCGGCGGATTACGTATTTACATACGAGTACGTATCTCTCTACTGTTGAATCACATCTATCATTGGCGGTCATCAATTGTAATTTTGCTGTTTGCATTTATACAATAACTGGTTTCAAATGAGACAAAGGCAAGTTCAGCAAATGGAAACCAGATGAATGGCAAACATGACACCAAGGAGATTTAATGGGACGGCGATTAGGCGGCATGAATTATAATATAGTTATGTTTACATATTGCCGAATGAATTTACGTTTGAATTGCTCAACTGATAAGACTCTGACCTACATAGAGGGTCTCACAATGGCGTTTTAGGATTAGGGAACGAACACTTGTTACCGGCAGAGTAAAGAAATTATCAACTCGATGTTCTCTCTCAATATCAAATAAAATATTCAAATAAAAACTATAATGGAAAATAACTCAAATTTTCTAATAAATAAAAAGTTTATCGATATTATTTAATCATAACCGAATATTGCTTAGTGAGTATTAAACTACCACCCAACACTCAGCTACTTCAATCTAAGTTATAATCATTTACTTCTCCGATCCATTTTCTCGTTGATTTAGTATTTGCCCAGCTCAACTACAATCATTTTTATTAGTTGCTAAAATTCTATGAAGTTGCTTTGTGTGTCTCGTAGAATTCAACAGTAACAACAGCGACCATTTGTTGTTCCCGATGGAGAGGTCTGTGTCCTGCATCTTTTTGACCAGCTTGTTAAAAAAAATAGAAGAAACTAGCTTCCCCTAGGAAAGTTGCCATATCGGGGACATGTTAATCAACTTCTTTCAAAATTAAACTGTATGCTGTAAACACTAAAATATTAAAACTGTAACCAAGATGTTAGAACTGTATCTTTCTGCATCAATAATAAATAATATACTCAATTTCTATAATGACCATTTAAATAGAACCGTTGTTGAGCTCTGAAATTGAATACCAGAATAATGCAATATTCTGATTAGCTTCTGGTAAGAGATATTGCCATAAGCCATCACTGCTGATTAGGAAAGTACTTACCTGGATTTTTCAATATATTTTCTGCCAATTATGTTTAGTCAGAAATTTAAGACGTGTGGATTGCATTGAAGAAAGTACAAACAAATAAAAAATGTGCTAATTCAGCAACGAAAAGAGAAAAAAAGAAATAAAATAGTTTTTGTGGGCAGTTGTTAGTCTAAGAAGAGCCACAAAGGTTTTAGACGTTTTCCGGTGAACTCATTCGTAATTTAAAAATTCACCTACCAACACATACATGCAGCTGGTAGAAATTTATACACATACATATGCATACATGTTCAAATATATACCGTTAGAATGCAGAACAATATGCAGTGGCTTTTGCCTTCAAAAAACAAAAAAAAAAAACATTACTTTTTTATAACAACAACAAAAAACGCAAAGAAAACTGCGAAACTGCTTCGTGACGGAAAAGTGCTAAAATGCCTTGTTGTTGGTTTATACCGTTGTCGTTGCACGTTCGTGTAAGCACAACATTCTTGAGGCTTTTCATTTAATATTTTGTTGTAATTTTCATTTACTGTGTGTCTAGTAGCTGCGCGTGTATCTGTGTATGCAGGCGCATGCGCATAAAACGGCGCCGTAAAAAGTCTTGAAATGTTAAACTACAATGAGTGAATAACAAAAACAACCAGACCCACAGTGTGCAGCTTGCAACTTGCAACAACACGTCTCGATGCAACAAAATGTTAATGTGGTTGCTGTTGTTGTTGGAAGAAAGGCTTGGAAAAGTAAATGAACAAAAAAGTAATCGCCTTTCTCTTTGCAATTTTCTAGGAAAATATTGTTAAAGACTAAAAAGACTGGTTTCCAGCAGTGACGACGACGAAATGCGATACACACATATGGATATTATAATACAAATATTTGTTGTTAAAACAAGAAAATGGAAAAAAGTATTGCAAAATATTTAAGAACAGAAAAACACGCGTTTTCTTGTGGAATCAGACTTTTGCTGTCCCTAAATTTTGTACTGCCAATTAGTTAGCAATTAGTTTCATTCAATTTCATAAAGCCAAATGTTGTAGATGTAGAAGCCCATATGTATGTATGTATGTATATAAGTAGGTTCATGATCACAATCGCTTTACTTGCTCCCTTTACTCGTCACCCAATGCAACTCAACTCACAGCTGATGAGGATATCAATAATCCAACTCCGAAAATAAGATCCTGTCTAAGTATTCATCTTTTTCTAACACATACAAATTTCTTAATATTGACATTAAATTTATTACATTTATTTAAATAATTAATTAAGTGCTGGATTGATTATTCCATTCCTTACAGCGCAAACTATTTCGCTGTACTCGATCCTTTCTTTTTTTCTTACATACATACATACATACTAGCAGATCACCTCCACAGCTTTTTGAACATTTCTCGAATGTAAGTTACTTGCGGTCATTGGCTTCTGCTCCGCCACAACTGCATTTGTCTTTTGCGCAGACGCAAGCGTGGCGAACATTGGCGCAGAGTCGCTCAAAGTGGTGTTGCTAAGCAACAGCTGCACCAGCAGCAGCCGAGACTTTGTATTCATTCTTGTTTCTTGCAGTTCTTCCGCAACTCGATTTCTGCATTCATTTCGCCCGGCTTCCCTCCGTTTTGCAATGTAATTGTGTGCGGCCTTTGCCGTTGTTCCTGCTTCTTGCCTGCACTTTGTAGATATGTATGCCCGCTGCTTCTGTTCGGCGAGAAATAACAGTTAACGGTTCTTAGCTGTTCCTCTCTGAGACTCATAGCCAGCAACAACTCTTCAGTTGCATTTTCTAAGGTTAGCTGAGGCCATTGGTCTGATTTCTGATTTCCATTCCTTTCTTCCAATCGCGTATCTTTGAACGTCAAGCCCATTATTCATACGATCATGTGGCTCCGAAGCAAGAAAATGTTTTTGGTATGAGGAAGTCGTTGGCAGATTTTTGCAATTCTCCGCTTTTTGCTTGCAGGCCAAATCAAATTGCTTTGCTATTATTTCTGAGCAATGCACGTTTGCTGGCGATGCTTAAATTGAATTGAAAATTACTTGCAAAAGATTTTTGTTAGAAGGTATAGGTTATCCCGCAGCCAATGAATAGTTTGATAATATTTGTATAATAACCCATGTTTAGTAAATCTCTTCAGACTGCTCTGACGCTGAGGAAAGCGCTGTGGCATACGAAACTAAAACTTTGCTTCGGAAATTTAGTCTTTGTTGTAGACATTGTTTTTAGGAAAATATTTCTTACAAGCATGTCCCGATTTGGGTAAGCTGAGGTTTTTCTACGTCAAAATTGAAACCTATAGCATAAATTTCCGGTGACATGTGATATTCAACCATAATTTTGTATTTGTAAAAGACTCATTCAAAACTAGAGAAGAAGTACTTTTATTTTACCTACCAAATTATATATTTTGTAACTTCTGGATTAATAATTCCAAATATATAGTTCCTATATTGAAAAAATTAATGCAATTATTTTCGAATAAAAATCCCACATTTGAAGAACAATTAAGAGTTTTCAACAAAAAAAAAAAAAACAAATAACTTTTTTAATTAAAATTACCCTATAGAAGAGAGCCGAAGCACAGTTCCCAAATGTCTTGTGGTATTTTCTTGATGGGCAGTTATATTTTTATATTTATTTACAGCACCACTTGATTCGCCACCTCCAACCGAGAATCGTATACAAGTAAAAAGTTGAACAAAAGACTTAAGTCCGCAACTTGCTGACTCGCAATTCCACTGCGAAACCAAAAACAAATCAGCAAAAATCAACAACAATAAAGCTGATCAATCAAATCACAAACAGTTGACGTTGGCCGATAAGAGGCGGCCCTCACGTCTCAACGCTAACAGTTATATGCGGCTGGCTGTGGTGCCCGTTCGCCAATGCTTAGGCCAACTCAGCAAGCAAGCAGCTAACAGGCTGCAACAACAAACGGTGTGCTTAGCTCAGTTCAACGAACTCGCGCACAAATCTAGGCTAAACATTTGTTCGACGCTGCAATGAAAACGAAAAGTACCGCAAGTTTACCGCTATTCGAACCTGAGTGGAATGAGCGAGTGAGTGAGTGAATCAATGAATGAATGGCCGCAATGAGCGTCACACTAGAAATTACTCTTGGCTCGCTGTCTCTGCACCCTGAACAGCAACTGAACCAACAACTTGCTTTTGCACTCAGAATATTTCACTGGATGTCCGTGTAAGATTTTATAAATCAGACTCGACAATGCAATGATTGAGTTTGTATTGGTTTGAGTGACATGAAGAGAGGTCAATTACGCTTCAATCGAGATAAGAGAGACTAAAGAGTGTGTGCAGAGAGTTGGCTGCCTTTGCGCTTGCGCAGTTTAATGCTGCAACTACCCATCTTATACACCTTCCGTCCATAGCAACCCATCATATAAGAGCGCCATGTAAATGAAAAGTTGTCACCGCTTGCCGGTGCCGTTACTGACTCATTTCTCGCTGTTATACTACGTTGCCAGTATTGACTTTTTTAAACTAATACTAAATTATCTAAGAAAATGCGTAGTTTTTTCAAAAGAAATGAAAAATTCGAAAGGCACGGAAGGTATGTAAGGTAGGTAGTTCCAGCATTATGCTGCATACCGCACAGCCATAACACCCGACTGGAAGAGCGATATGCATACACGAGTTATCGACGCTGCTAACAGCGACGAAATGTTGCCAGCTGCCAGTGTGATTGCATACTTTTAAATAAATTTAGAATTTTCGTGAAAATATTTCATAATTCATATGTTCGAATATAAACACCAATCAAATATATGATCTATATGGTAATAAATAATTAATTACGAATTCAGTTTCATTTATTTTGAAACACTGCGAATTTTCTTAGTTAATTTAATATTTGTTTAAAATAGTCAATGGGCTGAGCCGGTTTTACGAAAAAAATCAAATCGCCGTTGTTTCTGCGGTTCAACCGTCAGTAACGGCACCGGCAAGTGTCATCGGCAAGCGCTCTCATAAGATAGGTCGCTATGGACAAAAGGTATGTAAGATGGGTAGTTGCAACATAACTACGATTGGTCTGCAGTCAGAATGCATAAGTGTACCAGTTAAGATCATTATGTGTTTTTGGTCTTTTTTTGATCACCAAATTGCTCAAAAGATTGATTTATTCATAATATATATATATATATATATATATATAAGAAACTTTTTCTTAAAAGAATATTTATTATATTATAGACATATAACAAAACCGTTACTTGTCTTATTACATCTGATGATATTAAATTTTACTAAGCTGATTAATAACAATGAACCAACTAGCATTTGACTAGCCCACTTTTGGACAACCCACAATTTAGCAACGTGGTCCAACAAAAGCAATGGCATAAAAGTAAAGCATCGGAAATTAAGGAAAACCTGGGGAGATAGTTGGGTGCACTTCCTGAAAATAGTATCTTGTCTCTACTTGCTGCTCTACTTTGACACGCTCTCTGTAGCGATATTTCGTCGAGTGGCTCCTCCAATTTGTGGTGTACGTCTTAACGAGGGAACGAAATGAAAAAAAAAAACAAATTATTATGTACGTAATTTTATATAAGATGGGTAATCCACATTATCAAGGCCCACTTTATGCATGGCAGTCAACACACTTGAATACTCTACGCACTGCAGTTTTTGCGGAGGGGTGAGTATTTTCGGCTCCCATCTTACGCTGATCTTAGCTATGCCAAGATGATCGTGCAGGATTTTAAAAATGGTTGTATAAGATATTTTACCATTTCAGAATGTTGATTTTTCTATTAATCGAGTTTTTAATTTTTCTTTTGAATAAACTGTGGCACATATGGCTTTCCCCGCGCACGGGTCGCAACTGCTTTTCCTTGCTGGGTGAGGAACTTTTCGATATTTTAATATTCAGTTCCGATTATCTTGTGTGGTTGACGATAGCTCAAAGACTAATGGGATAATCGAACGACTGATGGATTGCTATGAGGAGCACTAATTACTAATACACTCGGACCGGTTAACATTCCCTGCTGAGGGGCGGCCGCAATTAGAAAACTAAATTTTTTATAATTTTGATGTTGGTTGCGCAGGACTCAAACCCATGACCTTCCGCATGGTGGCACACTCTGTTTGCCACTCGACTATTGTAACCGATTGACAACTGACAACTTTTTACGTTAGTGAGCTAAGAGAGCCAAAGGGCGGTTCTATTCCTAAATGTATGTTTTTTTCTTTCTTTAATTTAGAAATATGAACGAAGTAGTCAAAGTTAAGTGATCAATATTGTAACTGAAAATCCTATATACTTATATATATGTATGTATATATTTATAAACAGACGTATGTATGTAAACACATGACATAAAAAGGAAAAGCAATTAAAGAGTTCGATTTTATTTTATTTTTCTTGAATCTCGTTCTTTCAATGTGAGAATACCAGATACTACCGTTAATACCTGCCAAACACTCAGGTGTAGCGTTCATATATTCGCCATATACATATTGTATGTACGAACATTTGTGCAAATCAAAAATCGAAGTTCAACGCCCCTTTCTCGTAAGTCAAAATTCCACAAAGCGTCTTTTGTTCTGACTCGCCAACTGCTCATCACCAACAGCCGCTTTAGCCGATTTAACTGTTGCGAAGTATTCTAAAGAATACACAGAACAAGAACAAATAACTATGTAATGAAAAATCGCTTAAATGACGGCCACTCGCGGAGAGGTTGCAAATAAGAATGTAAACAAGAAAAAGAATCCGCAAGAAAACTTTCACCAATTTGTTTTGCTTTCGGGAAGTTTTTGGAGCTTCCGCCAAATGGCTGATTGTGATTCTAAAGGCAGACGAAGTATGAGAACAAATTACAAAAACGCTAAGAACGTTGTGGGTACGTTACCAAGAAGTGCGTGTCTCATATACGAGTGTGTATGTGTATGTGCATGTGTATGTATATTGAATTTATTTCGCATATTTCCATGGCAAATTTTTACTTTTTCTTTTTCCATACTATACGTACATATGCATGTGCGTTTGTGATGTTGTTTGTTCTGGGCGCTTCTTCATTTGGTCGGCCGGTGAAAGAGAGAGCTCTTTAGCCCTAAGAACGAAAAGAATTTCAAGTTCAGAGAATTTTCGGCAGACTGCGCACTTGGTGTTTTTCTTGTCTTTAGCCGAATTCGTCGCAACACATTTAGCAGTCCAGCGATTTGGGCCGCTTGGGTCGTTGACCGTAAATGAAGAGAAAAAGCGAAAGAGGGGCGTTGATATGCTGAAAAAATAAATGAAATTAAAAACGATTCCCTCCTTTCCATGCGATAATTAAAGCTGTTTGCTGGAGCTGCGGTCATTACAAAAATAATCTCAAAATTTTTTTACTCTCTATTGTGTGCTATACGAGCGGTACATCTTATGGTTTTGGTACAGTGTTTGTAATAAAGTATGTAAATAAAGACACATTTCCATGAAACCTTGAAGAATAAAGATACAAATAGATTTTACCTCCCACTTTTATTAAGGTCATGTTATCCTCGCACAGATTTCTTGAAGATTTTGAATGGAATCTTGTGACAACGAACAATTTAAAATAACCGAAATGGATGAAAATCAAGCTCCCCTCCAAATAACGGTAATTAAAGAAATTCTAAATCACATTTGGTAGCAGTGGTCACATTTGAGCAAAAAAATTAATAATTGGAAAGAATTTGGAAAGACAAGACCCACGCCTTTGTATCGGAAAACATGTGTGTGCCTCCAGAAATATTAAAATAATGATTTCGTGGAAGCTTTTGGCGAGAAAAGACAAAGGACAACTAAACTTAATTTAAAAACTTTCCTTCAAAGCATTAATGATTCTGAAGAATAAGATAGTTACTCATAGTTACTTGAGGAAGTCGAATAATTGTGAAGCATCGATTGTACGAATACTTTCCAATACTGGTATTATGTAAGCCAATAATATTGAAGTGAAAAATCCCATCCATATGTACCATACACTACAAAAATTCCCTCAAGAAACAAAATTCAAAATTCAAATAATAAACAATTCCAAGCTCACGTCAAGACATTCACCTTTTGCGTTAAGATAAATAATCGTAGCTTCAATTCCATATAACGGATGGAGTAATATGCATCCACGCAGACTTTCAAATAATTACATAAAAAGCGAAAAAGGTGCCTAAAATGAGGTCTTTGAACTTCGAACTGCGCTAAAGCTTATCATAATAGACAGAAAAGCAAAGCACAGAAAACATCACAAAAAGAAAATTTGGAAACAACAAAGCAAAAGGCAGCAACAACAAGCATATTTTATAAATGTGTAGTAATGACAATGAAATGTACATATGTAAATGATGCTGATGAACACAATAATGAAAATTATTGGAGAAGAAAAGAGGGCTTTAACTCAGCTTTAAGTCAATTGGCATACACATAATACATAATTTAGACTAAAAGCCCGAAAGTAGAGTTCAATCCCCTTGGTGAAGGTGCACACACACACACACACATACACACACCTATTTGTGCATATATACATACAAATTAACATACAGCTATTAAGCTATGTGCGTGTGTGTGTTTGTTAATATATATGCTACTAGCGAGTGTTAAGAAAAGCTACTAAGAACGCATAGAGGGAAGAAAAAGAAATGTATAATAAAGTATAATTTTCGGAAGGTATTTAGTTTGAATCTTGCCTATGTATGTATGTATCCATGTGGTGGCTTTTGTTGTATTTCAAAAAAAGAAATGTGCGTTAGAATAGCTTTGTTCGTGAATAGAAAGAAACATTTAGTAAAAGCGAAAAGAAAGAAGATAGTCAAGAGCATTGACCTCGCTTGATAAATGCTCACTTACATATGTACATATGTAGTTCTTAAAGCCATACAACAAACATTTATACAGATAAATTTGTATTTCTCACATATCAAACGCACAAGTAACCCTATGATATTACAGCTTCATTTTACAGGTCAATGCCGTCGCAATTCAATTTTCTATCTATCCCGCTTAAAGGTCAAGCTGTGTCTGATGCTGTGGGAGCTTTGTGCGGGTAAGAGGAAATGAGGTGAAAGAGAAGTGTAATTTCATAACAACAATCAGCTATTGGAAACTTAATTTTGGAGCTTGCAACGAGCTTTGGTTATAATTTTAATTTATTTTGTTTTGATTATCTAAATGTATAAAACTTTTACATAGAGATTTAACACCTGGGATTAACTTAAAAAATTTGGCGGTATTTTAGTCTATTCAGGGGAGCCTGTCCTTCTGATTTTAATATTTTTTTTCAACTGAATTTCCATTCGATTTTATTTGCAATAATATCTCCCACCGTTTTGGTTGATGTTGCATTGAGAGGCTGAACATTTTCCCCTCTTTTTCCCAAAAATTGAATTTCGTATCCAAGTTCGTGTCTTAAGTCTTCAGTTCCCCTCTTATAAAATAATAATTTCAGTTTAAAAAAATTAAAACCACAACAACACTTTACTGCTTACAGAATATTCAATAAAAACAACAAAAAAATACTCAAAATGTTAGAAGAAACTGCAAATTCCAAATGCAAAAAAAACCGCTACAAACATAGTGGTTGACCGTTTCTTATTAACTTGCAACAAGCTTACATTTCTTCAATTCTCCGCTATGCATGTATGCATGTATGTACTGTACTTACACATACACACACGTGATGCATTGAGAGAAAGGCTTTCTCTTTGTTGCAGAACTGGTTGCAATGAAAGTAGACGCCGAACGAAGACTTGCGATGGTAGCGATGGTAGCGTTGGACATTGCAAAAACACCACACATACATTTGTACATCACTCCCGCCAGCCTATGCTTTTAATCGTCAAACATTACTTTTACATTTTGATTAAAAAAGTGCATACAGTTGCAGTGTGAGCGTGTGTTCGTTTGTGAGTTTTTAAGAATACACAATTGCATGAATGTTGGATTGTTGGTGTGCGCATACTGGTGAAAGAAAGAATTTTTCTGGTAAAATAATACTTGTTTCTTATTGCAGAAATGGTGCGCTCGAGTTCAACACCGAGCATTGAACTCTTGGCGGTGTGAAGAATGCATATATGCATGCACATAGATACATTTTTATATTATATATTGAGTGAAGAAATTAAATTAAATTACCTTTACAATTTTCTCATTTTTAATGAATTCTATTATATTTTTTATGCTTATGGTAATTTAAATTAATTTATTTTTAACTACAAACAACAGAAAAACCTCCATATGGCAATTCAAAAATGTGTATAAAATGCAACTCTTTGTAACTAAGTGTTAATTAAATACTAGTTCATTTAATTTAATTTGTTTTTATTTTTAATCTACTTAATTTTTAAATAATTTCAATTTGTTTAATTTGGTTTAATATTATTTATTTTGCTTTTATTTTATTATTTTAGTTTATTTAATTTAGGTTTATTTTAGTTTGTTCTATTTAATTTAAGTTCTTAATCCGATTTAATTTAATTTTCTATTTTAATTTTATTTTATTTCATTTTATTTTATTTTATTTAATTCAGTTCTATTTTAGTTTGTTTTATTTTATTTATTTAATACCTCAATTTACTTTTAATTTACTTTGTGCCATTCGTTTAATATTATTCGTTTTATTTGATTTCCTTCTATTTAATATTTTAAATTTTTTTAATTTTGTCCCTATTTTCTTCCTTTTTCCTTTATTTTATTTCGTTTGATCTGTTTTTAGTTTATCTGAGCTTATTTTTTTATTTTTGTTTAACTATACAATCTCATTTTACTTTGTTTTATTCTATTTTATTAATTTCGTTTTGGATTCAACTTTCATGCAGCTTATATCTATTAATATAATATATCAAAATATTTATGACATCTTCGGTAAGTACATACATCGCCGTTCACTTCATTGTTTATTTGTTTACGCCGTGCTCAACCTGTCCGCTCGTCACTCATCAACTCGTCATCATCGCTGCGTTTACTTGATTAAATGTATAGATCTTCATACATATCACAATACTTCTCTACCACCCCCCAGAGCTCCGCCTATTTCACCTATTTTTTGCCGCATTGGTCACTGTATCTGCCAACTGGTAGAACATTCTTGTTGCTAAAGAAATACTGTAATAACGCGGCTACAACAATAACAGCAATAACAAATAAAACTTCCAAAGAGAACGTACAACTTTCAGGCTATTAAGCGTTGGAGTCGTTCGCTTGTTTGTTGGTTGTGACTGTGCTTGTGGTGGCGGTGGTGGTGAGCTGGTGGCACATTCAACACCGCAAACGCACGATCAGGCGTAAATGGGTCAAGAAGCGAACGACCAGCTAACCAACCAACTAAAAAAATACTCTAAGTGAGCGAGCCAACGAACCTTCGTGCCCACGAATGTGACTTTGCGCAAGTATTGTATACAGTCATGGCTTACATAAATACATAAATGTAAGACTTACTTCTTTTTTAAGACATTTGTGTATTTAACATCTTATGCCCACGTCACTAATAATATTTGTTTGCAATGTATTTACGCGGGTTTTTTAGTCATTGGGATGTTTACTGCTCACTTTTGCGCTGAGCAGGCGCTGGATCGCGTGAAACACTAATACAAACAAATCTTGTTTACTCTTGGGTTGTTTTCGTACTACCGATCCCACCGAAATTAATCAGTCTAGCATTTCTCCGAAAAAAATCCGCATTATATGCTTTCATTCGGGTTTTAATAGGTTTTTTACTTTCGGCGGTGACTCACTTGTTTTTTGGGAATTTTTCTTGCAGTTTGGCCTACAAAAACTTTGATGAGAATAAAATGTCTCTTTTATGCTTCATACTTTTAACTTAACAGTTTTCGACCCCGATGGAGATTCAAGAGTGGTCTTTATTTCTCATTAAGGATTATTTAAGAAGAGGCAAGCTTAGCTTGAGATTTTTGCATGTCCTGCCAACAAAAACATTGGATGCAAGATATAGAAGAAATAATCAACAGCAAATAATTAGAAAAGCAATGTGTGATTGGGACAACAAAAATATTACTGGAAGGTTTAAGATAAGCCAGATGTCTCTAACAACCGTTAAATTTCGAAATCACTAAAGTCTTAAGTGAATGGACCGTTACTTACTGTTGGTTTAAACATATGCCTAAAACAGAAGTACATGCTTCTCAACATAACGGTTTCTTGCCTTATGCTCAATCTCAAATGGAACCATTTTATTCATAACACTAGCGGCAGCAGGATCGAATGACGCGCAACAACAAGCAACAACAGCTGTGATTGCAATCAAGAACAATAATTATTGTATGAAGGAGTTATGCTTCCCTCAACGGTTTTCTCATGTAACAGACCAACTGTCAGTCTGGTATTTTTCCTATTCTTGATGAACTCATGCTTTTTTCTATAAACTACAGTTAACTTTAAAACCAACGCCACGCATATCCTTTCTTAAATGTTTTCGTCAAAAATTGCCGCAATAAATTTGAATAGGATTTCCGCTGACAATTACAAGGAGCGCGCACAACGCATAACGTACAACAACAGCGTACACAAGGTGTTCATATCTAAAAGGATATGAAAATGCAAATTCGAACAATCCAGTGGTACCGTAACAAATCCTTTCAACTCCGTCTAACAAATACACAAAGGAGCTGGCGAAAGGATTACGAACGTGCTGGCAGACGAGTGAAAGAAATTGAAGTTAAAGGATATAGAGATAAGAAAAATGAGAAATGAGAAATGTGAATTATGAAAGAAATTGAAAATCCTTTCTTCTTTTCCTTCGCTCGTCTAACATTCGATACACCACATGCCACGACTATATCCTCCTCCAAGTCCACACCCCCTTCTCTGCGTACACGGTGTTGTTGGTTGGTATTTTATTGGTAATGCGCGGGCGGATTTGTTGCTTGCAAAAGAAGCGAAAAAGAAGCAAAAAGGAAAGAAAGAAAAACAAATAACAACAAACAGAAAACAATGCCAACAAAAGTATGACGAACCACAACCAGAGCGATAACAACAATAATATTAACAATGAAAATTTACCGTAATCCTTTCGGTGTTCGTACACACACTCTTCCATCCAGCTCTGCACACACATGTATATTTACATACCATATATGTTTAAATGCCTCCTTTACTTTGCGCTGCCTCATGATCCTCTTGAGAAAATATTTTCATTCTACCGAAATGAGATTTAAACCTAAGCAGTTTGAAATGATGAGCTGGCAAATTGGAAAAACAATTGAATGTTCATTGTAAATTAATACATACATACATGCATACACACATACGTACATATGTATTGTACACTCATGCAAATATACCCATTTGCCCGCGTGTCGCATCTTTCTGTGACTGATTGACAACGGAAGAGGATTAAATTGCATGCTCACTCAATTACACCGCCACCATCACCTTCGCTACCAGTAACAACAACAATAAGCTATTTGGCTATTTGCACACGTCTTCCTCAGCATCATAGCATCTAGATACGTGTATGTAGTGTACATACATACATATGTCTGGATGTATGAATGTATGCATGTATGGTATGTGATAAGGGATGAGTTTGTGTAAATATTTGTATACATGAGCACAGTTACCTGTTTTACTTTGTATCGCTATAAATACTTTAAAATATGTTTGGATGTATGTATGTATGTGTGTGGTGCGGTAGCGCAAGGATGGGTAAATGCCACAGCAAGTACTTGTAGTATTTCCATAATGATGACGTCAGGTGAACACGCAAAGGTTATATGATACTTAGAGACTCAGAGCGGGGATTGGCGGTAGCTGAAAAAAAATGAGTGGCAGTGTTGCCTCTTTTGTTTGCAGTTAAATAATAGAAAAATGGGAGTTAAGTAATAAACTTCTAAGGCAATTACGCTTACTACAAATTCACGATAATTTTGACGCATTTCGGGGAATATTTTAACACCATTAGAGAACTGTTCTGAATTCAGTTTGGTCGTCCTTCTTAAGAGATAGTTATGGTTCTGACTTGTTGTAGTTGCTGTTATAAGCGAACCTTTTTAAGATATGGTTGAACTCGTCTTCAAGTATATTGAACGGAAATTCCGCCAAATTTTGTGACAAAATTCACTTTTGTTTTTAAACTTAACATTTATAATAAAGATTTCTGTAGGCTCAAACTTTCACAGAAACAAGAGAGAGACTTTCCAGAGTTCACTATGAGATCACATGAACTAAATACCACAAACGAATGCGATACACACTCCCGCTCTCTCTTTATATAATACATATGGTATATCTATCGTTCCCTCTCTCTATAATATGAAAATAGAAATTTCGACTGAGTATTTGGTTCTTTTGATTGTAAGCTTAGCGTTTAAGGTCGCCTTATATTGGCTATATCCTTTGAAATTTAAATATGATTTCATAAACATTTCTAATAGCAGACATATTGGCTTAAAGCTCTACATTTCCCACCTTTAATTTCCTCTCTCATCTTTGTGCTACACGTATATTCTATGACTGACTAAGTTTCCATAGATCGTTATATCTCTTTAAGTAGTCTATTTAATCACTGCGTTCTTACTTACTTCATTAAGCGCTTGCCTTTCCAAAAAGTGTACACACTGAAACTCCTTTAGCGAACAGTTGTTCCATTTCCTTAGTGAATTTAAGTGGAATAGAAGGATAACACAATGAAGGCAAAATATTAGATCCATCGAAATTACTTCATTGCATGAGCATAATGTTTGCCTTCGAATGTGTGGATGTGCGAGCGGATTGATGGCTGGAAATATCAAATGAAAATTGAATGAAGAGCGTAAAATAATATGTGGGATGAAAAGGTTTCACGCATTTCAATCAAAGGAAGACGTAATGTATTTTTTATGACATAATAACGTAATAACGGCGCTCTAAAAGAGGAAAGCAAACAAAAAATGTGTGTTGAAAGTGGTAAAAAGGATAATTTCATTTTCCCACACAAGACATTTAGAAAAATAGAAAAAGTTTGATTGAAAAAATGAGCAAGTGGATTTAGTCAAGAAGGGGATGAGCAGCGAAGAAAAGTGAGGAGCTGAGCAAGTGCTGCTTTCGGAATACCAGTTGCAGTGGAGATCCGCGACAGCTGTTGAAACAGCGCGATTAGCTCGAAAATATTCAGTGGAAAAATTTTTTTTTTGCGGAAATACAAGTGTTTAAAAATATTGTTGATAGAGAGTACTCTGAGGGCCGTGAGGGAAATGGTTGTTTGTTTTACAACAGATTTTGGAATTGAAAAGTCACCAATGAAAATAAACTAAGGCCAGCTTAGCCGGAGCTAGACAAGTGAGTTGCGATAAAACATAATGCCAGAGGAGACAGCGGTAAGTTGAGGAAAAATAAATATGAATATTCGATATGCCATAAAAAAATTTGAAATCTTTAAATGAGAAACTTAGTACATGGACATGGAGAAATTCAAAAACGACTTCTAAGAAAATCGTTTCGCCACCTATGCATTGTATGCTAGATAAATTTTAATAATTTCTTCGGAACAAACATAAATTTTCACATGTCAGCTACCCGTAAAATCCTTTCGGTTTTTGAAATGCAAATTCGAAACAAGAAACGAAGACAAAGTAAACCCAACTAGAGCATTGAAAACAAAGCAAACAAACAGTAAAGAAATTACCTTAAATAGCGTGTGAAATTAAGGCAAGGACATCAGGACTCTATGGAACTCCTGCTGTTTGGCAATAAAATTATCTTTGTTAACGCTCGCGCCAAACAAATAATGCGCAAGTGAAGAAGCGGCTCAACGTGTAGCTCATGTGCGATTATGAGCAACCCTTTGTAGGCTGCTGAAGGACAAGCGTCAGTGGCAGGACATCGATTTTAACCCCTTCGTGCTCTAGTTTTCACTAACTAAGTCTTTAATGTATTTCCAAGGGCGAACCTAGCAACATGCACAAATACACGTACATACATACATATACATGGAGGAAAAGTAGTGCAGTTACCATAGTTCACTTAATTGTTTATTTTTGTTTAGCATAGGTTCGAATATGAAACCTTATCTTTATCCTCTGCTGCTTTAAGACCGATATATTCGCGGAATATTTTACCCCACGTCGGAATGAGTGAAGTTGAATTTAGTATGGCTACGACGATTTCAAGTGTCAGAGGTTATTTGGATTTATAGAAACCAAATGACCTTTTAGCTGTCGCAGTTGCCGATTGGTTAGCGGTGCATACCACCATGGGTTCAAATCCTGTTCAGATAGGAATTCAGAATTATGCCACATTATTTTTACTGAAGAGGCACGCCACAAATTGCAGGAGAAGCACCGACCACTTATGTGTATATATGACAGAGTGAAAAGAGAGTATAAAAACACTTTATATTTGCTTCACATTTCCAAATTAAAAAAAAAAAATCAAACAAAACTCCTACGACAAGAAAAGTTATTAACCGAGTAAGGAAATTAGAAGAAAAGGTCTACAGCAGGGAAACTAATGCAATTTAATGAAATTGCTGAAAAATTTTTAAAAAATATTTGAAAAACATCAGCAGTGGCGGCAAGTGGTAGGACAATTTATCGGGCATAACATTAAAATGCTAAAGCACTGCAGCAATGAAAGTAGTTTTGAAGTATTTTTGGGGAAAAATCAACAAAAATTAATATCCAAGTTTTTTACACTTTCTTTCGTCTCTAACTGTATGTGCATGCCCTTCTGAAAGAACATGTAAACTTTACCCGAAACGCTGGACATATTCGCTCTTTACTTTTCAGTCCGTGCATCACAAAAGCAACGATCGTTCACATTTACTTTTAAGGCAACTTTAACTCTCTTTTTCATTTCGTCGAAAGAAAAATAAAAAATGAAGATTCCGTGGAAACTGTTATTTCGACTCTTTTTTCGGCGATTGCAAGCCTGAAGTCAAAATTCATATTTGTATTTGTGTGTATGTATGCATGTTTGTATATTCCAGTATTTATGCGTTCGCTCAGTGGAGGTCAATAAACTCCATTTCTGACCATTGCGTGCAATAATAACAACAATTTTATGAAAAAAGTCCAACAATTACATGGCGCTGTTGCTTTTATTGACGAACTTTTCATCGCCTCGTTTTTGTTCTTATTCCTGTTCGTGTTCTTCTTCTTCTTCTTCTTCTTCTTCTTCTTCTTAAACTGCGTTTTGACTGTTACTTGGCTTGATGGCAAGAGTGAGCTCGCGCGCGCGTAATTTCGGCGTTCAATGAACTCATCAAGAGTCCCAAATTCTGTTCAACAAAAATAGCAACAACAACAACACCAACAACAACAATAACAACAAATATAAGCGTCACATGCTTTCGTACGTTATTTGTTTGTTGTAAAATGTTGCAATGCTTAAATCCAAGCACAGTTACCATTTACATACACACGCATATATACATAACTACGTATTTACAAATACACGTATATGAACATTCTCGTACATATGTATTCACAATGTTATACAAAAGACTTGAGCAACAAACTTGCGTTTTTATTATCTTTCTTACTCTGAATTCCACCCAGCGCTACGCTGAATGCCTGCTGAATTTGTTGTTATTTTGTTTCTTTGTTTACCTTAGTTTTATTGTTTTTATCCGTTAGCCGTACCAGAGCTTCTGTATTGCATTTTAATTAATTTATTGACATGAAATTGATAAATGGGCGAGGGTCCGAGCGCTCCGTAGTGAAATTGAAGTGAAGAGAAGAACGCATGATTTTGGTACTTTATAGTCGCTTTTCATTTGAGACTCTCTGCCTTATGCCATGTCTTTTAATAATTCCAAGTCTGGATTAGATATTGCTTTAGGTAAAGTCACCTTAGTTTCAATAAACAACAAAATGTGCTAAGAATATTTGTCTTGGTACTGAAATAGAAGGAATTTTCTTTCCATCCAACCCAAAACCAACCGGAATACCCTCATATGTTAGTAGTTTTGTTTAGAGCTTTGCTCTTTTTAGTCAAAATGAAATAAGACAACTACGCAATACTTAAATTCCCATAACTTTTTTTGTCTCACTGACCCACTTTAGTTTCCCTCACCGACACAGTGGTATTTTCCGAGCTTCCTGCTGTCCTACATTTCATTTTCCGGACTCTAATTAAGTTTCAAATATTGCTTTGTTCATGCTCCAACTGACACTTCCGTTCAGCATATTAACCCATTATCCTGCCAACCTAATTTAACGTTTATCTCCAGCTATGGCGCTGCAATACTCCTTTCGTGCAGCAGTTGTACTTTTGGTAGTTTCCCATTGTTTGATTTATGAAAAATTTAGAAATGCGCAGCAGCAATTTGAATGTTTTGATTTCGATTTCCTGTCACTTCTTCTTTAAAAAAAAAACAAAATACTGCATCAAATTTCCCCATACGGTATTTATTCGCCGCACGCAGCATAATAGTCCCTGCGCCCTGCTGCCGCTGCAACCGGCAATTACGTGTCAGAGCAGCGCGACTTGCATTTGCCGCCGCCAACGCGAGCCCGACGCAGGTGACTCAGATTTCAGGTGGGCGCGAAAAGGATGAGCCCAGAGTGTGCAGCAAAGGCAAGAGCAAGAGAAAAACATAACAGAAAAGATTTCCAATCACAAATACAACATGAAGAAGATGCGCGGCGTGGAATTTTCTCGCGGATTTTCCCCTCAGATTTTATTCATCTTTCCATTTTTTCATTCACAACTATTAATTAAAATAAAAAATTTAACTGTCGAATGGAAACCCAAATGTGAAGTAAAAATGTCTGTATAGAAAAGCGTATGGCAGTGTGACAGCTGCTCATCCAGCGCGCAATCAAAGCGAAAGCGATTACTATCTCCCTTACTATGTTTCTTCTTTCACGCAGGATATGATTTGATTACACACTCTGCCACTTGAAATTCTTTATTTTGTCTTTTGTGTGCCGTGAAGAATGTCTAACTGTTCCTTTAGTGATGCGCTCGCTGTTCGCTCCATTTGATTGCGTCGATTTTTTATCGCTATTGTCAGGTGGTTGGTGATGTTTTAAGGTTTGAATCCTTTGTTCTACATTTACAGTTAGGCATAGTCATAGGATGGCAAATAGAATCCTGTGTGAAATTTTTACTTAGTTACGTAATTGCGCATTTCTTGAAGTGAAATGTGTGAAATAATTGCCGTTGTTGGTTCATTAAGTACCGCTATGTTGAGACGTTTATATCGCGTTCGCCTGCTGCTGCGACAGGACGTAACACCTCGCAGCCGAGCAGTAGAACTGTTAGAATAGCGATTAAGTAGCAAAGGAAATGTAATGAAATTCACTTAAGGGAGTGGCCCAGCTCTAAAGCTATAATCAACTCACGGACGCAAACGTCGCCAATAGAGCGTTATTCCTAAAAGAACAACAAATATCCGACATGTTGTAACTGTTTTCACTGCAGCTGCAAGCCTCTTTCTTCCCAATCGCAGTGGGCTTCCACATAACTGAATGACATTGTCTACTCAATGAAGCTGCTTCCTCGTATATCAGGTATATCAGTGGAGTACACTTATAACATCGCCGTTCACTCCACCGTCTACGGCAATCGGCGTATCCTAATCGCGGAAGATCGTGAAGCGTTAACAACAGCTATATATTTTATGGAGGGTTTCACCTTCTCTGCTTTGGCACGTATAATCTGCTCAAACATTATCAAAGTTGCAGATGGTGCCTGTATAACACCTTCAAGGTTTTGATGGAGCTGCTAATGTTACTGAGCGTCTGTTCAGTTCAATCAGTCGCCGAAACTCATTTTCGTGAATTCGAGCGGCTTTTTTCATCGATGAAGTAGTTATCAAGAAAATCAATTTTAATATATCTGGTCCATGGTGGATTCACCTTCTCTGAAGCCATAATTGGGGATTCGGAATCATTATCTGCAGTGTTTTGATTATCACAGTGATTAAGCAGACTGGATAAATATAAGCACTGAATGGCAACTACCAAAGAACTGAGAAACAGGTTCCAGTCTTAAAATTGGTCCAGCTGTACATTTAACTCCAAGACGGTGGGGTAATATGACTTACACTAGAGCTGTGGAGTTCATTAACTAACCTGGAATGATCATAGAATTGGCGGTATTGCCTGCTTTGAAAAACAAATACGTGAACACCTCTTTTCATAATTTTTAATAAAACTGCAAAATGTTCTAATTGGAACCCATGACTTTTTTGCAAACCATTCTCTCTGTGAAGCCCTTTAATCTTAGAAATACCCCGACGTTGGGCCACCCTAATAAAGTAAACAGTATTCAAGGAGGCCGCAACAGCCGACTGGTTAGCAATGTATACTGGCATTCTGAAGGTCAGTGATCGAGTCCTGGTCCGACCAACATATAAAATTATAGAAAATTAATTTCTCTAATTGCTCTCGCCCCTCGGTGGGGAATTTCAAGCTTGCCGAGTGTATTTCTGCCATTAAATAAAAAGTCCGTCATAGAAATCCATTAGCCGTAAGGAGACGGCTTTGAATAAACTGTAGGTTGCTCTATATTATGGAAAAAACCGAGACACAATTAACCCACACGGAAACGCAGCAATCTGTTCTACTCGATACAAATTTATGTGTTGTTGCTGTAGGTGAAGCATTGCCAGCGCTGACTTGTGATTTATTAATAATTCTTAACTTCTCAGTTCCGTTGAAAGGATCAAAAGAAAGGAAGGAAGGAAGGAGCCTTAAGTTGAAAAATTATCTACGAGTATATCAGCAGAAACTAAATTTTGGGGGATTTGAAGGCAATATTTAGAATTGTTTCTCGCTTAACGGTTTACGTTGACAAGCTTCGCGCTTCAAAACTATACCAATGAACTCCAGCTGCGAGTTCAACCCATTTAGTGACGAACGAAAACATTGTGATGGCAGCAGAAATGACGAAATACATTTTTTTATATTTTAATTGTTGTTGATTTCTTGTTTGCCACTCAGTAGATAACGGTTGTGTTTGTGTAGCCAGATTGGCAACGTTGTTTACAAGTTTGTGGTTAAAGAAAAATGTGGTACAACAAAAACAAGATAAAACAAGAAAGACATTTTCAAAAATATTGTAAACAAGTGATGGGCATACACGCACATATACATACGTAAGTACATATATTATGTGTCAGTGAATTTGCAGATGAAATGTCCCATAGGTAAACATGTGGCCAAATCGAACGGAAAAATTAACCTTTGAAATAAAAGCGTTTCAATGAAAGGACGTGCCTCACATACGCTGCCTCATTCCCAGGAGTTTTGGAAAATGTTCAACATTGAAAAACAGCAAAAACTAAAGACTTAAACAGCAAGCGACTAGGTGTGCGCGTGCGCGTGCGCGTTCGCCTCAAAAATCATAAATCAAATTTATGACACGAGTGAGTGGACTTATCCTTGACTATATGAATGCCCTTATGTTGCGTACATTTATTCGTAGCAATTTTTTAAATGGAAAATTTGTTTTCTTCTCTTTTTCTTTTCTATATTTTGACTTCTATTTAAAAAAGTAACGCTATAGCGAATCGTTTAGGTCATCCATCATAAAAAATGGAAAGTATCTGCACATTATCCTTGAGCATATATATATATATATACACACACACATTCACACACACACAAACACGCACAAACAATGGAGGAAACCACAGTGTGCGGGTAGGGAAGGTCAAACCGGTGTTAATGCGTAAATGGGCATGTCCGCAGCGCGGCATATTACGTAATGCAGTTTAGTTTTCATATTTTTCCACTTACACACAGGCGCTCGGAGCGAGACCGTAAATTGCATAACTGGCAGACAGCAGGCAACAGGCAGCAGGCAGCACAGCAACAACAGCTACAGTAACATCAACGGCGGATTCATGGAAATCGTCACAGTAAATCATAAAAAATTACTTACTTATGACAGTTTGAAGGCACAACAACAACACCATGCCATTGGTTACATACGTGTATGTATGTTATTGTAGCTTGATTGTATTGTAGTATGTGTGCAACAAGAGTGAGTATGTAAACAAAGTAACACACAAAACAAACACATGCACCTACATATGGATTTAGCATTGTAGTGTTGTAACATGAAAGAAGTGAAGAACTGCAGGTAAAAAGGCTAAAAAGGCGTTGGGCAACGAAAAATCCATTCGGAAGACGTTTAAAGAACTCATTTGGAATGTTTGTATGTATGTCACTGTAGAGAGAGTGTTATTAAAGAATTTTGCAAACTTTCTAATATTACTGTATGCAAGAACGTACATGCGGGGGTAAGTCTGTGTGTAAATGTTGAAATGCAGATTCTTAACTGCAAAAAAAGGACAATTCTCATGTGTAGAATAATATGAGTGAAGTAAAACTAATTCATTGAAAATTGGTCACAATTTAATTTTTATCGTTTGACTTTCTCCAGAGACCAAAAACTATAATAGAAAATAAAACTTACTTTGAAGGTTAAAGGTCTCCAACATGCAGAATATTGCATAATTCCATAACACGTCCGATTTCGTTGCAAACGGCTTTTTTTCATGCAGCAAAAAATTTGTGTCTCAGTTTTCTGCGCTACCATTTTTAACGGAGAAGCATCATGTATGTATGCGAAAATAAATTTATCTTAGCAAATGGAGCCTTTTCTGGGGGAAGCTGTGGCTTTCTCTATTTCGTCCAAGCTAATAATAATTCTAACTACTTATTTGTATGTGTGAGACACTTTTACGCTGCCAAAGCCTTTCACGAAATGCCATTCGGAATGGCTTTTCGAACAGACCTGCGCACAACCGATGTTTCTATCTTAATTATATTGTTTTTGCCAATCTGTCGGTAATCAGAAAGCCAAAATATTCTCTTTAGGCATATGGTCCAAAAATTTAACCACAATGAACCATGAGTAGGTATATTTTTCAAAAAGATTGATGCACTTCCCATTTGGAAGAATTTCAAGTAAAACTAATAATAAACACGATTTTTCTGAAAACATTGAGGCTTTTCTGTTATTCTATGTAAAAATCCACTAATTTAAGATTTTTTCGCGTAGGTCAGTCCGTGGTCCACTTCCCGAAATTTTTTTACGCAAACATTTCTGAAAAACCAAGAGATGAAGAGAAAAGCAAAAACGAAAAAGGTCGATTCGTATCTAAGTGTGCTCCGCCCAATCCCAGAAAAAGGGACCCACGGTCTACGGCACCGTCAACAGTGCAGCTTTAGAGCCGGTAAATCCACCATTGACCAGATATTCTCCATACAGCAAGTCTTGGAAAAGACCTGTGAAAAAAAAAGCACACATCACCTACGCAGCGAAAGATGTATGACCCGTTACACGTTAGCAACATTGATATAGTTCAGCGAATGAAGAGACAACGAATGGATGAACCCACTTTTCAAAGCTGAAGTATTTTATGGGGAAGATCTACATTGCCTAAGCAATGCTCACGTCAATTGAAGAAGAAGAAGACTTATCATGGAAAGATCCTTATTTGAAAGATGGACCCAGTATTTTCTTTTAACTTACTTTAATATTTCGTCTGAAAATTTCCAACAAGTCAAGCGATGCTGCTATTAAAATTTTGAATTTTTTTTTATCTGTTGCAGGGTTAATAATTTTTTAAGTAGCTCAATTAAGAAGTGTGTGTTCTACCTTTGACCAAAAAAGTACGATTTCGCATTTTCTTATATTTCCTAAATATATCAGAGAGTTAAATGATAAAATCTTAAATAAATAATTTTAATAATTATTAAACGCATCGGGCAAAAGAATTGAAAGAAACTATTTTTAGAACATTAACTGTAAGTTTAAGTAAAATGATTAAAGTAAAAGTATTAAATAACAAAGTAAATTGGTAAATTTATGTCAAGTCATGATAGTCAAAACAGCAACAACAGCACGAGTGACTAATTTGTATTCAAGCGTTATATCAACAGTTAACCGTTAGACGATAAAATAAACATTATTACCATTTTATGCGTACACACACACACCCACACACACACACACTTACGTTCACTCGCTAAGAAGGCTTGAAAACATTTCCATTTACATATACGAGTATCCACACATACACACTTGTACGTACCATATGCTCGTACTCAGAAACTTTTCGATACTCTGATGTACACATGCTCACACCCACTTACCGCAAGCGCGACTCAGTAAAACCAACCAAGCTTTGCTCAGCGATCGACTTCAAAATTTCTTGGTTCGCCTTCTTCGTTTTGCCGCTGCTGAATGTAATTCTTAGCAAGAACTCTTTCATTTGGCTTAAAGTCGGCTTTTGCAGTCGGTATCGGTCATTGGCTTAACACACATTCGAAATTTTTCTTTTCATTTCACATTCGGCTTTGCTTCGAAGAAGTTGACTCAGCTAACTAAGTGAGTGAAAGAAAATTCGAAAAAAAAAACAAAGAGTGAGAGAGTGCTTATACCATGACCAAGTATATTTGTACGTAGATATGAATGTGCAACTGGATATTACTGGAACATTTTAAAATTCGGAAAACCAACCAGAAATTCCAGAAGTGTGTCACAGGTATCTCAAAGAATTTCTTACATCTTCTAGAAGTTCTCGTTTATCCGATATACAAAGTAATTCGTGTTCGTCAAAACTTCTCCTCCGAGATCTGCTTTGAGTTTGCGTAGCTCTAAGTTATTGGTTTGCAGCAAAACGGGCTGCGGAAGAGAATTTAAACTTATCCTAACCTAACTTTATCTATAGAGGGCTGAATTTTTCTAGACTCAATAAGACATAAAAAGAGTTCCAGCGGAGAATTTAATTTTCAGTTTCTTAGAAGAGTACGCGTTCATAAATCCTCTGGCTTTAGACTTACTGAATTTTCTATTCAGCTCTCTAACTGGAAGCCTCAGCACTCGAGTTAGTCGATCAGTTCACTTTTCTAATGCTTGCCACCACAATCTTAGTCAAACATACAATCATAACTGCATTTGTAATCATTCCTGCATGTTAATTGCATTCCCGCTGTCTACTTTCTTATACACTCTTTTCGCCGTTTCCGTCGAACGCTTGCGAAGTTATCTTTGCCTCTCCATGTCTCCATGAGCTCTTTGGCTGTGCAATCCACCACTTGCGTATTATTTTTCTCCATACCATGTATGTACTTACTTACAACGTGCATTTAATTCGTGTTGTTGTTGCATTGCAAAAATGCGAACAAAAGTTCAAACAGTTTTTTCATTTTGTTCTCATCATCATCGGTTTTAATATTAGTTTTGGCATGCGGTTGCTGGTAAGTAGCGGCTCTGATAGTTGCCTGTTCATTCGTCTTTCCAGTTACTCTTCTCCTTCTCCCACATGTTGCTTATTAGCTTATCTTAGACCGAAACCTTTTCTCAGAATTTGAATGAGTTCGCGCGCGAAGTATTTTCTATTTTTTACGGTGACATAATTAGGTTGTTACACAGATCGCTCAAAGTTCAGAGCGGTCACGAATTTCCACCCAAATATGCGAGTAAGTAGGTATGTGTAGTATTAAACGCATGTAAATATATAAGCTTAGCCTAAAAAGGAATAGAACTAGACTGTAGATATGGTTGATCACTGTGGCATCAGACCCGAGATGATGCGTTGGAACACCGTCCAAGACCAAAGTGTCGAGCCGTTCCTCTCCACTAGATAGTTTACAGTTAGGACGTCCTCATGAATTCGGTTCCCTGAACCTTCACGCCTTCTTCAGTGAACTATGGCGAAAGGCAGGAGAATACAAGCCGTTCTTGATATTCGAAGAAATTACAAGTGTCACTGAGGGTATCAGTGAGCTGGTGGAAGACGGCGGAAGATGGCCAAGATATGAAATATCAAGAAAATTGTGGTTCCGGGTTCAGATCGCTGAATCGTTGAATGAAAGAAGAAATTCACGACTTATCCATCACCGACTAGAGGATAATCCATGTTGTGTATATATGTATTCTCCAGCTCTTGCGGACCGTGGTGTAATAAGCAGCGAGAGGTCGACAATATTAGAAGGAAAATACGTACATATCTCATTTCATCCATCGTCTTTCCAACAAAAACATTTAGTTTTGTGAGTAATTCTTATAGTTTTATTGACAATTACAATAACAACAGCAATAAATCAGCGTCTTTCCGCAAATCTTAACAAAAATCAACCATTCGCCGCTCTACCAACGTCTTCTTTCTCTTTTTCTTCATCTGCTGCCCCGGCTGTGGTTCTTTGCCAATTATCTCCGTAGCTGTGCTGTCAACACTTAGAACACCAGAGTTCGTTGCCCCTAACCTAATTTTTCAATCAAGCCATCAAAGTGAATGCCAAGAATGGCAAGTGGCAAGTGGAAATGGCTTTGACTCTGGCTTTGCCAAGTGGCAATGGTACATGACATATTTATATACTTAAGGTGACAAAGGCGTGCATGTATGTATGTATGTATGTACGTGTTTGTAAATATGAATGCGGGTTTGAGCTGCAAAAGTATTGGTCGCAATGATAAGCTCTGGAGAGGAAATTCGATGTTTACGCTTCGTAAGATCAGCAGAAATTAAAATCACATAATTTATATATGTAAAAAATATATGTAGATCGCTTCAGCGGTTACAAAGCGCCAGTTATATATGAGTATATAATATTTTGAATATACATATATACATTTTTACTTAAATTTGCTTACGACTAATAATTATTTTTTTTACATTTTTGCAAACAATAAAAATATTTAATTATAAATTGACTTGTCCGTTTTGAATATTTTGTATTCCTTAAAACCTGCAACTGACGAATATTCAGAATATATCACCGTTTAGTTCATGCGATATACCAATTCTATTTATTTGTGGTCTATATGTATGTTGTCACATAAAACTTTACCTCAATCCAGCTGTGGTGATTAATTAATTGCTTAAAGTTCAACGAACTGCCATTAGCACAGACTTTGACACCAGCATAGAACAGAAAGATGCAACAACACTTAGACAGCAGCAACACTATAAAATTTTATAACATTTATTACGATCGGCTGATAAACATGCGATTTGAGCCAATGGCAAAAAAGCCAATAAAAGTCAAAAGACCGACATAATTTATGCTCTGTATTTGTTTTATATAATTTATGTAAATTTTCATGCAAGGCAGCGGCAACACGCTGAACCTGGCGAATGGAAGCCATAGCGATTGTTAATAAAAATGCACAATACCTTCAATCAATTAAAAAATTACAGTTATATCAAAGTTTTGAAATTGATTAACACCGCAATGGAAGCTATCGTTTAGTATAGTAAAGAAAGAAAATTAAAACTGGAAATTAAGGCTATTAATTACTACTTAAAAAGCACTTTCTTGTTAGAACCGAAAAAAATGAATTGAATTGATTTGATTTGATTTGATTTGATTTGATTTGATTTGATTTGATTTGATTTGATTTGATTTGATTTGATTTGATTTGATTTGATTTGATTTGATTTGATTTGATTTGATTTGATTTGATTTGATTTGATTTGATTTGATTTGATTTGATTTGATTTGATTTGATTTGATTTGATTTGATTTGATTTGATTTGATTTGATTTGATTTGATTTGATTTGATTTGATTTGATTTGATTTGATTTGATTTGATTTGATTTGATTTGATTTGATTTGATTTGATTTGATTTGATTTGATTTGATTTGATTTGATTTGATTTGATTTGATTTGATTTGATTTGATTTGATTTGATTTGATTTGATTTGATTTGATTTGATTTGATTTGATTTGATTTGATTTGATTTGATTTGATTTGATTTGATTTGATTTGATTTGATTTGATTTGATTTGATTTGATTTGATTTGATTTGATTTGATTTGATTTGATTTGATTTGATTTGATTTGATTTGATTTGATTTGATTTGATTTGATTTGATTTGATTTGATTTGATTTGATTTGATTTGATTTGATTTGATTTGATTTGATTTGATTTGATTTGATTTGATTTGATTTGATTTGATTTGATTTGATTTGATTTGATTTGATTTGATTTGATTTGATTTGATTTGATTTGATTTGATTTGATTTGATTTGATTTGATTTGATTTGATTTGATTTGATTTGATTTGATTTGATTTGATTTGATTTGATTTGATTTGATTTGATTTGATTTGATTTGATTTGATTTGATTTGATTTGATTTGATTTGATTTGATTTGATTTGATTTGATTTGATTTGATTTTGATTTTGATTTTGATTTTGATTTGATTTGATTTGATTTGATTTGATTTGATTTGATTTGATTTGATTTGATTTGATTTGATTTGATTTGATTTGATTTGATTTGATTTGATTTGATTTGATTTGATTTTGATTTTGATTTTGATTTGATTTGATTTGATTTGATTTGATTTGATTTGATTTGATTTGATTTGATTTGATTTGATTTTGATTTTGATTTTGATTTTGTTCAGGTTAATCTAATATAATATAATTTAATTCAAATCAATTAATTAAATTAAATTTAATTTGTTATTTTATTTTATTTTATTTCACTTTTCTAACCGCTTTTAATCATAGCTTTTCCTTGTTGTTGTTATTGGAAGCTGTTCATACTTGGTCGTCACGAGTTCTTATATGCCGAGTCCTTTATTGTTTACAAATCAAGCAAGTCTTGACCCATCTATTCAAGGATTTATTTCATACTGAGTATCTTTGCTTGGTCGTATGGGCTTCGCTATCTATGTAAAATCTTCCGACAATCTTCGTCGCAACACTATCCATAAAAACGTAAGCTCTTTATAGGTTCATGTATGTGTGGTGTCGTACGTTGAAGTTGTAGTTGCGCTTGAGGTTACTTGAGGCTGTTGAACTACTTACCTAGTGGCGATCGGTACGGGTGAGCGCAATGGCGTTAGCAATGGCAATGATCGTGAAGTTTATGCTGATGACGATGACAATGACGACGTTGACAACAACAATGCTCATAGCAACGACTACAGCCTCGAGTGGCCAACAAAAACAGGCATAGTTAATGATAATCATGAAATTGGTTGATACAATGGCTTCATTGATGTATGTTTACATTCACTCATACTAAGAAGAGCTTTTTCAAAAACGAAGAGAATTACTACGAGTGATTTATTAAAATTGTTACATAATACAAAATACAGATAATTGCAATTAGTTTATATTGAAAAATTGAAGCTGAAGAGTAGAAGATACTATTACCAATATCTATGCTTTATAATATCTTTAAAGGTATATAATTCTCGCCAACTTTACTTCATAAGAACACAGTTTTATATAAAATTAATATTTATTTGAATATCTGTTTACTTGGCTTCGACCCCAGTTTAACGACTACAAAGCTGGATTGATTTATCCACCGGACAACAAGGCTTAACGTAGAGCATAAACAAAAACTGAGACCACAACAGTCGGCGCAGACTACGAGGTATCCTTCGTGAGGATTGGCGAACAACCTTCCATTCGAAATTTATCAAAGTCGACTGATGAAGGCAAAAGATAGTTTTGAATAATTTAAGTTTGGAAATCCACTAGACAAAACCAATTCTACAGAGTGAATTTAAATATTTAATATTTATTTAGAAAAATTAAATTAATCATTAAAACTTTAAGTTACTTGTAATTATTAGAATAGTTCAATGGCATCCATAGTGAGTCAAGTGCCCGAACGACAATTTGCATTTTCAATTATCGGGTGTACTATTTATAATCGCTTTTACACATTTCACTGAACTCTACAACGAGCAGACTTCTGAAGATATGTCTGTGTGTCTAAAGCTCAAACCGTCAAAGATGCTCACCATAAACAAATTTCTCTTTTCAATTGGAATTCTATTGTGGTGTACGCGCAAAACGATCAAACTATGGCGAAAATAAGCTCACAAACATATTTACACATGTGATCTTTCGGGCTTACATAGAAGAAGAATTCACACAAATCATTGCACGATGAAGAGCTTCACTACATAATTCTTTGTAGATCTCATTTTGTTTTTGTTTTTCTTTCAGTACCCAGTTCGTGGTTGCGGGCGAGTAAGTGGGGGAGTGCAAGAAATCCGTCAAAACTGCGGCAAGCCCCCAGTAGCAGTTCCATCAGCAAAGACACACATTCTCGACCAACCGTCAACAATGAAGAAAGTTGGAATGGAAAAAAACAAAATGAAAAAACCTCCGCCATCATCAACCGCACTTGCTAAATAACAACAATGAGCGCACTTCATCAGAGCAGGATAACCAAGGTGGCGGATTGCCAACAGCGAAATTGCATAAACAAAGCGAAAAAGCTTGTACGCAAGACGAGTAGCCAAAATTGAAAATCATCGCCTCAAGCGACAGCATCACACAATTAGCATGGACAGCAGCAACAACAACATAAACAGTCCGAGTTGCTGGTATGCAGTAGCTTTGTTTTGAAGTGGTGGCAAAATCGCAGAATGTCTGTTGAAATGGCATAAATAGTGAAGTCAAGTGGCACCGCACATACAATCGCACACACGAACACCATACATAGGTTCTCTACCACATTCTTCTAAATAGTGTATTCCTTAAATACTTTAATTTAACATTTTAGAATAAAATATTTTTTGGACTGTGCCAAAGTTCCTTTGCAGAATTATTATTTTCATCACTTACACTTTGAACACGAACTAATCTTCCATAATATGGTAATTTGAGTGGGATGTGTCATTAGGTCGCACCAACTTTTCACACACACACACACACACGCACACACACTTGCACACTTTAGATCTTTGTATCACGAATTCATACACAAACCATGATTGAGTTCAATGCTCTGCACAATGTGAACGAATATGGTAAGTAATTGGAAAGTAATAACTGAACTTCCGCTAAGCACACCACTCCGCTGCTCCGCCCGCTTCTGCTAAGCCTCAGGCACAACTTTATATGTTAATATGTAATATGTGCGTGCGACATGACAAATCAGTGAGAACAACACTGGCAGGCAATTGCTCACATTATTTAGTTTAATTTGATTTGAAACAATTTCTTTTATTTGTTTATTTTATTGAACTTAATATTTTAACTTAATTAAATTTTATAAATATATATGGTACATACCATATATTATTTGTTTGTATTTTTCACATTATTATTCCATTACTATACTGAAATCGTTTGCAAATTAATAATTCCATAATTCTGTATCCAAAGAGGGAATATGTACATACATACATACATACATATGTCGCATCGCATCGCACTCGGCCAACTGTTTTTACCGATCAAGCGGACATGATTAGCCCCTACAGCACGGGAAGCCAGAAGCACAACACTACATACAAACATACACACTGCATAAGTAGGTCAAACTACATAGAAACACAGCTAACGGTGGACTCACGGCTGGCTGCCTGGCTGGCTTGCAGCCCACGATAATAATAACATCGGGAACAGCATATTTGAATTATTTTGTAAATTTTATAGAGTTCTCACATACAATTAGCCTGCCGCGCTATGCCACGTTAGATGAACTGCCTAGAAGTTTGTGTTTGCTTTGTTTGTAAATACATACTTATATACGTGTACATATATATAAATATGCATGCACAGCTTTCGTTGATGCAACATAATTTTCGAAAATTATTATGCCAACTTCAAACAACAACATCCTGTTGCACTACACTCTTGTCCAACAATTGTGGCGGCGATTCCCAGTGGAATTGAGAGCAGGGCGTACAGCGAGAGAATTGTTGGGTCGAAGTACATTTCACAAAAATATAATAATATAAAAAATTAGAGGAGATTTCTGGCCGATTTTTAATAAACATAATATTTAAATTCTCTGTCCAAATAGAACTTATTTGTAATTGTTTTTTTATTAAAATTCAATAAAATTTATACATCGAATTTTCTTTTTTTTTTAAGTTATTGTTTGCTTCCTTTGGTGTCCGAAAATAAAAATTTTCTATGAAAAATTAAATAGCTTAGTTTATCCATTCGATCTTCTGCAGCTTCCCAATTAAGCTTGAACCATTTTCCCTCCACGATTTAAGTCTGATTAAAAATTTTATTAAAACAATGCAAACACATCGTCCTTTGGCGGTTGCGAAGCCCCGATTACATATTCTATAAAATATTATAGGTATAAGGTCGTGTATGAAGGTGGAATTTGTATACATATTCATATTTATCAGCGTATAAATTTCATAAAATTTTTGATTCCTATGCCGTAATCAGAAATGGTAGAGGTAAGTTTTAGTGAAATTTTATTTGATTTTATTTTTTTTTTCAGTGCACATGATCTAAGCCCAGTCCATCCCTGCGTTGCATGGTGGACTGCTAGCTAACCTTATTAAACTTTTTATATTTTGTTGCATTTCACAATGCCATGTGCAACGCGTTGCATATTAAGTGCAATTACAGCGCCGATCAGAACCCACTGATAAACATTTAGTGTTAGAGCCACGCACACACATATTTATGCACGTACACAGTATGGCCAATAGAAGAAAAGCAATGGCAAAGTGAATTCCGTACGTACATACACACATATCTACATATGTGTTGGCTTAGAATTAGAACAACACATTTGCCTCCACTTTTATTGCATTTCACTTTGTTTTGTCATACTCTTTTCCACGAAGTTTTGTTTCTTATTTTGCCAATAGCTTTTTTATATATTTTCTCCATTTAAGGTTTGTACTAAAACTTCCCTAGTTGGGAAGCTCACACACACATACGTGTATATATGCATATGTAAATACTTGCAGTTTTGACTATTTAAATGAGTATGTGGCTATGGAGCTGCAAGTCGGCATAAAGGGATAACGGATACTTTCACACATGCATATCTACTTCGAGACAATCAAAAAAAAAAACAAAAAAAAATAAAAATGGAAAATAGAAATTTTGAACTTCTTCCACAACTCGCAGTTCTAAAGGGCTAAAGTTGGTTTCTGCTACAATATGAAAACCCACGGGGCTGATGGATTGTTAGTTGATTGTTAGATTTGTGCTCACGAGCTCCGTTGGTCACTAATTGAAATGCATCACGAGTTTTCTGGCTTACTACATTTTACCATATCCCCAACCCCTGTCCGCCACTTTGAGTTTGAGCAACTAACAATTTTCTGCAATAAAATTATTTTGCATATTGCTGCAGTTGCTTGACATTGAGGAAGACGATATTTGTGGTTGTGCTGAAGAGTGATGGCTTTTTGTATGTATGTGTATATATGTATGTACATGTGGCGGAATGGGTACCGTACCCGCTTGAGTAGGTTGGTAGGGCAAATATGCTGCGACTACATATGTATGTGCTTGTCTGTATATAAGTCTTTTTGACGTGTGGACAAGAAGGCCGTCTGTTCAACTAAAACTAAAATAAAGTGCGTGTAGAATTAGCTTTGGAACAAAACTCTTACTAAAGCAAGAAGACTCTCCTTAAGCCAAGACTGACATTGTTAAAGTTGGCAAGTGCAGAAAAGCGAAATTTGTCAGTTATTTATTATTAACAATAAATTCTTCAGAGATCATTTATTGTGAAACTGCATTTCACATTCATACCAATAATTTAGTTCCAGAAGTTATTATACTGATCTCTAGGTCTGCATTTAAATGCATTAAATGATCCAATATTACCTTACAGCTGTGACCAAACATTATTTATAACTGATCCGAAAATCCAACACTACTCTGCACCACAACATTATCACTGCTTTCCTGAAGCATATGCATAAAACAGACAACAGTGTCTCGTAACACTCAAATTATATTCTATATATTTATATACTAAAATATTATGTTCTTTTTCGCATGTGAAGGCTTCTCCCGATTAGCTCACTTACACCGAGCTTTATTTCCTAGGAGCAGTAGCTGCTTGACCTATAGGAATTTTCTTAACTGAAAAGATGAGGATAACTCAACGATTAACGAATTACGAATAAGAGGCTTAACAGTAGTCAGAGAGATGAGGTTCGTGACTTAAGTCTTCTGTTTGTTATATACTTGTTTCATTTACTCTGAAGCATATACATTAGTACATTACTTACATATTCATCAACTACACATGTTTTATCAATCTGATTTTCTTTGGTCTCTCCACGGCTGTTCCGAAAATCTTGGCCCGGTCGATGAACTTTGCAATGAAAACGAACTTACAAAACAGCGTACGTATGTCCGTGTACTGTGTAAAAGTAGAATATTACAATAAAAGTAACGTACTAAAGCAAAATATAAATAAGAGCCAGAATACTTTGGTCATTAAACGAATAATTTGGCTTAAAGAGCACACAAAACGAACTTAAGAAAAAATTTAAAATCATCAAGAGAGTGGTGAAAAGGTAAGAATGAAAGAAGCGTAAGCACACAAACGCACAAACGCACACTCGCACACTCACACACGCATGGAGTCACGCACAAAAAAGCTAACCAAAGTTATGGTCTGTCTATAAAGTAAAAGCAGCTTAAACTTTTGTATGTAAAGAACGATGAGACAAACATACGAAAATTTTACAAAAGTCAACGAACTTGCCGACAAAATAAATAATAAAATATAACAGAAAAGTAAAAAGTAATGTGTATGAGCATGTATATTTGTATGTGTGTGAAGTATGGTTGACGCCTGTGTATATGCATATAGATATACATAAATACATGCACTTTCAATATGTAAACTAATACGCGCCAATTTTTTTAGGCAGTTTATCCCTTTAGCAAAAATAGAGGATATCTTTTAACAAAAATTAATATACCAATATATAAGTAACTAAAAGCTCAGTTTCATCTTAAGTTAAGTCCAACTCAAATAGCAGAATAGCTTCTTAGAATTATTTCAAAATTTCTCCCTCATCTGGGTAATCAAGTTTGTTCTAAGATATATTCGCTCGACTAAGCTTAAAATAAAAATATAAATAATAAATCAATTTTGTTATTTTCGCTTAAGATATAACGACATTTCTAGGCACCCAGGGGCTTCCAGGAGAACGTTGCTTCTTATTTCTTAGTTATTGACCCAAAATCTCATATCTAAATATATATCTTTATACCAAGTCCGGCTGAAATATCTCAAAAGCTGAGAGACTAGACATTGCTAAATCAACTCAGCTCATCATTCTGATCAGATGGTTATAAATTTTGATGGATCTATTTCTTCTTCTTCTGGTACGTACGTACATACTTCGAACCAAAGTTAATACAACATTTCATGTACAAGAAGGGTGTAAAGAGTAATAATAATGAATAATGAAGAGTTTCTTTTTGTACTCCTGCTATCTTTCTGCTTTTGCCGCTACGCCTTTATCTCTGCTAATGTAAAACTTTGTCTAATGTGAAGCTAGAAAAGTTCATTGTAAGCTTGAGCAGAGTTCAAGGTTAGCAACATAACTCTTGGTTGTCGGTTGGATTACTCGCTTCTTGCCAGAAAAAGTTGGTAATTCGGCAACAACAACATCGTCAACTTTAACAGTCCAACAACACATTTTCAAAATATTACTCAAGCATTATTATATTCTTCAAATTCTATAGTCTCGGTAATTATAATATCTTTCTTTTCTTTCGATGATTAATTAGATTTTTTTTCGTGCTTAATGTCAAAAATTTAACTAGTTATAGACTTTGCTATTGTTTTTTTTTTTTTTTTTTTGTAATTTCTTTGGTAAATAATTATTGGATTGTTATAAAAAGTTGTTTTATTTCTTATTTGTAGTCATAAGGCGATAGCGATAGCCAAGTGTTTAGCAGTGCGTGTTAGCTCGATAATGTCATGTGATCAAGTCCTGGTCCAAACAAAACCAAAAATTATAGAATATTAACTTAAATAAAAAAATTTGGTTGCTTGTTTGTGTTTACGACATAAAGCAAGAGGCGGCTTAGAATAAATAGTAGAACCCTTCATTTGGTGCAAAGCAATCGTTTCAGCATTTACTAAGGACCAATTATATCTATTTACAATATATACTCGTAATACAAAGAAACAAATATCCATAACAAGAGAGAGTAGAAAGCAATCAACAGACAAAGAAAAGATTCTGATTTCGGTTCGACTACCATGACCTCGTGAAATAATATTGTTATTTTTAAAGCAAACTCAATGGGAAATCAATCAGTCTGTACAATAGTTAATACTGCTCTATTTTCGGAAGGTGAATTATTTATTTTTAAAAAATTTAATATCGAAACATCAAAGTGTGGTCCGTAAATAATCTCTTGGTTAAACAATGTCCAGAAGTCCATAAAAATATAAAAAATATATATTTTTTAGCTAATTAATCACATATTTACATGATGTGTTGCCCAAGGCCAGTATAGGTATAGTTAGACGGAAGAGAAGCGTATCTGGTGGTTAACTTTCATTTTGGGAAAATATCTTGAAACTGCAAGCAAAGGATACTAAAAATTAGATAAAATTTATTTTCCCAGCACCCTGGAAGCAATTGATCTGAGGACTGAATATGTTTTAAGAGACAATAATATATTCTAGGCATAAATTCTCTACTTTTCTTGGTTCATAAAATCTTTCCAAATTAAAGAGGAATTCTCTTGTTATTTTTTTAATTTAGATTTATTCGACTAAACGACTTGTGCAGGTAACAACAACAACTCCTATTTAAACACAACTAAAAAAAAATCAGCTTATAATTCTTCTTCCATTATGACCCCTATACTCTTAGTCGCCTGATTCACTATGATTATCGTCCTAGGGCTTTTTTATATTTGATTAAGAATTATCTAGTTCAGCAACTCTCAATCACCAAGCGCGTAGGAAGTTGGTTTCGATTCACTTACCGAAGGATTTGATCCCAGTTGTGAATTAATAAAGAATTACTTGCGATGAGTAGACTGTCAAAGTTCTTGCCTCACTCATATCATTCACAAAACAAATGCAGAGCAGAAAGCCTATCAAAGCTGCTGGTTGAAACGTTCCGTTCGTACATAACTTTATAAACGTAATACACATACATATCTACATCTACCTGCCACCTTCAAAGTCCAAATGGCCACCTCGTTTGCGTTAACTGCACCGATAAGAGCACACGAACCAAAAGTCAGTCAGCTAGTCAGTTGGTCAGTCAGCCAAATAGTCAATAAGCGAGTAAGAGCCAGCTTAATTTGCGGCCAACGAACTCTGCGCAGAGTTGAGCTCACATTTGTTCCATCTTCTCTACTTCACCAATTAACACTTTTTATTATTTATTCTTATTTGAAATTAATATTGCCCCCTTCTCCGTTTCGGCGCTAAGCTTACCAGTGGGTATGCTCGTACTTTCCAATGAAAGTGATTAAAGTTCTGAAAATAGTAGTCTAAATATTTCTTCAGTCATGGTCGAATCGCAGAATTGTTCTGATTTTTTTTTTATTATATTTCAAAAAGGAATTAGTAACGCAAACGAAAGTTGGCAAATACCAATAAATAAGGTGGAGTAAAGTATTTAAGATGATGTGTGGATGTAAAGAGATTCAGGAAAGGACAAAGGAAAACTGACACTAATAACAAAGTGCGTAGAAGCCTTTTTCATCGCAGAAAATTGAATGTAATCCCTGGGACTGCACGTTATGAAAGTGTTCAGGATGATGCCTGCTCTTTAATTAATTATAGACGAAGCTTACAATTTCTCCTTTCTGGATTTGGTTATCTTCTTGAGTACCAAAATTTGACTTTATGGAGAATAGGAGGAGAAAAGGAAGGAAGAAAGCAAATCCTCAACGACCTTCCCATAAGTCAAATGCCAATAAATTTTTTGGGCTGATCCAGCCGCTAAACACCAACAACGACACAGCAGCGCTGACAGCCATTGCTCAATTCTGGTAAAAAAAATTCGAGTTTCGGGAATCGGGATTCGGGAATGATCGTCGTCTATACACAAATGTATAAACGAGAGTGTGGCGAAACGGGGATTACGACGGTTGGGCATTATGGATGCCAACCAGCCAATCAGAATTCTATGATTTTGTAATTTTACGCTCTTATGCTCGATTTGGGTTTCCTAGTCGTTGTGAGTGGCAGATTGGAAGCAGTTTGTATGTCTGTATGTATGTGCCACTGTCATAATATCTTAGAAGCCAAATGAAAACACATACACACATACTAGAACATTTGCTCATGCCCATATCTGCGTGCAAGTGTGCGTGTGAGTGTGGAATAGAACCTTTCTGCCTTTGAGTGGGATTTTCAATCGACCGTGACAAGCTCAGCTCAACACAGACTCAGCCATGTAAGCGAATGAATATAGAAAACCGCCGATTGCCAACTGGTTGTTGTTGCTCTTACTATGTTTATTCTAAACCACCTGTGGCGTTTCGGAGAGAGCGTGTAGTGAGTGTGTTTTATAAACGAGTGTTCTTGGGAGAATTTCTCTTTCACCTCGGCTACGGTCTTTCGTTTAGTGTAGGCTCGGATGAGCCAACAGGTAAGTAAAAGGCAATCAAAAGAGATAAGTAATAATTCCTTATTGCTGTTGTTGGTTTTGTTGATGTTGTTGGAGTTGCTGGTGAGAGTCCAAAGCGGAGCTTGGCTCAAGTGTTGAGCTCAGCAGCGTGAGGTGATTGCTGTTGGATGATGAATTGCTGTTGCTGCTTTCATTGAGTAACGACCACTGTAACGAAGTTTTCCTCTTGGCTGGGGTAAGCTCAGCCTTGCCAAGGGTTTGCTAAAGTAAAATGCGCTGGGTACGTTACAACAAATTTATTAGTTTAACAATCTCTATCTACACGGTTTCTAATACGTTACTCGCTATTTCTATGACAAGTAAGTAAGTGTTCGTGAGGTATAAACCCTCAGGTACACTACGTTTGCTGGTGGTGTTGAACCCACGAGCAAGTATGCTTAATAATAACACAAATAGTACTTCTTTCGTATGGCGCTGTGGAGGTATAAACCCTCTAACAGCCCTCGTTCCAGTGAGGTATAAACCCTCAGTAGAATATAAATAAATGCTCGTGAGGTATATAGACCCTCAGGTGCACTACGTTTGCCGGTGGTATTGATCCCACGGGCAAGTATACCTAACGACAACACAAAGGCTACTCAATTTCCTTTGCGTTTTCCTCGCCTTTTATACTCTTCTGCACGCAGGCAGAATGTCATTTTATAATAACAATTCATTACTGCGTACAGTTTCTCACTTATTCTATGTGTACGTATGTATGTGCATTCATGTTCGAACATGCTTATAGGCTTCAGCGCTTCAACAATTTAAGTATGTAAATATATATATATATATGTAATATTTAGTTAATGTATAATAATTCAATGTATATATATAAATTCAGTGCATGAATATAAAAAATGTATATAAAAAAGTATTGTTGTGAGGTCTCCGAAAGCCTCGGATTTTGGGGTCCTTACACCCTCCCCTCACTTCCCGCTGCGAGACTTATGGTCACCAGGCCAGTCCGTGTGATCCTCACGCGGTAGTAATTGCCTTCGACGTGCCGCTTGATATATCGAGTTCTCCTCGTCGCTTCGCTGGCTGCTCATCCTGACTCTCTGACAAGATTGTTGGTGCCATCTCTGCTGCTTGCTTTTACTCCTTACTTCGTTTTTCGCGTTTGGCTTAGCGCTCGCATACCTTGCTAGCATAATTTGTTTATCGCTCGTTTCAGTTGTTAACACACTTCATGTGAGTTTGGTCGCGGCGGCGGCTTTTATTTTGATTTGTCATTGCTTGACCAACTGTGCTTTTCCTGTATATGCTTTGATACAAATTTCTCCTTCGAATTTTGCAGGAGTATTTCGGTTATTATTATTATTTTGTGTGTATATATTTATTTATAATTTTTTTTTTTCTGTGCGTTGTGTATATATAATTATTATTATTATTATTTTTGCGTCTATGTGTTTTTGCTTGTATATTTTCACTTTGCATATATTTTAGTTTATGTATTGTATATATGTATATTATGTATATTTTTGTTTTTCCACTAATATGTACATATATATATTCACTTCATTGCATGTATGTATGTATGTATATTATATATTTTTTTTCTCTCACTTAGTTATATGTATGTACATTTGTATATATGTATGTTCATTCGTTTACCGCTGGCTCTGCTGTTGATGGGTGCTGCCACCTTCATACAGTATGTGACTTAAGGTACGTCCATATCAAACTTTTTTTTTTTTTTCACTTGAATTTTTTTTTTTTTTTTTTGTTTTTTTTTTTTTTTGTGTTTGCTTCTTAACACTACGACTCCCTTTTATGTCTTTTTTAGGGTGCGTCCATATCAAACTTTTTTCACTCTTAATTTTTTTTTTTTTTTTTTTTTTTTTTTTTTTTGGCTTCTTGACACTACGACTCCCTTTTATGTCCATGTTAGGGTGCGTCCATATCAAACTTTTTTCACTCTTAAATTTTTTTTTTTTTTTTTTTTTTGTTTTGGTTTCTTATCACTATGCTGTCTTTTTTTTTTCACTAAATTTTTTTTTCCAATATGTTTTTTTTTTCTAATAATTTTTTTTTTTTCTAATAATTTTTTTTTTTTTTTTTTTTTTTTTTTTTTTTTTTTTTGCTGTTTCTTGATACTATGATGTCCTTTACTTCATTACTTTTTTTTCACTAATTTTTTTTTTTTTTTTTTTTTTTTTTTTTTGTTTTGGAAATGTTTTTCCATCACCGTGGTAGTTTTCCTCTTCCTCTAACACTGTGCCCAACTGTTCCTCTTGTGGTTGCCTTGATAGCGCGTCTGCTACGACGTTCAGCTTCCCCTTCCTGTACTGCACTTCGAACGAATATTGTTGGAGCTCTAGTGCCCATCTCGCTATCCGACCTGTTGGACTCTCGATTGCGTTGAGCCACTTCAACGCCAGGTGGTCGGTAATCACTGTGAATTGATACCCTTCAAGATACGGTCTCATTTTCCTTATTGCCCATACTATCGCTAAACACTCCTTCTCCGTTGGTGAGTAGTTCATTTCGGCTTTATTCAGCCGCCGACTCGCATATGCTATTACTCGCTCGCTACCCTCTAACTCTTGTGTTAGAACTGCTCCGAGCCCGAAATCACTCGCGTCGGTCTGCAACGTAAATCTCTTTGTGAAGTCCGGGCACGCCAATACCGGTGCTTGTGTGAGGGCGTCTTTCAGGGCTTCGAATGCTGACTGTTGTTTTTCGGACCACTCCCACTTTTTGCCTTTCTTCAACATTGATGTGAGCGGATGCGAAACTTGTGAAAAGTCGTGGACGAATCTTCGATACCATGATGCCACTCCCAGGAATCGTCTGAGCTCTCGTAGATTTGTTGGAGGTGTGAGCTCTCTAATGGCCGCTACCTTATCTGGGTCTGTATGGATGCCCTTCTCGCTGACTACGTGGCCTAAATACTTCAGCTTCTTCTTAAAAAACTCGCACTTCTCGGGGTTGATGCGGAGGTTAGCTTTTCTTAGCCGCTGGAATACTTCTTTGAGGTGCTTCACGTGATCTTCTAGCGTTGTACTCGTGACTATGATGTCGTCTAGGTAGGCAAATGCGTGCGGTTCTAGTTCTGGGCCGATAACTCTATCAAGTGCCCTCTGGAACGTCGCTGGTGCGGAGTGTAGGCCGAAAGGCATTACCTTCCATTGGAACAAGCCACGTCCGGGTACTGTGAATGCCGTGTACTGTTTGCTGTCCTCCTCCATGGGGATCTGCCAATAACCATTCTTCAAGTCCAGACTGCTGATGAATCTAGCGCTTCTGAGCCGATCGAGTATATGCTGGATGCGCGGCAACGGGTATGCGTCTGGAACGGATTTGACATTCAATTGGCGGTAGTCGACGCAGAGTCTCCACTTTCCGTTTTTCTTCTTTGCTAATACTATTGGTGCACTGTGCGGACTATGGGATGGTTCAATGTAGCTCTTCTCAAGTAGTTCGTCGATTTCTTTGTTGATGACCTCTTGCATCTTTGGGTTCTTGGGGAAGTACCTCTGCTTTATTGGTCGATCGTCTCGCATGATTATTTTATGTGTGGCGACATTGGACGGTCCTGACATCTCCTCAAATTGTTTCAACTCACTTTGCAGGAACTCACTCACTTTCTTATCCGCTGGGTTGCCTGCTTGTAGTGTGGTTTGGTTTGGGCCTTCTGAGGCCGGGTACTCCTTCGCTCCCTTCTCAACTATGGCGGTGCACGTGATTATCTCGTCTTCTCCCTTGTCTACCCTTAATCTTAGTGACTCTCCGCCGCATCTCAACTCTGTGTTGGCCTTCGTGAGGTAGTCCGTCCCGAGTACCATTTCATCGACCAGGCCTGGTAGAACAAGTAACTCGCTGTGATGTACTTCGTTCCCCAACTTCACTTCTGCTTCTACTGCTTCCTCGACGTCCTTGCGCCTTCCATCTCCCATTACCACTCGTGTCTTTACGGGTTTCGTTCTTTCCGTACCCAATCTCTTCACCACTTCTTCACTCACGAAACTCCTCGTTGCTCCTGTATCTATTGCCGCTACTATGTTTTCGCCGTTCATGGTCACATTGGCCAGGATCCGGCCTTGTGTCTGGTTTAGTGCTGCTGCTGTTCTCGAGGTAGTGATGTGGACCCCACCCCTCGATACTGATGAGGCCCCTGGTCGTTTCCCTGTAGATCTGGGCAGCAATTTCGGGTGTGTATTCCACAACGTCCACACTTCCAACAAAACTCGATTTTTGGACTGCGACAGCCGTGGGCGAAATGTCCGACTCCACCGCATCGTCTGCATGCGTTTCGGGGGTCTACGTATCTCCCTTGCTGATTTGGTTGGCTCTCTGCTCTCCTTGGTGTGTTGGGATTTCGGTCTTCACGTAATTGCTGGTAGCGCTCTGCTCTGTCTGCTCGATCTGGTCTTGTAGCGCCCTCAAACCTCCTTGGTTGTTCCCGCTTTTCGCTGCTGTGTGGGTACCTATAGCTCTCACCGTTCACGTGCATAGACTGGTACCGCTCTTCCGGTCGTCGAGGTACAAATGGTCGCGCTGCGGCTCTTAATGGCTCTCTCTCGGGGGGAAGGTTTTCGAAGTCTTCTACCAAGTCCACTAACTCTTCCAGACTCTTGAACTCACTCCGTTTAACGTAAAGTTGATACTCTCTGCGCGAATTTCGATAAATACGGCTTAGTTTCTCTTCGCCTGTGTAGTTCGCGTGCCGCATAAGCCCTTGTAGTACCAGGACGTAATCTTTAAACCGCTCACCCGGTCGTTGGACGCGTCGGCGTATCTCGTCGTCCAGTTGTTCAAAGTACCGCGAGCTCAGAAAGAACTTCAGGAAATCTTTTTTAAACTCGTCCCATTCCTGCCAGTGCCGATTGTTATTCCGGAACCACACTAGAGCTTTCTCCTTGAGTAGCTCTGGTAACGCTCGTGGGATTGAGTTACGGTTTAAGCCGTAACCGTCCGCTAATTCCTCTATCCGTTCGATAAATCCTAAGGGATCTTTACCGCCGTCGTAGCGGAATCCCCATTTCCGCACCCTGTCCATAATGCTCGCATAAGATGGTGTCGCAGGTACGTACGCTTGCTCTTCTTCGTGAAGCATGCCGTGAGCTCCCTCATAAAACACGTCTGATGATGGGACGCCTTCTCTTGGTGTCGCTGGATTTATGGTGATATATGGCCGAGTATGTCGGAGGGCCAACTCCGTCAAGCGTCTTTGCACGCCTTCTCCTTCACCCTGATTCTGGATGAAGCTCGCAAAGCGTTTGCGCAGCTCCTCCACTGTTCCGTAGTTCTCGAACCCAAATTCTTCTGCGTATCTCAATAGTTCCTCTCGATTGAGGTAGTACACCCATGTCACTTTGACCATGGCTACTTCGTTATCTCGTTCTTCTTACTTTAGAGTCCCTGCTCGGGCGCCAGTTGTAACGAAGTTTTCCTCTTGGCTGGGGTAAGCTCAGCCTTGCCAAGGGTTTGCTAAAGTAAAATGCGCTGGGTACGTTACAACAAATTTATTAGTTTAACAATCTCTATCTACACGGTTTCTAATACGTTACTCGCTATTTCTATGACAAGTAAGTAAGTGTTCGTGAGGTATAAACCCTCAGGTACACTACGTTTGCTGGTGGTGTTGAACCCACGAGCAAGTATGCTTAATAATAACACAAATAGTACTTCTTTCGTATGGCGCTGTGGAGGTATAAACCCTCTAACAGCCCTCGTTCCAGTGAGGTATAAACCCTCAGTAGAATATAAATAAATGCTCGTGAGGTATATAGACCCTCAGGTGCACTACGTTTGCCGGTGGTATTGATCCCACGGGCAAGTATACCTAACGACAACACAAAGGCTACTCAATTTCCTTTGCGTTTTCCTCGCCTTTTATACTCTTCTGCACGCAGGCAGAATGTCATTTTATAATAACAATTCATTACTGCGTACAGTTTCTCACTTATTCTATGTGTACGTATGTATGTGCATTCATGTTCGAACATGCTTATAGGCTTCAGCGCTTCAACAATTTAAGTATGTAAATATATATATATATATGTAATATTTAGTTAATGTATAATAATTCAATGTATATATATAAATTCAGTGCATGAATATAAAAAATGTATATAAAAAAGTATTGTTGTGAGGTCTCCGAAAGCCTCGGATTTTGGGGTCCTTACACCACTTAGAATACCTTAAACTGATTGGGTTTGAGCGAGCGAATGGAGCGCTACACACATACATACAAACACAAACTTATCTCTTGCCACCGCCACTGTCATCGCCGATATACGAGTCTTATGAGTATCAGAATTTTCTTTGTGCACACATGACAACTCCTAATTAAAGGTGAGAGCATGCGTGTGTCTGTGTGCTTTCGAACTGTAAGCGGGAAGTATTTGTTGCTCGGTGAGCGCGTAAAAATTTAACTATCTACGTGTATTTACGATTACAGGCCGAGCGACTGACTTCCAGAGGCAATGCTAGAGGCGTTCAGCTCAAAAAATTCTACTCGATTTTGAGCTCAGCTTTGTCGTCATACTAACGTACTAACTATCTGTCTGCCTTTCTAGCAGATTGTGTGAGTGTTTGTGTTTGTGTTTGTGTATGTGTTTGTATTCGTGTTTCATTCTGAGCGATTTTTTCGATGGCTCACAAGTGTGCCCATGACATTGATGTGGCGTTGCGACTCATCCGTGATTCAGTTTTCCGCAAGCAACAATACGATCGAGACACGGTTTCGTAAGCACTTTCTGGATGTGAGACTTTTACATATCCACACACATATGCGCTAGCTAACCAACGGTGTAAGCCAGTCTAACAGCTAAATCACATACACTACATACGTACTTAGCAAAGAATACTGGCTATGCGGTTTTGTTGTGGAATAGAAATAACAAGAAGAAGAAGCAAAAGAATAAGAAGACAACAAATCGGTCTAGAGGTGAAAGAAAAGTGTTGATGGCAATAAGCAGCTTAGTTTGGTTAGAATAGTTGCTTGGAAAGGTTGGAAGAATTGGAAAGAGAATGAATGCAAATAAACAAATTCGAAAATGTGACAACAAATAAACATATTAAACTAAACCAAAGGCGTGAATAACAAAAATTCTCAACACCAGCAGTGAAAATGTAATTAGTGAACTTGTGTTTTGAATTACGAAAAAAGCATTTTGGAAAAACAGTGCAAATATTTACAAATTGGCAAAAGAAATTATATGTAAAAGTGGCGGAACAAACATGAGTTGTGAAGTCTAAAGAAAATATAAAAAGTCTAAGTAAAAAGAAGCCAGAAGGAGAAGAGAAAATAAAAATTGCATTGAAGGTTAAAACAAATAGCAATTTGCTAATTATAATTTAGAAAAATAGTTAATAATTGTTAACCCATAAGACTGCATTTATTGGATTAAACGCATAAGTTAAGCAGCATTTAAGTGCAAAATAAAATAATTTGTAAATAAATAAAAAAAAAAGTATTTCAACAATATTGAACCTAATAATTAGAATAAGGTGAATATATGGTATAAAAGCAATAACTATTAAAAGACTAATTTTTAAACAAAACATACACGTGTATGCAAGTTATAAGATTGTGTGAGAAAAGTAATTAACAATAATTTGTTTTTGTGTTAGATAAAATTAGATTATCCAATCAGTGTTAGTGTAAAAACTAATTAAATACAACAACAACTCGGAATACTATGCAAAACAAATGGAAGAACTCAACTACAACAACAAAGGTGCCACACATTGAAACGCTGGAAACCACACACACACAAACATAAATATAAAAATTTATACACTGCTTCATGTTGATTGCTGCCGTTTAATTGCTGACTGATATAATTGGAGTATACACACATACAGACAGACAAGTGGATTAGAAGTTGGATTTCAAATGCGGTTTATGAAGAAGGTTACGATGTCCAACCATGTTGATGAATGGTAAGTAAGCAAAATTATTAAAAAAACAAACAAAAAAAAAAACAAACAAAGTGTAGGAAAAAATTTACTAAGATTACAAAAAAAAGAACTAACACTTTTAAAATTTATTTCAAATCTGTTGTTAGGAAAGTTAAGTATTTTGAAAACCATAATCATATGTCCTAGAAGATACAACTTCATACTAAAGATTTGAAAAAGATCATGAAAATTAATAAAAAAGTTAAGCGAATAGTAGCAAAAAATAATACAAAAATTATCAAATTTATAATTTTCATTTTTGTAAATGAAAAATTCTGGTTAAATATTGAACTTAACCCTGATTCAAAACAATTAAATTGATAGACAATTTAATTTCAACCTTTGTAAGTGTTTTTTCAAAACTGATCTGTTCCCGTTATCATGTTTTAAAATTTTTAAAATGTTTGCTTCCAGAATGTTCCGTTACACGTTAGGGGAGAGTAAGCTTTATCTGCTCAAAGAGCAAAGAGAATGAAAGAGCGTGAGATGAATTGAGTCCAATTTTACAGAAAAATTAATTTTAATAAAAATAAAAAAGCAGAAATTAATAATTGGTTTAACTTCTTAAAAAAATTAGTTTTTTTTATTGCATGCAACAAAATATTGATGCACTTTATTTTCAGTGGCAACCAGTAATTTCGAATGAAGTTTTCATTTTTAGCACATTTTTTTTAATTGTAATTCTATGTCTTATCCATTATTTATTTTATGCTTAAAATACCATTTCTGACTGTGTGTTTCACCTCCTTGCTCCGCACTTAGCTGCCGTCATGCTATGCATTTCTCGCGTAAGGGATTATGCTATCCCGTGTGGCAAATTTCTCAGCAGCTATCCATAAATACCTATATGAGTATATTGAAATATGTGTGATTGTTTTAAATAAGACTAATTTTTTTCTAAGAAAGTTTGAAGTGAGTTTGATTTCAAAACAGAGTCTATGTTGACGGAATTAGCAAGTATATTAGATAAATAAATTAAAATAGAATTATATGTTTATTTGTATGAAAATACCAATTTGTGAACAATCAAACCCTATAATGCATGAGAAGTAAAAGTTATTATTTGAATTGCAACCTGCTATTTTTTAAGTTAGCTTAAACTTTGTTCAAAATAATTAAAAAATCTGTAAACTAACTTCCATAACGAGAAAAAAAACTTTATTTGCCTTCCTGAAACCCAACAACAACAAAGCAACACCATATGAGCTCATCATTAAAACGAAACGTAAAAAAAGGCGTTAAAAACATCTAAGAAATTGAAATTTAATATCAACAAAAAGTGTAAATTGTTGAAAAGTCTAAACGCAAAGCGAACGTCAGCAGTGAAACAATGAAGGAAATGCTATTTATATGCTCACATACTTACTAGCCACTTTCAAAACTTTATGTCTTTAACACTGTTGAAAATAAAAGTGACTTTTTACAAACTGCTGTCAGCTTAGCTATTAAATTATTAATTACCAAGAGCTTAGCGACACGTACATAATAAAAATACTTGACTGGTGGTATTATGTAACATGACGAAGTTAAAAGAATGACAACTTAGAAGACAGCTTATGCAAAAAGGTTTACAAAAATTCATTTCCTAGATGTAAAACAGGTAATGCCAATCAGAAAGAGGGGTATACTAGAACCTAAAGCTGTTCTTAAAAAAAGTAAATATAATGAACAATACATGGTTACATACGTGTACATGGTTACACTTGGTCTGCCGCCCAAAACAAAAGACTTAAGCCACGAACTCCGAAACAGCACGTGAAAAAGCTTGACTTGAACAAATTTAAAACCATTGGCGGCTCTTAGAAACAAAGCCAGCACATTAATTTAATTTTTCATTAAGCAATCTTATAAAAATAAATTTGAAGCCACTTACTGATTGATAACTCTTTAATAAAAAATTATATCTTAATCATGTAAACAACTAGTTTTTTAATATTTATATAAATTGAAGCCCTTTCTTCTTCAATAAAATAGATGCTGGAAACGAATTTTTTTATTTATTTATTTTTAATCTTATGTCTATTCAAGTCCTCATATCTTTTTCACTATGTTTTAAAAGGTTTAATGCTAGAACCTCGCTGTTGTGCTTCATCTTTTGCAAACTGTTCACATTGCTGTTGCCGACTACTTACGAGTATAAGCCTAATCGTAATGATTGATTGTTATGGTAATCATCCAAACACATTCGCTTTTGTTCTGGCATTTGCTTGTTTCTTACTTCATTATAATGTGTTAACATCTTCATTAGTTATACTTTTTTATTCTGAATTTTTAAACTGCTAAGTCAAATAAATGCTGTAAAAAATTGTAAAAAAATTACAAATTCTTAAAAAAAAAAATAATATTAGAAAAATTTCGTTGACCACTAATGCAATAACTATTTAAAAAAAAAATCAAACCACCAAAATAACCACTCGAAATACCCAAAAAAATTAAATAAATAGTAAGGCAATATAAATAATAAGGTATTTAAAAGAAAAAAAAATGCATAAAATACCACCGAAATTCTTAAAAGCCTCCTCTAAATAATTGCTGGCATTCCTTTGAAAACAATTAGTCACCAATGACCCATTTATATATTTATAATATTTTACTTAATGCAATTAAATTTCAAAAATCACTGATTTCCTATTAATTTTATGTTTGTTTTTATTTATTATGCATTTATTTGTTTGTATTTTTGCTTGCTATTGAGCCAGCAAAACATTGTTGTTGCTCGACGTCTCGAATATGGTGATTACCGCACAAACCAGTTATCGGTGGCAAACAAAGCAATGTATATACATATATATAATATAAATATACTTACATACATATAAACACTTCTTGCTTTATACTAAATAACATCGGCAAGTCATTAAATAAATAAAATTGTAGGCGAAAACAAAATAATGACACAAGCAAGGAAGAAAATGGGAACTCAATAATAAAAAAATTATTAGCTGAAATTAATAACAATTTAAAATATAATTTTAAAATAGAAATCAAGTAATAAAAACCCTCTAAAAATGTAAAAACTAACTGCTATTTATTGTACTTCAACTCAAAGTACCTGCAGACACGAGTAAATATAAAAATATTGAATTCAAGTCAGCATGTTCCCTCGACATTAGAAAATAGCCCACCCTAATGTATGTGTGTCTTTGAAAAGCGTTTGAAAACCTTGACTTTGACTTTGAATGACTCTAAAGTAAACGTGACGGATAATAAGTAAACACACAGACGCACACACAACACACACACACACAGCTGCACTGATGATTTCAAACACACACAAGACGGAGACTGTGACTTAGGCAGTCACCGGGTGATGCATAGGTTAAGAGCGTTAAAACGTAGTAGAAAAACATTGTATGATGTAAAGCTCTCTTCAGTGGGGCCAAAACAAAGCTTATAAATTGTTAAACCAAAAAAGCGAGAAATATCTATGTGAAAGAAAATTGTCATTGTATTAGCGCAAATCGATATGTGAGTGAATTTACTTATGCAAATAAGCCCATTATGAATTTTGCGAGAAATAATGAAACTGAAAACGAAAAATACATGCAACACTTTTCACAGCAGTACAGAGCTCTTATTAACATATGGAAGATTACGATTAAAGATTATATTGAATTCAAAACTATTGCAGTAAGAAATTACTTTTTTACGCAATTGGATTATGAATTTCATTTTCAATTTCAAGCTCGTTTTAATGGGAGTTAAGCTTGAAGCCCACTTCCAGGCTTGCTTTAGAACATTCCTAATACATTCTAATATATCAAATTTGCTTTTATTTTTGTTAAATATTCACCTTACTTATTTACAGTTATTTGAAAATTAAATTTTTGCAACAACTTGCCAATCAAGTTACACAATTTACATATGTAAACAGAAATATGGCGTTGTAGAAACAGCAGATTAGCTTTGGAACAGAAATAATAAATTAATACGCAATTTCTCGTAAACACTGTGACAAGAAATATTTTAAAACATTTTTCATTTTTCTAAATTCACGCGCGCACACATTCACTCACCTGGACATACAGTTAAACTCAATTCGATTAATTATACAATATAAATGAAGTCAACGGAAGTGTGCGTTTCGCCAACCATATACGATATCTATGTGCGTGTGTATGTGTATTGAAATCTTCACATCCATTTACAATATAGAGAATATTAAAAGCAAAACAAAAAGGTTAAAAAGTAGGTGCTGGTGCCTTTGCTAGTCATTACGAATATTGTTATTTTTGTTGTTCTTATTGCTTTTATACCGCCGCTGTTTCTGCTGCTCTTGTTACATATATTCTTATTCATCACTGCTTTTTCAGCTGGAGTGTGATTAAGTCAAACACTCAAAAGATAACAATAAACACAACGGAGTGGACATAGAACTGCCTATATGCAGGTGTGTGAACTAAGTTCATTGACTTTTCAAACATTTTTAGAGTCGACTGGCTTGGTTCATTACCAGCGATTTTGAGACTTCTGTTTTGCTCATTTCTGCGCTTCTAAGTTCTGTCATGCTCTCTGGTTTGACTAAAAAAATAATAATTCTTATTCCGACAGCACGCGCCTTCTTAGAAGACTATATAAACCTTCCTGTGGTATAATATGTATTAGGATCTCCTAACTTATTCTATTTTATTTTATTTTTATTTTTGTTTCATTATTTTAATCTTTTTTTCGTATTAATATTAGTTAACCTTCCTTATTTTATTTTTTCTTTCTTTATTTTCTTTTATTTTTTCGATATCTTATTTATTCAAGATTAATTTAAATTAATTTAATTTAGTTTATTTCATTTGTTTTATTATTATTATAATTATTTTTTATTTGATTTGATTTTATTGTGTTTATATATAAATAATTTTTCAACTAAAGTACTATTTAGTTTTCTCGAGAAATCATTTTTCCTCTCAATCTAACCAGCATCTGTGCAATAGCGCCGCAAAAACAAATTATCTACAAAACTATTTCTCACATGTGCAACTATTAATGCTGTCATTTATATCATTTTTCCTACCATACATATATACACACATATATACACATTGTGGTAATCAAAAAATTCCTACGCCTAAGTACACTGCGAACTAATACTGGGCGCTGACTGAGCTTCCTCTCACGCCAGGCAAATGCTCTGCAAGGAAAGACTTAAGCAACAAACTTGTTCTTGATGCCCGGCGACGGTTTTCCTCCGTTTGAAAGTTTATTTTCCACTCCGTTGCTTAGTTTATTTTTCTGTTTTTGTCAGTAATCACATCAACAATTGAGGTTTTATTGCAATTATCGAAACGTAAATTGCACATTTTAGTAACTAATAAGCGAATGCAAGTGACGGGCATTTAGAACAAAAGAAGAAAAAATAAAGTAACAACCAAATCCACATAATTATGTAATGAAAGCGAACAGCACTAAAACAACAACAATGAGGAATTACTTATGCCCGCAATAATGTTATAATGGTTACCAGCAGGCCGAAGCTCATTGGCTGGGCATCCTTGCAGCATGCACTGCATTAATAAGTAAGTATTTGCTTTCTAGACCTCTTTCACGTGTTTGCCGTTCATTCACATTTCAAACAGAGTGCATTTACCCCAAGTAAACAAACCATCACCAGAACTATCGCCAACCGAAGCCGAAGTCGCTGCACTTGGAGAGGCATGTCGCTGGTCAAGTGATGCCACGAAGCCTTTGTCATGCTGCAGTACAAAGTGAAAAAAACATCCATGTGTGTTTGTGCGAGTACAGCAAGTGGTAACGATGCCGAAAATTTGCTGTCGATCTTCACCGCTGCTACCTTGCCACTTGAAGCAAAAATGTGGCATTCTTGCGTTTGTATTGTACTTAGGTTGCAGCAGCAGCAGCGGCAGCAGCACAACTAACAACAACAATGAAGTTTATGCCCTTCATTGGTTTTGTTTTTGTTGCTGTTTTTTATTGTTGATTTGCGGCAATAAGTTTTCGTTTTCGTTTGAAATGTGCCACACCATGAACAAAATTGTTGCACGTTGCCAGCAAAGAGCCTCAACAGTTGCATATGCACAAATACATACATACGTACATACGTGCATACACATATACAAAAGATCAACGAACGAACGACAACAAGCGTTGAAATGAAATGAAAAGCCACAACAAACACGAATAAAACAACAGCAACAACAACAACAACAACAACAAAGAGCAGCCAAAGTGCATTGCACCGGCGCAACCAACAGGAATTAGAAGGAACCGGCAACAGCAATAACAACAATTCTACAAACATGACAGCAAAAAGTGAATCTTATGAGAAGGTCTTCGCTACCTTTAACTCACTTTTTTCAACATTTCCCCTTCTACTATTTTCAATGCAGTTGTTGGCCTTTTAAGTCTTCTGCTGCTGCTGCTGCTTCTTCCACGTTTGAAACGGCCACTTGTTGAACGCATTCACTATGCACAGACATTCATACCTATAGGTATGCGTGTATATATGCAACATCTGCCAGTTGCCAGCCAACGCTTTCGTTACAAATAAATTTGTCTATTTATATTTATATACGTATATCTGCCTGTCTAGTTGTATGTGCAGCCAATTGCCAAGACCCAATCGGCAAGACACTTTCCAGCTAACAACAAAAGCGACTGGTATCTTGATCGTCTTGTTTCACTGTTGCTGTAATTGTTGCACGTGCATGCCTGCATGCATCACTGCCTTCTATTTTCCAGCATTTGTTGCGCCTAACATTAGAGATAAATAAGAAGATGGCAACACGAAAATGAAACCAGTTCAAAGGCTGTGAGGCAACTGCCAACTATCGGCTAGCAACCAGCCAGCCATTCAGCCAGCCAGCCAGCCAGCGAGCCATCCTGCCACATGCAACACCACAAATACCCGATCAGTAGGCACGAAAGTTGTTAGTTAGACCAGTAGAAATAGGCGGTGTGGCAGACATGTCGCTAGTGGCAGGCGGGAAGGCCTGCCATCGCCTCTTTGCCGCAGATACCTTGCCAGCAATGCCATTTGCAGCCAGTCACTAGTATGTGGACTCTTTTCCCTGCCACAGTTGTGGTTAGAGAGGCATTAGCAGCAAATAAAACGCTGCGGCGGTTTAATGAAGGAGTGTACACATGTATGAGTGTGTGTATGGGAGTTAGAATTGGAATTGAGGGAAAGAGTGGCGGGCTGCTTTAGAATCACTTGCCGTGAAAAGGGCATTCAACTGCTTATTTTACACCAACACACACACACACACACACGTGCCCGATTTGTAGAGTACGAAGAAGAGCGCTTTTAACTGACTAGGTGCCCGGCTATTTATGTTCATAGTATATATTAGTGTTCGCGGGGTTGTTGAGTGGCGAAATAGAAGCACTCAGGGTGAAGGGGCATTGCGGAAAAGCCCGAGACTAACTGAAAAAACTTAATGAAGAAGAAAAAGTAATACAAAATGGATGTTATTTACTTAAGTTAGTTTGTTAAATCAGTATTATGCATTTGACAATTACGAGCCAAGTTTTCTATATATTGAATTCTTCAAATCTTCAAGACCTTTTTGGTGATGCATGAAAAGTATTGGGTGCATTATAGAATAAACTCAAAATTATTAATTCAAACCAAAATTTATTCCTCACCAATAAATCTTCTGGTCTCATGTACCTATAATGGCTTACATAAAGGCTTGCGCAATGGCTGAGTTTGCTTAAATTTAATTAGGTTTAATTTTGATAAAATTTTTTTCAAGCCATTCACTATTTTTTCTTCTTTTTCTTGTTTTCAGTGACCTTGGCAACTAGTATTCATTTGTAAAAGAAGAATATAAATAAATTATTTCTAGAAAATATATTATGCAATATGTAAATTGTTTGTTTGTTTAAAATACATTAAGACAACTAACTAATATATTACACATAGAGGATGCCAACAAAAAATATAAAGTCTTAGCTTAGCCTTAAAGGTTACATTAAATGCATAAAAGTTTCCAATAATATTTTTCCGGAACTCAATTTAAATATTAAAAGAAATAGTTATTTAATTATATTAAACAAATTCCAATAAACATTTTTTTAAGAAACTTCCAATTTTTGATGGTAATAGTTTATAGTCGTCGGTTTATGTTTTAGCACTGTTATAATTTTGGTTATAAATGATAGATTAATAGTACCAGAATTGCTTTGAAACACATAATTTAACATTTAGTTTTGTTTAACTATCTCAATATGTGAATAATTTCATAGTTCACTCAATAAAGCACGAAAAAAGTCATGTTAATTTGGCAATGGAACAGCTCCCTCTAATAAATTATCAAGAAATTACTATTTGGAAGAAAAATTAAAATGTAAAATATAGCTAAAGAATTTTTTATTTTAATTTTGTAAAATTTTTTAATATTATCAGCTTTTAATAATATTTTATGTATTATGCAAAAAACATTCTATCACCGGTACCAGCGAGATAAAATTGAAATGTATGACACACTCGTACATATGTACATGTATATACATAACAAGCAGCACCACCATATAATCAAATAATTACCGCTATGTTTGTTTGCAACACATTTGCCTATTGTTATTTAACTAATGATATACGATAACATTTTTAAAACACACACACACATACACACACAATTAATTCTTTTAATTCTCCACAATGCATTGCTTACCCTAAACCTGACACCGTCAAATACCGTCATCGTCATTGCCACACGTACATACACACACACACACTTATGCACTTACACCATTAAATGACATACAACATTTTCTCATTCCGTTTCCCCCAATATTATTTTACAATCATTTGTTGTTATTGTTTTGCTTATATTCATTTTTTTATTTGCCCTCTTCATTCACGTCTTTCTTCTTGTTCTTTTTGTTGCATTTGCCTATTTGATAATTATTTTATACATTGTTGAAATTCAATATTATTTTCAACAACAGCGGTGGTGGCATAGCAGCAAACACCTTACGGTACAATTCACACACATGCACAAGACCCTCGAGATAAACAGAAATACTCGTAAATACCAGAAGAAAAACATGAAAGCAATACAAGTGTGTATAAAGCATTTGGCTAGGTGCGTTTCTATGTATGTATGTATGTATGTATATGTAACAGGTACTTTAAAACGGCCAATGACCTCTATTACACAGTACGCTTCAGTCCCACTGGGCCAACTAAAATGTTATGGCCAGTTTTGAGTGTGTGTGTGGTGTGAAGATTTGACTTTTTTTAATTTTAAATAAATTGAAGGGTCTAAAAGTAGTTTGTAGTTTGTTTTAATTTTATTGTAGGCCAGGTTCGTCACTAAAATTAATTAAAAATCGAAAACTAATCAATTCAGTTAATCACACAAAACACAAACAAAGAGAATCATAAATTTTGACACCCTGTATTTACCCGAGGCCTTCCTCATGAAAACCTCATTGAAAACACTTTTTATTAATTTTAATTTACCTAATTGCAATGCCATTGCCATTAGCATGCAACAAGTGAACTTCCTATATAGTATTCTACGCCATTGCAAGTCGGGCCGTTGTGCCGTTGTGCCGTTGCGTTACGCTTTAATGCTTCACCGCCGCCGATGCCGTCGCCGCAAAATAGATACTAATACACTGAGCCAAGGTGTAACCGCCAACACTACTGCCGCCGGGGAACGTGTGAGTTCCGTTCAAAGTTATTGAATAAATCCAATTCCTCTCTCCCTCTGTGTACTACGGGTCTACGGGTTCTATGGAAAGTCCGGCAGTGATGTTGCCAAGTGGCTTTATCCTTTGCAACTGACACCTGAAAGCCTTCTGAAAACACGCTAATATTTATTTGTATTGTATGTACGTGTAGGTATGTTATGTGTGCGAATCAGCAGCAGAGAGCAGCAAAAGCTTGCATAGTCGAAGAGCGTCCAATGTACAGAGCCAAAAGCTGCAAGCAATGTTGTGAATAAAAATCGTGGTGGAAAAGAAAGCAAGCATGCAACGAGCTACGAGTGCAGCAATAACAGAGAAACGAGCACAGACAACAACAACAACAACAACAACAACAACAACAACAACCATAGTGACAGTGGCATTGATGGTGGCGAACGAGTAAGCAAGCAAGCAAGCAAACAAACAAGTTCGTAAGTTCAATGACCGACCTACTCAAGCGCAATGAGACCAACACGCTGCTGCGGTGGTGGAGATGATGACGGCGGCGGCTTACAACGCGCAACCAGAATATAGGCAATATGAAACAGTTAACATAATAAATACGTACCAAAGTAGAGAGCACCGAAGAAGAGAGGAAAGTTGGCTTGTAAGAGCGCGCCACTGCGCATGCGCAAGAGTAGAGAGACTTTCAAAGAAATATTATTCAAAAATACTCCATTGGTTTGCAGGCATAAGAAAGAGTATTTGCGCATGCGCAATGTTGCTCCATTCCCATGGTTGCAAATTTGACTGCATTGTGCAGATTATTTTCGTTCGCATTACTCACTGTTTTAATTATCTTCTGGTTTGTTGTTTTTGTACTTTTTGCTGGCAGCGCATGGCATTGCGTGGCATGAATGTCATGGCATTAACCATGGACTCTTTGTGCATTGACTGTGACTTTGGGCTGAATCAAAACAGAAAAGAAAATAGCAGTGCAACAAAAGCAACAACTTCAATTTTTGAGAAGAGCTCAAACGCAGAAGAGAGCGTAGTTTTTTCGCAGCCAAAGAGTAAAAATTAGCACAGAAAAGTCTTCAAACGAAATACAAAGAGTAGCACTTGAGCTGGTTTGGTTGGGTCGCCAACTAAATGGAGCAACAAATAAACTTTTTAAGCCAAATCAGCTAAAAGTGATTTTTAGTTCATTTGTTTTCAATATGTTCGTAATTAATAATTAATTAAAATTTACCTAAAACTCTAAAAATCCTTATAAATGGTATGACATTTGTCATACGAGTATAGATTCAATTAGAGTTTCAAATATTTGCGAGCAGCTGGACTAAAATGGGAAGTCGGAAAAAACCTAATCGTAGGCGCCCAGGTAGAAGCAAAATGCTAAAAAAAACTCTCGAGTGCATTTCTGATATGATACATTGGTTTCTCAGTTCAGAAGGTTCCACGATTTGTAGCAAATAACAAATACATCACGACTCGAATCATGAATCTTGTTACTTTTTGTTTTTGTTTTTGTTTATTTTAACCGTTTTTAACACAGCAACACCAATTAAACCATTATTCTCCTATGCAACCCAGACACATCAAAATTCTATTAATTTTCTTTGGAAACTTTCCTTCAGAGTGGTTAAAAGCTTATGCCACTAACTTTTTGTGTCGAATTGGAAAATTTACATAAATTCTTGGCGGCGTTCTACATCCATCTAACACTCATGGTGTGCTTTGCATGCAAGCAAGTCCATCAAAAGTCCGCTTAACCTAACATAAAAACCAATGAAAACAACAAAAACCAGAAGCAGAGCATACAGAAGAGTGACAGCCAGCCAACAACAGTCTATCAACCTGTCTTGCATACGCAATGAGCGACAGCCTCAATTTGCCAAGAGTGTTGATCGGTAGAATAGTAGTTAGTTAGTTATTGGGGGAAATGTGTGAGGAGGAATATTATAATTACTTGAAAACCAATAGACACACGCATCCGTATATGTCTACAAGCACATACATATGTATAAATCTACACATTAAAGTGATCGTTAAAAACAGAAATTACTTTGCTATTCAAACCCGAGCATAAGTTTGTATACCTTTCGTGATCATGTCAAATTTATGGTATTTCATTTTAGGATAAAATATTAATTTTCCTATCGGAAAAATTGGTTCGAGGGGGATATAGGTATATGATAATCTTTTCCGATTTCGTTGTCTTTCGGTGACCTCGTACCCAAAAAAGTTGGCGTGTGGGAGCTATATGGTGTAGTAGTCCGATTTCGAACATTTTCAGAATCAATGGGACTAAATCTGTGCAATATCTGAAAATCTGAGGGAATAGTTTGCGTAAAACCAAGCGGACGGATGGACGAACGGACAACCGGACAGACGGATATGTCTAAATCAACTTAGGCCTACATTTTCTTCTTCGGGTACTCGTATATTTCGGGCCAAAGTTAGAATACCATTTAACGTTTACGAAAGGTACAAAAATTGGGGTACTTTTTGGTTTTAATTATTAATTAATTTTTAATTATATAATATATATAAATATATATATAAAATTAAATATGAAAAATTAAATATGAAAATGTCGGCTCCGTGATTTTGATACCTAAATTTCTTAGTAACATTGGAACAAACAAGCCCAGTCCTTAGAATTATAAAAAAATTACAGAACAATATTTTTAAATAGAACACTGGAAGCTTGGAGTCAATGCACTTCTTCAGCAGTGAAAAATGCAGTTTTAGGTGTAAAATTGTCATTAAAAAGTTAGATTTCCTTTAAGTAACTGAGAGTGCTGCACACACACACACACACACACACACACACATACACAAATATAGCAAAGTCTATTGCAGCGATCAGCAATGGAAACACGCTCCAGCACTCACTTGCTCTTAGCCATAAATATTAAATGTAAATGCCATTGCATTTATCGTAAATAACGGTGCATTATGTGCATTTATTCACATTTCGTTAATTTTTTTTTCATAAATTTTCTTACCTCACCTACATATGCGCGTACGTGCCACACATGCGAAAGGAGGTCCGTTTTCATGTAAACCTCGTAATAATTAAGTTGATTTGTTTGCGTTTTACAGTTGAATTGATAGCTAAGCATTGTCAACAACCATAAAAATAACAACAACAATAATATAAAGATTAAGAACTTGCAACAATAACAACTTTATGGGTAATATAGAAAGCGAACGGATATGTAATGTACACGCATTCAATGAGTACGTGCCGACGATAGCTCCAGAGCTCCTGGTCAAAAGACCGACACAGTCGCTACCGACACTCACTATCATCATGCGCAAGCGCAGCAATATCTTTGACAAATGACTTGTGCCGGTGGCCCATGCGTACTGTGCACTTTTTACTGTTTTTTTTTTTTCTTATTAAGTTCTTGCATGCATGCGTTGAGCGAGTGCGTTAATATGTACGTTGGTTTGCGTTAAGTTCAATTTCGTGTTGCGTTTTGAAAGTTGCTTGACACTTAATTGTGTCGCAGTGACTTCGCGGAGCATAACGGTTCTGGGCTAGGCAAGTTCTGGCGGTTATGCGCCACCATCGATGACTCTCGATGATGTCATAAAGAAGACTGCGCGTTGCTTTATGGCATCATAAGTTGTGGACGGTAACGGTAAAAGCTTACATAGACATGGAAGCATATACATATTTATTTATTTAACTCAATATATTTGCTTGTAAAATGTGAAATTTTGAAAAACTGTTTTGAAAAAGTTAAAAAGAGCAATACAAAAAATCTATATGATTAAGAATATTTTGATTAAAAATATAAAAATCAACTATTGAATTATTACTAAACAATTTTGATTGTCGCTAGATATACATACACAAATTCAGATAAGTGGTCAAACAAACCTTTTCGAATTTGAAAATCATATGTGCATTTAATGGAAAAATCTCAAATAACTGCAATATTTTCGTTTTTCGTTTTTTTTTTAATAATTTTTATGAATCTAAAATCTAGAAGTTATTCAGATATACCATAAGTGCTTTTACATTAATAATAACGAAAATGGATTCCTACCAATAACATTTATTTTTCAATTCTTATTCCTCCACACTTTTTATCTCACTCACTCCCCCTTAAACCACCGCTATTCGTCTAACCTGTCTGCCAGTCAGCGAGTTTTTCTAACCATTGTTCTCTTCCTTTAATTCTTTCCCCTTTTACCAACCATAATCGTAAATTTGCAGACGCTTTCGCTTCTACTTTGCAACTTTATGTGCATTTTTCATTTTCCTTTTTGTCTTTGCGACCAGTGTCATCGCCTTCCTCGCGTTTTTTGCCGCTGCTACTGCTATTGCTATTGTTGGTTTTGTTGTCGCAGCCAACGTCTCCACAGTTCATTCACTTCCAAGGACGTTCGTTACTACCCGGCGCTGTAACTCACACCCAACTCCGATTGCCTCTGCAAGTACTTGCGCTTGCAGCAGCAGCGGCTGTGGCAGCAACAACAGCAACAAAGTTGGGAACGCAGACATGCAAATTTGTACGAGTATGTATAGCTGGGTACAAGGCTGTGTAAAGTGTAAATGCATCTGAGTATGTATTGTATAATTTTATAATTTAAACAGCAATAATAACTAAAAAATATATATGTATCTCATTTCGTTTTACCACATCCATCAATTTTTCTTATATCGTTTTATATTAATCCTTATACTTAATTTTTTCTGAAGTTTGGAATGATCTAAGCCGGCATCGGTGCTTATAAAGTTATTTATTGTATAATAACTATTTATACTCCTTCTCTTGATTCTATCTAAAAAAAAAAAGGATTTGAAAAAATGTCACAAAAATTATTTTTTCCATTTAGTTCATATTATATTCTCTTTATCCCTAAATTCTCTACAAAAACTTACGTCATAACCACCATAGAGGCCATTCACCGCTTGTGCGGCAGCAGCACAAACAGCAATTATCATATCCACCCATTCAATTTGGTATTTCAAGCAGGCGGCAGCAGCGGACAGAGAACAAACATATATTATTTACAACCGAATGGCGAAAATCCATTCAAAAATAAATAAAACAGCGAGGGCTTTCGCCCAACAGCGCCTAAAATGTGCACCCTGACCAAACTCAAGCAGACATGCCGGAGGGGTGTCTGGAACTGCCTCAATGGTTAAGATATTACCCATATAAGCGTTTGAACGTGTCCCTTTGTAATGTCAATGCGAAAAGCTTTGCAGCAGGTCTGGTACAACCCACCAAAAATTGTTGCCCTAAGTCAACAAAACTTTTATTGTATTTTTTCTGGTTCGCCATTGCCAAAATACACACAACAGGCGACGACGACAGACGCGTTGCCACCCCGCACAGAAGAGTACAAGAGAAAAACAAACGCGACCAGACGTGTGTTTGATGTAATTTTAAATCCACCCCAAAAACCATTTTTTTTTTTATTTTATTTTGGGAAACCACGTAAACTCATATATTTGAATTTGGTTAAAAAGTAAAATTCGCGAATAAATTTTAGGCGTAGCGAGGGGTTTTCTGAGCGTCAAAAGGCTGTAACAGAGTGAACGAAATATGCGTTGCATACTTTACAGCGCATTTCAGCAGGTTTTGGCGCTGTAAAGCTGGCGTGTGTGTGTGTATGAGTGTGAGCATTCGCTGCTTTTGCGCCTGCTCCTATCCTGCTGCAGTTGCTGCTGTTTATTGTTGTTCCCATTTCAGCCATTGCTGTTCCTGTTAACTGTGCTTCTTTATTCTTTTTTCTGTTTTCCGTTTTTTTTGCCTTTTTGTTCTTACTTCCCTTTGTTGTTATTGCGACTGTAAATCGTCATATGTGTGCTGTTGTGGTCGTCGCTGTTCGAGCAGTGGCTGCTCTAGCTGGTTTCACTTGATTGCCGCAGCGAATGAAATTTTAGTCCTATACCGGGATGTTAACGTGTAAGGCAGGTCATGTCTGGCCACTGAGACTGAAAACGTTGAAATTTTTTTGAGACTGAATTTTTTTATGTTCTGAATTTATATATGTGTTTGTGTGAGTATATGTGAAAACATATACAAGTTAATAATACTACTAAGTGGAATTAAATGAAACAAATTCAAATAAAAGCATAAAATCGTGAAATATTGAAAATAACTAGTTTAATTTACCAAAATTTACCGTAGATATATATTGGAATTTTGATGTACAGATGAGCACAGATTACGAACTCATAAATCGAATCACACATTTTTTCGGCATTAAAAAGTATTGAGAAAATAAAGCGAAATTTTCCAAAAAAAAAAAATATAATTATTATTATAATATTAGTATTAATTATATAAAAAATTAAAGGTTATAAAGTATTCACTAACTTAGAAACTTTAGGTTAGTAAACTAAATCCCTACGCAGCCAGCTAATCAACTCGCTAACTGCATATACACGTACTCTACTAGTAATTAAAGCCGCAGCCGCCGTCGTCAAAACAGCAGCAGCAGATACCACGCAATGTGTTCTTTCATCAGTAATAAATTGATACGACGTTATCCTTTATATTTTCGAAATATATTTGCGTTTGTAAACTTTTTCAAATCACGTTTAAAATTATAAAAGTTTGAAATTAATGCGAAGCAGAAATGAAAACTAATTTATAATATAAAACCAGAGATACAATACACTCAATAATTAAGTAAAAATTTAAAAAATAGAAAGCTTTCAAAAAAATCTGTTACGAATAATAAATATACTCGCATAATAATAAAATAATGTAAAAGTGCGATCCTTGTATTATATAACAAAAATATGTGCATGGATATGTGAACATAGTATAAGTTTTTATTTCGAACAATGGTTTTGATACATTTTCAAAAAGGACGAAAGTATAATTTGATTTTGTCAAACACTTACTGTAAAAAAGTATGTTAATTAAGTGAGAAGACAAGACTGATAATTCTAAGGATAAACAAAGCTCACAACCGACAGAGTCTAAATCATAAATTTAAGCTACGTTTGTAAGGTGAATACTACAATGAAACAGTAAATAGACTGATACAATTGAAGGTAAATACTTTCTTGCAAACATATTTTTTTATATCGAATTTATATTTTCCTTCCTGTATTTGAATTCAGCGAGTAGGCGATACGAAGAGTTAAGATATTATTATAATTACTATTATTTATTATTATTATTATTATTATTACTATTATTAGTATTAGTATTATTATAAAGCTAGGTCTCTCTGCGAATTCGAAAGCCACACAAAATACACAGCAAATGGTGCTAAAATCCATTTTCAGAAAGTTCTAAAGTAAAGGCAATTTTAACTTCCGTGGAAATAGCAAAGATCAGAAGCAAATTACAAAAAAAATAGGCAAAGGCTTTAGTCAAAATATGGTACCATCGAAACTCGAAACTCGAAACACAGAGTAACTGAAAATAATAATTTCGTCCCTGCGCCAGGGAAGTTCAGCTTTTCCTAGAATTTCAAAAATAAGATTGAAATAAGAATAAAAGCAAAAATATTAGTAATTATTAACACTTTAAATCCGTTATAATCATGATTTCAATTTCAACATAATCCCAGCCAAAGTAATAAAAACCTGAAAAGAGCAGCAGCAGCAGCTAGACGAAATTAAAAGCCACAACACCCTCACTGCCGCTCTCCGCCAGAAAATACATGAAATCAAATTTCCACAGAACCAATACTGAGTTGCAAGAAGACCTACAACAACACCGTTTTCGTTGATGATGACGACGACAAAACAAACTCTTGTGGGTCCTACCCGCATTTGGTCGCGTCAGCGTACAAAATCAAATGAGCTGGCGGCAGCTTGGTGTAGGTCCGAATGTCTGATCTACAAAATGATTGAGAACATACTACACACACACACACACACACACACACACACATATACGCGTACATATTGTATTATTACTGCTATAAACTCCTTTGTTGTTATTACACTTTAGACCTTCGTGGTGTTGTGTGAAGGTGGCAAGAGCTGTGGTGTTGAAAGACGATGGCTTAAAGCAAAGGTTCAATGAACTGCGAACGCAAAAGACACAACAACTGTTGTTCATATATATAAATGACAACAGCAGTAATAACAACAAATACAACCAACAAAACATGGTTTCAACGTAAATATATTATGCTTGTATGTATGTATATAGGCATGTTGCACTTGTTGTTGCCACCTCCTGTATGGCAGATTATGCGGGTAAGCAAACAATCAACACCATCCAAACCAGCATATCTACATATATACATATGGTATATGAAACCTCATCGACCGTACCCAGGGCCAATGCACCGCTTGTCCTTTCACGAACACAACACCAAGCACATACTTGGCAGCGACATTATGGCTGCAGCTTCTATACACATTCATATATATGTACATACAAGCTGCAGCATACATAACGGACATGTAGCTTTTTGAATGGCTGAAAAAAATTAAAAGTGAAACTTTACCAACACAAACACACGCGCACACACACACACACATACACAAATACACACCACGTATACACTTTCATTCCCACTGCTCATACATGTCTGTATTGGTGTGTGTGTGCGTGTGTGCAAATGCAGGCGTAAACCGACCGCCAACGACGACAACGAGGTCCTTGCCCGCAGTTGCGTCACTGCTCGCAGCCGACGACGTTAACAGACAACAAAAAGCGCACACTGTCGCTTTTGCAGACATTGCTTTTGCACACTGCAGACGATGTCAACAACATTGCGCAACCCCGAAGCAGGCGAACGACTTGCAACGAGCGACTGGTTGCATTGGCAGTAAGGACGAAGGATGCGTGTGTGGTGCTAAGCTGAAAAGGGTGGTGGCTGGCTGCCTGACTGCCTGAATGCCTCACTCGATGACAGAGACTAAGCAGTTGGCAGCGAGTGCCTGTGAGTATGCGGAGGTTGCGGGAGAGTGTGAAGTAGCTGTGACCACCAATAACCAAACAAGTCAAGACCAATCCTAAGTGATTGTGCACCCCAATTAGTTGTGTGTGTGTGCGGCATATTTTTGTTGTTGGTTATATTTCGTAATGCCAGTAACAGTGGAATGCAGTGGAAATGAAACGAAACCTTATGAAAATGACATTCGATTTACCAAACGGATTTAGTTGAGAGCTTCGAGCGACTTCTATGAATATGTAGCTTTTGATTGCGACTTCTATTGCATGGAACATTGTAAAAGTCCGATTTTTTATTACAAGTAAATATTACACCACTTTTTTGGTTCTTGGATTTAACAAATAAAAATTTAGTGAAAAATATCAAGCGCTATGAAAACTAAATGTTCCTTCTAGAACCTTTGAGGGTTAATTTCTGAAATTAACTCAAGGACTTACACATTTGGTTTTTTTTTTTTATTTTTAAGTAGCTTAGACGAAGTTTATATACATATATGATTTCGAATTCAAATTTTTACATTTCACAAAATATTCATAAGCTTCATATTATTAAACTATGCGTAATTTTCTACTCAAGTCGGATGTTTGAACTTAATTATTTTTTTACTTAAAAATAAAGATATTTATAAAAATCCAACAATTCTGTTTTAATTCCAATTGGCAACTCTGTCGCCACCAGAAGAATAAAACAGACAGACAACCGACAACATTGCGTGCTGTGCTTCCTCACTACTACAACTACGACGCAACCAGCCGACAGGACCTTGCTCCGCCAATGTGTAACAACAACTTGTGAAACTTCAAATTTCTGCAAGACCCATAACAAAACCGGCACAAAAAGGGGCCGTCGTACCGATGGTAATGAATCACAACAACTAAAGTTCATTCACTTTACATATATATGAATGTACGAGGATGTTGATGAATCCTGTTTCGCTTTCCATATTGGGTGTGTATACCAGAGGCAGAGCAGCCGAGCAAAAGCCATGGCAAATCCTGCACAATAAACTTTCAAGTGAATGCTAAAATCCAGACGGCTGGATTGCCTCGACCTGGCGGGTTGCTGGTGGAGAAAGGCGACAACCAGAAAACCCTACAACCGACCATACTTGTGTGCAACAAAACGTAAAACAAAATAAACAACGCTGGGTCAATGAACGCTAAGTTCGGAGCCACGTTTATGTGATATAAAAGCGAAAAGCGATGTTAAACAGCACGCCATAGCCGTCGAGGGGGGTTTGAAGAAGTGGCTCTGGTTTGATGGCTACAACAGCACGTCGATGCGCTTGTATCTGTGGAATTCATTTTGGGAGTTGTTCTTTTTTACTAATTTACTAAAACGCTTCACACAGGCGAATGTCGTTATTAAACAAAAGAAACAAAAGAAATTTATTTCAAAAACAATATTATTCAATAAAGTAATAAGTTAATTAATTTAATAATTTTAGATACGGTGCGGTACAGCCACTGTAGTGAGTTGAAAACATTTCGTTAACTTATAAATACTTTCGAAACCTCTAACTTTCAAATCGATTTTATCTTTACCCTTCTAACATTCACGTATTCACACAAAGTTTTCAAAAAAACTAATCTCTCCAAACGCTCTCAACGTTATCCCCACACACCCGCCACGTGTCATCGTTCAGTCGATTTGCACCTTTAAAATGTAGCTCAATATTTTCCTTGGCTTGTTATTGACATTAAAATGGGTGCGACTAGACAGCAACACACCTGTTTACGACTACGCAAAAATAGAAAGAACATTGCCACATATATGTGTACACGTATCCTGCTATTGTTGCATAATTTCTTTCCAGCAGCAAAAATATCCTACCTACTTCCTTCAAAAGCCTTCTCAGTAGTCTTTCGAACGGCTGACTGTCTCAAAGCAACAAAAAAAAAATCCAGAAACGAGTGCATTGCCATCACTGAAAAGGGTCGTTCGCCTTTATGTCTGCAATATCGTCTGCCGTCTGTCGTCTGCCGCCCGCCGTCTGTCTCTTCTTCTCAGCCTCAGCCATCTACCATTTTGTCTGGCATTGTTGCTTTTACTGTAATTTAGCAACGTTTTACGCTTTCCAGCCGCATGTGGTTATTGTGCCTGCGAAATGTTGTTCAAGTTGTCCTAGGTCGTGACTACCATGCTACCAGTGCTTCTGCACTTCTTCCACTCAATACCATCAGCCTAATGATGTCAGGCTTATTCGCTCATTTTATTCAACAACGTATGTATGTAATGAATTTTAGCTCACTTCTGCTTGTTTATTTGCATGTCTGCATATAGGTATATATGCACATATACACGTACATACATATTTTATTTGTATGTTGGCTTTGTTTTTATGTCTGCTTCCGCCAGGATTAGCGCTATGCCGAAGGCTGTTGGTTGTAAGCGAAATATAATGCAAAAGGATATTGACATCGCTGGTTTGGGATAGGCCATGGCGACGCTCGCAGGGAGTTGGTGGCTTTTATTACTGGCAAGTACGTACATACCTACATACGGACTGGGCATGGAAAAATCAATTATTATGGATATCGATAATTTCGCCATGATTGAGTTGATTGAACTCGTGTAATGTCTAAATGTACGTTAATCAATCAAAATTAACAAATTCGGCAATACATATCTACTTATGTATTGAAATATAAAATCTTCTGGCTATTATCTCAGAAACACAAACAGTCACCCAAAAGAATTAGAAAAACTGAGGACTTCAGGGCGCAAATACTTTCAGCTGAAAATGAAGATTCGCTTTAAAGCTCAAACTGATGGCTTAAAATAGAAAATATTTCAAGTTTTCTATAATAGCTTTGGAATGATGAGAATTCGTTTGAATATTATAAATAAAGATTTGTATTTTATAATTCCGAAAATCGTCCAGAATTTCACAGAAGCAATGTAAAATTGCTTTAAAGATTTTTTAATCTATTTAAAAATTACACGTACATTCCTCGGTAAAATGTTCAAATGCACTTTCTGTGAATTCAGGGTTGCGAGTCAAACTCAATTGTGTAAGTCAGAAATTTTGCAAACAATATTTTATTTACAAGTGAAAATCAACAAAATAAAATGCCAACAAACAATAGAATAATCTTACCTGATAATGCTAATGATTGCATTCAACGAAAGTAACTTTGCAGTGTGAATAACTTTCACTGCGCAATACTCTTAGTCAGAAGTCGGAGGGCAGGGCGAACGAAAATAAGGTGCTGACGTACTTTTCGTTGAAATAATAAATAGTATTGCAATAAAACTAAAACAAGTGGCTGGTGAAATAGCTGAATAAGGTGACAGCATTTCTACTTTTACACAAACAAAAACAATATTAATGCAAGTGGGAAGAGATAAGACTACTCAGGCTTTTAAAACTAAAATAAAAAATTCACTGAGGTAATAAAGGGCTTAGAAAGTGTACGAACTACATATATGCCAGTCAAGCAAAAACCCACTTTGCACTTTTATATAAAACGAATGTGCTTGTATGTGCATGTACATAATTTTATGGCAAATGTACACTTACTTGCACAGCTGATAATTCTCATAGGGCTGATAGTGGCACTACGCCTGACCAACTAGCTGATAACGAAGTTAAAAACCACAGCGAAAATTTCGAGTGGAACTAAAACTAATAATTGGCATTGTAAATTAATAGCAATAAACTTTCTTTTATTATGTTTACAGTGCTTTTCGGTTATCACAGCGAGAGCAATGCAAAAAACTTTAAGCAAAGGAATATTGTACTTAATTTATTATATTTTATAATTTTTGTAAACTAAAATTCCGAAAGATAAATCATTTGTCATATTTTAAATTAACAATGATCTAATATTATTGAATAGAATTAGTCTGGAGCTAATGTAGAATTTCAAGCCCATCACGGAAGCAGACTTAACTAATTCATTACTTCATGATTTAGTCAGAGTCTGCGGATCGGGATGCCAATAACTGCTCTAAAATATTTATATTCATTTCATACAGAAATTTATTTTCCGTTTCCAAAACGTCTATTAGCATAAATTATTTTCTATATGAGCCATTTTTTACCCCAAAATATTTCAAAAAGCCAGCTGTGAATATGTTTATGCAATACACTAGTGCAAACACCGTCTGTTACAAAGCTACAAGCGAAAGTTTTTCTGACCAACACCCACAAAAACGCGCTCATTCGTACATACATACGTGTATGTATGTGTATGTGCTGCTCCTAAGATACCTTTGTAGCAATGAACGTGTGAATGTGTGTGTGTGTGTGTGTGTGTGTGCAAAGTTAAGAAGGGCATTGACATAACCTATGCCAATAACTGGCAAAGAAGAACAAGAACAACAGCCAAGTAATTCCCGTTTTGCTTCACAAGCAACCCTTAATGTTCATGACGAAAACATATTTCATCATCGCCGTCGGCGTTAGCCTCGTCATCGCTGTTGTTGACGCCAAAGTCAAGTCGAAGATATAATATTATGTACACTCTTGGTACACCAACAAAGCACAACAATTTCATGCAGAGCGCATTGCCATGGCATTTTAGAGGTTACTCATACGCTGCGTAGTATTTCTTGCAGACCACGAGAAGACTTTGCAGCTAAAGATTTGTATGCTTCTATGCATATTCTACGTGCAGTGACATACTCATATTTACACCTTTGTGCGTATGTATGCAATTCACTCCTGCTCCGCCCATTGCGAAGTAGATGTCTACTCTTTCAACAAAACAGCTCTCTCCAACTTATACGCTCTCACGAAAGCAATGCGCATGTGCTGCTCTTGCTGAAGGAGGCCAATAAAGATGAAAAAAATTTATCTAGTGAAAAAGTAATTTTCAAGGTTAAAGTGCAACGAAACCGCAAAACGCCAACAATGCACTTGGCCATTGAGAGCCGCTACGTATGTACACACATGTGCATATGTATATTTCTGTATAGGTATACTCGTACACGTATGCCTGATAAGTTAAACGTTAGAGCTGTCAGAAAGGGTTGGTTTAGGTAATATTCGTCAAGGGTAAGAGAGGGTGCGTCATTCAGGTGTATGTTTATATGGGTGTGTAGCAGAAAATAAGTTGAGTAACAGTAAAAGTAACAGTAAAGTTGCAGTCAATGACATCTCGGCTAATTATGGGGGCAAGTGCAAGTATTTGAGTGGTTGATGTAAGGCATTTACGTTTATATAAAAAAAATGGCAAAACGAAGCACAAAACTTCTCAATTTAATTATTTTTTCCCAGTTGTTGTTCCGCCGAAGCTATAATACTCAAATTTATTATTAAAATGTATTATATTAAAGAACTTTATAATTTCTTAAAATCTGCGTTTTTTATTAAATTCTTTATATTTCCTTTGAATATGACTTGGTTTCGCTTTCACTTTAAAGAAGCTGCAATTAAAGCTGCTCTCAGCACCCGCCGCTCATTATTACATGCAATAATAGCGTATAAAAAATAATAATTAAAATAAACAAATAAACATTCTTTTAACAAAATTCAAATGAAATATGAAAATGAAAGTTTTTTGTTCCCTTTATTCTTTATTCTTATTTTTTTTTTATTTCATTTGTTCATTTTTTCGCATTCACTTGTTAATATTTTTTCGCTACACCTTTGCGCGTCATGATGTGCACAGCTTGTTGAAAATGAATTAAGCAATTTGCAGTCACGAAAATACAAACAAAACAAAGGAAAAAACAAAAGAACAAACAAAACGATTATATAGAATGTGTGCGCTGCATGCAATGCAAATATGACAGTTTTTTTACCCACACTCGTACATACAAGTATATGTGAGTGTTTGTGGATGCAAGCTTTGTAAATTAAATGCAAAATCAATACAAAAAATTCAAAGCTTCACAGAAAATATAAAAAAAAAACAAATGAAAAAATAAAACAACCGCAATTGCTAACAATCAATTAAAATATCCAGCCAGCTGTTGCCGCTCGACCTTGAGCTGCCAGCAATCAAATGCTTAGTTATATACATACATGCGTACATAGTATCAGCACATGCAAATTTTTTAATGCACATACATATGCATATTGCGCAAAAAATCTGTATGTACATATGTCCGGACTATTGTGCAATTGTAGGCGGGAAGCCTGTTTCGAGCTAACGATTGAAGCTCACTGCAAGTGAAAGCGATTATTTAGGGAAAAATATTACAAATTACGCTTTGTGTTGTTGAAAGCGAAATCAGCAATAGGAAACAACGGAGACACACAAACGAAGACGACATTTTCTGGAAAATCTAATTAAATAAATTCCAAACAAATAAAAACTAATGACATTGTTAAATAATTTTCTTTAAATATTATTCTCAATTTTCTTGTTTATTTAAATAGCCTAAAAGGAATACAATTTGCTCGATTTTATTAAAATATATAGGTATTTAAAAAAATGTACATAAGAATATATTATTTTATAAAAGTTAAAAACTAGTAAAATTGATTTAAACTTTAAGTAAAAGAGACCTAAAATCAGTTTATAAAAATATGAAAAAACATAATGTATGATTTATTATTGAATGATAAATTTAAATCATACTTGTCTTCACATATACATACATAAATATATGAAGAAATTCGCAATGTCCTTGAAGTTTTTAAATATTTTTTTTTTATTCACGTTATTAATATTGCCGTCCCGCCTACTTTTTGTTATGAGCTACTCATCAACTCATTCAACATCAACGGCTGCTTACAGAGCTATTAAATGATGATGATAATTATGTGTTTATGTTATTTTTAATGAAGCGTGTTTAATTATTAACGCGTCATCATCGATCAAATGCTCGAAAGCACAAATCAACATCCGGCAACGACAAATTTGCAGCATTTATATAGATGGAATTACGGAAAAACTTAATTTTTGTATTTTTACAAAAGTGTAAAATTAAATTTAATTTTTTTTGTTTCAACAAAAGTAAGACTTTTACCAATAAACAGCAATTTTTTATGCTCTCTTCAAAGTACCAATTTGTGTTCTCTATGAAAGAAGTGAGTAATCCATGCTTTGGTTTTTTCCGCCCACCTTCTTCTTCTTTAGTAATTTAATTTTATTTATTAAGATATGTAAACACAACTGCACATACAGCAAACACTTGAGTACAAATTACAACAATGAAGATGATAAGCGAACTAGGAAACCAGTCAAAATTAGTTTATGCCGCAAAACTACTCCGAACTGATTCCCTTGTATGTTCTTGTAATTTATTAATTTGAGTTTTTTATTTATTATTTCAGTTATGAATAATTTGCGCCTAAAATATTATTTCTTTTACCTCAAAATTTTTAATTTAATTTTTATTTTTTTTTTTTGTTTTAGAAAACGCGGAAATTTTCAAAAAAAAAAAGTAGTAAATTTTTTTATACTAAATTTAAAGAAAATTTATAGTTAAAGATATTGTTTTAAAAGCACTTCTGCGATGTCTTACTGGGTATTCGCGCTAGCTAGTAGTCGCCGTTTCTGTTGCTCCCCTTGCACTGCCGCTTTGAGCGTTTGTAAATATGAGAAATTGATAACGAACCGTCAAGGCCAAATGCAATAAAAGCTAAACTAAATGCATACTTTTTGCATTTGATGTGTTTTTTGTTGTTTGCAATCGGAAAAAGTGCAAATGCAGGAATATATGTACACATGTAAGTATGTGTGTATGATGGTGTAATGCCGATAGTTGTGTTTGTGAGTTTGCCTTCAATTAAGTTAAGTTAATTTATTACCATTTGAATTAAATTAAATAAAAAAGTAATTAATATAATAAACCAGCTTACTTTGTTCTATAGTCTAAAAAAAAAGTAATTCCCTGGACGCTGTTTCCCATTTTCCAATTTAGACGGCGTTTTTCCCAAAATTTGTAAAATCGGGTATATATAGTATTTCCTTTCACCGTTAGTGGAAATAATTAAAAACTATCACAAATTGTAATAAACAAAAAGATTCTTTTACGAAAAGTTCATTGAATACATTTATTTCTCAAAAACTTTGTTCAATACCTGAACTTACACAATTAAATGTCATTAACATTATAATCATAACTAATGAATTCTCTAATCTTTTTTCAGGTAAGACTTTGAAAAACACCATCTAGTCTAAAAAGGAGAATTTTTAACACATTTAAGGACAAATCGAGTTTTGTAAGTGCAAAATGCAGTTATTTATGGTAGCTTCTGAAAAGGATAAAAAGTATCTTTCTTAATTAATTCAAATGTAATGTTTACATTTAAAGCCACCACTACATTCATATGCTTATATAAATGGATAAGTATATGCTTCTGCACTAATTTTTTCTGTTATTCCTCGCTACTTTTGAAAAGAATATCTACTTTATTCAAAATATGTTAATATGTAGATACATATGGTATATATGTATATATAAAACCAATAAAAATATAAGCACATATTTTGCATAAAATTTTGACATCCCATCTCCCCTCACACCCTCCCGTAATGCATTATTTGAATTAATTATTTGCATTCGCGTATTCAAACGCTTCCTGGTTGCAATAAAACGCACATCGAACGCTTGGCAAAGCAATAGATAGAGGGAGAGAAAGAAAGAAGGAAGATAACCGCAACATGCGCGTGTGAATGGCATAGAAAAAAATTCTATACAAAAATACAAAGCAAGCAAATCAACAACAATGCGAAATACAAAAATATTTAATGACTGCAATTGCAAAGGCAAGTGTAATCAACAAGTCATTAAAGGCGAAAAGTGAGAACACCCAGTGAGACTGGCGCTGGCGGCGGGCGAACACGCAAAAGTATATGCATTGTGTGTACCAACTAAAAAGCAAAACTGATGCTGCTAAATGTGCATGTGTGTGTGAGCGTACGGAGATGATTGCGCTGTTGTTGTTGTGGTTATTGTCGCACTTGCATTGCGGCTTGCTTCATAGAAGTGCGAGGCTCGCTAGAAAAGTCTAATTCTTAATGTATTTACATACATTCATATGTATTTAAGTGATTCAAAAATATTTCCTGTGCTGGACCAATTGTTAGTCGGCCAGTCGGTCAAGCTGACCAAGCATATACAATTTAAGCACACAGCACATACGAGTTCATATACATACACGTATGAACACACATATTCTGTTTTTGCTTTCAGTCTCCAAAAATTCTTTCAGAAATTATGCATATTTTCCTAAAAGCCCATACAAAAGATCTTCTTATTCAACAGAGCAAAAGAGAAGTCATAAAAAAATTGAAAAAAATTAAATTATATAAATTAAAATAAAATGGAATGAAATAAAATAAAATAAAATACAAAAAATGCAAGAAACTAAAATAAAGTAAAACAAAATAAAAATAATTAACATTAAAAAGAAAATAATAATAAAAAAAGAAAATTAAATTAAATTAAATTAAAAAACTCAAATCAAATCAAATAAATAAAACAAAACAAAATAAAATAAAATTAAATAAAAAATATCAAAATGAAATAAAATAAAATAAAATAAAATAAAATAAAATAAAATAAAATAAAATAAAATAAAATAAAATAAAATAAAATAAAATAAAATAAAATAAAATAAAATAAAATAAAATAAAATAAAATAAAATAAAAAAAAATAAAATAAAATAAAATGAAATAAAATAAAATAAAATAAAATAAAATAAAATAAAATAAAATAAAATAAAATAAAATAAAATAAAATAAAATAAAATAAAATAAAATAAAATAAAATAAAATAAAATAAAATAAAATAAAATAAAATAAAATCAAATAAAACAAAATAAAGTAAAACAAAACAAAACAAAATTAAATAAAATAATATAATATAAAATAAAATAATAACAATTAAATAATAATATAATACAAAATGGAAGGCTCTTGAAAAAAGTCGAAAATACTCTCGATTCCTAAGCAACTTCATTTTTGAAAGCCATCAATTAGTACTCAGTCGACAATGCTTTGGGAACTGTACTTTATGCCATTTATGCATTATGTGGCATTCACAGATGTCAATGCCAATGTTGATACTACACACCGTTTTACACATAAGCACAGATGTGCAATCGCGTTCATGACATGCTTATCGTTGCTTATCAGCACTCGCCTTTCAGTTCAAGTGCAAGTACTAACTGTTAGCTTATCTATGAATACATTGTCATAAACTTATTTGTATATACTGTGTAGCAATATTGCTAACATTCAAAGCAAATTTTAATTTAGCTAATTTTATCGCATGCGTTCTTACATCACGCTTATATACATATATTCGTACGTATGTGTAATTTCTATTAACATTGCTTGTAAATAAATACATGCTTGTGGTATGAGGAAGCGTTTGTACGTTAAGTATTTTTATGCCTTATCACATATTTAAAGCTTTGCAAATTTTATAATATACGTGTATGTTTATATATTTAAGAGTTTTCATACCGACTGAAGTTGTTTTATGAGTATTGAAGATTTGAATTTTGATATGTTGTATTGTAGTAGGTGCGCCTTTATATTTTTTATAACTCAGGAAATAGTAAATTCTTAATTGAAATTGTTGTTAATATTTTCTTTAGCGTTAACTAAGGCGTTTAAATATGCTAATATACATGTTTTTCTAAAATATTTTCTTCTTGTCTCTTTTACATACATATATTGTCTAAATTTTGTTGATTGGGAGTGTATAATTAAAAAGCGTATACACATATTTACATGAAAAAGTGTACCAACATCCTCATATTACAAGCAAAGTGCCAGCGTCGCGACACTGAAGGTCGTCCTAGCATATAAAAAAGTATTTACATATACATACATACAACATATATGTTTAGAAAATGCTAATAAAAATAATGAAAAGTAAGGAAATGAATGCGGTACATTACAGCATTTATATGCTGCATGCACTTGTTGCATGTGCAACTGAAAATGTGGAAGCACTTTTGAATTTAATTGTGTTTCGAAAACAGACATAAACACGAAATGGAATTAAAATTATGTTCTCTAAAAGTACAACAACAGCAAAGAGACTATTTTTCAATTGCTGCGAATTCTGAAATGAGATCAGAAAAAATAAGAGCACACACACCCACAAAAGCACGCAGTTGGCTGGCAGCGCATGATCAATATTCACATCTGCCCAATGCAGTTCAAGTTGAATGTCGACTGAACAAAACGCAGAAATAGAATTGGAAAATGCAATACAAAAGATAGAAAAGATGAAAGCAATACAAATCAAGCACATTTCACACACACCCACACTGGATGTGCTGCTTGCTCACTTATGCTGCGCTCAATAGTTTTTTTCTGTTTATTTAGTATTTTTATCACCCCCTTACCGCTCAGCGATCACGAGTTTTTATCTCAGCTTTCTAAAAACAAAAACTTTTCCGCATCGCAGCAATTGAAGCTTCTTCATCTATCCCCATAAGCATAAGCAAATATTTGCCTGCGCTCACACACACCCGCACAAGCACGCACACAACACACCTTCTGCTCCACCAACTGTCTGGCACCCGCTCCAACAACAAGCCATTTTATTAGCATCTGCCTTTTGCGCCGTACGCCAACTGCATTTTTATTATGTACGATGGACGTGTGTGAGTGTGTGTGTGTGTGTTTGCATTACTCATTACATTTGCGAGTGCATTCGTATCGGCGTCAGCGAATGTCCTTCAAATGCAATTTTGCGATTAGATGCGAAGCGCTTTTTACCGGCTAACGCAGTGAGCAAACGAGCGAGCGGGCATACACACATACCTATACACATGCGCAAGCATATATAGAGAGTCTATTTGGCGTCGTGCTTTGCATAATAGAATATGTGTGCACTGCCGGTGGCTAAACGCTGTGTGGTGCGGATGAGCAATGCACTGTGGCGGCAGCGTGCCAAATTGCTGCTAATTGCACTAGTGAGTGGGCCAGAAAGGTGACCAGTTGCAGAGTTTTCCATATATAAATCTTACTGTAAATGTAAATATATTATTATAAGACCAAAGCTTAATGCTTAATAATTTGATAATAATGGCGTTCGCAATAGCCGAGTGGATAGCATATCCAAAAATTATAGAAACTTCATTTTTCTAATGCATTCGCCCGTCGGCAGGAAATATCAAACCTTCCGAGTGTATCCCTAACATGAAATAAAAGCTCTTCGTAAAAATCCATCCTCGTTCGGAGGCGGCTTAATGAAAACTGTAGGTTCCTCCGTTGGTTCAAGACACACACCTTAAATTGAAGGGGGCGCTCAGCCGAAAGACGCTTCAGCGGTTACATAGTACCAGTTAAACATTTATACTCGTAATACCTAATAAATGTTTAATACACTTAAAATTTGTGCGCCAAAAATATATTCCTTAGATAAAAAGCCACAAGAAATAAGAGTTTTAAATGGCCACCTTATGCAACATTTTACAACAACACAATATGAAAATCGAATGGCTTTTCGTTTCGTTTAAAGCCTTACGCTCTTTTCTCTTTTTTGCACACTTCTATTTGCTAAGCTTCTTCTATTTATTGCAATTTTATTATTTGTTTATTTTGTTTTGAGTTCATAAGAATTTTCACTTCCTAGTTGTGATAGCGAATATATGTATGTACAAAATTGTAGTTTGATGCCAAGATACTTGGCGCGGGAATATTGTAGAATTTTATGAAAACGCAAAATGATTGCGTGGCTTGGGTACATACATATATGTATATTTTCATAGCCAAGGACACAAGGAAGTTATGAACTTTGGAAAAATGAAATATAAATTTAATAAATAATATTTCTGTGCGTGGTTGTGTTTGAACTTTGAAATGAGGTAGTGATAAGGAAATAAATATTATACATATATATATAATACATATGTATATATATTTCTTTCGCATTTGTCACTACCTTTTAGAAAAGATTAGCCCTTTTTAATACTAAACTGTGCACACCTGATTGACTATTTAATTGCTATATTTTTCTAAACTTTAGTGCTAGTTTTTAGACAAGAATCTGTTCCTTGGCGCTACAATTATTCTCTGTCACACCAAAAATTCTTCCGTCTCCTTCAAATGCTCACTGATTCTCACTCTCTCCCCACAAATTAAGCTCACAATAAAATTCATTCTTTTAAATTTTCATACATAGCTATTTGTTGCAATAAATAATATTTACCATTTATACATACAAATACATAAATATATGTATGTAACAAAGACTCCTCACCCTTCCATCTAACCAACTAATAAGCTCATCATCTACTAAGTAAAATATTTAGTATTTCCTCCTCAACCCTCCCGCGATACTGAATTTCATTTCATTTTAAGCGATTTATGTTCGTATGAATGCCTGTATATATGATTATGTTGCCTGTGTATTAGTGTCGCGCCATGCACCGCCGGATACTTTCGCAGTTTTTCGTAGCTTCTGCACTTTAGAATGTCATTGCTTGCGCTCGGTTATGTTTCGAATTTTTTTCACAAGTTGCGCACGGTTAGCGGTCAATGGAAGAGGATAAGATAGAAAGGTTGGATAGCTGAAGGAAAAGTAAAACTTTCACGTTTCGGATATCGAATAACACTTTCACAAGAAATTTTCTTTTTTCCGAATTTTTTCGTTTATGTGCGCGACACCACGAGAAGAAAGTGATATGCTAATTTAAAAGTAGAAAGGAAAAGCAGAATAATATTAGAGACTTTGATTCTCTTATATAAATGTGAACATTTAAGCATATATGCATACAAACCAATGAGGGGTCTGTAATTAATGAGACATTTTCAGCCAATGTGTTCCAGATAAATTTAAGAAGCTTCAATTGCTATTTTTGCAAAATAAAAAAAATTAAAAAAAAATAATAAATTGGGAAAGTTGATTGAAGAAATCTAAAAAGAAATTTATTGCCATTAAAAAATTCTGACAGAAATAAAAATAAAACTAGCTAATTAAAAAACCTTGCTCGCTAAACAGATAGTACAAAAACATTTTAGAAGCCAAAAGTATCGCAATGCAACTTTTATCTAAACAATAGATGTATATTTCTTTGTAAATAAATTATAAACTGCCTTCAAAACTCTACACTGCCATTTATTTGTGACTAATTAAACAAAGTCAAGTTTTACAAAGCAAACGTCAAGCTTTTGAGTGCTGAAAAATATAAGTAAAATTAAAAAAAAAATTAAATATACCATTAAAGTAAAACAAAATCTTGCAAATTAAGGTGAGTTGGATAAAAAAGTCGAAATCACTTGAAATTAGTAGTTAATTTGTATTTGGTCAGAAAATAATAGAAAGTACGTTAATTATATTTTTTAATTACAAAGCTCATTTAAATATATCAATATTTTTATTGATTTTTAGGTCACAAAATTTATTAAGCCCATAGTTAAATATACGAATTAAATTACAAAATATACACTTTACGACGATTTTTTTTGCAGAAAAAACTATTTAAGGGACACAATTTTATAGATCAATAAAAATTTGTACTCATAATAAAAACGATAAACAAAACATCAATAAAATACTTAAAAATTCCATCAAAGATTCTTTTATCGGCTATGAAAATTGGACGTGCTGTCGCCACTTATTCGCGTGAGCATACAGTATAAACCTAAGGAAAAAAAGATATAAATTCGTTTTTTTTTGCTTTTGTATTAGCTTCTAAATTTCTATATAAAAACACCCCACACCAACCTAAAAATATCCTTAAACACAGGGCATAATTATAGCATCGGCCCTTCATCCCTAAGACGCGCAGCAGCAGGTGGGTGAATAGACGGCGCTTGGCTAAAATTAGTGAATTACAATACCAACAACAAGAAATAATGGCAACGATAAACCTAGACAAACAAGGTAATTGTAGAAATAGCGAGCAAATGATTTAATACGTTCGAATCCGCCTTGCACAGCGCCGGAACCGCTCCGCCCCACGCAAAGTGCATATTACGCCATTGAATTACACATAATGTACATACAGTGAAAATATAAGAATTACAAGAGTGTAAGAGCGAAAGTGCATGCAAAAATGTTATGAAAATCCTTTTTTCTTAAAGCACATCAAGCGAAAATGTAAGCAGAAGAAGAAGAAGAGAAGAGCAGGACGGGGCTGAGGAATACAAGAATGCAAAGATGGCTTGCCAAATGCATGTCGTTGGCAGCAAGTGCCTTCCACAACACATTCGAAATTGTGTATATGCAAATTGCCAACAGCACAAATCCAGAGCTTTTCTGACAGCCAAACAAAAGCTTTTCCGTCACCCAAATGCAGTTGGCGCATCACCAACCCCTTCGGTGATAGGAACATATACTCATCACTCATCCACTCGCTAGCTAAGTCGCTCGCACACTTGTATAAGACTCACTCAGTATAGCGAGAGCATTCCCTTATCGCTGGAGTGTAAAAGAAGGGTGCTCAAAGCTTTTGAGAGTATGTGTTCATGTGTGTGTGCTTTGCACTGGAAAAATGGGTCAGTAGTGGATGTTCATGGAGAAGAATGCAATTGCATTTACGCAACAACCACAACAAAACTTCCGTGTATGCTAACGCTTACTCACACGAGAGCTGAGCGCAATCTGAAATTAATTTTGAGCAGAATTTGACTTGAGAAAATCATTATTCGAAAAGTACAATAAAACTAGTGTTTAATTATGAATAGATACGATTAGTTTCAGACCTATATTATCCTTAAGTTGTTGTAGATTTTTGCTTTTGTTATTGCTTTTTATACATTTCAACTACTCTACTCAATTTGACCGCTCGACCGCTCTACAGCTCGGCTATTTGCTACCCAGTGCTTCCACCAACACTTTAGTGCATTTTTCGAACGCAGACTCGCATGTCAACAGCGACGGGCTGCAAAAGCGCAACATGGAAATTTTTATAAAATAAAATAAATTTCATTAGAAGAAAATATTATAGTTTTGTATACTAGCAACACTTGCAGGAAAGCGAAAAGAAGTACTGAACGGAGAATTTTTAAATAAAACGTAAACGTATTTGTTGGCGCAATCTTTTAGAGTGCCCGAAAGCAAAAAGTTAACTAGAAATTTCAAAACCAGCACAAAAAGTACAAAAACTTCTAATAATTAAAAATCACTTCAAAAGAAATTTATATGTGTGAAAATATGCTATAGAGTTATTTTATACAAAATGTCCAAAAAATAGATATTTCGCTCGGCCACCCTTAAGTTTATAAATAATCAGAAATATTTTTTGTTTTTGCCGAGATGATACAGCAAATATGAGATGAGCTAATTTTAAAGCGCAAAAAATTTGTTGCATTCTTTTTAAGTAAAAGTGAAATTATTTTCCGCTGCAGCCTTGAAGCAAAGGAACGAACGAGTTTGTAGTGCAGACGGCAAAAACGGCGAATGGCTCATGAAGGAAAACGCCAAGAATTTATAGTATATTGAAAAATAAGACAAACCCACAAGCAAAAACAAAAATAGCAAGTAAAAAACATCAAATGAGAAATTCTAAACTGAAAACTACATATGTACATAAACGTATATGAATTGAGTGTATATTGAGTTGTGACTGCATGTAACGTGTGAAAACTTATGTTATAAAAGAAAATCATAAACTACCAGCTCTACACAGCAAAAGCCTAATTAATAAATGCAAAAAAAAGGAAAACAAACAGAAAAGGAAAGTCAAAAGTCAATTTCACGCCTACATATGAAAGTGAAATTTTTATTCCTCTAATAAATATTTTTGTATATAAAGAAATATATTTTCATAAAGATTTTGTAATAAATATACTGACACATGCTATTTGTGGTGCTAGTGGAGTAGAATTCATGTGAATTCATGTGAAGAAACGCAAATGTCAGCATTGACTGAAGTTGTGTTGAAAATGTTACTCATACGTAATGTAGGGTGACCACACGATGCCAGAGAGCAGAACACTGGGTAAGCACAAGGGCGAACAATAAATGAAAAATATTAATGATTTCCAACAAATGGTCTATTGAAAAGCTTAACAGCTGGCAAAAGAACATTAAACACAAATTAAAATTTACAGTCAATATATTTTTTATAATTTTAAGAAAAAAATCTACTAATCTCTAAAAATACAATTTTTTTAATAAGATACAATTTTTTTTAATAAACATTAATTGATGTAGTATTCTTCCAATCTAAGTTTTTGGATCTTAGATTTGCAGACATTTGTAAGAGGATATTACCTTAGTGACGAGTGTATTCTTAATTCAAAACAAAAAAGTTCAGTACGTTAACAAAACTTTCGCTTTTCATCAAATTCTTTCTCAATAATTTAACAAATTCAATGCGTCATTTAATTTCAGCTCTACCGTCACCAATTTCTGTGGAATAAAAAAGAAAAGGAAGAATGCCAAAACCAAACGTATTGAAGGCAATTTCAAATCAAATACACACCAAAAGAAATTAAACACTCACACAAACAACACTCATGCACTCACTCACACCGAAATGCCGGCTATAAATTTACCGCTTACAAGTTCTGCACTCTCTTGTATGTGTCCGTGCGCGGCTGGGGGGTTGCTTGCAGCAATATCAAGAACGTAACCTCTAACGAGGTTACCAAATACACATTGCACAATTGGCTCTAACGCCCCAGCTGGAGAGCATTCTGTAGTGTTTGAGTGCAATACAAAGCATTTGAGTAGATTTGCATGAGTACTTTTGATTGCAATAAAGAGCTTCGCAGCTGCATTGGCATTGAAACGTTGCAAAAGTTCAAGGCATTGGACTTCTAGCTAGCAAAGATAATACAAATAATAATAGTTGCCACCATTTTGAGGAAATAATTATTAATTGTAAATTAATAAGAAATTTGAGAAGCTTAGCGTGTTTTGAATACTTAATTTTTTATTTCATTTTATTTTTTGTTTTTATATTTTTTTTTAATTTCATTTATGATAATTTTCACTCATTTTCCCACTCAACTCTATTGACTCACTCATTGGCGAATATTAGAATGCGAAAAATTATATGTACCTATGTATATACCTACATATATGTACTATATTGTATATTATCGGGAATGCACAAGTTCATCTATATATGTACATAGGTACAGGGGTATGTATAAATAAAATTAGCGACGTCAAAGAATGCAACAGACGTAAATTGGTTGAGCTCGCTCACATAGCCATGGACAAAACACGAACACGTGTAACTTATATTCTCACACAAACAAATACTCTCTATATATATATATATATATATATATGTATACAGATATTATTTGTAGAGCTTAAATGTGAATGTATTGATACACACAAGCACATGTATATGTAAATTTCTATATTTATTGCTAATTTTAATTCTTTTATATATGTTTGCGATTTATAACTTGAGATAAGATAACGTTAAGGTGATTCTTAGAAGAATGTATTTCTTACATGCGGAAGTATGTGCCACATGTTCTCTTTGCTTCAAGGCAAATTATAGAGGAATATGCGAAATATGAAACATTGAGTGTATTTGCTTATTTGATGATTCTACACGTATGGGTATAGAGTGTAAATATAGTTTCCAGGCAAACATCAAATATTCTGCTATTGTCACCAATGAGACTGAATGGAAATATTAGAAAATTATTCAAGACACTGTAGAGTGGAAAAGATAGATTAAATACAAACCCTTAATATAGGTTTTCCTAGAAAAATGTTGGTTTTCCATTCAAAAATATATCTCAGTCAAAAGGTTTAATGAGAATATAAATTAAATGAAAGATTATTATGAGTTTATTCACATTTTTTATCACTTTTAATTTAATTTTATAACAACATACAATATTGCAATGAAGACGTAACATGTTCAACGACTTCTGTCATACGTGTACATAGGATTTCACACAAATTACTCTATAATTCTCTACAGATGTCCATCCATACATACTTACTTCTACGCACACATAACTACACTCCGCCATTCAATCAATAAATTTTTTCTCAACGATTGAAAAATCGCCATGTTCTCTAGAATGGAAACAATAAAACATTTCCACAACAAAGGCAGATGACGGCAGCTAAAGTAAAAGTGAAAATACAACAGCAACATTTTGTAGCGTTGTCGTCATTACAAATACAGAGGAACAGCTATTTAGACCTTATACACGTCCGAGTATGGGAGTATATGAAAAAAATCATCTTTTTTGTAATTGTTGTATTTGCATTCACAAACCCTTCAATTTACATATTTGCACTATTTGCACACTCCCTCACCCTACTAATGAAGCAAACACACACCAAGTTAAATACACCTCCACACTAGGGGTGTATGTAAGTGGGTGATTGGGTAGTGGCTTTCGAGCGGGCAACAACCACAGCAGCAGCCACTCGCCAAATTACGGACGATTTGCACGAGCGAAGAGAAAAGCGCAAGTGTTCAGACAAAAAGATGCCGTTAGTGAGTGAGTGAAAGTGTGTTTGAGTATTTTGTATATGAAGTAGTGCAGAGTTGCAAATGGACGCACTAACCTTGGCTTTAATATACCACTACATTATATTACTATTTTTATTTGTAAAAAAAACTACCAAAGGCGCTCAATGCCAATTCAGGGTATGAAGAGTAAAAGGAAAGAAGGAAATTCAAGGCAAATGCTTGGGCTTTTGCTTCTATTAAAGGTCATTAATTCTCAGTACGTTGTTGTCGTTCTAGTTCTAGTTTAAGGTTAACGACGAAAGCACTATTCATTTATGTCCATGTGAAACCTTCAACTTTAACCTTTTTAGACGAGGGACAGAGAATTAGAAAAGATTATATAAATTTAGAAATATATAAAACAAAGTAAAATAAAACTAAATGAATTAAATTTATCTTATATAAAATTAAGTTAAGTATTATAAAAAAAAACAAATTTATAAAACAGAATCAAAATAAAATAAACCAAAATTAAATTAAACAAAATAGCATACAATAAAATAAGAATAATACTAACTAAATTAAAAGGAAAGTGTTATAAAAGAAAGAAAAATTATTAACAAAATACATTGAATATAAATTAAATAAATAAAAATTTAATTAAATTAAATAAAAATTCAATAAAAATAAAAATAATAAAAAAACAGTAAAAAATGATATGAAATAAAATTAAATAAAAAATAATAATAAAAAACCAAGTGAAAGTTAATTAAATTGTCTTAACTCTTATACATATTTACTTTAAATATCTATAATTTTCGCGAAAAAAATTAATAATAACTTTAGGAATACAAGTTTTTACATAGTAGATCCTTTCATTTCTCCTTTTGATCCTTGTTTTTCTCTTTTCTTTCTAGAAAATTTTCAACGTTAAAAGTCATTTTTCATAGTAGACTAACACGGAAACTAGAACCTCCTGCATAATTAACCACAAAAAAAAAAAACAAAAAAAACAGGAAATAATAGCGTAAGGAAAACAGAAAATCATTTGTTTCAAGAAACTAACGGAGTAATCAACAAACACAGCAAACACATAATGAATGCGCCACAATCAACAGCAGCACACACCACCAGAAAACATTGCAACAGCGGCAGTAGCAACAACGGCAACAGCAGTAGTATCATTAGTCGCATTAGCAACAACAACAACATGAACACCACCGTAAACACACAACACCAGCAACAACAGCCAGTCAGCAGTCGCACAATGTCCACAGCGACGACGATGACAACGTCAGCACTGAGACACACACAAAGTTCCGCAGCACTGCCGCCCACCGCCTCGACGACCAACACAGCTGGCTGCCCGACTCCAGCGGGGCGCAGCCCCTCACCAGACGGCACACAAGATTACGACGTAACGCGCATGCGTGAGGAGGACTTTGAACGGCTGGCCGTTTATATAGTGCCCGATGTGCAGTGTGAACGTGGCATAGCGAATCGGGCAGATCGTACGTTACCACGTAGCCTAACACTGAAACCTTCGATGGTTTTCTCAACGCCAAATGTTAAGGTTCGTAAAGATTTTTCTAGCGAAAACTTAGTACAAATCGAAAATTCATTATAATCACCCTTTTTGCAGACTGAAGGAGTTTGGAGCACAGGTGTCATACCACGCGGCACACGTTTTGGCCCCTTTGAAGGCGTTCCAACTCCAAATTATCCCAACGATAAGAATAGGGCGCGCTATTTCTGGCGGGTAAGCATTGAAGAAATTGAAAAACATGAAACTACAATAACTGTAGTTGATTACTCACTTAGCATCGCACAGTTACCAACAGCCACATATCATAATCATAATTGTCATAGCTGTCACAATTAGCTGAATCGCCAGACAAAAACAAGAGTTTTAAAAAAAATAATCTAACATTTATTTCTAGGTTTTCTCAGTCACTCAGTCAGTCAGTAACTTTTATCATTTAAATAATTTCAATTAAAAATATGCAAAATATATTTTTATAAACAAACAAACAAACCAAAAATTATTTCAAACTATATGGTTTTCCATTTGAACACAATATCTTTCTCATAAAATTCACGTTTGCATTAATTTAAATTTTAGATATTCATTTGCAGTACAAATTTTAAAAATACCAAACTAAATTTTTTAATCCAAGTTTTATGAAAGCAAAAATATAAGCTTTTTTAGCATCACAACAAACTCATATTTGTCTTAAGTTCTTTCAAAAAGCTTATCCCGACTACTTTGCTTATTTATCGACTTTTTATCGTTTCGGAGTTTTAAAACTGAAGAGCATCAGCTTTTTAATTTGTAATTATTTAAGTAATATTTTGGTAAATATTTGGTAAAATCCATATGACCAAACAAGCAAAATAATTTCCATATCCTCTATTTCCATACTTCATCAATATCGAGCACCTTCCATTCGTTCATCATCTCCAACCTAACATTAACAATAACTTCAAGGCATTCTATTATCTTTTTTACTTATTCAAAATTTAAAATTAATTTATACGATTAAGCTAAACATTTCTAACTGTTAACCAAAAATATACTTTTTTCCATTTTATTTCATGTACATAAAATATATTCCCACCAAAAAACCTGCAATCACTCAATTAACAAATACAAATAACAAATCAATCAAAACATCTAAAATATAATTCGCATAAAATACAATAAAATTACAAATTTGGTAAACAAAAATTCGTAACCCATAATCAGGTGCAGGAAACACGCCACATAACCTACGGCAACATTAAGGTACTATTTTACGCTTTTTAACATATTTTTTATTGCTACAATTTCTAAACGTTGAAAGTCAACTACTTTGATGCTCTACACTATCGCTCTTTCTCTCTCTCTATCGCTCTCTGTCTCTCCTTTTGCCACTTATAGTTATAACTTTCTTTTTTGTTATCATTTTTGTTTATTATTTACTTCTTCAGCTCTTCGTAATTTCCAGCACCCAAAAGTATGTTGAGCAGACATTCGGTCTTATATTCATAAAAGGAATTAGAAGAACCTACAAATAAGTCTTCTGTAATAGGTATACTATATACTGGAATTAACAGTAAATCTAAATTTATTTTAATATCGCTCGGGAATAGACTTATTTTGGGAAAGAGTTCAAATATTGTGATGCCCATTTGTAATTTGTTTTTGTAAAAAAAAAATATTGAAACTGTAGAATCGTGTACGAAAATCACTTTAATATGAATGGTCTTCATGATTTTCAAGTTTTTATAGTACGGAGAATTATAAGCTGAACAGGTATGGAGTGTTCCAAAATTGGCGCACGATTTGTATGTATTCAACGATTCTTATGTAATCTGAATACTAAAAGTTATGTTCTCTATTTAATTAAAATGTTGCGTTAATTTTGGGACACCCTTTGGGGCACCCTTTATTATTATTATTATCATTTAGCATATGAATTAAGCCATCAAAAAGGATAAAATGCAATGACTAATTAGCTTTACGATTCGCCTTAAACACTAAAAGACTTAGCATACTTTTGGGCGAAATATTGCGGAAACAAATATCGGCGTAATATAATATAAGAAATCTTTAATCATTATAATCATTATAATTTATTTTACTTTGATTGAATATTTTTTTTTTCGTATTTATATCTTTTTCATACTTTTGTTTGTGCCTGTCATTGGTATTTTAATAATTGGTGTTCTGTCTTTATATTTGTAAATGTATTGTACATATGTATCTATCTTTTGTGTAAGTAATTTTCTAACGTTGTTGTTGTATAAATATATAATAATTACGGTGTCTTGTATCAAAGCGAACTCTCTCGCAGCTTCGTAGTCTGTTTCAAAATTTTTCCCGGAACACCTACAAATGGCTGAAAAGTTGAAAACGCTTCCCAGCTCCAACTGTTTTGGACTATTTTTCGTATATTTTCGACTAACTTTTCTTATTTACATACAAATATAAAATAATTTTGGCTATTACCCAAAAGCTAACCAAAGTTCCCCAAATTTCTTTTCGTTTTCCGCTCTCTCTCGCTCTCTCGCTCTTCCCCACAAACACGAATGAATGACGCCTCTCGCCAACAGATCTTCAAAGATGACGACTTCTACTATCTGGATGGTTCAGATCGTGCGCAAGCCAATTGGATGCGTTACGTTGCTTCCGCCTACAGTCTCTCCGTGATGAATTTGGTAGCGTGTCAACATCAGGAGAATATCTATTTCTATACAACACGAGACATCATGCCCAACGAAGAGTTGATGGTGTGGTATTGTAAAGATTTTGCGCGACGGCTTGGTTATGATGTTGATCCAGAGCGTACGATTTTCGGCGCTTGCAAACAGTCGGGCGATGAGGATGACGACGGCGAGCCCGATGGTGATGATGAAGATGTGGCAACAGCAGCACCATCGCCAGCGGCGACGACTTCCCCATTACTGCTGGAGCACAAGACAAAGTTGCGTTCGAACTCACCATATTGCATGCCCGCCCCCGAGATACCACCAGAAGTCGCCTACAACCACATCACCTACGTCATGGGCCTACCAATACCACCACTACCGGCAGTAGCAGGCAATGCGTCCAGTAATCGGCGCTCCATCACGCCTAGTCCCTCTCCGCCGAGTTGTAGGGAGAACAGTGCAAGCCATATGCAACACTTGGCCGGCCTACCACACATACTTCATGCGCAGTCATCCATACTCCCTCGCCATCAGGTTTCACAGCAAATTCCAACACACCAACACCAACACCAACACCAGCATCAGCATCAGCAACAGCAACAGCTCCCGTCACCGCATCATCATCAGCAGCATATACAACAACATCAAACGGTTTTACACCTCAAGCAAGAGCCCGGCGCGTCGGTAATTGTGAGAGACCGTTCACCGGCGACCAGTGAATGTGGTGTAAAGGAGGCAAAGGATGCCGCGGGCTCACCCATACCACACAAGGACGCACAATATGAGCATCAGTTGACGCCTAATGATGGTAGCGTGCGTTCAGTTCGTTCGGATGAGGGTTATCATAGCAACGAGTATCATGAAGACGGCCTAACACCACCCGAAGACTCAAGCGATAGTGAGAGTGAGCACAACTATGTATTAGACTGTTCAAAGAAAGCCATCGCACCGAAAGAAACTGTCATTACACATCCGCAAAAGGCCGCTGTTGCTGCAGCCGTGGCAGCAGCTGCCGCTGCTGCTGCCAACAACAGCCCCACCGCGGCAAGCAGCGATAATTCCGCCACTAAATCCATACCAGCTGTGGTCTCCTCGGCAGCTGTAGCGATGGATTGCGGCGATAAGAACGAGTATCGAAAGTTTAAAGTGAAAATGCCACTGAAGTATGAGTTTAAGAATAGCAAATGCGCCATTAAGACTGAGGCTATGTGCCACATAAGTACTAACAATACAAATAATACTGACGAATCGCCCACAGCTAGAGCCACTTGTAGTGAAGATGATTTACTGTCTGCCAATGAAGCAGCTCCCGCTTGCACTTCTTCGACGCAGTTGGACGAAGAAGCGATGGATGTGGACCACTTGCCCGGCTCGACAATCCAGCAACAACATGCCTCCAGCACAGTTATTGTTGTCGATCGGAGCTTGAACGCGGCTAACGGACACACGGCGCGTACGATTGTCCCACTAAGTAAGGCCTACTATGAAGCCGAGACCACATCACCACCGCCACCTCCAGCAACACAGTCTGCTGCAGCTGCGAGCGTCGGATATATGCGTTTTACACCTCCCTCTTCAAGCATACTGGAAACCATACTTACTGGGCAACATCGTTTGGAGGCAGCTGCAGCTGCGGCGGCTGCATGTCGTCAGGCCAATGCTGCTACACCGCCACCCTCATCACCTACGGAAATGGCTTACTCTTATAAGAAATCTCATCGTTATGGCAATGCCGTCAGCCCCGATTCCAGCTCAAATTTGGCACAGGCACCCGATTTACATGGCTCCTCCTTGCACGAGACCGAAATGTTGATTGCATCATCACGTGGGAGCCTCAAGGATGACTGTTCGCCACCGCCGCCTCCAGGACATCATGTGATATACTCACCGGCACATGGCGCACACAGCGCCTTCGTCTCTGATGGTCATCAAACGCCACCCTACTCAGCATACTCGCCTTATTCTAGTGGTAGCATAAATGGTGGTGTGCCAGGCGGCGGTCATCCGTTATCACACGTGCCCACATCCACTTTCCACTCGCCACCACATAGTTCACACTCGCCCTTTGATCGGCAATCGAATGCATCCAGTGGCTCTACACCTAACCTACACTTGCTGCAGTCCAACTCACAGATGCTCATGCAACCGTTACGTATATCGCCACCGAACAGCTTAAGTCCTGACGGTAATTCATGTCCGCGCAGTGGCAGTCCCCTGAGCCCAAACTCCCTAGCTTCACGAGGCTACCGCTCCCTGCCATATCCGCTGAAGAAGAAGGATGGTAAAATGCATTACGAATGTAATGTTTGCTGCAAAACTTTTGGTCAGCTGAGCAATCTCAAAGTTCATCTGCGTACACACTCCGGCGAAAGGCCATTCAAATGCAATGTCTGCACGAAAAGCTTTACACAGTTGGCGCACCTGCAAAAGCACCATCTTGTGCATACGGGCGAGAAACCACACCAGTGCGACATCTGCAAGAAACGCTTTTCCTCGACGTCGAATTTGAAGACCCATCTGCGATTGCACAGCGGCCAAAAGCCCTACGCGTGCGATCTATGCCCACAGAAGTTCACGCAGTTCGTTCATCTGAAGCTGCACAAGCGTTTGCACACGAACGATCGGCCATATGTGTGTCAGGGCTGCGATAAGAAATATATAAGCGCATCGGGTTTGCGCACCCACTGGAAAACGACGAGCTGTAAGCCAAATGATTTGGAAGAAGAACTGGCAATGGCTGCAGCAGCAACTTCGGAGTGTTTAGGTGAGTTTGAGCGCAAAACCCCGCTGGACTAAATTCTAAAATAATATTTTTTTCTTAACTTCCGCCACAGATAAAGACCTGTCTGAGCCCGACTCCCGTGAAGCCTTCGAACATTTGCAACAACAAATGCATCCGCACTTGCGTCACCTGCCAACAGGCACCAGCTCGGCTAACAATCCAGGCTCCGCCGGTCATCCATCCCCGCCACGTCTTATTTCCATCAACTCTCTTCATCAGCAACAAGCACAACAACAACATGCCCACGCACATCTCCAGCAACAGCACGCTGCCATGCTACAACAACACGGGGCAGCCGCAGCGTCGCAGCAGCATTTAACTGGCTCACCTTCGAACCCGGCGGCCGCTGGAATGCTACTTGCCACGTCGGGGCAACAGCCACATCATACTAGCCACCAGCAACAACAACAGCACCTACAGCATCAGCAACATCACCAGCAAATGCTGCATCAGCAACAACAACAACAAGCCCACAACTTAAAGGCCGCCAGCAAACAACAAATGCACTTACTGCCCCCCGGAGCCGCCGCCAATAGCGCGAACTCTGTCTCAGCACCGCCCAATGACGCTTACATGAGTGTCTCACACGCACACGCCGCAGCAGCAGCAGCCCATGCGGCAGCGGCAGCAGCAGCGGCTCATGCAGCAGTGGCTCATCAACACGCGCAAAATCAAGAGTCGCGCCCTTCGGTGATCGAGTCAAGTCAGCCGATGATAATCGAGTGCACGTAGAGCAGCTGCGAGAAGGTGAAAAGCACACAACCAAAATCGAAAGCAGCGAAGCTGCGGTCGATGTGAAGCGAGTCCGAATGAGTTCGCTCATAGCCGAGCTCAGCAAAGCTGGACGGAGTTGAGCTGAGCTAAGCAAGCTGAGCTGATTTCTACTGAGTTGATTAGAGTCGTAACGAAATATCCACTCAAACCCGTCGCCCCTGACAGTTGCAACGTCAAAGCAGGCAGCAGTGAGCTGGAATGTCTCACGAAAACCCAAACCAAGAAAAATAGTGAATAAAAGTGCAATATGAATATGTAAGAAACTCATGAATTGGACACTTTTTAGTTATGAGTTATTTACGTACAAGAAAACTGAGTTAGAAAGAATAAAAACAAAAATGGTATTATTAATTTAATAGTCGACAATGTCATTTATAATTAGTAAAATTAAACAAAGAAATTAGATGAAATATACATTTAAAAAATATTTAACAAACAACAAGCTACTCCTAAAATCAATCAAATTTAGTTTTATTATTATAAAAAAAAAAACTAAAACAAAATTTTTCATTTCTTGAAAAGATCTCAGAATTGGCAACCAATTATTTGCACAAAATCTATTTTTGTTTAAAAAATTCAAAACTAAAAACTCAATATCATAATAAAAAAATAAAAAATGTAACCGCGAGTTTTATACGTGGAAAAACCATACAAAAGTTAATCATAAAAACTCAGAAAAGAAACTGTCAATCACAAACAACATTAAGTCTTTTTAAGTTTTCCAATAAAAATATTTTACTAAGTTTTACTGAGAAGTGCATTTAAATTCCGCAATGTTTTAAAATAATACAGTTACAAAAGTAATTGCTGAAATCAACAACCTTTTGGCAGCAAGGCTGATATAAAATTGAGCTGAGAAGGCTGGAGGGCAAATCTCGGCTGTTAGCCATGAGAAGCGGGTTAAAAATTTAAAGCTCTCCCTCTTGAGTGAGAGCACTACCTACTTTTGTGAAAACTTTTCTTACTTCCTTTAAAGCTTTATTATTTTTAGAAAAGTTTGTTAATTCTTTTGTACGTGTCCAGGTGAAAAAATTCGTTTGACTAATGATTACGCGATTTTTAGTTTCAACTCTTGTGAGCTTATTGAAACCTTAAATGAAAGCTAAAGTGTGTAAATACTTAGGTTTTAATTGGCTTCCGCTTCTCAAAAGTGTGGGAAATGTCTGTATAGACGAAAACTCGAAAGCAAGTATTTCCAATGACATTGTAGCTTTGAGCTTGTGCTTGCGGAGAAGGTTCTTCTCAATTCAATTGAATCAAATTTAGGTATATGTGACCACCTCAAGTTGGTTGTTGAGTTCAAAGTTCGTTTTAAAGCTTCTGAAAGCTGCTATTACTTGTGCAAATACAAACGCTTTGCATATTCTCAATGAAAGAAAATTTAAAGCTCTCACTTGTCAAACTCTAGCTAATCTTGCAAAACCACAAGTCAGCATGTTGGTGAATTTCGGTTTTCAAAATTCGTTATCAATGTTGGGTTGGGCCTAAAACTCATTGCATTAACTTGGGCTTTATTTCAAAAGTAAATATTTTATTTAACAGCGTAAAGTAGTTTGATATAAAACTTTAGCGAAAAAAAATCAAAATCAAATACATACATATACATTTGTACATAGACATTGTAAAAGTATAATAATTTATATAAATAATTAGCATTATAGTACAATAGTATAAAAACACAACAACACAAAGCAAAAACAATACAATTATTAGACATACAAACATTATCTCATTAAATTGTAAATAAAACCACGTGCAGTACGTGCAAACGTGATCACGTTAGTAAAACAACAACTTAGCTGAAGATCGGTGCTTTTTGAACTGTTTCCATTTGTAACATTTTATTACATATACTGTATTATTATCATTACGAAAGAAGAACAGTGAAAAACATATGTAAATTTTAATAAAATGTTTTTCCAAAAACTATACGGAATCCAAGTGTTTATAGTCGTAGTGAGTATGTAAGCAGATATTTAATATTTATATTGTATATTTATTGTTAACATTTACGTAAATATGTTCACATCTATGTAATACTATCAAATAATATTATCATTGAAATATGTACTGATACATTTAATTATCTTATAACTAGTAAATCGTTTTAAAATACTTACATATGTACATAGATATTTATATTAAACTCAAAGCGGCCGCTGCGGCGATCGGGAGCCGAACTTCGGTCAGACCAACCTTCGAAAAGACGGTCACCCATCGGTAGGGAATATCAGCCCCTCCGGGTGAAGTTCCCCATCTACGCGATTATTAAGCGCCAATTATAGATATATGTATATGTATAGAATATGTTAGCTTAAAGTATGCGTGAGGAATTATAGCTCATGAACATACACACATTTATAATTATACCAAAATTAAAAAAAATTACAAATAGAGAGAAATTAGAGAGAATTATATTTTCCAAATCCAAAAAAAAAAAAATGTTTGTTTCTGTTCAAATTTTTATTTCTGTTTGGTCCATTTTTTTATTAATTTATTCCAAAAAAAATTTACGGTATTGTGAAATTTGAAAATCATTCATTCATTCACAGCTTTATATTTCCTTATATTTTGAACCGTTTCATTGCTAACTTTAATCGAAACTGTGGTGATTTTTGGAAATGCTGAAAATGTTTATGAGGAAGCTGCACTAAATTCAGTCAGAGCATATTTCATTTGCTTTCAATTACTGAGTATTTTTAGTGGGTTTTTAATTAATTTTTTTCATTATTCTATCGTACGGTTGTAAGTTGTAAAGTGCCAGCTCAGGTGGTATTAATTGAAGCTTATCAGCCTCAACTTAAATCTTCATTAATTTATTTAATTGATCACTGTTATGCTCTATTGGACTCAAATAAGTTCAAAATAAATTAAAATCACTCGAAAAGTGGAGAACCTGTATTTGACGGCAACGTACAATTTTATTTCTTATTTCTGATATATTTTTGATACATACTGATGATACATTCAGAAGTTTGGACATTTCTTCGAAAACCATTTACTACTAGATATATATGCATACATATAAAAGTTTTTTTAAAAGAAAAATAATCTCCTCTTCTTTCTAAATTTTATGTAAAATAACGTAGACATTAAAAGAAAAATAAATAATTAATAGACGATAAGTTAGCAAAAATAAAATAGACGCATTTCGTTAGAACTGTAATTTAAAAAGAAAATATCTTAGAAAGGAAAGGACTAAATTTAAGCTTAAAATATGAGGCTGATTAATTTAAGCGTTTAAGCATTAAGCAATAACTATTGGATTTATGTACATACGAGTATATGCTAGTATATAGCTTACACAATATAATATATAAATGCATACATATATACAAATAAAACAAAAAATTTGCAATATTTCAAAAAAAAAACCAAGTGAGAGTGCTCGTGTGTAATAGAGAATAAGTAAACAAACTTTGTAATAAAAAATCTTTGTACTAAAACACTTGTCGGAAATCACTGTAAGATCAAAAACACCAATTTGAATTAGCAAATAAAAGAAATGAGTGAAATAAAATGTTTTACACACAACTTGAACTTGTAATATATGTAACCAAACCTCCAAATCTTTAGTTTAACTTTATCATAGTTTAATAATTTATTTTTTAACATTCCATTAGTACTAAATTTGATTTGATTAATAAATGAACGTGTATGCGATGTGGAGAAAATACATCACTTCTGCAATAAAAATAAAAGATTTGCCTAAATTTGAAAGACAATTGGTATTATTATATATTTTGCTTTTATTTACTTATTTGTTTATTTATTTTTATAACTGGAAAATAACCGGTTATTCCCTGAAGTGGGAATTTGGAAAATTCCATTACTTTCGACTCTCAGAGCAGGCTGCTTGAAGACTCAGTGGCGAACAACAGTATGTAATAAATGAACGATGGATTCTTCATCAGGAGTCTGAACGCACAAAAACCGATCCAGATAATTATTTATTTGCCCAAAGCATGTTGTGATTTTGACCGGAATTAAAAAAAAAATTGCACACATACTTTTATATCTGAACAAAGTAATAAATCAAATTATTATTAATCGGAAATTTTCATATCTTTTAATTTTTTTTTGAAAATGTAAAAGGTTCATTAATCCTGGTGTGCACACATCTTTATAGATCGTTTGCCCTGTTTCAAAGGAGTTCCCGCAAAGAAGAGCTTTAAAGTGGAGTTTCGTTTTTAGACAAATAAGTTATCTTTTTAAATACTTATTTTGCCATTAGAATATTACTTCATAAAAAAAAAATTCTAATAAAATGCTTTTTATTTAATCCCCCTGATATGATATTACTAATTCACACGATGGACACAAACACGTATATATAATGAATAACTTTCTCAAATGTTTGTAAATTTTAGTAAATCTAATTTATAAATATATGTAAGGCACATGTAATTTGTAATTTTACAATTAGTATTTTACAAATTCTAACCATTAAGGAGAACCAATGACTGCTTTTAGTGAAGTAAGTATAAAATAAAACCTTTAAACTAGAAAAACAGAAACATTAAGACTATCCAACATCTTACTGTAATTCATAAAGTTGCATCATACAAAATCTGATGTAAATTCCAAATTACTTGTAAATACGTATTAATCTAAAATTTTGTTTGACTACGAGATACTCCATTGTGGTGAATTCTTAATGCAATCGTTTATACAATATCATCTAACTAGGAATAAATCTTAAATGAAATATTAATAATGGAAATTTTTTAGGTTAACTGCAGTTTTGAATAACTTCAAGCCTTTCAAAGAATATTTCTTATTACTCTCAAATTCCAATAAAAATATATTTTTTTTTTCAATATTTGAACAATTTCTTTGAAATCAAAATTTTTGGCCACTTTATGACAAGCCAAACAATTCCTATAAAAATAACAATTATATTTGCATAGATATTTTATAAAATATGCATACATATATTCACTTACACGTTTATGGCTTTTTAATTGCAGAATAATCCAAATACAATTTAATACGGCAGACAATTAAGGCAGCTAAAGGTTATCAGAAATAGAAATCAAGAAACATTAGCTAAGGAAATAATTAGAAAATCGACCAAACAATTAAAATAAATAAAAATATATGAAATTCATATTTTACAAACTGACGGCCGATCAACTCAGTTTCAAAACTCCTCGCGCTTGAAAGATACAAAAGTAAAAAACAAATAAGCAAATATGAATATAAGTAACTAGTTTACATAACTACTCTCAAGTGTAAAGGCAAAGACTCATATGGCATATTTCACACCAGAAATACATATATACAACAACACAAGAATATCAAAAAGGGAACTAGCATAGTTATTACCAAAAAAAAAAAACAAAAAAACAAAGAAAAAAACTAAACATACAATAACAACATTCTGTAGTAGCAGAATGATAAGGCTAATGTACGATTTTGATATTTTTATAAAAGCAATGCACATTGCAAATAAAAATACAATAAAAGTAATATATAAAAATAGTCCCATACAAAAGATTGCAAATAAAACTTATTGGTTTCCATAACCGAGCTCATTTATATAATATTAAAATACTTATATAAATATATTATATATATAGATAAATAACAAAATATTAGCAACTATTTTTTGTTTAATTAAAACTAAATGTTTCTTGTTTGTCTTAAATTATATAAATAAAACTAATTTAACAGTAATACCAACATATAGGTAATTATAAGCAAAACATTTAATATTCATACATCGTTGCTGCTTACATTGTACATAAATACTTATACATACATACATATGTATACATGTTTTTTTCAAGCGAAATTAAGTTACAACTGTTCCATAAATATTGTATATTATAAATCTCTAATTTGTAAGTATATATGTATAATATCAGTGCATGTTAACTAAATACGAATCACAATTATAACTAAATCTCTTAAATTTATAAATTTATATTTCTAACATTTTATTTTATTTTACTTAGTTTTTAGATGATTTATGTAATTTTATTAGAGCATGTTATGCCTATATTAGCATTTCGCAAAAATCGTATGACATAATTTACTATGTGTACTCATAGAAAGTAAAGATACACAATTTAATACTCTTATATAAATGACTCTTGTGTTTTATTTGAAAGAAATTCGAAAAAGAAGAATGTTATTGTCTTTACGCACACACCTACAGTCATTCCAAGGGAGCCGAAATGTTTTGCTCGTGGGTAAATTTTAACCCAGATATTCACCACTCTGTTGAAATTTGGCTATAAACTAACAGAGTTGGTAGCTTAACAGAGGGATATGTTATTGGGGATAGAAAAAGTAAAACCAATCGAAGTATATACGTAATGAAAATCAAATGATTCTTTAATTTTTTATTACTCTTTCATGTGGTATTTTGTTGTTATTTGAAAAAAATACAAATACTCCATTCAAAGAAACGTATAGCCCGATATAGGCGCAACTAAAATAATCGCTTTAGGCGTCATCTGTTACTAAACACAAAGCAACAGCTTTTGAGCAACTAATAGCCGACAGATGGCGCCATGTCGCACTCATTGGGTAGTATAAAAACATTCAAATAGTTAGTCAGGATTATCACCGTGAGAAAATTTTATCAGAATTCGTTGTTCGAAAACGGACTATTTTCAAAATTTTTCATAACTCATTATTTTCAGATTCTTTTTCTCCTTCTTCATTGACCTAGGCATCGCTTAGGCGTTTATAGCTGGAGTCAACAATAGCACGTCATTCATGCCTTCTTTTCGCTGTTTGCCGGCAGTCTCTCTGCTACAACGAATCCCACACTGAATTTGCACTCCATTATAAAGCCACTGGGGTAGATTTCACAAGGTCCCACCTTATTCCGTTCTCATCTCGTCCATCGAATTTCTTGGACGTTGATGATGTCAGCCTTTAGTCTTATGAGGTCATCAACCACTAGTTAGTACATCCAAAGCAGAATTGCCGGAATATGCCTTAATACATTAGGCAAGTTGAAAACGAACATTCGTATGGTTATGCCCTTTTGAACATTTCATGCCGTTTTCAAATGTGTTCAAGCCATAAAGATCGGCACACTTTCGCTAAAGGTCATCAATGGGGTCATCATTTGTTGGCAAACAAAAGATATCGAAAGCCGCCGTTGCAATGAAAACAGCACTCGTGGCATGTGCGCGGATCACTACAACTGCTCAAACATATTTTCTTCTATTTTCACATTTTTTATCGTGAATCATTAAAAAGGACGTAAAGCATTTAAACTAGAGCAAACGAATTTTTCTAGGGAAATATTTCATACTTTAATTACAATATTTTGGGGTATGCGCCAGGAGCGATAATTGCTCTTGAGGGATTACGAATTACTACAATATAATGGTACACACATACAGATGAAACGTTCACACAATTGCATACCTACACGTACATACATATGTACGTATTCATGGGCAGAGTTGACTGCAGCGGCAGTCCATTGTCCAGCGCTGTGATCCAGGGATCGAGCGAGTGCCGTGGCAACGGTGCACCGATCAATCGACTTAATCCGCTTTGAATGCAAAATATCGCACAGCAAAGCGGAAATAGGCTGCATGAAAATTGTGAGGGGACAGTGGACAATGGTGGCGAGTCGGCTGAGATGAGGGTAGACGTGTGCTGCTGGCGGCTGCAAACTGACCTCAGCTAACGAATTGTACTAAAGATTCGTATTTCTTACCAAACCCAACATGCATGTAAGAACATATACATATATGTACACGTATGTATGTATGTGTGATGTGCATATTTCAATTAGCAGCAGCATGTTTAGTAATAGTTTTTTTTTTTTATAGAACAGCGTTGCACTAATCGCGTATTTATGCAACAAAGCAAAAATGCAACAATTTCCATGTGATTGTCAACAAAAAGGAGAGAATCCCATCTGGTTGCCTGTGATTTATAAAGCTCGAAACAAAAAAAGAAAATTCTAATAAAAAATGGGGTGAAAATTGGAAAATTTGCATGTGCCTTTCAAAGCAGCCATTTCACATAGTAATTGTCAATCCAACACCCGACTCTATCGCTCTAGTCAACTGCCTCGCTGCTGGTGTGTAAGCTAAGGACATATGTAAGTGTCCTGCAGTTTTTGATTGACATCTGATTGACGCCGGTATTATGAGAGCTCAGTGAAGTGGCAATTAATGCAAATCGACATGAGGGACAAACAAACCGAAACAAATGTTTTCAATCCGAATGTGGATCACGATGGAATATTTTGCATTTGCTATGCAGAAGGCTAGACTATGGCTGGCTTCTCAAAAGGATGGAGAAAAAATCGAATTGCGATTTTCTTCCATACTAAATTGACCAGCGCCACTGAAAAACAATAAAAACGGAGTTTGTTCAGGGAAAAATGTTTTACACGTATTTTGCAAGCCTCCTTGCTTTATTTGTCTTTCTTTTCTACTCTTTTGAGATGAGATTCCGTCAAAAGAACAAGTTCCGTGTCTCGGGTAAGAGCTTCTCATAAAGTTACACCAGCATTTTGGAGGCTTTTTAATTATTATTTGTAGGAAATCATCAAAAAAAAAAGTAATTCGATATGAAGAGCGAGTGAAAGATCTCAGAATGTTTAGAATATTAATAAAAAAAAATGGACTGCCTTCAGCTCAACAAAACTTCTTTCAACAATGTTTGCATAATGTTTTTTAGCGCCGCTGAAGCGATTTACGGCCGAGCTCCTCATCCAATTTGTGGTGTGCGTCTTGATCTTTTCTAATAAATGGAGGGTCCTGTAGTCCGCCTCCGAACGGCTGAAGGTTTTTTATGCGCAATTAGAAAAATAAATTTTCTATAAATTTGGATGTTGGTCGGACCCGGACTCGAACCCTGGCCTTCCGAATGTTAGTACGCAATGCTTACCACTTGACTATTTCTGAAGTTAGAAGTGTGATTAACCTCTCAATAAAAATATAAATGGCGCTGAACTGAAGTTATTAAAAAATCCGCCCAATGGGGAATGATTTTATTAAGAGCCCAACGGCACTGTAATCATGCTAATCATCTCTAAGAACTCTCACTTTCAATTGAACTTTGGTGATTTGATGGCCTTAAGGGGTTACCAGGCTTTATTCGGTAAAAACAATCTATTTTAAAAAATTTTCATGTATGAAAAACTAAATTATTTATTCAAACCATTTACCGTCTCTTTAAGCACCCATCCTAAAGCTATTGTGGGCTCCGTTCGCGTCGCACTTCCGGCGTTCCATCTTTCTCCGTTTCTTTCTGTAATACTTTACTCCTCTTTTATACCCTTTCGTTAGCCGAACAACACCTTAAAGCTAAAAAGTAATCAACAGCAATGGTCACCCCACACCGCCTCCAGCTTTTTCCTATGGAATTCAACCCCGAACTTCATTAAGAGCCAAACGGCTCTATGAATATATTTAAGGGTATTATTTAACATCAGCTTCCCCACAACGTCCAAGCTTAGACACCGTCTATATAAGATATATGTATGTATATTTGGCAATGAATTTCAGAAATTTTCAAAGGAAAATATTTCTAACTTCGTCATTGGGACGCCATCTCCGGTGAACCCTCGGAAAAAAACAAAAGTAGTGTATACGTGTATATAACAGTTAATACTATAAACTAGAGTTTGGACGAAGGAAAATAAATAAAAATATTTTTGGCAGATATTTTTTTACAAAAAAAGGCAAATTTCAGTATAAATTATTAATTTTTTTAATAATTGTACAATAATAAAAGAAACCAATCCTGCGTTTCATTAAGATCAGTTGAGTAGTTTTCGAGAGCTACCAACTTTCAATACACAGCTTCGAGAAAAAACATTTAAAATTTAAAGCGTTGAACACACCTTCCCATGGCTATATCTCTGAAACTTTCATTCGGATCGACTTGTTGTAGAAATTAATTAGACAAAAAAAAATATTTTTTTGAAGTTGTGAAACCCATGTTACGCCTTAAGATATTAAAATATTCGGATATCTGCTAGTTTTGAAGAAATTAAAAATGTTCTGTTAAGAGGTCTATTGCTAGCTATGCTTTCCTCTCAGAGAGACATTTATGCATACGTGTAGATATGGAAATATAAAAATATATGTATTTCATTTTTAAATAATATTGAAACTTTTACTTCCAGCCATTATTACAAGCGTCATAAATAAGCGTAGAAAGTTATTTTCGTTGCCATTATAAATAATTGACACCCCATCGATAACAGCTGAACAGAGAGAAGTGCACCCACCCCTCATAGTCATTTGCTGGCGCGTGGCGTGCGGCGTGTATTCATTTTCAAACTATGTAAGAACTATACCTATACATACCTACATACTGCAATACATATTGAGCTGGGGTAGGTTTCTGCACATACAAAATGAGATAAAAAAAATTACATCTAGAGGCATATTCGACAGTTACGGTGACACCGCGTGGCATGAAAGGAAGTGATAGAACACTCACACTGTGCTCCTGTATGTACACGTATGTATGAGGTGATGATTAGTGGACATGATCTGCATTAAGCAAACGAGGGGTGGTGGTGGTTTGGGGTGCATGTTTTTTTTTTTTGAGTTTTGCGTAAACTCAAGGGCGGGCAAAACCCGACTTTTTTACAAGTCACACTTTTTCATGTTTTTTTCGCGATTGGTTATTTTTTTTTTAACACACGCGCGCACTGCGTGCCGTGAATTAATTTTTTTACATCACAGATTTTGAGCAGCGAATCAGATCCTGTGATTTTTTTTGGAAAATCTGCCAATCAGAGGCACACAATGCAGAAAAAATGAAGATCGACATCGCTCTTTAAATAAATGGTATTCTTATGGATAGCTTTTCTCGCCTTTCTGGACTTCTCAATAAAACGATATTTTCTCCTCTTAGCACTATCCAATTCTTGACAAAATCCCCAGTCTTATGGGCAGTGTTGCCCACTATACTGATATAATTTAGTGAAAAAAGTAGGGAGATGGTGCCAAAAGTACTCCGTTTAAGTACTACTTTATGAAAGCCTCCATTGAAATCACAATCTCTTGAGTTTGAGTTAACAAACATAAGTCTTTACAACAAGTTGTCTATTAAAAAGAAAAAAATTTGGAATTTTTTTAGAATTATAATTATGTTATATAAAAAAAGTGCAAACAATAAGTTCCAGCTAAGTGTATTGCAACTGATATTAATAGTCTATGTAAACCTAATACTTTTTTTTTGCCTAAATAAGCACTGGGTGTGTTAAGGCAAAGAGCTAGTAAATTTTGCACCGAGGGACATTCTTACAGCCATTTCTTACCAAAATTAGGCTTAATTCCTCGAAGAAGAGTTGAATACATTGACTTGTATATCATACCCAAGTTAAAGCTATACCAAGAAGCGTTAGTCGACTCTAGCTTACGTGGGTTGACCTTGTTCTTCCCATTGGTGCCAAAAGATCAGAAATATATTCTTTTTGCTATCACCGGTACTGTTTGCTAAGAAAGTGAGTTGTAATTCTTCTCAATGGATGGATGGATGGATGTCATAAATAGTGAAACCGACCCCGGTGTGTATTTTGTGTTGACGTATCAAATGTTATGTTTATTTTACTCGTCAAACTCTCTCTACTGCACACAGACTGCCGAGCGGTTTCTCTACTTGACTTGCACTCCTGCTCTCTGAGAGCACAGCATTTCAAACTCCCTACGTACAGCTGCAAACGAAACTGGTACGATAAGGACTCCGGCGTTGCAGTGGAGAGAAAGAGAAAGATAGCGAGAATTGAAGAGGCAAGCGAGACGCATCTGCAGAAAAAAAATAAAGAGTCCGGGATGAGTGAATATGAAGAGCTTGAGAATATACGACGACTTACAGAAGGTTTCAAGACCGGAGCAGACTCCTGTAGAGCGCAAAGAGGTGATCTAGAAACCGATGCCCGGAGCATATTGAATTTATGGAGGGAACACTGGATGGCAGTCAAAATGGAACACCAGGAGATGACGAACCCGAAACCCCAATCGATGACGATGGAAAAGACGTCCCATTACCTGGCCATGAAGAAGTTCGAATAGCAATCGTCCGCTTAAAAAACAACAAAGGAGCTGGAGCTGACGGCTTACTGGCAGAACTATTCAAATACGGCGGGGAAGAGCTGACAAGGTACATGCACCAGCTACTTTGCAGAATATGGTCGGAGAGTGTACAGCTGCTGGGGTCAGCCTGGAAATTCAACGCTGAATCACTCTTGCCAACAGGTGCTACTTCGGATTGAGCAGACAGTTGAGAAGAAAAATCCTCTCTCGACGAACGAAAATCAAACTCCACAAGTCGCTTATCGTTCCCGTCTTGCTATATGGTGCGGAGGCATGGACGATGACAACATCTCATCAGTCGGCGTTAGAAGTTTTCGAGAGAAAGATTTTGCGTAAGATTTACGGTACTCTACGAGTTGGTAACGGCGAATAGCCCATCCGATGGAATGATGAGCTGTATGAGATATACGGCGACATTGACATACATACATATGTAGTTCTGCGAATCAAGACACAACGGCTGCGCTGGCTAGGTCATGTGGTCCAGACGGATAAGAATACACCAGCTTTGAAAGCCGGTGGAAGCAGAAGAAGGGCAAGATTTCCACTCTGTTGGAAAGACCACCTTGAAAAGGGCCTGGCTGAACGTGGTATCTCCAATTGGCTCCAAACAGCGAAAAATAGAAATGAATGGCGCAATGTTATAAATTCCCTATAATCGCGTAAGTGGTGCCGATACCAGTAAAGTAAGAAACTACTTCCATTTAGCACAAGTACGCGATCCGAGAATCATCAGTGCCCTCTCACAGAAACTTCGAGGAAGTTTAATTTTTTTAATGTCTGGCACGTTGAGATACGGACATAAATTTTGCTCAACATTGTGCGTCATTTGTCCACGTTGGTGGGTGTTTCTGCTATACATATGTACATAGGTATATATGTAGCTTTTAGCTCATTGTAATTCGGCATTCTAGAAATGTTTTTGGAAGAATTTAAAGAATTTATCAACAACATCCGCATATGATTCATGAGAAAATAAATATGTATTTATGTTTAGATATATATGTGTGTATGTATATATTTAAAATATAACTATATATATATATGCAAATGTTTAACTATAGTTATGTCATACATACATACATATATCTATTTATATATACTTTCCTATCAATGTCGCTCTTACATACATACATATGTGCATATATTTTGTAACTTTTTATTATCCTACCGTGTAGGTATTATTATATTATATTTAAATATGTACATACATATGTACATATACATATATTTTTCAGAGAATTCCGAAATGTTGATGACCTTATTTGTTGTTCGTTGACAAAAACTACTGATTAAAAGTTACTAATGCACATACATATGTATGTATGTATGCATGTATGTATGTGAATAATGAAACGATAGATCTTTAACCCTATAAGACTGCGAATGATCTTATTTTTAGAAGTCTTCGTAATAGTGATTAAAAAGTTTAAAGAGTATATACATAGTATGTTCATATGTACATACACATTTATGGTACATTCATATACATACATATATTCATACTTATGCATGTATGTAAGTGATTTTTCGGGTCTTAATTCTCACAGTCAAGCATCTAAGAATATGAAATTCGGTATTCAGGTCACACATTCGGGATAAAATATTGATGGTAAAATAGAGTAACCAACAACAAATTTAACCTAAAATCAGGATTAAGAAAAAAAAATTCATTCGTCCGCCATTTCTTTTGAATTTGATCGATAAAGTAATAAAGTAGAATTTAATAACATGTGACCCAGCCCAATTGCAACCAGGCATGCTGTTGGGTAGTCAGTCTAATTTTGATCTCTACCATTATGCTGCAACTACCCATCTTACATACCATCCGTCCATAGCAACCCATCTTATGAGAGCGCCATGTAAATGAAAAGTTGTCACCGATCGCCGATGCCGTTACTGACGGTTGTCCCGCAGAAAATACTGGTGTTTGTATATTCTGTTACAGTCGGGTGTTATGGCTGTACGGTAAGTAAGATGGATAGTTGCAGCATTAGCCTTTTTTTGAGCTCCCTTCCACTATTTAAGGGACACACGATCATAAAAAAGACTCCACACTCATTTTTATTCATATACTCGTACATATGTACGTACGTACGCACATATGTACATACATATTTACTCGTAGTGCTGGCGCTTATCAACGTAAACAAACATGAAATTCAGAAAAAGAGAAAAAATTAATAAAAGCAACGTTAAGTATGTCCATATAATTTTAATACATACATATACACTTACGTATGTATTGTACATACATACCTATATGCATGTATAAATAAAAATTTCCTTGGTATTTCATTTTGTTTGTCAATTTGTTTAGAATAAGCGTGGAATGGGTGACGGTGTAAAATATGTGAATGAAAAGGCACACTCAATTACTCACATACTTAAGAAATGCTCCAAAAATGCTTCGCAAACAAAAAGAGAGTATTTCTGGGCTTCAGCGCCACCAAGCAAAAAAAAAACAGTTTTAATTTGTTTTCATTTCTCTCTCCCTCTATTTCTCTCTCGGATTGCACAATTTTTATTTATGTAGAGCCAAATGTATGTATGTATGTATGTATGTATGTATATACGATATGTACGGGTATGTATTGTATTTTTGTTTTTATTTGCGCCTTGTTGATTTTTAACAACTGAAATTATTGTTGTCATTTGTAATTTACAATCAAAAGACGTGTAAAAATGACGATGAAGACGCTTTTCCGGAGCAACACTTCACCTGAAATTAAGGAAAAAAAATGTCGGGAATGCAAGAAATTTCTGTATTTTTTTTTTTTAAGTGTGTGCATACATATACACATACATATGTACATAATATGTGTGCGCATAACTTTCGAAATCAAATTGTGTTTTTTATTAACTCACTTACATACGTACACATGTAGTGTATGTATATATGTATGCATGTAGGTAAATATGTAAGTGAGCTACTTAAAATATTTTCACATACATATGTATATACATATGTACTTACAAATATATATGTATACATCTGATGACGAAAGATAAGAAATACCACCAAAGATGATTCCTAAATAAGCTATTGTAGTGTTTTATGAAAGTTCTTCTACATTTACCCACCCGTACATACCTACACTCATATACAAGTATGTCTGTATGTATCTATGTATATCGGCGCTTCGCAGCTTGATCTTGCCTTGAAATGAATGCCTAAGTAATTTTCGTCAACTAAATTAAACGATGAGGGGAAAAGTCTTTCAACGCGTTGTCTGTCAAAATAGAGGAACTTAATTATTTTCGTACTCTCCCCACAGCTAACATTTTTATTAATATCACATAAGGCATTCCTGTTCTTTCGAAACCACAAAAAGTCAACTTATGTGGTTCTCCACACTTTTTTCCGGGCTTTTTTAATTAATGACCCACAACTGGCTGATCGAGGAAAATGCACTTCTGAAAAGTATCCATTAAGAAAAAATAATCGAAATTAGAGAATTAATAAAAGTACTACCTAACAAAGGACACGATTTACTTTATTATCAGATTTAAGGAAAATAGTCAGACATCTTCTAACGACTCATTGGTTTTTAAGAGAGGTATTGAAGCTCCCTACCCAAAAACTGCATTATCTGCCTCATAGCAGGAAATTTCCTAATGTCGCCTGTACACCGCCTACATAGCGATACACCTAAGCAGCTCATGACAGGGCCAAGTACTCTCTGGGTAGCCCAAAACATCATCCGTTGGGCGGAGAGCCAAAATGAGAAGACCCACCGGTTGTGGCTAGGTGTAGGATTCAGAACCCACCACATAAAAAATCTAGCCCAATAAAAGAACAGGCAAATATACCTTGAAAGAGAAGCCCCTTTTTTTGTTGAGAACCACTGCAAAAGATTTAAACGATTCGAGGGCAAACACCTGGAACGTTCGGTCTCTTTATTGGGAAAGTGCTGCTGCCTGTGCGAAATTTACTTCAGTAGTCATATAGTATGTATACTAAGGAGAGAAAAGTTAATTTTTTTTTATTTGTAAAGGCTTTTTCTAGTTCTAGTTCCAAAAGAAAATTCATCAAGGCACATGGCCACCGGATCGGAAATCACACAATCTAATTGATCATGTTGTGATATATGGAAGACATGTCTTCATCGAATCATAATCTTGTTGCAGCGAAGTTAGGCACTCGCCTTCTATAATAAAGAACACCTTGCGAACAAATATAACGAAGCTGCACCCAGCCGGTATTCTACTCCACTTACACTCCTGCTTTCCGATAACACTCATCAGCAACTCGCTATAAGAGAACTGCGGAATGGAATCTTAAGTTCTCTACCTTCCGCCGCTACAGGAACAATTGGTTTTCGACAATATTTTGGCACGAGGCCATGAAGAGCTTGAGAGACTGACCCCGACGGCTTACATAAGGTTTCAAAAGCTGCAGAGCCAAGTAGTGAAGATACAATATGCCAATGCTATCAGCCGCGCGACTAGTTCTGTTTTCTACAGGTTAGGCAAAGAAGCGAATCGAATGGGTCTGGTAGTAGAACAGAAAAATATAAAATATTTACAGTCATCAGTGCACTTGCGTCTTTGCTTTCACGTCGCTGTTTACAGTCGTAACTCTGAAGGTATACATAATTTCGTCTATCTACGCACCAGCATTAACACCAATAATAAGGTCAAAAACAAAAACTAACTCTATAAGTCCCTCATCATTCCCAATCTGATATATGGTGCAGAAGCGGCAACTATTAGAGTGTTCGGGAGAAAGATTCTCTGGAAGATGGTTCTTTGCACTCCAGCTTCGATGAAGCAGAAGACCTCCCATTGGATTCCAAATAAGGAAAAGATCAGCGCGCCATTGCCGATTCAGCTATAATCGCGTAAGTGGGGCCAATTAAGAGAAAGAAATAATGAGATTTATGGATTGGGTAAATATTTGTCAAATAGTGTAGACTCGAACTATTTTTGAAAATATGTTTACTGTTGCACAGTAGATTTATTCCGTAATCTTATTTAAAGTTTTCTATTTAACAAAATGAGGGATTCAAATTATTCCTACTTCTGGTTTGGGATCACCCTCGGAGACGTCTGTTTGAAGAAGAGCCACCCTCAGGCACTATATTTGGCAAAATATTACAGAACCGCTGGAAGCTCTTTCTTACATTTACCTATTTTAAATAGGAAAGGACGTGTCTGACTTCAGCAACACTTGAACGAACCACTGGACTTGACGATTTATAGGCAGAACTAAAACGCCATTCACCCAGGCAAACAAAACTTTCTTAACTCTCTCCGCGATAACTAGCGCTACATCGATGACCGTTCTATAATTTTTGTACAACTGAGGTCTGGCAATATCTGAAGGGTTAAATGATGAAACTTTTATAAGAAATGAGTAACTATAAGAATTAACTAACCGGACTAGTCTCCCATTAGGATACCATTGAGGATCACCAATTTTTTCTTCCCTTAAAGTAACTTGGAGAAAACATTTTAATGAAAAAATGTGGAAGAATTTAATGAAATTCTCGATTCGATCATTCGCCGATATGTACATATGTAGGTAAATAGATATTTTAACTATTTGTCCCATAATTTAATAAAAAATAAAAATAATGTCCATATGCAAGTATGAACCTAGTATATGTACGTATATGTATTTCAGATAAATTTAACTTTCCCTTTCATTAAAATTTGGATTGAAAGGCATGAAAATGGAAAATTACACCTTGATGCTTAGTCAGCGAAAATCTGTCCTTGCCACAAACACTCCAGTGACACCCCCATAGCCAAGCAACTAATTCTCTCAATAAACTCCGAGAAGAGTAGCACATTGTCGTCTAGGCTAGATAAATCATAACACAAGCAAATAGGGGTTGAGATCTGAATACATTCCAGGCACGTACAGCGAATATTCCGAACAAAAAAATCTATTACAATGCAAATGCATGTATGTATGTAAGTAAGTGATGCGTAAGTGTATTGATATGCGTCTATTTTGGTTCGCTTCGTTGGCTGCGGCGTAGATACATTTCGTGCATTTGAACGCAGCGGCGAATTCAGGGTAAATGCGTATGAGTGATCACCGCTCAATATTGTAGTAGGGCAACGCGTGTGGTTGTATGTATATCTTTGAGCAACTTCGCCTAGTGATAATATTTGAGCATTGTTGAGCGCTGGAAATGCGCACGTTGGAATATATGTATGAACATGTGTATGTTTTGTTGTGTATAATAAAGTTGCTGGTTATGCGTAGTTCAACAATTATGCTTGCCTATCTGTATGTATGTATGTATGTATGATCACACGTTGTTATGTATGTATGGGAGTAATAAATTTGTATGCTGCCGACGGCGGCAGCAAGATATCACCGTCCTTACCTTTCTACCTAGGAAATATGTATGTATGTACATATGCATATATGTATGTAGATATACTCGAGCACATACACACATACAAAAATGCAAACAAAACCAACTATATACATACATACATACATATGTATACATACATACATGCATATGTATGTATGCAGATAGGTACATATATGGGAATTGTTAAATGTTAGTTTTTCATAAACAATCCCTCAAAGTATATTGACTGTGTTCACGTGACGGTTGTTTTGTCGCTCTGCGTTAATCCTGCGGTGAAAAGCTGTTTTCGGTATTCGTTTAAATATCTTTGAGAAACTTGGAATAGGTCTATACAATGAAAGTTGTAATTTTCATAGTTCAATCTCATCGGACGAAATCACGCATCCCTCCGAATTAAAGAAAATTTATTCGTTTAGCCTATGGCCATACCAAGCATACCAAACTAGTTTCATTTGAAATATATACATTCATATGTATGTATGTGCATAGGTCTCTTATTTTAATACAGGTATAAACATATATACGTAGATGTATATGTATGGTATGTGCATGTCTTTGAAATTAAAAAAAAAAACATTCAACTTTGCCGAGCCCAAACTTAGCTCTTCCTTACATACATATGTATGTACATATTTTGGAATTTTATTTGATATGTTGTTTTCCAAAATTCGAGTTCCCAAACTGCGTGGACTAGCATAAAAGCAGAGCCAATCGCGACGACAGCGGCAGCGACTGAGTCGTCGACAGCGTTTAGGGCAGGCACAACTAATCATTTATGTTTTATTTGTGTTTTCTAGCTCAGCATTTTCTAGTCAATCGTCAGTCGTGGAGTAAGCGTCATCACTGTTCGTCATCATTGTGTTCAAAGTTTTGTTGTTGTGCTCTTTGTGATTATAGTGACGTGAAGTTCACTTCTACAATTTGTAGTTTATCGAGTGTATCGTTGCTTTTATTCTCATTCTACCATTTTGGCAGTGGGACTCGAAAAGAAAATCCGGAGTTCAAAAAAGTCATTCAATAAAACAGAGCGTCAGTTATGAAGTGCGTGTCCGTCTTGACAGTGGGTCGATGAAGCTGAGCGGAAACCGGATTCATTAGTGACTGATAAATGAGTGGAGAACTGTAAATGTATTGACAAAGCAACTAAAAACGCAATAGAATGAAGTGAAGAAGTATTAAAAAATAAAAAAAAATACAATAACAGAAACAAGAATTACTAAATACAGAATATCTGTGATAAACTATTTTTCTAGTCTTTTTAATTCCGTAAAAAATATTGCATAAAGAAATCAGTCAAAGACAACATAGAGTTCCGCGCACAATGGATGCAAACAGTGAGGCCAACAGCAGCAATGCTACCGGTCCTAGTACCAGCAACCTGAATCCACAACCCAATCCCGGTGGAAACATCAGCGCACACGAAGTCACTTCAGATACACAGTGCAACATTTCAGTTGATTCAGCTGCCAGGGGCAATAATAACAATACAAGAAATAGAAGATCTAAACAGCAACAACAACAACCACTTGCAGAGCAAAACGATCCGCCGTCGCCCGATGCTCATTCAAATAAAAATCAAGGTAAGCAGATTATTTCCATATACATACTTACATATGCACATATCACCTAAAAAACAAAACAAAAGCTATTTATTTGTTTATCCCTTGGATGAAGCGACACTCTTAATTTTTATTGGCTCATTTATTAACTTTGATTTCAGCGAAAGCCAATCAGCCCGAGGCAAATTAGAATTTTTGCTACAAATCCATCAATTCGTTTATTATTGGCACATACATATGTACAATGTGCATAGCGAAGTGTGTGTCATAATTCGTTGCGAAAAAACATTGAACCCTCCATCGCAGTGGTAATTTCGGAAAAAATTGATATATGTATACGTGTATGTACATATGTATGTAGGTATATGGAAATGGGTTGCTATTTTTTGGTACTTAGGGTACTAAGTGCAATTAGTCCTACAGGCAAATTACATATATCACTTACTATAAATTTTCATTAAAAAAATATCTCAATGCTAAACTTTGTTGTTATTATTGTTTTAACCGCAAAACCGGTGCCGCGGTGCCCGTCCTTGACTGCATAAATATCCGAGACGTTCCGGTATAACTATACCTCCTACGATTTCATTCAATCCAATCCATGAACTAGGGATTAAAAATTTCGTAGCTGCATAGCTGAAGCTGGTATGATTCCAGCCATGACCAAAAATCCATTTACAGTTTTCATTTATTGTTTAGAAAAGATTTTCGATCCAATTCGAGATCTCGAATATCTTACAGATATCCAGCATTCGGCTAATTAATACTCAAGTGAAACAAAAGTAATGCCAATACGCTCAAAAGTCACTGCATTAAGAGCTTTTTAAAAAAATAACTCTTGACAATGATCACAATGATCTTCACAAAGTCGAGCCGAATTTTTATTAACACCAGATACATTTTTTAATCATTATTTTGATAAATACCGATTTTAAGCAACAAAAACTAAAATTCTGAAAAATAATGAGTTTTATTGACGATTTTTAATGCTTTTTGACAAGATTAGAATTTCTTACATTCCACTCATGTTAGCATTCTTTGAATGTTGTATTTGTACACGTATGCACAATAAATCAACATTTTTATGAATGAAAAGCTTGAACTATCTATGTACATGTGTACATATACATACATTCGTGCATATTTCTATTTGCTTTAAAGAGTAAATATCAAATTTCAACACTCAGAAATACAATGAAAATGTATTTATACTCACAGCAATGTCATGAGACACTCATGGAAGGAATAAAAAGTGAAAAAGTGAAAAAATACTTTTCTTTATTTGTATTTCGATATATGCATACATACATACATACATAGGCATGCCTATCTTATCTAAAGATCCCATATAAAGAATGAACGACTCCACAATTTTTGGGCGCCTTTATTATTTCCCACTTCAAACACACACTCATATATTCATTCATTTGTTCATGCACTTAAAGAGGGTCAAACGAAGACAGGATTTTTTGGGAACTCAATTGAAAACTCAAGTATTCACACGCTCCGTAGTATCCCGCTTTTGAATATATCTCTTTACTTATTTTCGACTCTGCTCCTCTCCTTCCCCAGTTTTCATAATTTTCGGTGGCCTTTTAATAAGCTTACGCACTTAAATTTTATACGTCCTTTGAGCGTTTTTGATGTTGAATGAACCACAATTACATGCCACATGTACAGTTACTCTTAGAGGTATTTTGCATACACGTATGTAGGTGATTGAGGTAAGTCTCAGTTATACGAGCATGAAGCTACATAGGTACATATGTACGAGTATATCAATATAGAGTGTAGCTTACGCCTAGGTAAATATCTTTTGTGAAAAGTAAGCAATCTCACATACAGTTTCCAAAGTATGAAGCCGACTTGTCAAGAATTTATCCATCCCTTCACACTTTTCGATATCTGACTCGAAAGGGATTGTCAAGCCATCCGAGTGTATTTCTGACAAGAACTAAAAGCTCCTCATAAAAATCGATTAATTTCTGGGCTAATTGTGCCGCTGGCAAAATCTGAGCGGAATATAATGCAGTTGTACGATTTCTTTAGCCCTCAGCAATGAGAATATATCTTTCAGCAGACAATTAAATCGTAGGAGCAATTAGAATACTGGAATTGGTGCATGCGATACCATATGCAAAATACTTTTGTGCGTAACTGTAAATGTGAAGGATACATATTTCTAACAATACGTCTCTATGTGAGATAACCCTTGAATATCCTTGCGTCTTTTGTTATTCTTTTTTTATTTATTTTAGGGAATATTATTTTTCCTTCTTAAGGAAATATGTTCACGATAGCAACGTACGATTTTTAATTACTCAGCAGTTGACACTTTTACAATTTCACATTTACGAATATACATACTTACATACAAACCAATTTGTTGAGGAAAACTCATATCATAAGTATAAATGCTGGATATTTTCCCATTTTGGGTCTACGACATACTTTGTAAAGCCTGAAACTTCAACAGACATAAAATATCCCTCAAAGAATGAGAAAACCGGTTGTTGATGGAAGTACATCTGCTGTAAATTCTTGCCCAATTCGAAATGTAAATTTACATATGTAAATATTGTATAATTACTGAGTTGTTTCAGTTTATTTTCCATTTTTTTGTGGAAACTACCTTCATTCGTATATACATAACTAGATATCCTCTTTCTTAAATAAGTTGTCTTACTATGCTTTCAACAGCATTAGTTCTGTATTAAAGCGTAGAATTTTTCCAAACCGGTTTGTGTTGAAAAATTCAAAACTCAGTCTTGAGGGCATTAGTAGGAGCAACAGTTTTAAAGATAAGATAGCCGCTAATAGGTAATATGATTGGAAGACAAGCTTAATATATTAAGTGGTATCGCAATAAAATATATGTAGCTGATGGTCGCTCATACCGATCCCTGGTTTCGTCAGCTTGTCTTTTATATAAAACTAAAAATTCCACAAGTAGCACGGACCAACTTGGGAAAAGAAAGTGCTCTCAACATCAGTAATTTTATATAACACATCAACTAGAAGAGTTAAAAGTTTTAAAAATACTGGTTTTGTTGAAACTTTTTCTGTGGCTTCTATTAAAACCGGCAAAAATTTTCATTAAACGAACATGTTTTAAACTAAATTATCCATTCCAGTTTATAATAAGTGTTTGTAAAAAACTTGCAGACCCGGTTACATCATCTAAGTCAAAATGCTAAGCTGTTAATTATATTATTAATCTAACAACGTATTTGTGTGTGTGGGTCACTTCTGCGCTGTCAAAGTCTTTCACGAAAATGTCAATATCAGTGATCCTTTACCCGTAAAGAATGTGTTATTTATATTTCGAGCAAATCGAACTTCTTTGCAGATCTCTGGTCCATTTCCAAGAAACAAAAGTATACCTTCGAGGCTTATCATCCAAAAATTTACGCAAATTGAACAATAAATATGTATATTTTTTCAAATAAGTCAACCCCCTTCCTGTAAATAAAAGAATTTCGAGTAAAAAGAGCTAAAAATACAATTTTTTCGCAAAGAGTACCTATGTACTGAATTTTAGTAATTCGAATAGGTCAGTCGCAGATCCATTTCCCGAAAAACCATTCGGTCGGTAACTTTTGGTGATTTGCGGATCTTGAAACATGAACATAAGATTTTTATATACTATATATAGATTGCTTCCTCTTTTACCTAAATTATATCAAAAACAAGAGGCAACCTCTCCATCTTTTTTGTCCTCAAACTAACCTAATAGACACTCTCAGCGAATATCTTGAACACATTTGCGAAATAAGTGGGAATTGAATTCATAGTGACACAAATCCAGTACCCACCAGTCAGTTAAGTAGGTTAAAAATGACAAAAGGAACCGAAATTTGTAATGAAAAAATGCCGAAACACTTTCTGTTTGTTTGTTTGAATGTGTTGCCATTATCCTTGGCATTTCGCAATGTATTTCGTTATTCCAGTGTCGGCAACCTGATAATGAACACTGAGCCTTCAGGCAAGGGAATAAAACATGTTTGGCAACATACATACATATCAAGAAAATCATAGGAGAATTTTCGTTTTTTTTTGGCAGCTGCGAAAATATTCAAGAATTAAATGACTTGATATGATTTGGTTTTGCATCTGTAGCTGTTTGCCTTTGCCAAGAAGGGAGGGAGGATCCGGAATAAGTGATTAATTTTTCTTACGTGAACAAAACTTTATTCTTATTTATAATAGTAAATCTATTCATCTATTGTACTTTTTATTTTATTTACAGATCCAAATTTAATGAAAACAGAAGTTGTGCGTTATGGCAAATGCAAGTGGTTTAATGTTGCCAAAGGTTGGGGCTTCATAACCCCACATGATGGAGGGCAAGAGGTGTTTGTACATCAGGTAAAAGTTTCGGCACTCTCTTCCTAATATCATATACATGTTAACGTATTTTCAACATTTCATTTCTTTCACCCAAACTGTGTAGGGTGTCATACAAATGTCTGGCTTTCGCTCACTTGCCGAACAAGAAGAAGTGGAGTTTGTTTGCCGAGAAACTGAACGTGGTATGGAGGCAACCCAAGTGAGCGGTAGTAGAGGACATGATTGTATAGGCAGTAGTTTTCGACCGTTTTGGAAGAAGAAACGACGCCCACGTTGCTATAATTGCGGTAAATTCAACCACATAGCGGCAAATTGTCCAAGTCCACCGCAACCCAGCCGATGTCATATATGCCAATCCGAAGAGCATTTATTTGCTCAGTGTCCAATGCGACGGGTGAGTAGAATGTGTTTCAGACAGCTGGAAATAAAGTTAATTATTTTAGAATAAGGAAAACCATGTTTTAATTATATGTGTATACGTTTTTTATTTCATAATATTTCCAAAGGCATCGAAAAAGAATAACGATGAGTCAGAAGAAAAACCAACGGATGATGAGAACCAAAGAGACCAGAAGGATGACGCAACCTCGTGAGAGTGTTAAAAGCAGGGTAGCCATTGGTTTGCAATAATTGGGGAACAATTTAGTCGTCGTTTCGTGGCTCAAAAACCTCTTATTTCAAGTATTTTCGATGTCGACCCAGTGGAGGGGTACTTAGTACAAATTTGAAGGGTTCAAACCTAATTTTCACAACTACTTATATGCATACATACACTTCAAACTTTTACAGAATCAGCTATAATTAATTTAAAATACATATTTCGTGCACACAAGAGAACACATTCAGAGATTCCTATTCTGTCAGCTCTCACAAAACTTATCACATCGCTATTGCCCCTAAAACTAAGCTCAGTTCCCGCTGACCGCTGTTATGCCATTATTGAGTGTTGATGCATGCTTTTGGGCATAGCAGTTTTCACTTTTGTGAGCGTTGGCAGCATAGTGCTTAAGCTTAAGTTTGTTTATAATACTTGATTAAATTTTTATATTAAGATATTTCTATATAGTACATACGAGTATGTAAACAATCGAGCACTCGCATGCAATTCAATGTACAAATACAAATGCCATTTTTTGAGTACTTAGTTTTAAATATTATATAAGATTCACAATATATCAACTACCTCCTTAATAAACGAGTTGAAGCTCAAAATAGTTGTAAGCATTTACAAGAATATAATTTTTAATAATTTTTATGATGCAAAAAAGGTCCTTCTTTTTTTCAAATGGAAAATTGAAACTTGTTAGGCTAAATATTGGAGTGAGAGAAAACAATATTAATGAATGTTAAGCAGTTAATGCCAGTTAATAAAGATCAATATCACTTCAGTGCTGTGTTCAAATCTGCCTGCGTCAATAAACCCGTTGGCCAAAACACCTTGTGTCATTATGAATCAGTACTCAGACAGACCAATAGGTGTACAACTACTTAGGAGAAACATTTGTCAACATTCACTTCAACTTTTATGGAAAATACTTAAAAACTTCAACATACATTTTTACTCCAGAATAGTTTTTGTGCTTTTAAGCGCTGCAAAAGGGATTTTTAAAAATCCACTCAACTTCTTAAGCACTACTACTGTGGAACATACAAACGAAATATACAAACATATAAACAAATATGCACTTAAAGTAAAATATGTATGGCCGTGGGTCTTTCCTTACAAATACATATGAATTTGAGTTCAACGCGTGCACGTAGGTATGTTCAAACAAAGTTTAGTGGAGAGTCTTTGCCACATTTTCCGTATCTTATGCGGCTTAAACGTAATTCCCCAATAAACATAAAATCGAGGACGACATCATATTGAATTTGTATGGTTTTTACAATGTTTATAGAACAGCAGACATATTTTAGGGAATTAACGCGCTCTTCGTTAGGCTCTCTAGGACTTGTCGTCCGGATGGATGAAAACACTTCAACTTTGAAAATTGACCGCTGAAACTCCTTTCCAACTATGAGCTCGTGTTTATACTACCTTACAATTGCTGGCGATTGATTTTTTAAAGATTTTAGTTAGTGATTTTAATTTTTTATTCAGAACTTAGCATACCATACAACATTTGACTAAGCTTTCCTTTTGAAGTAAAAATTTAATTTTAATTTAAAATTAGCGAATAACAGATAAAAGCTAGTTCAGCCCTATTATAATTAGCGTCGTCGTCGTTTTTCAGTCAACATCATATCGTCTCGACGTCGACAGTATATCGATAAATTAAATGTTACTTTTCATGAGTGCAGTGCAATTGAACAGTCTCATTCTCCTCCAATTTACGTCCACATACGTCTTGAAGTTTTTCCAACAAATTGGGAGACATACGGTTTATTTTAAGCCGTATCTGAATTACTGATTGATTTTTTATGAAGCGCCCCAATTTCCCTAGGAGGACTTAATTATTTATTTAAATAAAATTTCTATAATTTTTGGATGTTGGTCGAAATTGGGCTTCTGAATGGCAGTACGCACGGCTAACCACTTGGTTATTGCGGTCATGTATAACTCCTAAAAGCAGTTCTGCATACGATGCTCCATATATAGTCCATGAGGCAATGCTTTCCCAGAGAAATAAAATATTTTATTTCAGTTTGTCGTCATAACAGATTGCATTCGAATCTATATATGTAAGTATTCACAAATGTTTCCGAAAAATAAACGTTCACTTCCCTTTTAAGTGAGTTGTTGGCTGTTTACAAAAATCTGCTCAAAGAAAACACTCAAATACTCCTGCGCCGTTTTGTATAGTTTTCACTTTTTCATCCACTCATCTGCAGTGCGTTTTAATGGTTTACTGCGACTTCCTTTTACTTCACTTTAGTGGAATCGCAGTCGGGCTGCACATCTCCCCATCCCTTTGCGCTCCATTGTATAACTACTTAGTCATTCCCAACATTTCGCGGAGCCTATAAATTTTACTTTACTACTCCCCCGCACTGAGGAATGCAATAACGCTTATGTACGATATGCGTTGATATACGTATAATTATGCCTGTGTGCCTCTGTTTGTATGAGCCCTGCAGTGTCCGTCCTCTGACAGATGCATTTGTGGCTGCGTCTGCGGCTGCAGCATTTAAGGCAAATGCTTTAAGTTAATTCCATTTCATTCCACTTATCATCTCAAAGCTCTTCCTTAACCATTGCTTCATAAAGCTTTTGCACTGAGTAATTTATTAAAAGTTTACAGTTGCTTAAAAAGCGCTCATTCGAGGCAAAGGTGAATAAACTTCTGACAGATAACAAACGAGAAAGCCTTCTACCCCAATTTAGTAAGATCTGAAACTACTTTTTCTTATACGCGGATGATCAAACAAGAGACAATTTGACATCAAGCGCCTTATTGCTATAAAAAGAGCGGGACTATTTTCCACTGTAGAGAGAAATTTTTCGTTGCGTTTTTGCTTTCTGTGTTTTGCTTGCAGAGAAAACAAATGTTGAACAATAAGTAAGAAAACTAATTACAAGTTTGAATAGCTCTCGTAAGAGCAGAACAGATACTCTTGAAATGAGCGCTAAGAAAAGACGGGGCTTATTCATTCCAGATCAGATATTTGCAACTCTACTTAAGGTTATGAGTCACCTTTACAGCTTTATTCAGAATCCCATGACCATATTTTGCAAAGGATCAGGAAAAAAAAACATTTATAATATTGTATATAAATCAAATACCAAAAAAATATTATCCTTTTTTTACTGTCTACTTTGCATAGTCACTGTATTTTACTGCAATTAATTTCCTGTCATCCTACGGGGCAGTGCACATCGCACACAGTCCTCATTCGGGCAGTTACTCCGAAATGGTAATTAAGTCCACTTACGCGGAATGTACAGAAAGAGGTTAAAGCGATTTAAGGACTAACATAAGTACATACATACCAAGTGTCTACTTAGCTCGTTTACACAACTAATTTACTTTAAATTTAATTTGCATTTGGATAATTTAAAAATTTGCATATCCAAACTCACATGCACTCTGCAACTTCGTGCAAATAGAGCACATTTTCTCTTTATAATATATAAAAGCATACGAATACACTGCTTTTTTGCTATTTTTGGATGGAACAGCTGCAGCACCAATTGTGGGACAACTGTAATCCGCCATCTTGGTAGCATTCCCGTTCGAAGCCCACACACAACTGGTGGAAAAGAGTTTATGTAAATATATATATTTATTTGTAGGTATACATATGAGCTTAAAGAGCGCTAAGCAAAATAAACATAAAAATGCAAATAAATAAAATCGCAGAGCGAAAAAATCAGGTCACATAGTTGGCAAATGCTATGCAATGGAATCTTGGCAAAAATTGCTAAAATATAAAATACATCTCTTGCACGTTTTCTCATGTATAATAATATACCAACACTCTCTTGTGCACATACATACATTCTCATATAAGTCGATATGAGTTGCGGCGCGACCAGGCGAGAACAAAAGTCGAAAAAGGAGCTTAGTTGCATAAACAGAAAATTAAATTTAAAGTATTTATATTTACATCTGTTTCTATAATTTACAGAGTAGTTATGAAAAACGCGCTATTTGAATTCAAACTGTGTTCTGATATTCTTTCATTTTCACTACAACTCTTACTTAATTTGCAGGAACCCCAAATGAATTGAGAAAGACCAGCGAGGTCGTTGATTGATTGATCTCAACCCGCCGACAATCCCCCATCAACCACCCAGCTTTTTTCTCACAATAAAGCACTACTTCCTTCCTTTACAGGCCTAACCTATAGCCCAACTATGTACGTATATGTATGTAATAATAACTCATTGGAAAGTAGTCACGGTAATAACCTGTATAGTAGAGTATTTGCTTTTGAAACCATAGTACACTTGAAGTACGCAAATGTATGAGCACTTGCCTCACAAACACTGGGAATAAAATTTATTTATGTGTACAACCCCGCTTTAAACAGTAAACCAGCCGCACTGAGGCTTCAATGTTTATATGTAAGCTCAGCATTCTCGCCACACAGCACTCACTTGCAGTCCTACATCTGCACACTTATATCTGTTGAGATTTTTACCTTGGAAAGCGCATGGAGGACACACTCACACACATACACATCCATGAGCTTCAATTGGCATACATGACCGTCCGTCCATCTGCACGTCGAACACACTGGAAAATGTAATAATGCAACTGTCATGACGTTATTAAAAAAGCAATAACTTAACGTATAACAACAACGAAAGGGTTATGCTTATATGAAATTAAAGTGTTACAAACACATTCACAGCTTGGTATGCAATGGTAGCTTTGAATCGTTCCTATAATGTGGTATTTATAGATGGATGGAAGAGCGAGTTCACAAAATATTTATATATTTATTGCATAAAGGACACCCAAAGCTGTCTAATAAGGTCACACATTTAAAGAGCCGCGGCATACCTAGACTGACAAAAACTCCAAAGTTCAAGCAAGGGAAAACTCTTAGTTCTAATACAGTTTTCTGTATGTTCATCGCCACTCTTTGTCACACAAAAATAATTTCAGGCATTCAGTAGTCAGTAGGGAATTAGTTGATCTGCCACGCTACAGAGTTTAGTCATTATTTGTGTTCATGAAGGACTGTCATCGGTCCTGTCAGGGAATATCATTAAATCTGAATTATCGTAAAAGAAAAGAATATGATTTTATTTTCCAAAATTAAAAGGATATTAAATTGTAAATGTGGTGAGCTCTATTAATTATATAAAAAGGAATAAATTACGAACATTTGGTTATATTAATATTTTTTTGAATTATACAATACATCTGTCACCTTCCAATAAATAACAAGAGCTTAATCTGTAAATAGGACACATTCTCAATCTTACCGAAGTATTTCTGAAGCCTCCACTCAGCTGTGAGCGCTTGTCATATGATCAACAATTACCCTATAATGCATAAATGTCTTACGAACGCTGGAATTGAAATAAAATCCAACTAAATAAAACAAGATAATATAAAGAATGTTGAAAAAACGAAAGCTTCAATAAATAAAAATAAGAAAATAAATAAACATTTCAAAAGGAGGAAAATATGCTAAGTTCTAAATTTCAATGGAAACATTCATAGAGAATTTCCAGCACTCCAGGGCGTATACGCATTGTTTGTAAATAAACGAAAGCGGAAAGTGAAATAATATGACATACAATATTGTTGCAGGACAAATGCCAAAATAGAGCTCATGAGTGAGCTGAATGAAGTTATGTCAACTCATATAGTTACACAGAGATTTGCGCACACAAACATGTATATGATTATATATAAGAGTATAGTATATCTAAGCCACCATCGATGTCGTTCCGAAAAATAGGGCAACAACTCAAATGTCAGTCATGTGGGGCAGCATCTTATGTAGGATTGTAAGGATGTCATCATATCATATCGTGTACATGTGTGAGCACAAATATATGATGGGCGTTTATTATTGAACAAACACGCGCACATTTCATGCATACATACTCGTACATATGTACTGTCGTATAAGGTGTACGCAACACATCCATTACTCGGGCATATACATATGTTACACATGCAATGTAAACAACAAACACATCCACACACGCATACGTAATCACAGCAACATGAAAAAGTGACAAAGATGACAGTTGTCGTTGCATTTATAGCGGTTGGCAATGAATGTGTGAATGTAAGCGAATGTGACATGTCCGGAAATTAATGCGAGCGTAAACTTTTAGAATGTAGCGTGAAATGTAGAAAAATGGTGAAAATAAAAATAGAATAACTGCAAGTGAGATATTCTCACTTTTCTGTATTTCAGGCTTTCTAATGGGTGAGCGCCCATTATACTCGTATATATTAAATTCATTATTGACTCTGAGTGTTTTTATGGCTGCTAGAATAATTGGTTCATTTTCAAGTGGTTAGAGAAAGGCTGATTCTAAGCTAAAATATAATCGATTGGAAGTTTTGGAAAAGTTCAGAGGCCCTCATTGTGCTTCAAAGGGGCAAATTTAATGATTTCCTTTCTTTGCGACATCAACAAACACTTAATGGGTTCTTCTCTGTAAAAGGAACCTATCTACCCTAAGTGATCTCTTACTCGAAGCTCTGCTTTTCATTTGAAAGGTTAAGAGATTTCAGTTCTTCCCATCTGTACAGTATTTCTGTTAAGGCTTAGCCTGGCCTGGTTTTGAATCTGTAACCATTTCGATATTATTACGCACTGCTACTCACTCACCCACCGCGGCGGCCTATCTTCTATTTTTCCAACATATATTCATTTACATACAAACATTTCCATACATACTTACAAGCATATATTCATCTGTGCTCTAAGTAATTATAGCTTTCCTTTTGTTCATTAGACACTTTTCCATTTAATATTTCAACAGCAAACTTCTTAACTGTCATTAATCCTGACTTGGTATCAGTGTCATCGACACATGCATACATACGGTACGTATACACTCTTGCTCGCACATATATTTGTGTATGAGAATAGAAATTATGGAAATTCGCCATCATCAGCTATTACTTTTCTCTATGAAAAAATAATCCTGCACAAAGTAGAGCAAGTTTAGTAAAACGCCTGTCATCGTCGGTGGTGCTGCCAGTGTTACTGCCGCTGCTTGTAAAGTTTGCAAAATTTTCTTTAAATATTTTTTATTCAACCATGAAGCATGAAACTATTTTCCCATCGCTAGGAGTCATGAATTTCATTAAAAGTTCATTTGCACATTTATCCTTAAATATGGCCAATCAACATAGCTTAAGCCAGGGCAGGTATGAGAAGGTGATGACAGCACAGAGAATTTGCTATAAAGAATTAGTAAGAAAGAGTTGTGAAGGCATTAAAACGAATTGGAGAGATTTAATGATGATTGTGTGCTCTTTTACTTAATTAAATATGGATAATAATTTTCCAAATCCTTTGATTCATTTCAACAAATCATGAAAGTTTGAAATATTTTATATTTAATTTTGAACGTATTTCCCTATCCTTATAAGCCGATGTCTCTTACTTTCATCAACATGTTTTTATGTTGCCAACTCTAAGCAACATTCAACGACAACATGCTGCTAAGCAAATTAGTTTATGCGAAAACTAAAGTGAACTAATTTTGAGAGCCATAAAAGCTTTTACTTCAATTTACAATTTCAATTTGTAAGCACCGGCTGGACAAGGTGAAAGAAGTTGTGGTAGAGTAATCAACAGCGGAATTAGACAAGCAAGAGGATTGTCGAAAGAAACATTTACACACAGGAGACGTTTACTGGGCGTGTGAAATTGTGCAGTCCATTGCGTACCCAACGAGAAATTCTCTGTAAAAACAAAAGTTTTCCTTTGCATCAAAGAGAGCATGTGCACCTCAGTGCTGGATTTAGTTAAGTTTTCTATCGGCAACTGACCGATTCCATTAGCTAGAAGTTCCTTAGAACTCCACTCTAATGCAAATGCTCTCCATAAAAGAGAAAACATTAGAGAAAAAAGTGACCAACGGTGGCCGAAAAATCCGGGCGTAAATCTGGTATATGCAAAAATAAAAGCATCTCATGAAATCATATCAGCCGGTTGGAGTCACCTTATAATTGAAGAGTAAGTGAAAAGTCACCACCCGTTAAACCAATGAATATGGATGGAGCCTAGTAGTAGCAGAGCAAACGAAATTCCAACAGGGTGTCTAAGGCGCTAGAATATAACGCAAGGAGATCTTTTTGACTGTGAGGTGTGTGTGTGCGCGAGTTCATGAAACAAGTACACACACACCCAGATACAAGGGGCATAACTGCCACTTAAAGTTAACCTGCTTATACAAGTTTAGAATATGTGAAAATACAACGACAACAACTACATTTGAACATGTGAATGGACACTGCAAATAGTATATGTACATATATGTATGTACATACATCTGTATGCCTATTCGAGGCAAAAGCCATGAGAAAACTGCCAGCCAAGTAACATATTGCATAATACATAATGGCAATCAAGCATTCAAGCATATGGAATGTAAAGTAAACCTAACGAAGTTTATTTAAATAGACATTGATATCATCAATTGAATGAAAATAGAAATAGATATTGGCCAACTTGGCAATTCAGGAATAAAAATGAAGAAGACTTGTTTGTGTAGAATTTTAAACTAACAAAGAGTTCAATTCTTTCACAGAACAATAACAAAGAGAAACCTTGGTAACGAGCGAATTTTTCAAGAACTGCGACACAAGGCTGCAGGAGAAGAGCAGAAAACCAGAAGACCACATGAAATTGATGCAGCAAATAGATAATATCCATTCCTCATTTCTTATAATTTTTTAATGTCATTGACCCCTATTATTAATGAATTCGTTCCGCATACCAACTAAAGCAACAAATGTATTATTGAAAAAAAGTCAAGTAAAATATTTAAACTATTAAACGAAACTCCTTTTACTCAAATATGGTATTTTGCAGCCGATTTTCCAAACGATTACTAGAGGTAGACGAAGCCCTTCGCAATTTCCAATTTTATATATTTCAAGTCGTTTCTAAAACAAGGGCGAAATTTATTTTCTAGTTGACATTTTTTTCACAATGAATCCAAAAAAAAAAAAACATTATTGTGTAAACAAGGACACTGTATTAGTTTCTTCTCTAACTCTCAAATTTTATTTATGTGCAATAAGAATTGAAGTATTTCATGTATTTTTATTTTAATTTAACGACAAGATAAGCTGTAACTTTTGCTTTTTATATCCAACATAGAACTTAAATGGAATGATTTAAGACAAAAAACATAAATGAATAAATCGTCATGAGAAGCAGGTCAACCAGCAAAGCAGGCTGTGCGAAAAATGAAACAGAAGAGGAATAATCCTTGATACTGACGGTCATAAAACATAATGTACACGTGCAACAAAATACAAAAACTACAGTAAACCTGCTGATGAAAGTAACAACAATGAAAGAGAAAAAAGAACGGAGAGAAATATAAATAAATTGTAAAAATAATAGAAGAGAGTTCCGTTGACAAATTGCGAGGCCGTTGCGGTTACTCGTACACAGCACAATGCAGACGTAGCGAAATGTGTAGTGAGGACAGCTGGCGCATATTTTATTGCGCGTTCATAGGCGCACAAGCGTACGTACACAAGGACTCATACATGTATAATAAATAAAAAATAAGAATAATTTAGTGGAAAAAAATCGCAGTAAAGTATCTAATATGTAATAATAATGCAGAAGGCAATAAAATAAATAAATGAAAAATTTGAGCTTGATTGTAAGATTGCCTGGCATGGTTAGCCTCATTTAAATAATTTACTTTTAATTTTAGTCAGAATATTTTGTACTTTGATAAAGAAAAAGATTTATTTTAGGCAATACCAAGTGAAGCCAAGTCGCTCTTCCATCAGCGGATATTACATCGAATCGAAGTCGATATAATCTAGCCGCCGTGTCTTTATTCGCTGAACTATGTCAATATCACCGTTCCATCGTCTGCGGTATTCGACGTTTTCTCTCGAAGACTGTCGACATCATCCACGCTTCTGTACAACATAGCAAGACGGGAATAATGAGGGTCTTGAATTTGGTTTTTGTTCGTCGAAAGGGGATTTTACTTTTCAAAATTTGGAGAAAAAAATGCACCCTAATGAAAATGTGTGTTGCCTATTACCCACATTTCTATGCAATTTATTTTGCAATAAAATTTTTATAAAGTTTATTTACATGGATACTTATGTATGTATGTAGACGCGCGACATCTGCCTCAGTGACCAACCAAATTGTTGAAATGAATGCAATTGTGATAACTCTTAAATATAATTCTTTATTTCTTTCTCCACCCAAATGTGTGTGAGTAAATATACTAACGGTACTTTATGTTTATTTGCTTGCAATAATGATCCCTTTCTGCACTTACTCTTAGACCATCTACAGTTTATTTGCAAAGTTTTGACTTTTTATTTGAATATATGACGACATAGATACTTACTCGTACATATGTATGTCGTATTGTCTCCGAACTTCCAGATTTTATTACATTGCAGACAAAGCTCATCTCTGTCTCTTGTTTACTCGCATAGTTGCCAATGCTTTTATGCAGTAAATTCTTTGAACTAAAGAAATTAAAACGGAACTCTTCTTCCTTTTGATATCTTTAAGAGCTGTAACAGTAATTTCAGTTTTACTTAGTTTGTTTGCTTTTTAATTTATTATTATTTTCCCAACAACAACCATATTTATTTTTGAAGTTTTCAAATAAGAGTAGAACAAGGCCAGTTGCCTCCCACCGATTAGATTTTGGGTTAACGCGAAGAAATCGAATGAGAAAATTTTCCTGCTGTCGTTTATTGATTGTAGAAAAACCACATGAGATCTTAGAGTAAGAAAAGATGTTCTGAGCTTTGCTTTTCCGTGAACAAGTGCAAATAATTTCCGCAACGAAAAACTGGAGGAATAGTCGTTTTTAATATACAATAGCAGTAGTAGTAAAAGAAGTAGAAGCTGCTCTGACTCCACCAGGTCGAGCAGAAATTTTAACTATAAAAGGTAAATAAATATTATTAAGTCCACAATTCGGTCAATGTCAGCGATTTCGAGTAGGAATTCATTACCAATTCTGCCTTGAATAGCCGATCTTAAGCCGAGCGGGAGGCGAAAAATTCTCATTTTTTCACTTAATTCGACCCTCTCTAACAAATATGACATTAATTTCATATTTAATTAATTACCGCGATATTTGCGCTTTCCAATATTATCGCTAAATGGAAGGTGGACGTGAATTTGGTCCGATTTCAACTGTTTGCAGTGGCGCTCGTACGGGTGCGAACCAAGTTTCATCAAAATATCTCAATCCTTACTTGAGGTATCGTGTACATGGACGGTCGGACTGAGAGGCATTACTAAATCGATACGCGTCGCTATTCCATGAAGTTTTACACATCAATCTTGATTATTTATTTATTTTACTTACAAATAAGTTATTGAACGGTTTGAAAAAAATTCCACGAAAGGAAAATATATAAATGAGTGCTGGTGCAAGCAGACTTTGTGTGGTATCTCAGCAATATCTACTATTTTTCTCGCCTCAAGAATAAAATAATACTTTCTTTCTTTCTTTCTTTCCTAATTGCTGGCTACTAGTATACAAATAAAGCTATTGTATCGTACATTTTCGTTAGCACATTTTTCGCAATATATGAGTATGTAGGTAGGTTCATATGTATTTACATTTGCATACAAGACATCATTATCGACATTTCCTCACTGCGTTTCTGTGTCGTGTCAATGTGCAGTCATGGATCTATGCTCTTTTAACTTTTGGCTTTTATACTCATTCTAAAGCTGCTAGCATCAGCTCACAGCTCGCCCCCTTTTCTCCATAACTTTGCTATTTAAATAGTTTACTTTACTGGTTGGCTGCTGGCTACTGGCTGTTGGCTGTCCTCATTGCATTGGCATTCTGTGCTGATTTCTTTTTTATGCAATCATTTTCTAGTTTTTCGTTGTTGTTGTTGTTGTTGTTGTTGTTGTTGTAGTTTTTTCCTGTTTGCTGTTAACACCGTAATTCACGACGCCGTGGCGTTTGTCGGTTGCATGACACACTTGGCAGCCGTTGCTGGCTTGCTTGGCTGCTTGACTTGGCTGTCAGCTGCGGCTGTTTTGTTCATTCGTGCTACATAGACAATATTTTAATTTGCCCCTGCCCTTTTCATTTCCGTTCACAGGCACACACCCACACCCACACACACACGTCTTTATGTTTTCACTTCGCTTTCTTTCTGCTCTACGAGTATATCGCTGTTAACGCATTTTTAGTAGTTTTTTCTGCGTTTGTGGCTTTTTATTGTTGCCTTTTGTCATTTCTCATTTTGCATTTGCATTTTCTGCTTTCCTTCTGCAAACGCCGCCCATTATCCTTTCTTTCTCAATTTGTTCGCAACAACAACGAATTGGGTCACGCGAGCTCAGCAATTGTGGATTATGCTTCTTCTTTTTTTAATTAGTACGCAAATTTTTGGCAAAGACTACCAATGTACTTAGTTATAAGATTTTATATGTATGATGTATATATTATAATTGTCGCTTTGTAGCCGCTGAAACGATTTTCGTCCGATATCCTCCTCCAATTTGTGGTTTTTGCGTCTTGATGTTTTTTCCAAAAAATGGATGGACCTACATTTTATACTGAGCCGCCTCCGAACGGTTGATAGTTTTTTCTGACATTCCCTGCCGAGGGGCGACCGCGATTAGACAATTTAACTTAATTTTCGATTTAAATTAATTTTCTATAACTTTCGGATGTTGGTCGTATGAGGATTCGAACCCGGGGCTTCCGAATGGAAGTACGCAACGCTAACCACTCGGCCACCGCGGACATTTTTAATATCTTTAATTCTTGCCAAAGTACGTCGCAACAGAAAATCGCATTGGCAGTTGCATCGTCAGGCACTGCGACTACTTTGCTCTATGATGGGCGAACGGCACACTCCACATTCAAGCTGTCGTTGGCCATTCATAGTAAATCAAATGTACTGTGTAAAATAAAAAAATAATAGTGGAATAGTCGCAGAATTTTGGAAGAGTTCATAAATAATTTGGGATGAATGCACAATGGCACAGAAATATTCACTCGAAACATTGCATAGAACTGTGCAAGGTTTAAATGGCAATAATAAATTTTTCGGTGGTACTATCTTACTTTTGCCTGTTTCCGAAAGACCTGACCGGTTATAGCTCGCTCTACTTTCCCGGATGAAAAAGTCATTCTTATGGCGAAGTGTTTACCATAAACACTTCTATTAACCATAAACATGATTGCAAAATGATCCATCAGCACAAATATTTTCCGAACAATTCCTAGATATTGGGAACGGTAAAATAAAATTGCAACCAAATACGCCATGCATTAAACTGTCAGATAATTTCTGCACTGTTTTTCAAGAAAAAAATGAATTTATTCAGAATATTTTTCCAGATATACAGAATAATTACCTAAATCTTAACTGACTCAGTCAGCGGGCCAGATACAACAATTGTTATCAGGCGATCTGATCTCTTTTAAATCAATTGGTGCTGTTATTGATGAAAATGAAAGTGTAACTTTTTTAATTGAATTTTCAAAATCACTAGATATACCTAGATTGGATCCCCTATTATTCTACTACGTAATTTGAATCCAACTCCATTATGCAACGGTACGCGTTTGGTCATCAAAAATATCACCGGAAATATTCTTGAAGCAACAATTTTAACTGGGCAGTTTAAAGGAAAAGCGGTCCTATTGCCACGTATTCCAATGATACTATCAAATTCTACTATACCCTTCAGAAGGCCGCAGTTTCCAATTCGTTTACGTTCTGCCACGTCTATAAATAAGTCTCAAGGTCAAACAATGTCCATTTGTGGTTAAGATTTGGAAAATCAATGTTTTTCTCATAGGCAACTACACTCTGTTGCAATATTATAAGACCGATCAAAAATTAGTTGTTACTGGTAACCAGTTAGTATTTTAAATAAATTTTTTTCTAATGGTTACGATAGTAGAAAATCTGTTTCGGAGGTCGTCATATTTTTTTACAATGGCATCTATCTATATAAAAAAGCATGGTGGTCCCCATGAGTGATGTTCTCTTACCGTTCCAGTTCTATAGTTTACTACAATGTAATATAACAAAAACCATAGCCTCAGCAACGCGTGGCCGGGTCAGCTAGTGTATACGAGTTTATGTATATAATTGACGTTTTCTAACCGCTGAAGCGTCTTTCGGTTGAGCTCGTCTTCCAATTTGTGGTGTGTGAGTCTAGATTTTTTTCATCAAATGAAGAGACCTACTGTTTATTCTAAGCCGCCTTCGAACTTTTTGATTTTCATATCAGAAATACACTCGGAGGGCTTGACATTCCCTGCCTGCCAACCACTCAGCTTTTACAGCCGCCATCTAAAATGTCTTCAAATATTAAAAAATATATATTTCCAGCAACAATTTTAGAAATAGTGTGGACACTAAATCGTTACCTCCGACCTAACATTTGCTAATAAAAAGATTGGAAGAGCTGGCGCAAGACAATTTACTTCACATGATAATTGCTAACGAGCGAAGATATCTTCGTATGGCTAGAACTTTTCATTTACCTAGGGAATGCTAGGACTACAACAATTTTCAAAAATTATTCTAAACTAAATATGCCATTTTGTTGTTACAATCCACTAACAAATAAAAGTGAAAAGCAGCTTATAAATGTTCTATGGCAGACAACTTTCTCTTAAGCCCAAGCTGCTTTTATGGAAAACAATTAAGACTTAAGTATTATCTCAAGCACACCTTCACCACGCCAGATAATCATTAGAAGGGCGCAGTGAAATGAAAATGAAAATGAAAAACACCCAACGACGCAAATGCGAACGAAGAAAAAGCCGAAAAGGTTATGCGGAGGGAAACCAGGTAACAAAGCGATTATCTCCGAAATCACTGCGAAAGCAGTTCAAGTAAACAAGGAAAAAAGGAGAAAAGGTAAATGAAAGTTTTAAAAGCAGTAAGAAAGAACTGACATTGTACACACACAGGCGAAAGTGGCTAAGCGTATTTGGGCATTGTAAAACAGCAAAACTAACCACATTTCAAAAGGGTTAAGGCTAACCATTAAGGTTAAGGACTTACAATGGCCTCCACAATAAACAAAACAACGATAAAACACCCATACCGCAGACTCACTTATATAAAGATATGGAAAACTTACAAATATTTCGTGTGTCTGTGTGTGCGTGTGTGTGTATGCATTCATATGAGGCTTCAGGAATCAAAAGTGTGTCGCGCAGATACAGAAGTACCAGAATTGCCATTGCCGTCCGTTTACGCTCTTTTTCCCTTTTGTTTATTGCTACTACAAGTACTGCATACAATTATACTTATATATTTAATATATACATCCGCGTAGCTTTTGTGCTCGCAACAACTAAACTCGAATCACTCTGATGGAAATTTGGAAATTTGTGCGCGTTTAAATTCGTGGTTTTTGTAGAGGAAGAGGATGTACGGTGCGGGTACGGTTGCGGGTACGGAGGCGGATGATAAGGTTCTTTCGACTACTGCATACAGATGGAATTAGTTAACGGATTCTTTTTCCATTATTTATAATTATAAAACTTTCTCAGTATTTCGATTTTTCTATCTCTTTCCCTCTGTTGCTATAAAAATGTGGACAGGAAATTATGAGGGGTTAGGGATTTTCTTTGAAATACAGATTAAACCCTTAACATTTAGACTGGTATATATTATTGTAGAGATATACTTTTTCTTCTGAATCCTTTACGTTTATGTTCAATGAACGATATTCATAACACTAGCTTTGATTGGTTTCTCCGTTCGGCCCCGAACGGTTAAAAGAAAAATACTGACTCACTTTTGTTAATTTGGCTATAAGCTCGTAAACAGTGCCTGTGTAAACTAAAAAGAAAAAGAAGAGCGATAAAAAGTGTCGAAAATTGTACTTCCAACAAAAATGATTATATCAGGGGTTTACAATAAATTAACTATTCTGGTAAATATGTTTGAAGTTAATTTTATGTAATTTTTGGATGTTAGTCGGACCAGTATTCGAACCCTGGCCTTCCGAGTGACAGCACGCAATGCTAACCAATCGAATATCGCGGCCGCAACAACACAACTGAAATATAATGTTGTGCAACATGTTGCTCAGAAACAAACAAAAATTCTGCTCTGCCACTTTCATACAAGATTTCAAAAATTTTGCGCCACCAAAAGCGCATGTCCATTTGTACACTCATTTTTAACCTCTCCTACTATTATTTGCTCTCGCATATTCGATGTTACTCTCAGCAACTGATAAGGAAGCTTTAGTAAAGTCACGTGCAATCGAAAACCAGTTACAGAAATGCCAATAAACCATGCCAACGCAGAACCATTTAAGTACATACGTGTATGTATGTATATACGGCGATGAGAGCAAAAACAAATGCAACACAAAGACGATTGATGAAGAAATTGGTAACAACGGCAAACGGAGAGTGTTTATAACAACAAAAATATTTACAAACAGATACTTGAATTGATGTTTGTATGTGCACATGATGTAAATATATAGTATGTAGATACATGCATGGATGAATGGCAGAAGGTTGAGCTAAGAAAGCGTAAAAGCACAAGGTTGCTGCTGGCAGTCACAACGCGAGTATCTCAATGAGGACGTTCGCTCAGCCAAGCACCCTAAGAGGTATACATCCTTTGCGTCGTTCGACGAGGCTAAACCGTTCGAATAAACACTATTTTCACTATTGTTGTCGTGGGTTTGTAGTCGCTTTTTCCTTTTTTCTTGCGAAATATTGTTGTCAGCTAAATTTAGGTTTGCAACATTTTTGTATCCAATCTACTCTCCAACCATTGAGGACTTATAGAGGATAGACGCGTACAAAAAATGGCTCTTATCAAAAACTATGAGAGAGGGTGTTGAGAACATATAATATTGGTCCGGAGGGTTTGGGAAGTGCCCGGAGGAAAGGACGCTGTAAAGCGATTGAGGAGTGTCGCGCGCTAAAGAAAAGGCCGCGGCCAAGCTTTTTCTAGGCAAGCATGTGTTAGGGACAGTGCTAGTGTGCTGGTGTTGCTGTACTTACTACGGTTATTGTTGCTGTAAGGTTTCTCACACACACGCATACACACATACATATATACTCGTACATAGCAGAAGGATGCAAGTTGGCGTTTAAATCGCGACAGGCTTTTATCGCTGAGCATCATAGAGATGCATGGCATGTGGCAGTTGTAGTTCGACTTCGCACGGGAGCTGTCGGTGGATCTCGATGTAACGAGCAAACAAACATTTGGTCGATATAAAGTAAGCGAGCTCCCCGCGGAAACACACACAAAGTGAATTTTGAAAATTAAAAACAAAAGCAAATAATTAAATTTGAATTTTTATGAAAGAATTGGCGAAATTTAACGTTGAACAATTTTCAGAAAAATTGCATCAGCGGTTATATAGTGCGATTTAAATATAAATAAATAAATGAACACGAAAAGTTGGAAAAATAGTTAAAAAATTTAAACGAAATAATCTTGTTTTTACTATCCAATAAGTTTTAAGTGAGGGAAAAAAGATAAAAAATCAAGGAAATGGCTTAAAAAATTTTGGAGAAAAATCAAGTGAAAATCACCCAGTTAATACCAAAGAAATTTCAAAATTATTAAAAAAATTATTAAAAAAAAATGATGTTGATCATTTGTTATATTTAAAAAACATAATTATATGAAATAATAAAACATAAAAGAAAAATATCAAGACATAATTTTACAGCAAAGCAATAATAAAATATTATTATAATAACTTGAAAATGTTGAAAACTAAAAACCAGCAACAACGCGAGTTTTATTTTATCTTCTTGTACTGAAAAAATCACGCGTGAAGGGCGTGGCATTTGAGCAGTTTGTGTGCATACATATATGTAAATATGTTTTATAAATGCGATTTTTACTTTTTTCCCATGATGTGTAGCGTTGACCAAGGTCATTACAGTTAAATAGGCTGGAACAAATTTGACTTTGATACTTAGTGAATCGTACACTATAAAAAGGTGTACAAAAGCAAAAGGCTGACATGAGAGAAAAATTCAAATGAAACATTTGTGACAAAAAGGATATAATATTTTTAGTGTTGAAACAAGAAAGTAAATTATGGGAAGAATTGTACGAAAGAATTTTTAGAACTTTCTTTTAATAGTTAAAGTTAAGACTGATTTCATCGAAATTGCCTAGATGCTGAATATTAAGCACCTTGATTAAACAAAAAATAAAATCTTGAATATATGTGGAAATGGTTGTAAAATCTTTGTTCACGTAACTCGTCTTTTGAGGCCTCGCATCATTAAAAAATATATTTTTATTTTTAGTTCTCGAATAGCATTGTTTTTAACACAAAATAGACGCTGCGTGAGAGTGTGTGTTTCACGCGCCACGTACGCTCATGCCGATCAACATTGCGGTCATTAGGCACCTAAAATTATATTTATCCTTCCGGCAATGTGTTACTAATACACACGAGTCATCGATGATTATTTGGCTTTAACTGAAAGGAGGAGAAAGCAAATATTGTACTAACGTATGTGCACATTGTTTACATTAAGGTTAAAGCGATAAATGGGAGGTGTGCTCGTGTGAAAAAGTTTAGGTGGGTAAATAACGCAAAGCTGTGGTTTCCGTGTTTCCGTGATTAGTGCGGTGCACATGATAAATTGTAGAATGTTTTCACATATATATATTTGATATATTTGCATATTATACTGATAGATGTGATATTTGCAGTGCTGTTTCTTTGTGGAAATCGGTGTTAGAAATAATGTTAAAACAAAAATTAATTAATTAAAAATATGTGTAAATAACGGAAATTAAAATAAAGAGTTATGCTAAAATTATTCAATTTAGAAAACAAATAGTCAAAGTAACAAAACTGCCAAATAATTGCTCTAAAAGGATCTTCATGTCATATATGAGTCTTACTCGAAATACCTCCTTGTTACTCTCACTGAACTTCAATACCCAACCGAAGGCCAAGCATACAATTTCAATTATACGGTAAGTCAATATATATAGAAATATATATGAAATTTATGATATTTCGTTATAAACGATTTCGATAATTTTCAGTAATAGTTTGCAATTATTTATATATGTGTAGAGTATCATTTTTCATATTCTTAAATGCTTGATTGAAGTATTTATTTGTGACCTAAATTCATATATCTGAACAAATTGGTTGTATGGTCCGATCTGCTCAGTTCCGAGAAATGATTAGTACAGAATAGAAATGTATCTGCTTACAAATGATCCAATACATTTTGTTGTGTCAATCTCTTCTCCTTCTTGTACTAGAATATTTCGGTCCAAATTTATTATTGCACTTCATGTTTATGAAATCGGCAAATAAAATTTTGATAGCAAAATTTAACTCAAAACTATTAGCTGTATTGTACTAAGCTAAGATCTACGCAAAAATAAAGTAATCAAGGGAACTCCTTTCTCAACCCATTTTCCTAGATCAGATTATTACCTCTAAATTATAATATCCCTCTAGATTATATAAGAAATTTTCAAATATAAATATACAAATACTTCAGCAAAGTATAAAACTATGCCGAATAACCTTAAACTGGAGACTAGTGGAGTAGTTAATAATTTTTCTTCGAAACACTGAAATCAAAATTATATTCCTTGCCTCAAACCGTCTTTAAAACATGAATTCCACTCAACCCCGCTTTTGTGGTAATGTGCAAATAAGAAAATAGTATTATCGATCAAAGCAACTTTTCGTTGATTTATAATCTTTCAATACTCTGCTAAACAAAATAACAAAATTAGGAATAAAATACAAAATTTAAAAAGAAATAAGAGAGAAAAAATTTATGAAGTTATTTCAAACGCACTTATACCCTAAATTTTGTGCACAAATTATATAAATTTTGCCTACAAATAGGCGCAAAATTATTATCATATCCAAGTCACATACCATATATGAAAGAATGTTCAGGGTTGCTGTGACAACCTCTCAGGGCGAATGATAAAAATTATTCATAAAAAAACAAATATTCAAACAAAATGTAAGATATTTACAAAATTAAAACTATTTCCTTTATTCTCAATAAATGTGTAAACTAAATTGTTGCCAAACTGAAAACCATCAAAGCGGTAACCCTAATCAACTATTCACAAAACAAGCACGCATACCCTTACAACTGTTGTACAAAAATAAAACATATACTAATACAATGTGATAAACTTTTATCATTTGCTACTTGAAACTCCAGCCAGCTATTTAATTTTTTTCGTACACAAAACCTACGAAAAATATATGTTTGTATCAAAAAACAAATCAGTGTGGAGAAAAACACCTCGAGAAAATAGGAAGTAAAGGGAGCTAACTGAAATAAAAATGCTCGAAAGCAAATAAATAGCCGAGTGAAGCAGTCATAAACAGCAAATCACATCCAACAAAAGAAGAGTGAATGAATACAAACTTATAAATATAAACACAATACGGTTAAATGTCGGCAACTCCGCCCAGTGGCTCCAACAACCGATTCGACGACTTTCTTTTATTTATTATGTAGTAGCCTTGTGCATAAGAGGCTGAATAAACTACTAGTGGAAACGCACTCGAACTTGAGATATAAAATTTTAGATAAAATACAGTATGCAGGAAGAAAGAGGGAAATGAGCTCAATGCTGTAATGAAATGTACTTTTACACAATGGTAAGTATATAAATGTAAATAAGTGTGTATTCCAGGATGGGATGAGAGCAGATAATAAACCACAGTTGTTTTGAAACCCTTGTGAAGCGTTTGTTTAACATAAAACTTAACCAAATTTTGAAATGAAAGGAATTGTGTTCAGCTGGAAGGAAAGCTCAAATTAAATAACAGAATCTCCTATTTGTGGCTTCATTTGCATTTTACATAGTTTCCAAACTGGTGGCAACTTTAAACCATCTCATTTGTAATACTCAACAATCAAAAGTCAATTATCATATACGTAATTGAAAGTCTAAAGAAACCTCAGCGTTTTTGGCTCCTGGTAATTTATTTTATTCATCAGTAATATTAGTTCCTGTTTCCTTACATCCAAGTTTCTTTAGTATGCCGATGGCTTCAAGGTTTTACTCAGTAATTAAAAATCTGTATGACTCCATCGCGATTCAAGTGGAACATGCCAAACTACAATATTGGTGCATCCGGAATCACTTATTATTTAACTCTAGAAACAGTTCTCATTCCCCTCACACCCGAAAATTTCACTCTTTCCTTATTCATTACTAAATTTTCGGATTTCTTTTGAGCTCGGTGTCTGAAATTAAGGGCTTAGGTTTCTATTTCGGTACGAAATTGAGTTTTTCTAGCCATATTAACCATACTGTTTTAAAATTTTAATTTTTTAAAATGCTAGCCTCTGTTCGCCATAACAGTACTTCGTTTTCATATCTCTACACATTGAAGGTTCCTTATATTCTGCATTTGTTTCAAAAGAATTAAATTATTAGTTTTTCTTACCCTCGGGGGAAACCAAGTAAATCCATATGAGAAAAACTCCAGTTAACAGTAATAACCAAAAGATATAGCCAAACGTTAAGAGGCGTTTGAGTACTTTTCCGTATAAACGGATATATTGAAATGTAGAGAACGATTAGTATACGATGCGAGCTATAACTGTCAACAAATGGCAATGTGTCAAGATACATACAAACATACAACATATTCAATCAGACAGATATTTAAACAAGGGTAATGTAATTGACAGACCCTGTAGGGAAGTTTTGCATTAAATTAATCATTGAAATAATAAAACAAAAAACTAAGTAACAAATTTTCGATGATAGAATGCGCTAAAATGGGGAGATCCTTTTTAGAAAATATTTAAAAAAATAAAAATAATAAAAATAAAAATCAAGGTCAGTTAAACGCAGACGAATATCAGCGAGAATATTAATTTATTAAAGAATATCTAACATTCTCTTTTCTTGTTAGTTGCTCATTATCATTTTTCAAATGCAAAATATGAAATTATAACAAAAAGTTGTTATAAAGATTATTCTCAGGCAGGCGAATTCTATTTCAAAATAATGCCTTGCTTTGCACTTAAGTTTAAAAAGCCGCATACTTGCGTATGTGTGGCGATAATATAAAAATATACAAATATATATACATATGACAGACCTGGGCGTTTTGACGGCACAACCCCAACCCCACCTCTCTAGAAGACTCTGTTATTGCTGAAACTATTTGATACTGCTGAAAGCCTTAAATACCGTTGCACAGTTTTTATGCCATTTGACATTTGAATTCCTCCTTCACTTCGTTTCATTTTTTCCACTTTAACATATAGAATTATCAAACTTTGCACACAAAAACGTTTCCACAAATTTTCAAAATAACGTCTATGTATGTAGGTACATACATACTCGTACATAAAAAAGAGTCGCAAGTTATAGTTTCCGTTATTTAAATACACACTACTGCACCCAAACCATTTTTATTGCACCATGTTTGTGTACTCGTGTGTGCATCAACAAAACACATCACAAATTAATTTTTATTCGCCCTTAAGCAAATATACACAATGGAATGCCTCGGCTTTGGAGTGTTTACTGTTGTTGATTGTTTGCGTGCAGAGTCAGCGTTGGTGACAGCGGAGGCTGAGGTAATCCCCGAATGGACATGAATATATTTGACGCACATGCTGTATTTGTGGATTTGTTATTCTCAGATTTGTGTGCGCGTGCTAGCGAGCTTGATGCTGCAATACGGACAGTGTTCGGAAAAGCAGATAAACGGGAAGTTAGGCCAGTGGCAAGGACGCAAAAACTAGACCCACATAACTGTATAGATTTTCATGTTTGTATGTTTTTCATTTGCGTGTGTTTGTTTGTTTGTTTGCGATTTCCAGTCAGCTATACTCCTGATTTGTGCGTTGCAACTTCCAAAGGCTGGAAAACCACCTTCATTGCGATAAGTCACTTCTTCGTGTTCAAATCTTATGGTTTATTTAATTGAAAGTTATAGTCAATTATAAAAACAATTAGATTTGGGCTACTTTCACCTAAAATTAAATTTGTTTATTTACATGCTTTGTTTGGCCCAAGATTTTCGGTACTCTTCATACACATGCCAAATAATTATAAAAACAAATTATGGTACTGCTTTCCGAAGTTCTACAATCGATTTTTTTTTAAATAAATGGTGTGATTTATGAAATAACAATGTAAATTTATTAAAAACTATCACAGTTGTATTTTGTCATAACCCTTCATATTGTAAATAATTACATACGTGTTTAAATAAATAAATATATATAACCATTAATCATCAAATTATCATGAATGTAATGTTAATATCTTACAATTATAATTCCTGTCCTCATTTTAACAACATTCTGCCTGTAAAGAACAAAGTTACATACATTCACGTATATATATGTATGTTAGTTCAAATGACATTGTTTCCGCCTCTCCTACATATTTAAAATTTTACAGAGCAACAGCAATACTCATGAATACTAGTGAACACATTAAGAATTATATATGTATGTGTGTTACTTACATTTATGTGTATATATGCATATACACCTATAACATTCGTTTTATTATTTTTTCACTTTCTGTAATTTCTGTCAGTCATCAGCATTTTCATTTATTAATTATGGAAATCGTTCGTGGCATTTATCCTCTTTGCTCTTATTTCAGAAATTGTTGAATGTCTTTTTATTTTTGATGTACGTGTATTTTCGTTGCCGCCAGTTGTCACAACTTTCACTGCGCACACTGTAGGTATACGTATGTATATGCATATATATGTATGCATATACAATACAATATTATATGTACATGATTTTATTAAGTAGACAATTGCAATTATAGTTAAATTACATGCAGTTTGCTCTTAAACTTATTCACTTACAACTCCGCTGCAGAGTCATTATGCTTTTGCAAAATGCATTGCTTTATGAATAATTTAAATATTAATAAATAATAATATTTCAGCAGTAATTCATATTTGCTATGGACAATAAGAATGTCTATTTTAATACCTTATTATTTAAATTATAATACCTACCATATTTGTTTCTTGTTCGAGTTTAAATCGATGCATTAATGGCTGTGTAAATTCACCCACAAGTCGAAAACTTTAAATTTAATGTAAAACGAATCAAACGCCATGAATTTTGTAGAATTTTAATTGTGTGAAAAGTGGCATTTTTATATTTTTATAATATATTTTAAGCTTAGATATATCAAGTTGACATCATTGATATTAAAAGTGCATCTCTCGTACTAAATATTACACGCTTTTCAGTACAGGAAATGTAAATTTCATAAACTGTCATGAACTTTCCAAAAGCGTCTTTAATGTCATTGCCAATTGGCGATTTGTAACATGTTTCCCCTTTTTGTTTCCTCATTTTCAACGGTAAGATTTCTCTGGTATTTGCTTTCTACTTCGCTCCACTACATTTACCTCGACTTGTTCATTCGATGATTTGTTGGCAGGCAGCAGTCTTAATGCCGCATACCATTACATACATACGTATATAGCTGGTATTTTTCTACACACATTTGTTTGGCGTAGTTTGGGTGCCTATGCCTTAGTGTAACTAGAAGTCTCTGACGTCCAAGACGAGTAATAAGGGTCAAATAACGTATGACATTCCATTTTTCTAAATTGGAATTTAACGTGGGCCATTACCAGAAATTTATCTAATTTGCCAAAATACTATATTTGGATTTAGTTTGTTGCTCTAAGCTTTTCACCTCCTTCCTCCGCTTCTTCTTCATTGGCGTAGAAACTGCTCACGCGGATAATAGCCGAATCACAATAACAAGCGACACTAGGTCGCCCTCCCCCTGATCCTTGCAACGGAGTGGAGGTCTCTTTCCACCAGCGAGACCAGCATCGAATACTTTCAAAGCTGGAGTGCTTTCATCCATTTGTATGACAAGAACTAGTCAGCTTATCAGCCGTATTATCATTCGCTGAACTATGTCAATGTCGTTTTATAACCTGTACAATTCGTTGTTTCATCGACGATAGGCATTCGTCGTTGCCAGTGCTAAAAAGATCATACAATAATTATCAAAACTTTGCTCTCGAAGATTTCCAACGCCCAACGTGTTGTATATTAATTCTTTCCTCATGAGTCTTTTCCAAGATTCGACGCATGGTGAACATTTGGTCAATGATGGAATGATGGACTTATCAGCTCTAAAGCCACACTGATAATGTCCCACCATATTCTGCTTATGCATACGCCCTTTCATTTCTTCATACACATACTTCATACACTTGAACCTGTTTGGATCTTAGATACTTGATCTCTTAATGTGTAGAGTGAAGAGTTTTCCAAAGCGTAACAAGCAGATTAATCCATGTTCGATCTCATGTTTACCAATAACATGTATTCTAGTTTTAATTCTTTTTCACTGATACACGTATATATCATATAACTCAACTGAAATGTAACTGAAAGTCATCGTGGTTACAATCGAAAATTTTGAGGCATATTACCAAACCATGGTACACCTCTATTCTGCGTTCGAAATACGCATGATATCAAATTTCATTTCGAATGCGATTAACCAGAAAATTATCTCAGCTGTATAAAGGATTGCTATATTGTTAGGTACATTGGTAAAAAATTTCCTTCCTTTAAAAACAGAGCATCAGCAGAAAAGCCATCAGAGCATTTTCTACACATTTGTACAGCAAAAGTCGATACATATAGTTACGAGCAAAGCAATTCTTCACCACACACCTGAAAATTGCAACGTACATCGCACTGAGTAAAATCTTATAAGTCTTGTTTATGACCTAGATTGACTTGGCACTTATTCATTAAATTTAAATTACGTTAACAAATTTTTGTAAATTTTAAATTTAAACTTTGAGGAGAGTTTTTTCAAAATTCACTTTTACCAGGCGAACAGAAACAGTAGCAGAATAAAAGCATATTAAAAAGAATATACCGAGCAATAAACTCACAATGTGAAGGGGAAAAAAGCGAAAAGGCGAAAAAATATTCTACAAATGCATATATCGATACACAAATATGTATGTTAATACCTACGAGTATACATGTATGTGCTGTGTGTGAGAATATGTAAACAAATAAACATGATGTGCTGTTGTAGAAACACCTTCACTGAAAATTTATCAAAAGTTGTTTTTCTGCTGAACACAATCCGCACACGTATTTACATGTATGCATGAGTATGTTTTTATACATATGTATGTATGTAAATGATATTTGAAGACAGCAGCTTCACTTTGGTTGTATTTCCTCACTTAACAAATGTTACGTATACGCACTGTACGACGGTGAGCAAGTTGTTGTGTAGGGCCATTAGGATATAAGAGTTTAGTTTAGGGTGGTATAGACTCTATGACTTTCTTATATTTTTTTACTCATTTATGTTGTTTCTCATAATCATGAATAATTTTAAAAGATTTTTTTTATTAGTTTTAGTTTCCAGAAAGCTTAAAACTTAATTTAATTGATTTTGAATGAGTATATTTACTTAAAAAATCAGTTGTCGTGGGCTAGCAAAATTTTTCAAGTATCCTCTCGTTATCAATATTTATTTAAAAACAAAGACAATTTTTAAAGTTCCCGATATGCCCCGTATAGTTATAAAATAAGTTTGTGCATTACTTCCAGACGCGTTTTTGGTTAATGCTGAACACCCTAATTTTAAAGAAATATATAACATTCTCTCGAAATACATAAATACAACGTTTATGTGGACACAAAAGTTGTGTTAAATCATGTCGGCACGCATATTTCCGTTCTGCACATGTGTGTGGGGATTTGTGTAACAACCTACACGTACACTGAAAGCAAGCAAAATTTGGGCTGAAAATATTTTGCTCTACTTGGTAAATTTTTCATTCGTTGCTATCTTTTCCAAAACATCTGCATTTTATATGCAGACTTTCTACTACTGCCAGTTTCTGAGAGCCCAGATGAAAAATTTTTATGAAAAAATTCCAAACCATATGAGGGCACATACAGCGACGCACAAAAGCATTGGATATGAATGAATACTTGCAATTCTTAACAATATACACAAAACAATCTGCAGAGGATGGCACAGTGAGAGGGTGTTTGAGGATAAAGAAGAGTATGCGGAAAATGTTGCAAAATCTATTGCTGCTTGAATGCAATACGAATGTGAGTACGTATGTTAAAGTCTACGTAAAAGTGACCGAATGTAGTTTGAACAAGAAAGCCAAAATAAATTTTCTGCTCTAAAAAGCAATTGAAATTCAATACTATCACCTGGCACTTCTACGCCAAGCATATTCATATTCATATAAATTCACATATGAGCATAGTGGCCAACCAGAAATCAGCTACCAGCATAGTTTGTCGGTATTTAAGACGGGCTTGTATGTTTGTATGTAGCTCACAGTTAGTAATATCTTCTAAGAAATTGCGTAATTGAATCATTTATGTAGCATACATACATATACACGTATGCCGGTACTCATGATCTGTGAAATGTATTTGCTGTCATTCGGTTCGTAAAGCCTTTGAATTACCTAATCTCCTTTGCTCGCCGGTGCGTATGAGTAACATGCAATTGGATGCTTGTTTTGTTGTTGTAATTTTCAAACTATCATATTTTGGCTTTCATGCTTCAATACTAATGAAGTGTTGAAAATAAAGAGTTTAAATATCTATGCGAAACGGATTTTGCTTTATACGAGTTTCTTTTCTTAATAAAAAATTATGAAATGGGAAATTTTTATCAGAATAGTGTCATTTATTATTTGCTCATTTTAATTTTGAGTTTTGTACCACAAAAAAGGTAATTAAAAATGAAATACGGTGTGTAGTGATTAGTAGATTTTATGCTCCTCCTCCAAGTTTTCGTGTGTGATTTGACGGTTTTCCAACAAATTGAAGGACCTCAACCTTAATAACTGAAGACTTTAAGTTTCTTCTTGCTTTTTACAGGCCCTACTCCATATCGTTTTTCCATCGAGGTGTAAGTCTTCCACTTCCTCTCCTTCCATCGACGGGTGCTGCACCGAAAAGTTCCAAAACTTCAGTATTCTTAACCATCCGAACCACATTACCTTCCCTTGATTGGTTGAGCTATGTTAATGTCACCGTATATCTCGGTCAGATAATTGTTCCACCGGCTGCGGTGTTCGTCATTCCTAACGTCGCTCCTCCCGAAAACTCCCAACAACGCCAACTAATCAAATTTTGTCACCGTCTTCCGCACGATCTATCAGGGCGGGAATGATGAGCGACTTATATGGTAGAGTTTGGTCTTTGTTCAATTGCCTACTCAGTCTAGAGAAGCACCTGTTAGCAAGAATGATTCCGCGTTGGATTTCAAGGCTGACATTTACTACGTTTATGATTCATTTCTACTCGGGTTAAGCCTACAAGAATTTTCCCAGTTTGTTTGACGCCAACTGAATCTTTTCCATACGTGTAAGTTTGAGAATTGAATTATTGAGGTTATTATTATTAATTTTCTTTTAAGTTCTTTCGGTGGCTCAACTCCATGTTTTCATGTGTTTAATTATTATATCATAAAATTAAAGAGACTGTGAACAATGAGTGACTTCTTATTTGCTCATTAGTAGTGTAAGGTGCACTACTTATACACTTATGCTAGTCAGGATTCCCTTAGTCGGTCGAAATAAATTAAAATGACATTCTTTTCTTTCTTGTTTTTTCTTTCTCTATACTACAAACATAACTTAATTATCACTGCTTTAGAGCTTCTTTATAACAAATACAAATCTTTCCAAGTCACACCGCTCATTGAAAAATATTCGTGTAAAAAACGAACTTTTGCGCACTAAGAACAATACACAACTTTTGCAAAGAACGAAAATATCCACATTACATACACACAAATATGTTTGTATATATATGCTATATATAAAGTAACTAAAGTAAAGTAAGAAACAGGCGAACAAACTCGAAACTGTGTTCACTGGCTCGTAATACAAGGATTCATCAGTAATTTGGCGCCTGCAGCTGCTAACTTAATTTTCCCAGTGTTGTGCAGTGTGCGAAAACGCTAAAAAAAAGAGAATGAAATCAAATTAAAGGCTGGAGGTGGCAGACGAGATATGAGTGTCAGAAGGATTTTGGCGGAAAACGCTTGTAATTGGAAATGATGGTGGCTAAAAGGTTTTGCAGGAGTATGTAACCTACTCTCTAGGTCGCCAAAGAATGGTGGCTGGTTAATAGAATAGCGATTTTGTTGCAAAAAGGGTGTGGTATGTGTAAGGGAATTTGCTAGTATAATGTTGGAAAAAGTTAGACAAAAAAAAATGTTTCTCATCTGAAATTTTCTTTCTATCAAGCTGAGGCTTTAAACGTTTTGAATATTTTGTATAAAGCCAACAAATGGAGGGTCCGATGGATTTTTATGAGGAATTTTTTAAATCATGTCATGTATTACACTCGAAGGTCTTCCCTGCCGAGGGGCGGTCGCAATAGAAAAATTAAGTTTCTATAAAGATATTGGTCGAACTCTGGACTTCCGAGCCATTGCGAAGTTCATCAATGTTTCAATATAGCTGATATATGCACTCTTTGGTTGGATCAAAGAACATTTTTCGGATATATATAATAACAAAAAAAACATATTTTAAGTATAATCTCTAATTTTCTTTTATAATATTAGATCAATTCTTGTGTAGTATCTAAATAGAGACATACACTTTTGTGTATTTCCTGAAATATAGCCTATATTGTAATTAATTTGCTAAATTGCTTTCCGAATGACTTCCTTGTTGTCCACCACAGTTTGGTTAGTTACCTTCTGTTAGCCAACTTCTTCTTGTACATTAGAAACATTCATTCATTATTTATTCACAGCCACATAACATCGTAGCAGATGCTGGCGAATAGAATCTAAACGTGTGTTAACAATATTGGATAATTGCCATGCAAAATGTAGTCATTATTTGTAAGTAGTTGTGTCGACGCACTCAGCTGCTTCCTAAATATCCTGGCTGGCAATGGCAAATGTGACCAAAATCGTTATAACTAACAGTTACACAAGTATTAAGGTTATTAGCATGACCCATTTCACTAAAAGATTGGCACGGTAAGTAAAAATATGCAGTGAACAAGCAGAACTTCAATATACAACAATAAAGGCGATGCTTGTAGTTAAATGAGTTGAATTTTAAACTAAAAATAAAAAATTTATTCTACAAATTATTGCAATGGCTAATAATTATTCAGCAACTTAGATGCATCAGAGCACATTCTGAAAATAAAAATTTTGACTTTACAGCGTTTCTCAAATTTTAACGAAACTAAAATTAAATTAAAGCTCATGCTCACACAGACACATTTTGCCGCAAAATTTAACTCAAAAGCAGACTCACATTCAAACCCCATTCACTCTCCGACTATCACTCTGTCACTAAAAGTAATTTTTGTCTGAAAATCTTGTATTTATTTGTATAGGGTTAATACCATAAGTTCTGGAAAGAGTTTATCGTATTTTCTATTTAGTTTATTTATCTTTGTCATTCATTTTATCGGTGAATCTGAATGCTCTCATTATGGGCGCACTTTGCAGTTTAGCTACGCCCAGCGACCCACTCACACAAATGTATGCCCTGATAAGTTTATCGCTCGTTATGGCAAGTCAATACAAGCCAATACGCGTATGGAATAACGGTATGCTCGATTTATTTGTGCAGGCAGCCAATTGCATTTACTTCGATTATTTTGCTAAATGTACCCGAGAATGCATGTATGAAAGGACGTTAATGTTTGTGTGTGCTTGTCCCGTGCAAATTACACGCACTACTAGTTGTAAATTATAATTGTTGTTTTGACAACCGTTAATGCATTGGACAATAGATAAATTTTAAGGTTTTGAAAAAAGATAAGTTGTAGTGCAAATAATTTGTGTGCGTAAGTAATGGAGAATATTGCAAAACTTTGATGTGCCAAGAAATGAGTATTTTAAGTACAGAATTAAGTGCAATTGGCAACCGTTTTGGAATAAAAATATATTTTTACCGTATGCGAATAGGCTGTTGGTCCATCCGTGCCTTCCCCATTATTTATGCGTTAATCAACTGAATTTTTAATTTCATTTCTCTCCTGCATTCTCGTTTACCCCAATTTGATTACTGCGTGCAGCAGAATGTTGTAAGTGTTGACAGCTGTCCTTTTGAGCACGTGATGTGGTGGGTGAGCGGGCGTGTAATTAATATTTGCTTTTGGTACGAAATTGAAAATCGTGCCACACAATGAGTAGTGGCGATGCGGTTGCATAATTATGCGGGTTGGCCTGGCCGACTGCTTCTGAAGTTGCACGCGAAATTGTGCGGCATAAATTGGGTTTGGCTGTGTTTAGGATTTTGTGGAAATGTGTATGCAAAGCACATGTTTTGTAAATATTGTGTATTCTCGCGGTATTAAATTGAACACATACTCGTATATAAAAAGAAAGTGTTTTCCTGCAAAACAATTAAAGGCCTGTCAATTTTATTTACTTTTCCGGAGCCTGAACTTGCTGAGAAAATAGTCATTCGTTAAAATTCGATAAATTCGTTTAAATTCGTTTAAATTCGTTTAAATTTAAGAAACTATTCAATAAAGTACAATAGAATAAAATCTCCCGTCTCTTGTCAGCACGTCCTTAAGTAGCAGAGAATATGCATACACGCTTAAAAGTGAAAACTTAGAACCAATACGAGTACAAGGCATCAAAGAAAACAGCAATTTTAAAATATGTTAAAAGGTCTGTTTTATCCCATAACTCAACAAGCTCGGTATGTAAGGGTGTGCGTGACAATTGGCCAACCATTATCGCTGGCCCACTTGCTAACGTGATCTAAATCGGTATTGACGTCATTAATGCGATCATTGACGGAGTTAAAAGGGCAACTGACATATAATTGAACATCATCTGCGTATAAATGAATGCCACAGTATTTTAATACACTTTGAAGGTCGTTAACATATACAACAAAGAACGGAGGCCCAAGAATAGATCCGTGTAAATGGCTCGATATAATGTTACCTAGACAAACAGCTTGCGAAAGATCACTTTGGTATGATTTTATTATGTATGTTGCTGTCAATGAGAAATGAAATAAATTGCTAAGTTTCAAATCTAGCAGTTCATGGTCACAATGTCAAAAGCTCTGAAATTCTCCAAAAGTGTCAATAACGTTATTCGATTTTTGTCTATGTTGAGCCTGATGTCATCTGAAACTCTAATTAGCGCCGTTATACAACTCCTGTTAGATCTAAAGCCGGGTTGGTACTGATGCACCAGCAGGTTTTGACTTAGGAAAGAATTTATTTGAGCATGCATGATGCCTTCAAGTACTTTAGATACGAATGGTAGTATTGCGATAGGTCTGAAGTCTCTGTAAGATTTCATAATTGGTATGATTTTTGCCGACTTCCAACATTGGGGAAAAACAGACGTGGTCAAAATGGTGTTTAAGGCATATGTTGCATAAGGTACAATTTTAGGTTATACCTTTCCCTACATGTGTTACTGTTACAGTCAAATAATTGTACAAATATTTCATTCAACTCGTTAATGTTTATATCTTCGGAAAGGGAATCAGTTTTGCTTTTTCAGGTCATTATTGTGTTGCATTGTTTTTGGGTTTTCATTTAAATGGAACTGTTTCAGACCACATATTTTTTGGAAATAGTGAAAAAATTACAACAATAGCTTTGGACGGTAGAAGTTATAGCTGCTATTTCGGAAACCACCACGTTTCCTCATCAGACTTCTTTTTCCAGACACCTTTTGTTCGAATGGAATTCGAACTTGGGATGCCCACAGCACGAGCCAATGGTAATCCCATTAAGCTACATGTGTGCCGCTTTCACATATTGTTGTTTTTCACTTTTTTCCTTTTACCTACATATCCACGATCAAGTGCTCAGATATTCTGTAGCTGTAAACTTGACGCGATGTAGTTGTTTTTGCGAAGAATTTACCAACAAATATTTTAAAGCAACGCCTTTTTTATTATTGGAAAATTTCATTCGCACGGCAAGGCTCTTCCGTAATTCCTAGATGCTTTTTCAGGTCATTATTGTGTTGCATTGTTTTTGGGTTTTCATTTAAATGGAACTGTTTCAGACCACATATTTTTTGGAAATAGTGAAAAAATTACAACAATAGCTTTGGACGGTAGAAGTTATAGCTGCTATTTCGGAAACCACCACGTTTCCTCATCAGACTTCTTTTTCCAGACACCTTTTGTTCGAATGGAATTCGAACTTGGGATGCCCACAGCACGAGCCAATGGTAATCCCATTAAGCTACATGTGTGCCGCTTTCACATATTGTTGTTTTTCACTTTTTTCCTTTTACCTACATATCCACGATCAAGTGCTCAGATATTCTGTAGCTGTAAACTTGACGCGATGTAGTTGTTTTTGCGAAGAATTTACCAACAAATATTTTAAAGCAACGCCTTTTTTATTATTGGAAAATTTCATTCGCACGGCAAGGCTCTTCCGTAATTCCTAGATGCTTTTTCAGGTCATTATTGTGTTGCATTGTTTTTGGGTTTTCATTTAAATGGAACTGTTTCAGACCACATATTTTTTGGAAATAGTGAAAAAATTACAACAATAGCTTTGGACGGTAGAAGTTATAGCTGCTATTTCGGAAACCACCACGTTTCCTCATCAGACTTCTTTTTCCAGACACCTTTTGTTCGAATGGAATTCGAACTTGGGATGCCCACAGCACGAGCCAATGGTAATCCCATTAAGCTACATGTGTGCCGCTTTCACATATTGTTGTTTTTCACTTTTTTCCTTTTACCTACATATCCACGATCAAGTGCTCAGATATTCTGTAGCTGTAAACTTGACGCGATGTAGTTGTTTTTGCGAAGAATTTACCAACAAATATTTTAAAGCAGTTTTGTTTCCAATTCATAATTTGCGAATATAATTCCATGTATTTTTAGAACCTTTTGCTGTGCCAAATCGATGCTTATAGTATTTAAGCTTTTGTAATTTTATGGCTTTGGTGACTTTTCTTCAATGAGTTTTAAAAACACTACAGGTTGCTGCACATTTCAAGCACTTTCCACTTTCGATAAGCCGTGTTGGGCTTATGAATTAGACTCGACTACGTCTCTTGTTTGATTTAGTTACGAGGGGCACATACTGTTCAAATAGATATAGAATATTTATATTTGCACAACTGCAAGGTTTTCATAATTGATATTCATGAAATCTCTCTAGGAATAGGTATAGGTATGTATTAAATTCTAGTTTAAAATCAAATATCAAAAAAATGCTGATCAACCATTAGTATTAGAATTCTTGACTTATCACTAACAAAGAATATATCCAACAAGGTGTTACAAATTTCAGTGTAATGTGTTGGGGATGAAGTATTAACCGGAAAAATACCCAGATGTCGCATTGCTTGGGAAAGCTTGTTTTCAGTAAGCAAGTCACTAATCTCCGGCTATAACAACATGATTGAAGCTAAGGCTAAGATTTTAAATAAAATCTATGAAGTTTTCAAAAGCAATGTGTTTGTGAGGCCTATAAACCCTTCCTACAAGTATTTTTGTATAATTAGTCTTGATTTCGACAAAGATATATTCAATTTGACTAAAAGGTTCTGATGTGCATTTAATTCTACAGGACAAACCGGATTTGACAAACACAGCTACGCCACCACCATGTCCAACTCTATTTAAACGAAACAATTTATGTCCGTCAACACAAAATAATTTGTCACTATGCCACGTGGAGAAACAAAACTCAGAAACACATAAAATATCAATATCAGACGATTCAAAAATGTATCTGAATTCATCAATTTTATTAGGCAGGCTTTGTGCATTGATAGTATTCGCACCATGTTAAATGTGCTGTCATAATCTTTGGAACGAAAGTGCCTGTTAAGGGTCAAAACATCAAGAATTTCGAAGCCATTGCGCCACAATAGTTAACAAACCCCTCAATAAAATAATAGACTAAAAGAGAAAAAGAAGAAGAAGAGCTAAATGTTTTAAATGAGAGAAAAGGAGAATAAATAAAATTAGTTTTTTGTAATTTGGAATATTGGTCCGGACAGGGTGCGAACGCATGAGCTCCCATATGATAGTATGCACTGTTAACCACTCGGCTTAACACAATAAAGGATTTTCTATGTGGGGGGAAGACAGCTTTTTAAAATTATATAAGATAAAAGCTGGAAGACACAAGATAAAATATGTCATGTTTTCACCGAAATAGAGACCAAAACCCCGACATCATTTCCTGTTTTCATTTACATGTACCAATCATGCCTTTGGTCGTAGAATAAATTGTCTTGCTATCTCATGTAATATGCAAATGTCAAAAGTATTTAAAAATACAAAGATACATATGAAAAAGTATGTCTCACTCATGTCTTCGCAGATTTTGAAATATACATATTGAGCTAAAAAAGGGAAGTCTAAAAGCGAAGTTACATTTAAATGTTAAAAATACTACAAACAACTCCTTTAGCGAGTTGTAAATTTTTGTAGCTCGAAATCGTTATGAGATAATCAATATTAAACTTTCTGTAAAATTGGCCTATTCTTTCCCACCGAATTGACTGACACCGAGTTCGGTCATAGCAAACTGAAGAGTGCTGGAACGGAAGTCGTTCTATGGTCAGTTAAAACTGTAACTAACTAACTTTAATTTGTTCTTCTTTTTTTTTTGCAAAATTGAATTTACACCTCTTTTACTTATAACAGCTCTCATATTCACTAAAGATTACATTAGAGTGAGAATAAATAAGTTGAAACAAATGTACTCAAAATGAATACACGTATATGCAGCGTATATGGCCACGCAACAAAATCATAGCAGAGAATGTCATTCACAAATTACGCTAGCAAAGCTTGCTAAGTAACGTACACTTGCATGAACATAAATAAATTAAAATAAGCCAAGTATGAATGTACAGTTTAACTTTGAACGCAGACTGACATATATTTTTGTAAAATTGTATCACCCTTGGTTATTGTCTTTGTCTCTTTGGAATTGCACAGCCAAAATGTCCTCATTCATTCCAACAATGAAACAAAACAGCCTGTCGCTTTTATTTAAAAGATAAAAGCGTTGGCAATTTTTAACCTTGAGAAAAGATTCAGTTGCATTTTAAATAAATTTAAAATGTTTCCCTGAAGTCAGCCCTTCAGAGGTATCAACAGAACAGACCCAAAACACTTTTTATCAACTAACTCATTTTGGTTTTTAAGTTTATGTGTGATAATTTTATTAACCGAAGGTCATCCTATACATTACATTAAGCCTATGTCTGTAATATTTTTTTGTTGTATTTTGTAGGCGTCGTAAATCTCTGCCTGTGCTGCCATTTTAGCACTTTTCAGGTTTTTTTTAGTTTTTTGAGAAAAAATTGGAAATAGCAGATCAAATTAAAAACTTAAAATTTATATTCTCATCGGAATATGAAGAAAATTGTGATAAAAAGTCTCCAATATTTTTTGAAATACAAAAGATTGTTTTTAGAGAACTAGAATAATTTATTTCCATCTTAAAGTTTTAGATGTAAGAAATTTCCATTTTGTTCCGTGGGTTTTTTAAACAAACAAAAACGATTGAAACTATTGAATTGTTGGCTTTAAGTTTCTCGCTTCTTCTTTTGCTTTTTTAGGAATTTTTTTTTTATTTGCTTAAAACTTTTAAATGAATATGTGCAATGTTTGATATTGATTATGAGGATATCTTATCTCTCAAATTTTCCATATTCTGCAAATATTTTGGCACTGAAAAACGAATGCTAAGTGATGTGCATACATACATTTTTCTGAAATTACACAGATTGAGCATAATTTTATTACCACACAGCTTATGCAATGTTGATACTTATACGAGTACATTCATTTAAACAAACTCATCGAAATGCTTTCATATAGCAATGCGTATTTAACCGTCATAAATATTTATTACACTTTCAACTGCATAAATAAATGAATAAGATACGTTCTCTATATACGTGTATGTATAAGCTATTTGTGTCTGTATGTAATCCCCGCGTTTGAAATATTTCTATTACTTTCGCCATTGCGTTTTTTCGTCAATGCGAAATTAAAAGTGAACTCTTTAAATTAAATGACTTTTGAGTGCGTATGGTTTATTGAGCATTTGAGCTCATACGCACTTGTACACATTTGTCTATTATATAAAGGGTCTTAATGGAATTGAAATTTTAAACGCGAGGAACTCGATGTTTGCATTCAGTTCTATAAAAATACAATACTAGAAGTCGAGTCCACACTTTGTTGTGACTTTCTGTATTTTGTTCAATCAATAAACTGGCCGTTCAATGTTCGAGTCTTGAGTTGACGCTTAATCACTTCCATTAAAATGAGAATATAAATGCCGACGAAGTAAACCGGACGCCGCTACTCATAGTCTTCCCCTAAGTTAACCGAATGCCATAGTTTGATCTACGCGTTGGTTAAAAGAATAAGAATAATTCGCAACCGCATCGTCAAACTCAAAACAGCCGGCAACCGCATGGTACTAAGATGACTCAGCGATCTACGACCTTGATTCCATAAATTAAACTAAAAAAACCAACTTGAAAAATATGAAATTTATTCAAGAGTCAATAAAACCATTATCCTTCCCCTTACGTCTATTTATTATAAATATCTAATATATAAAATTCTTGTGTCCCAGTCTTAGACACGATACTCGTCCGAAACGGCTTGACTGATTTTAATTAAATTTTATGTGCTTATTCACTAGGTTGGAGAATAATATAACATCTATTCGAAAAACTTGAATTTATAATTCGATTTACTTGAAATTTGATACGTAGATAGCCTTTTACTTAGTTTAGCAGGAACATTACTTTTGTTTCCAGGAATAATACCTGGGACCGATCTATTCGAAAAAATTTTTCTATGGTTTGGATTAATATAAAAATTTTCGGAAGTGAACCAAGGGTCACCGAGCAGATATTTGATTGTCTTGGTCTATTCCATAACCGGATAGATGGCATCATTCGTTGACTTAAGCTGAACCTTTGTTGGAAGGCACGCTCGACCGATTTATTGAAAAAAACGGTTCATATTGCTGAATTTTTTGAAACTATTCTTTTACGTTTAACTTTATTGTGAATAAGCGTAGATTCAAATGGTGCGTTCGGCTTATTTCGAAACAATTATATTGATTTTGGGCTCGAAATATTTTGAGTAGTGAAAAAGCGACACATACCTACAAACACTTCGGTAAATCAATAATATAATAAAGAATTTAACATTATGAATTAGCTGGTTCTTAAATAGGGTGTTTTAACATCCATTGTAACATCAAATAAAATCAAAGATGGACTAAATACAGAAAGCAACAGCAACGTATGGCGGGGTCTACTAGTATTTCTTTAAAAATTAACTAACTAAAAATTATTATTTATGTTATTACCGAAAAAAAGTTGGATTTAATGCATCATCGATATATATATATATCGTTTTGCAATAACTAAAGTAATAAATTTACAATATGTTCACAAAAAACTTACAGAGCAACATCTTCTTTTTTACAGGGCTGAAGCGTGTCATCGAACGAATGTTACGTGAAATCGATTTGGCTTTGGCAACAACATCGTAAATAACTTAATGAATATTTAACAAAGTATCTACAAGGAGTAAATTGGTGTAATAAATTATAATTCGTAAAAGGCGCCAAAATAACTGCCTAACACGACATTACAAACAAAAGACCTCTAAAAATGTTTACCAAAAATCTGTCTGGAATAACATAGCGCATAAATATGTATGCAAAGCTAACATATAAATAACATAAAGCAAAAAAGGCAAATAACTAACAAAAATCTCACAGATTATAGAAAAAAACAAAAAGAAAAAACTTTTAAATATACATATTCTTCGGCAAGGCGTGACTGAGCTCAGAGATATTCGTCATACGCTTTGCAAAAATAATATTTTTTATTTTCACCCCATCGTGCGAGTGTAGGCAAACATTTCCCGGGCAATAAAATTATATGAGGTGTACGAAAAAATACCTCAATAATTTGGAGAAAATATCGGTTGTAAAATAAGGACAATAAAGCAACAAAAATAAATAAAGGACTATGTAGAATTTTTTGTAATAATTTAAAAATACATATAGTGGCAAAAGTATATAAATCAAAGGCTTGTTTTAAAAAGTCAGTCTTCACATCTACAGTCTAAAGCTACCAACAGCACGGATCTAAGCTGAATACACATTTCTCAATAAAAGGTGAGTGCAATTACTATTTCAACTACTCTACTTTACTCATATAAAATTTATAGAAAATAGCACTTATGAAAATCTCCATTTAACTAACCTAGTTCGATACACATTTAAGTATTCATAACAACCTTCAATATCACTACTTAAACAAAAGTTACTTGAAATATCAATAAAGTGTAAAATTAATAATACCAGGCCAACAAGGCAATAAAAGCATATAGCATACTTATAGGCGAACTTACCCAAATACCCACACATACACGTATGCACACATCTTACGGCGGGCGCCTTGTGTGCTTATGCGTTGTAAATTCCATACTTGACGCAACGCTATGGCGTTATTGGTGAAGCTGGCGAAGGATAGTGTCAGTAGAATGATTGTGTTGCCTTAAATTTTCAAAATGTCAGTATTGATTTTCTACCATTTTACTCTGATCTGTTTTAATTCAGAAGGCAAGTTATGAGTAGAGTTGCCAAGCATTCATATGATGATTACATTACTTCTACTAAATTAAATAAATACATAGGTATAAATATCTTAAGAGCAATCAAAGAACTGTTGAAAGCAGTTTTCTTATCCTAATTAAAAAAAAAAAACAAATACTTACTACTTTGCAGAATATTTATATGAAAATATATTTAATACCTGACACCAGCGTGACTCGGCCTACGCATACTTCACTTGCTTATTTAATCGAAATTTGCATTGCTCCTCTATAGCGAAGAGATTTGTTGACCTACATCTCGGTTGATTGACGGTATAACTGCTCACTTCTCCGATAGGACTAAACTGCACAGTACAAATGCACAGCCATTTCTTGACCTAGGATAACGCCCGTATGCCCTGGTTGTCAGTTGATTTGAAGCGTACGACGCTACAACAGTTATTTATCCCATGTTTGTACTTAGTGGTACTTAGTGGTTTGCTCAAAAACTCAGGTGAGGGAACCCGAGTTCACTGCAACATCGTTTTACATCAAAATAAGGCCTCTGATGCCTTCTCCACAAGCTCCTTCACATTCAGGCCTACTACAACTTACTGTCCAACATAATTCCCAAGTAATTAGTGCTTAGTTACGGCTGTAAAGCGCCATCTCTCAGCTTTAACTTCATCCATGCTGGATTTTTTTCCTTGTGAGTAAAACCAAATTTGCTTTATCAGTGTTAATCCATTCACCCCGAGAGTCCAAAGAAGAGGTGATAACATCCTACCCTGTGGTGTTCCTATGTGCTCCTCTCGCGTCGCTATCCTGAATCCACACAGAACGATGAATATTATTTATTATTTATTTTGATTTTATTTTTAAGAAACTCAAACATTTCCAAAAAGGAATTGTAATTTTATTTTAAAACTTCCGAAACTCGTTCAAACTTTTATGAAAGTACTTTTACTAAAAAAGAAAACTCTTATACTCGTACATCCACAAATTGTTGGAAACCCGCTGCGAATGCTTGTATGCTGTTCATGCGGCTGAAATATGCGCATATAAAACAACAATGCAATCACTGCAGATTGAGGCCGAGTACTAGGCCACACACACTGAAGAGCGAGTGAATGCTCGTACATATGTATAAATGTACAAATGTATAAATTTACATCCGTAAATGTAGTTTAATGGCATAGCTTTGCAGCATCTCCAACGGCACTCGCTGGTAAAGCCATTTATCGACAATTTGCCATTTTCGTCCATTTACAGCAATTTGAGTATTTTTTATTTTTTATTTTTAATTTTTTATTTTTCTTTTTTTTCTGTTTCGTCTTTATTAAAGCGACGCTGAAAGCGAATGCCAAAGCGGGCGTGAAACCGAACCGCCAGCCGTTTACAGCAGCAGTGGGACTGTGTCACTAATAGATACGTGTACATAAGAGGAGAAACCAAACGGCGATGCAAACGGCAATGAAGGGAAAAGAAAGACCACGAAAAAGCTGCAGCAAGAACATCGGATGGCACTCCGAGTCGCTGAAGCATACTGAATGGCGTTGTTTCGAAAGTAGTTTGTTCCCTACTCGTGTAATGAAAATGCTGGGCGCCTGCTGGTTTGCTTTACTTACATAACTGCCAACACTCTGCGGGCTGAAAAAAAATTGAAACGAATATACACCCAGTGAGAAAATGGATTAAGTAAAGTGAGCCGATGGATTACCGGCCGATCTTTTCAACTATGGCGGTGAAGAACTAATAAGGAGCAAGTCCTAGCTTTGTTGCAAAATATGGTCAGATGAAAGCTTGGCCGACTAAAGGTCCCACAGTCTGCGCCAATGGGATATACCTCCCCAATATCGCATATAAAGTTCTATAGACAGTATTGTGTGAAAGAATAATGCCCACCGTCAACAAACTGATTGAACCTTTTCAATTTGGCTTTCTTTATTCTTCTTTATTGGCGTAGGCTCCGCTTCTGCGATTACAGCCGAATCAACAATATCGCGCCATTCATCTCTTCTTTTCGCTGTTTGGTTCCAGTTAGAAATATCAAGTGAAACCAGTTCGCTCTCCACCTGATCCTTCCAACGGCGTGGAGGTCTTCCTCTTCCTCTGCTTCCACCAGCGCCATGCGCCAAATCTTGCAAATGACCTGTGAAAAGGGGTCACACATCACTTCTTCGTCGATTTTAAAACAACTTTCAGCAGCACGAAAAGGAGCTGCATCTACGCCGCTGTATCCGAATTTGGTATGTCGGCAAAACATATAAAGCTATGTAAATCGAAAGAAAGAATATCTGCCGCAGAGCTGAATAGAGAAGGTACAATATTCTATAAGAGCGTACAGTTGCTGGCGTACGTCGATGATATTGACATTATCGGCCTCGACAACCGTGCCGTGAGTTCTGCTTTCTCCAGAGGACTGGATAAGGAAACGGATATGGGTCTGGTTGTAAACGACAGCAAGACGGAAGGTTTTGCATAAGATTTATGGTCCTCTGTGTGTTAAGAAAAGCGAATACCGCAGACGATGGAACGGAGAGCTGCGAGCGATATACGGCTACATTGACATAGTTCAGCGAATTTAGAGATAGCGCCTACGTTGGATATGTCGTATAGTCCGGATGGATAAGAATGCTCTAGCTTTGAGAGTTTTCGATGAAGTAGCCGTCGATGGAAGAAGGGAAAGAGGAAGATTTCCACTCCGTTACAAAGACCAGGTGAAGAAGAACCAGACTGTACTTGATATTTCCCAATGGCTCCAAACGGTGATAGTAAGGAATGAATAGCTCGCAGTTGCTAACTCGGTTATAACCGCGTAAGCGTCGTCTACGCCACTAAAGAAGAAAAATGTTGAAGAATATTTCTTAACAGAACCTCAAATAGAATACCATTTCATCATCAACGACAAGTTACCTCAAATTAATTATCACTCTCAGTTATCTGGTTACACTTTTCAATCAAGTCTCAATAAAATATTAATATTTTATATGAGTTTGCTGGGTTATTAGAGTTAAAAAAGCAATGGAATAAGGCGAATGATATGTACGGTGAGAAAGAAAAAAGTATTGCTCAGCTATTTTTAGGCAACGAAAACAAGAAGATAAAAGAGAAAAAAGTAGAAAATGTCATAAAACTTTTCTGGGAATGCAATGCGGATTGAAATCAATACTAGATGGAGGGAGGGTGAGGGGAATCTCTGGATAAACATACAGGCATATGTACTCGTGTTCAACTGTCGCATTGCTGCCAAACTCATGTTTAACGAGCAAGTAAAAGTGGACCAACATCACGGACAAGCCCGCATTTGTATTATTACCAACCGATATCTGCATAGATATGTAAGTACTCGTATGTGCTCGATACACTCTAAAATATATTTCTCTTATAGCAAATGCAACCACGGTATCTACACGTATGTATACTATACATATGTACGTATGTATTCCTTGGACACAAATCACTGCAGTATAATAGAACTTTAACGCCTGTCACTTCGTGGTCCATTTAACGGTCACATAGGTGAGCGTGAAAGATTCAATAGGATTTCCAACATCAATACAAATTTACGGCCGTTATTCATTCATATATTATGCTATTATGTATGTGTGAGTATGTGCATGCAAACGCGCACGAATGTAAGTTGCTTTGCCCTGCCCTCATGAAATTTGATTGAGCTTGAGAAACGTGATACTCGTAAAGAAATCAACGGATAATGGCTATTAACTTTAGAGTTTCAGTTTTTTCTTTGATGCTTGATGCTAAACGATTTCCGTTGCGAACTTCTATTAAAGTGTATACACTCGTAAGTCATATATTTTATGGGCAGATTACTCGTAAACTATCTAAAAGTCTCATTTCACTTTTCACTTCAAAAAGCGCAAAAGAGACTCAATAATTATTTAACTCTGAGTCAACCTTTATCGTTTGTCTATCTGGCGGATAACGGTTTGGCCTATGTCTTCGGCACTGTAATACACCATTCAAAGTTCGTTCACCATTCTTTGAACCAGCTGATGGCGAAGCAAAAGGAAGCTCTTTGCTTCTATTGCATTTTAAAGTTAATGCAATGGTATTTAAGTATGTAAACATTTTACTACAATATTAATGTTGTTTATAATATTTTCATTGTGATATTAGAGTTGAAAATGTGCGACTACCTTTAAATACTTTAACGAACGCAAATCTACAAACATACATATTTTAGTATGTGCATACATACATATATATATATATATGAGTGTACATTCGCTTTGCTATATAGAAAGTCATAAATTTGCATAAATTAGTACAAAGTCGAGTTAATCGCATAACACTAACAACGATGGCCTTATCACTTCCATAACAGTAACAAACACCACCAACAACATCTGCACAATGTTCATGCATAAATTCATACGCTTTGTTTCGGCATTAATTATTGTACATATGTACATATGTACAGCTTTGTAAGTCGCTATTGGCTATGTAAACTTGTAAGAAGATTTAAGAGATGCAAATAGGAAGGAGTAGAGCAGCGATGCTTTTGTTGTCGAGTGCTAGCATATTGATGGCAAATACTTGCTACAAATGTTCCATTTCCCACGTTCATTAGTAGCTTAATTCATTTGTGATTGAGTACAAGTGTTTAACACAGCTGGTGCCTTGAAGGACGATATATACGACAATGGACGTATGGCCGAAGCTGTGCCTGAGCCTGTTGCGGCATGCTGTAAATTCATTATCTGCGTTTATTCACTTAATTCAAGTAAATTTAGTACATGCCTACTTTTACGGTTTTTATTGTATTACAGCTAATGCTGCAACAACCCATCTTACATACCGCACAGCCATAACACCCGACTGGAACAGAATATACAAACGCGAGTTTTTTTTGCGGGACAACCGTCAGTAACGGCATCGGCGAGCGGTGACAACTTTTCATTTACATTGCATTCTCATAAAATAGGTTGCTATAGACGGAAGGTATGTAAGATGGGTAATTGCAGCATAAGTCGTTCGCTAAGATCTACTACTTGAGAACCTTCAACCCTTGTTCATATGTTGAGTTTTTGCAAGGTTTAATCATTTATCAAATTTCTTTATAAACATACATATGTATAAGTAAATAAAATGACCCTAAATACAGCAATATTTATTCATACTTAAAATAAATCGTCATCAAAGCAACTTCAAAAAATTCTGTCTACAATTTGGCATATTTCGCATTACATAATAATGTAGTTGAAACATAACAAGCGCAACAAAGCTGGGCAACTAACTTCGGCAATGGCGAGCTTAAGCCATTTGTTCACCGTGAGAGCTCCAGGCTTGAAAATAAAAATGGTTTACTAAAGTCTGAATTCAATTGTCTAACATTGGAAATAATCGTGATTTCTCATTCTAATGTTATTAAATTTAGCCTGAGTGTAAGTATAATATATAAAAATAAATAAATACGCCCTTATTTGCTTGCTTGAATTCCATGTGGAGCACTTAATGCTTCTTTAATGCATTGCGGCATACATACCTATGTACATATGTCGCAACTAAATACATGTGCTTACATACATATATATTTTTAAATGCCAAATTCACACTTCATATTTACATGTTGAAATATGTGATGCCAAAGCTCAAAGCTTCTACATATTAAATGATGTATCATTAATAGACCGTGCTCATTTACGGCCGAGAGAAATTATGGTATATACATACATATGTACTTATTTTTATTGATATTTAATCAACATTTGACAATATGTACCAATCCGCATGAAATGGAATATTCATAAGTCAAACATTTTTAAGTAAAAAATAACAAAATTTCTCGTATTTACAAAAATTTCAAGTCTGAAATGCACCCGGTGGTCTTGACAACCCTTGCAGGGGGTCCACAGCAAAAAGAAAAATAATTTTTTCTGTAATTTTGCGTGTTGGTCAAACCATGGTCTTCAGAATAGTAGTACGCAATCTAACCAATTCGGCCGCCGTTAAAATCATGTAAATATATTTAAATTTTCGCGCAGAGTGTGCGTGAAAAGAATTGTTTCATCTATAAACTTACAATCAAACTTAAATTATATGAAATATATTAATTAATCAGGGGTAAATAAAACTTAACAAACAGAAATTATGCTTTTAAGAGATGAAGAATTAAGGTGATTTTGACCAAGGTGAAGTATGTATAAGCATTCAAAATATGCGTAAAACTCGAAATAGATAACTTCATTGTTGATATAATTTTAAACTACCAGGTGTGTTTATTGAAGTGTGCCGGTTTTACTAGTAGATGTCGCTAGCAATATATATAAATTTCTATGATTTCGCATGTATGTAATTTTTTTCTATTGACATTAACCTACAAAAATACGCAAGTCATATTCCGCCAAAATAATAGCGTCATATTTGTTTACCTCAGTGAATATGTCGAGTTTCGTTCCAAGTAAATCGCGTTTGCGGCATTCGTTGCTTTTCTTATTTCATCAAAAGAAAAAAGCAGCTGAAGCTCACCGGTTGCTGGTAGAAACTTATGGTGAACATGCTCCAGTGATTAGAACATGTGAGACATGGTTTCGTCAATTTAAAAGTGGAGATTTCGATTTGACAGACAATGAACATCCTGGTGCAGCGAAAAAGTTCGAAGACGAGGAATTGTAGGCGTTATTGGATGTTGATCCAACCCAATCGCAACAAAAATTGGCAGAAACACAACATGTGACTGGAGGAGCAATTTGCCAATGATTAAAAGCCATGGGAAAGATCCAGAAGTATGGAAAATGGGTGCCACACCAGCTGAACGATAGACAAATGGAAAATCGAAAAACCGTTTGTGAAATGCTGCTTCAACGATTCGAAAGGAAATCTTTTCTGCATCAAATTGTCACGCGGGACGAAAAATGAATTTATTTTGAGAACCCGAAGCGAAAAAAATCATGGCTTTCCCCTGATGAAGCTGGCCCATCGACTGCAAGGCCAAATCGCTTTGGCCGTAAGACAATGCTCTGTGTTTGGTGGGACCAGTGTGGTGTGGTGTACTATGAGTTGTTAAAACCTGGTGAAACGGTGAACACGGATCGCTACCAACAACAAATGATCAATTTGAATCATGCGTTGATCGAAAAACGGTCGGAATGGGCCCGAAGACATGGCAAAGTTATCTTGCAACATGACAACGCGCCGTCTCATACCGCTAAACTGGTGAAAGACACATTAAAAACACTTAATTGGGAAATATTATCGTACCCGCCGTACTCTCCAGACCTCGCCCCATCCGACTCGATGGGACACTCCCTTGCAGAGCAGTGATTCGCTAATTTTGAAGAAGTCGAAAAATAGCTCGGCGAATGGTTTGCCTTGGGATGGTATCCATAATTTACCTGAGAGATGGGCGAAATGTGTAGAAACCAATGGTCAATACTTTGAATAAAAAAATTTTGAAAATTAAGTGTTTTCTTTATCGAAAAAACCGGCATCTGCTGAAAAATAGTAATAACACGAAACTCCATGATTTTGGTACCTAATGGTAATGAAATATATTAATATGATTTCGCAGGATTTATACAAAATTTGATAGTTCTGACACAGCTTAGCTCAACCTGTGCTCCATCAGGCGGCATCGTTAAACTTATGAATCCTGCAGACGTCGTAGGCACATCGGCTGATGGCATGTCACATAATAAGAAAAAACCTTAGAATGAGGAATCGATTCAATTATGAAGAAACATACTTACTGCAAAAGTCTGCACCGTGTCATTCGTTTTGCCTAGGATATCCACAAACTGCCAATGCTCTTTTTTCCAGCCACTCAAACCATTAGTTATGAATTCGTTATTTTCGATGCTTCATTGGGGTTCGAATACTCCGCAGCACAGCCACTCTATTTAACAATCGCGCTTATCAACTGATTAAGATTGCAGTAGAAAATGACAATGCAAAGCGTTTATCTTAAGCCAACGGTATATCGATCTTGATTTCTCCAGAGAGGAGGTTCAGGGGGTAATCGGGAAGGCGAAAGCCTCCAAATCCATCGGCCCTGAAGGAATAAGCATGCTGATGCTAAAACATCTCGGACCAGCGGGAGCAGAATATCTCACCAAGGTCCTCAATTTGTCTCTGACCACCCTAATCATACCAGATGTGTGGAAAACCGGTAGGGTGGTCCCGCTACTTAAACCGGGGAAACCAGCCAACAAAGGAGAGTCTTATCGGCCGATAACTCTCCTATCCCCAGTAGCGAAGACGCTTGAGACCTTACTGCTCCCGACCTTCACTCACCATCTGCGTCCAGCAGCACATCAGCATGGCTTCCGAAAAGTGCACAGCACCACAACAGCACTTAACGCCATAAACACCCAGGTGATCAATGGCCTGAACCAAAACCGACCCTGCGCGAGAACTGTCCTGGTAGCACTGGATTTGTCAAAAGCTTTTGACACTGTCAACCATTCAGTGCTACTCAGTGACATTGAGGAATCCTCATTACCGCCGGGGTTGCAGAGGTGGGTCATGGGCTACCTGAGTGGTCGACAATCATCGGTTATATTCCGAGGAGAAACATCTAAATTGAGAAAAATTAAACAGGGGGTTCCGCAGGGTGGTGTCCTCTCCCCGCTACTGTTTAATTTTTATATCTCGAAGCTCCCTCCTCCACCGGAAGGAGTTTCACTAACCTCGTATGCCGATGATTGCTCGATATTGGCGTCTGGCCAGGATATTGATAGCCTATGTTCGAAAGTGAACGGCTACCTCGCCGATCTCTCCCGTTTCTTCACTGCAAGACATCTAAACATACAACCGACGAAATCCTCGGCTACCCTCTTCACCAGCTGGACGAAGGAGTACCGGCTAGAACTCGATGTGAAAGTTGATGAGCAAAAAATTCCGACTGTAAACACCCCTAAGATTTTAGGGGTCACATTTGATAGCCTGCACTCCTTCACTCCGCACACGACCGCAATTGCCGCAAAACTCCAGGGCCGCAACAAAATACTCAAAGCGCTAGCCGGCAGCACATGGGGTAAAGATAAGGAAACCTTGCTGGCAACCTACAAAGCAATTGGCCGGCCGGTCGTAAATTACGCTGCACCGATTTGGGCGCCGGGGACGAACGAGACGCAGTGGAGAAAGTTACAGACCTGCCAAAACACCGCCCTTAGGACTGCGACAGGAAACCTCCTGATGTCACCGGAGCACCACTTGCACAGCGAAGCATCTATGCTACGAGTTAAGGAGCATAGTGCTTTGCTGTGCAAGCAGTTCCTGTTGGGATGCCACCGCGCGGAGCACCCCAGCAGGCACCTCTTAGAAGCCGAGCCTCCGCCTAGGCACATCAGGAAGGGAGTACTCGATTATAACAGCACCATACAGCACCACGTTCAACAACCGCTGGACAGGACGGCATACAGACAGGAGTCAATCAACACCTTCCTAGACTCCCTTCCAGTGAATGGCGTACTCGGAATCAAGCCACCACCTATCGCAGACAGTGAGCTCGAGCTGCCTCGAGAAACCCGTGCTACATTGGCACAATTAAGATCTGGATACTGTAGCAGGTTAAACTCCTACATATCCAGACTCGACCCCAGCATACCCAACGTATGCCCTGCATGTGGAGAGTCCCCGCACGACACTAACCACCTCTTCACATGCCCCCTTAAACCTACTCATCTAACCCCCCTCTCCCTTTGGTCCAACCCTGTCGAAACAGCACGTTTCCTGGACCTTCCGTTAGATGACCTCGGCGACTTAGACTGATTATGCCTGCCCTAAGCGGGGTTAGCGAAGCCGCTACAACATCAACAACAACAATTCGTTATTTTCCATATTTTCCGTAGCCAGCTTCTTTACACGAGAGCGCACCATATTTTTCGAATCATCGAGTGTCTTAATAAAAATGTTTCAAAATAATTAAAACTTATAAATATGTATATATGTATATAATGTAAGAGTTACACATACCTATACATAGTTTGTATGAATATAGTTATGTGTAACTTGACTCTTTCCATTATACAGCAGTCCTTTTTGGTCCACGCATTGAATTCGGTACAGTGTATTTTCCACAAATTCAAAATAGAAGTCGTAAACTCGTCGCTTTGCACGATTCCTTGTTAATCTCTTAAATTGACGAGATAGAGTTTGGCTAAGATGTTGCTTACAAGCTCTTTACTGCTTACCAAACACAAACACAATATTTTAATAGAAGATACATAAGAGTCAAACAGCAAATTTGCAAATTAGTAATGAAAAAGTACCAGCCTGTCGTTAACAGAATTAGCTACCTGAGAAGCATAAAAGTGACAGAGTGTTACTGACCACATACCGGAGCAGCAGCTATTAACATAGTGTTTTTGCAAACATTTAGTGAAAAATTAAAGGAAGTTAAAAGTTGTATGGCTAAAACTATTTTATGTAAAGTTTTGACAAATATATATCGATGCTTATGACAGTTTCTATCGCCATTGAATTGAATGAAAAGATGGGTAAACAGAAAAAGATACGACTGTTTAAAGATGTTTAGATTCTCAAGGACAGCTTTCGAATTAAAAAATAGATGTTGATTGTCGAGCTGCTGGTTATTTTTCACTTATAACTTTTTTATTTGAACACTTTATATTTTTATTACCACGGATCGTTGAATTTTATTTATGAAACGAAAGCTTTTTGTATTTCAAAAGACTACAGTGAGACCCAATATAGTGACTGGGATCGGTTTGATAAATAATTAATTTATGGCTCTGTAGCTTTTAAAAAGCTCATTCAATATTTTCTTAATTATAGTTTAACTAACTTTTGATGTGTATAACTATACGAAATTGCATATATGTACATATATAACTTTAATATCTTCATAATAAACTTGTTTCCTGCAACAATTCTTTCTCTAATGTGGCAGCGGTTGTACATTGTAGTTCCAAACTGGCAAGCCCCGGCACACATATGGTACCGTATTGTAGTGCTTCGCTTCAAAGCGACGTTGATGAATACGCGCTAAAACCGCGCACAGACTTCCAAATTGATAGATGGGAGTTTCGCCGTAGCTGGGGATATCAGACTTATATGCTAAAGGAGAAATTGTATTTTGATTACTTTAATACAAAGAAAGGAAGCACTGGTCTACTGGCTATTTACGTTTCGCTACACCTTCCTTTATCCAACTTGCGTGATCTATACACTGCCACGGTACAACACTGGGCGAATTTGGCGCTATCCAACGACTAAGAATTTCCGTCGCCACGCCATCCATATTGGCATCCAAGCCTGGCATTAGAGTTCCAACTAAAGTGGGGCTGAAACAAAAAAAAAACAAACATATATAAGTTCGAGAAATGTTACATTTAAATAATAAATTATTCAATGTGAGCCAACTCTGATTATTGGTAAGCGGTAAAAAAAAGTTATTTAATTTAAATGGCCGAATACAGGCCACAACTATTTCTCCAATCACTCTTTTTGGCACATACACGTATTACATACCACTTAGCAGCATGGTAATACAAATGCGAACCGACTAGCTCGCTGTACAACCCATTTGAATGTAAACGTGAAGAGTCACAGCCAAAGAGAAATACCACACAATTCATTTGTTGACGAGCAATGTGTTTTCCATTGAGATATTGTAACCCTGAGCCGTGTCCAGCATACCTAAAGCAGCAGAATATAGAAGTAATTAGTGTAATTGAATTTTGGTATATAACCGTTATATATATAAACTGTAACTATAGTGGCATTCATTGAAAAATATATATAGAGGATTTACATTTAAAAAATAAAATGCATATACTTTAAAAACAACGAAGCATAATAATAATAATAAAAAAAAAATCTTAACTATATTCGTTATTACACAGGCAACAGCTATTTATCACAATACGCTTACACATAACAACTGCGTTGAAAGAAGTCCTTCAGCAGCTCTTCCTGTGTTGGCTTTTGCGCGATTTTCTTCAACCAATTTGGTAGCCAATAGTCGAAAAAGCAACGCATGCGCATCTCTGTTTTTGGCAAATTATTATCTGCAAAGTTATTAAATTAAGTAAGTGTTTCGGTCCATTGAAAGGAAATAAATGAGTAAAAAAAACAAAACAAATTAATACCGCAATTAATCCTTTGTAAATGGAAGTGATGAAAAACTTACCAGGATTCACAAGACAGCCTCCGTCAATAATGTCGACACAGAGATAACCTTTGTACATGCGGTCAGCATAAAGATTATGCAGGCGCCACAGACTTTGTAGGGAACTGACACGACTATATTCTTGTTGAACATTTAATTCTTCCCAAAAGAAATGGTCAAGACGCTGCAACGGCAATTAAAAGATGGTATTGAAGAAGTTCATAATTTATGTTGAAATGTTGTTTCTCGAAAACATACCTCATCAACAATTAAAATGCACGGATAGTGATGAGTTGAAGGACGCCTTGCGGAATTGCTGTTATTGTCGCTTTCAGCATTCTCTTCAGCGCCTTCTGCTGGTGCTGTGAGCATTGAAATTTTGGTAATTAAAATGAATAAAAGTGCATTAATAAAAATTGCTTACCCGCATTTTGTAGTTGTAGTAATAATTTAGCAGCATTGCTCTTTTCTCGGCTGTTGCTCGTAAGCAACTCACAAATTGCATGAATTTCCAACTCAGATAATGAATCGACATTAAAAGCGGTCAACGAGAGCAAGACGCGCGCTTGTGTATCCCAATGGTACTCATTGCAAAAGTCATCGACACTAGCGAATGCTTTCTTCTGTTTGGCGGCCAGCGCGGTAGCTTCTGCGGATGGCCGGATATAAGGTTGGCCGGTGAAGAGGAAACTCCATGGGAAGAAGAAATTTTTCAGGTCTTTTAATGCTTGCTAAAATTAAAAAAATATATCATAGCCTTTACATAATATTTATGAAATAATGTAATAAAGAAAACATTACCGATATATGCTGATCCAATTCACAGAGCATATCCCAATAAAACTTTTTGGCTTCCTTTGTGTTATACTCTTTGGGGTCCACGTTAATACATTGCTTGAACTTACTTGCAATATTTGCAAATTTTTGGAATAACTCTTTCTGTTCCGCACCACTAAAGCGCAAGCAAATCGGTGTGGGATATTCAACGCTGAGTGCATGTTTAAGAACTGTAACATATATGGCAGCATCTTGCTCATGTATTTGCGGAAAAACCGAATATGTAGTTTCTGTACGCGGCCCTTTACACAATTGCAATATTGTCCATTCTAAGCAGTAACAGCAAAATTAAAATAATTTATTATTTTATTATTACTTTTTTTTTTTTTTTTGATAATATTGTAGAGAATTAAAATCGTTTTAAATATATTTTGAGACCTTTTGGCATTTGCTGACAAATCTCTTCGATTTTTTTCACTCCATGCAAAGGGTCAACAATGTTTTGCAAAAAATTGCAGGACATAAATTCCGATTTTTCGTCAGTATTTAGCACCGTGTTTTTGTCGCTAACTTTGTCCAATGCAAACTGCATTAAGGGATTACTAAAAGAAACTGTGTAATTTATGTATTGAACTTAAAAATATTATTTTTAATTACGTTTTGAGATTCTCCTTTTCCCAAACACTCATTCCCATGCGCAGCTGTTCTGCGAATGATAGTCCACCATCCATATCATCAGCTTCATTCCACGTTTTCTCGATTTGAAAGTATCGCTCCTGGGAAGCCTGATACAATGCGCGTATTTGGTAAAATATTGATGTTTGCAAGTTTCCTTTCTCAAATTCTTCTTCGACTTTATTAAGGAATAATTCTACAAAACAAATTTTCTAAACTAACTTGTCAACAAATTGGAAGTACGGAAGTACTCACCTTTCGCATTAGGTCCGACGTTCACGCCAAAACTGCCCTGCAGTAAATATTGCACAATATCTTCCTCCATAATCAGTATCTCTTTGAACCTTTTTATTTAATAATTAATTATAATTAAACTGCAATTATTAAAATTCAAATTGTTTACCGCTTTAAAAGACAAATGTCAGAAATTGCTTTTGACGTATTCACCATACCACAGGGTGATTAAGCTGATTTGATATTCTAAGTTCTCTGTTTGGAGTCAAGAGCAACAAATGAAAATGGAATACAGGATGTCAGAAAAATAATATATGATCCTATAAAATATTCGGCGTATATTGTTGTATTTACGTTCTCTGATTGTAGTGTAAACACCGGAAGTATAATAAAGACCTAACGATTTAAAAAAAAAACATTACCCTAAATAAACTTATACTTAAATTGGTATACATATAAATATATTTTGAAGTCTTATATCTTTCACGGTGCCACATATTTCGAGTAGTAAGAAAACGCCATAAATAGGGCGGAAATTAACTTTCAAATTCAATATCTACATACAACCGTGCAAATTTAACGGCTGTTATTGTTTATGTTTCCGTTTGTTTCTAATATTTTTGCAAGCTGCAGAATTGAAAAACGTTTTAATAGAAGTATTGAAAACAACATTAAAAGTCTTCACTCAGGTTGAGGAAAGAACGGCGAATTAAAAGATTAGCCGAGAACGTGAAAATTAGTAAGTTCTATTATTAATATCAGCGTTTATCAGAAGACAGCAGTTTCCATTCTACAATTAAAATCGTAGTTTTTCGTAACATTTAAGGACATCTCGTTAAGTGGTATATTATCCTCTAAAGTTTACTCTTGGGTAAATGTAGGAATGTACATATTATTTCACACTTTGTCAACTAATTGACTTTAAAGTCCCTTGTGGCGCCAAAGTGTTGTGTACAGAGCCTGCCGTAGTGTATGTAGCATGACATGGTAAGAGGTAAACTTGTAAATCAAATTATTGTCATGATTTAATGTTTAACATGATTAAAGGTAATCAACTTAAGTGCAAAACAAAAGCACAGTGTTGTCATGAACAACAACGAGGCAACTGCTTCAAAACATATAAACATAACCCACTTATGCGCAGCTCTTTCCCTTAAATTGTGTTCCACATCTGGGCCGAATGCCAGCGTGCCCCCTTAATAGCCAGGTGGTAGTTGTCAACACACAACTAAACGTATTGTAGCATCAATCAAGTCATTAATCAAAGTAAACACAGGACAATGTTGCTCGTTTTAGTATAGTCTCATTGAATCTGCGCTTGGTTTTCTTTGGTAATTTGTGGTGATTTGTTCGTTTAGTGGTATTGGAGCACAAGTTTCGTTGAAAGTTATTTTCAAAGTTCCTCATCTAATTGTTTGTGTGCGTTTCATAAATAATACGTTTTTTGACGAAACAGGAATGAGAAATTATTATTTTAAGTTCATCATTGCTTAATTATGTTTTTGGTCAATTAGCTCTCGGTCATCATATTACACAAATTCAATAAGTCATAACTATTACAAACATTTCAAATCTTCTTCTTGCTAATATGGATTTTTCGTTCTTGCAAATAAGAGAATTACAATTCTTTTAAATTCCACGGAATCCGGTAGGTGAAAAAATACTTTGGGTTTGCGCTTTTTCGCTGAGCTAGAAAACTGAGTTGCTTTTGTATAAACAATTTCCATGCGTCATATACAGGGCAGTCGGTGTAGTGTGATCAGGACCGCTCCAGGGGTGTATGAAATAACTAGAACTTGTTGATGCTATCGAGTTAAAAAAATATTTTTTATGGCTTTTTTTACTTTTTTCTTAATGCAAAGCGTTTTGCTTTGATATCAACTTTACAGCTTTTTTTTTTGCAATAGTTTTTTTTTAACACGTTTAAAGCTTCAATGATGTTTGCTTTCTTGTACAATGTTAATAAAATCTTGGTTTTAGCCATTTTAAATAACAGGCGTGCAAACTCGTTCACACTAAAAGAGCTCAATGTAAAACTTTTGAAGTTCACACGAATGGGATATTCACATAAGCGCGGGTTCACACTATTGCGATTGCACTGTAGCTGGTACATTTGTATCTGTTTCATTCAACTCCAATTGGTTACCTAACGAACGTTTGTTTTTTCACTGCACAAAGTTTTCCAGTAATTCTAAATGTACAGTTCACTGAGCTGTAAGGCAAACAGCTCCCTTTTATAAAAGCAATTAAAAGTTTAATTAGTATCGGGTGCAACATTAGAAAGATTTACGCATGCTGGCGAGTTGATAAAAGATAAAAAGGCAACTGAAATATTTACCACAGCAGCGGAAGCACACCAAAAGGGATAAAAAGTGCTCTTAAGGAGGTTAAGACGGGATTTCAGATGCCGATTGTTATTACGTTTCTTATATGACACATTCGCTTATATTTTTCTCCCAAATTTTCATTGACTTCCATTTAACTTATGTTTTACTTTCTCTTACCTATTTCAGGTAAGCCAGAAAAGATGGAGTTCGCGCTCTTTTACATCTACCAACAAAAAAAGAAAACCATCAAAGTACAAGCATGCTGTAAGTTTTTATTTTTATATTTTTGAAAAGAAAAAAGGAAAGTAAATAAAATGCAAAAAAGACCTAAAAGCTATAAAAACCTAATTTAAATAAAATCGTGCCTGATTAAGAAATTTAGTAGCCTTACATTTTCAATTAGTATGTACATACTATGTGTATAGAATATACTATATATCTCGAGTGAAACTAGCCGAATTTATAACATTACATTGAAGATACCAAGTTCAATCAGATCATTCTCAACCTGGCCTTTCCAACGGAGTGGTTCTTCCCCTTCCTCTGCTTCCACCTAGGGTGGCCAAAATATAGTTGAGCTTATATTACCGCTGAATCGGTTCCTCATCTAATTGTTTATGTGCATCTCGATGTCCAAGAAGCTTTCAAAAAAATTAATTTTTTGAATTAGGGCTCGAGCCCATGACCCTCGGTATAGTAGTACACACTGCTAACAACTCGGGAAAGATTAATTTTATTTGTCCAACCATTGATTTCTTGTTTTGGTATAGATTTTACTGCAGTGGGGACTTGAATAAGCCAATACAGGCTACAACCAATATAATGAGTAAGAAATTCAACTCTAACTCTTGCCAACTCTAACCGTTCATGTATCCTTGGGTAGCAATCATGCAGACTTTTTAAATTCAGCGAAATTGAACAATCTGTACTAATCGAGCTTTATACATAAACGAAACTTTTAAGCTAAAAAACTGTTCGAAAATAAACTTAATTGTCACTAAAGCCATCAGACTCGCTCTCGAAAGCAATTCAGTGCTCTCTTAGGGGCTAGGCAGCCACTCCTCAAAGCTTTTTCATTCATAAAACTTGGCTATGAGTAAAGCTTTTACTTTGTTTATTTTCACATTGTTATTGTAGTTGCAGGATTTATGACGCACCTTTTATTTGGTATTTGATTCCCATGTGATCAGGACATGATGAAAATAGAAACAGTAGTACCAGAAGACTGAATGTAAATGTTTGTATGCAGCTGTCCTACCTTATCTCTAATATATGTACAAATGTATATACATTTACTATTTCCTTTTATTATTATTTTTTCCTTTTTCGTTGAAGAGCCACTTTGTTAAGGCTTATCTTCTTTCTATCTACTCCTTTTTTCAATTCTTTTTCCTTATTTATTTTTATTAGCTTTTTCTACGCAGTAGTCGTAATGGAAGCTCAGGCTTTGAACCACACCTTCTTGATGCCCTAAAAATAATCTGTAAGAAAAACAAATCGTTGTAAGCATAATACGTTCGTTGCATGTTGCAGTTGCCCTCCAAACGAGAAAGAGAGCCACAAATATGTTGGAACTGAGAAGCTTTGGCCAAGAGCTTTCTGCTGTTTTACTTGTTGTTTTCCTTGAAATTAGTTCAACGCTTTTTGTTCCTTCATCGTTGTTGCAAAAAAAGGTTGCTGCCTATTATTTATGCATTTGGTGCGTCAGCAGCGAGGAACCGTTGATTGGCATTTTTGCTAAAGTCTAGTCATTTCTTTTCACGTATGGTAGGCGTTGTTCACCTGTGGGCATTTAGTGTGAAAACGCCATGTTCTCGAAAAAAATAGAATCTGGAATTTTGAATAATCTCTATTGCATCAGAAGAGCCTCCGCTATGCCGCAGATTATAATGGATGCCACGGTGATTCGTTTGGCGTCCATGTTAATTTTTCTACTTCTACCAATGCACTTTTAACAGTGCCCTTCGAATGCTTAAAGTCCAAAAGTCCACTGAACGTTGTCAGTATACCGATATCGAAAATGTGGGTTCAATGAATTTATATATCATCAGAGGACTATCACCTAGCAATATCTATATAATGTCCGGTACATGCTAGTAAAATACGATTACTACGAATATAAGCCTAAACGGACGCTCCTCTTGATTTCTGTTTTTCTTAAATTGTTCGACTAATTTTGGTCTCAGCGTCCATAGAGCTTTTGAGCTTTTAAATTCCGGCATATGAAGTAGTCCTCTTTTTAGCAACATCTATGATATCGGGTTTTGCTTTGTATTATTCTCTTTCACTCATTCGATTAAATTTTTTTTGCAGAGAGCTTTGGCAGTACCTCCATTCGCCTGTAACTCAGATATACTCGTATATCTTACTTTCGCTTGTCTGGTCTACGGAGACGAGCTGAAAGTTTTTATGCACCATATAGACCGATCTCCTGTGGGTTTTTAGAGGAGTTCTCAAAATTCCCTACGATACAATTTCATCTCGTCCCAGTGGACATCAATCAGACGCCATCAGGACATGGCATATTTTGTAACTACCTAATATATTTGATTCCGACAGTTGCGCCTATACAGTGTATGATGAGGATCCACTGTCATCAATATATATAAGTGTATATAGCAGTACTTCACAGGCATTCTACCGGAAATAAATACTAGTAACTCTTATCAAATGACAAAGGACTGAGAGGCAGACACATTCACTTTCGATTATCATTTGTAGTCTTTTAGAAGACTTTTACATCGGTACGAGTACATATATGTATTTGTAGTTTCATACATATGGATCTGTGCTCCTATGTCATGATGTCAGCAAGTTGATGCAGCCACAAAAAAGCTCGAAAAGCCCCACGAGCACTCAATGCTGTCGTTAACACGCAGTGCAACCAAGCCGCAAACTGACTGAAAGCAAAAACATGGAAAAATAAAAACGTGCTGCCGACAAGCGCCAAAAACGCCCACGTATCGCTAAGGCAAACACAAAGGAAACCATTGCATGCCATCCGCCAACCAATGTAAGCAAAAACAGTAGCAACAACACCAGCAGTAATAAAAAGTTGTAGTTAAGCCTGTATGTAGCAAATGTTGCTTGCACTAGAGGTTGGAGCTTATCTGTAGCGACAGCTGAACCAGGAGCCAGGAGTGCACGTAAAGGAATGCAGTCGGGTTTTCACCGAAACACGCACACACATACAGGCATAGCTTGTATATGCTTATATGCTTTCACTTGCTCATTAAACATGCTCCGCACCCCAGCTGCCCGTGTGTTCTTTTGACTGAATTTTCGAACGATTTTCGGTGCATGTATGTTGGGTGGCACATCTAGAGTGTGTGAGGCAATACGCCTGCACGGCGGAAAGGCGGCTTGTGTACTTATGAGCGCATTAGCATGCGTGAGTGTTGGCTTTGTGTGGGCGTTTGACAGGCGAGTTTATCTAATGTAATGTGTTATTATAATAAAGAGTGAAAATCAAGAGTCGACGAGCACAGATGATTTCAGAGTGGGCAAATAGCGATTTGGTGCGTTAATTATGGACGATTTACGCCAGCAAAAGTTAACAGTTTAATATTTTGCTTAATAGCAGTCAAATACTATATTATTATTATTATTGTTTCCTAATGATTTACTATACGATTTTCCATTACCCTTTTAGTTTGCTGTTCTGCATATATTTGGTGACGTCTTTAAATTACAAATGCCAGTAGTGCAGGTGCTCCTCCGCCCTTTCCCTGAATTACGGATGCCAGCCCAGAAGCTGTACCAATCGTTTGGGTTTTGCCACCCACTCGTACTGACGTAATGACTCGCCTCTTGGTTACGTCAAAATGCAGCGATGCACTCAGTACCGTGTGAATTAAACGATGCATATCGCAAAAGCGCTTAACCGACTCAGGGGCGTTGTACACTCACACTTCCTCCTGGAATTAAACTATGCGTTAAAAGTGTGAGTGGGATTAGAGAATTTATTTATAAATTAAATGAGTGCAGAGTGCAATTCTAGAACGAAGGAGGAGAAAACCCGTTAATTACTTATTTACCAAGCTTTATGCTTGGCCAACTTGTTCTTTAGCTCAACTGTGGAATTTATCAGGAATGTTATGTTCGAGTGTCCCTACAATGGCGTTGGTAATAAGTACACCTAGAGAGGAACTTTTCATCACACACCAGCGTAATTTGCTAACATCGCCAAAATAAGATTGGGTTCCAGACGTAAAAGTTTAGGCCGCGTACTAGCACTTCGCTAGGCTCAGAAATGTCCACGAATTCCTCTCCTCTAATTAAAATTTTGTTATGATTATGAGGAAGCCCCGATTATGATTTTCGTAACGGAAGTGTCTTTTTTTTAATATTGAGGTGCTGAACTTTTCAATGTTTACAACCAGTGTCACCACGAATAATTGTAGAGCCTTTCATGTTATTTAAGTTTCATAAATTCAGGCTTCAGCAGAAAAAACAAAAAAAGGCCCTCCAAAATACAGGTGATGATGCAGGTGAATGTAACACCGAAATGTGAGTTTATTATGAACATACATATGCACTATAAGTACACACGCGTACATTAGAACATCGAATGAGCTGGAAGTGGCCAGGAGGCTGGTACATTCCTAGATACCTCTAAAGCATATAAATAGAAATGTACAGATAATTCACTTACTTATCTATATTTATGTGCATGTGTGTCAGTCTGAATGGTGTTATTGTTTGTGTTTCGTCTGTTTTTATTGTTACAATGCAATTTCTCTATATGGAATGTGCCTCTATATATGTACATATGTAACGTATGCACCATATAACTAACTAATGTGAGGCAGGTGTGGTCGCATCAAAGTTCATTTCACAACATCTTTATACATAACATAGGTATATATAATAATATATAGTGTATTTGTTTGCACATATACTCGTACACGTATGTATATGCATATAAGTGTACATGTGTGCAGTGTAATGGCTTTGAGTACAAGAATGCATGCAGAGCGTGTCCTTGTAACGATAAAATGGAGTAAATGCCTGCCCGTGTAGAGGGGGAAATGCGAGAACGTAAAACAAAGATGAATAAGACTAGATAGGGAGAGCGGAAAGGCAAGAGGAAGGAACGAGCGGAAGTGATAGAAAAAATCTTGTAGAACATTAAAATACATACATATGTATGTATATGGGTGTATGATCATTTCAATTAATATATGTATATAAATATACACGTATGTACGCAAGCCTACCTAAGTAGGTTTTTTTTGCGAGAAAACAAATAAAGAATATAAACTCATTTTCCCTGCCTTATTACTTCAGTTCAGGCACAACATAATTTAAAATGAGCTTTAGGTTGCTTTATAGCCAGTGCTGTCCATTTGGTATGTTTTTTTAATCAAAATCAAATGAAATCAAACACAGTCAGCAGCAGCAACTTTATTTTGTGTCAATGCACAAACCACCTTCTCCAGCTCGTTACTCCGTATCTCCATCTTCTCAGAGGTAAAAAACGCTGCTGACGTTGGCGCCGGCAGCCGAACTTAACGAAACCAACTAACTACACTCTTGGTTTGGCTGATGAAAGAGAAATTGCGATGTAAAATTGAGCACTTGACATACTCGCTCAACGAGCCATCTTTGACACTTGTGGCGCACGCGCTGTCGCTGATTGTCTGATTAGCTGCCAAATGGGATGCTGAGCCAAGGAATGAACATCTAGCATATACAAATGTACATATGTTACACGTAAGCTTTTACTACCAATAAACTGCGCGTGGTTTTGTACGTCTTTACATATGTCTGTGTAAATCGCTTGGCATTATTTGACATTTTCTATTTGCTTGAATTTCGCAGTGTTGGTATGTTTTGACTCTCTCAAAATATTTCCACATACACAAGACAAACCCACGCAAAAACATTCATTTAACAAGCTCTGTGCCCCGTAAAATCCATAAAAAATTTGACTTATTTACAATTTAAAAAAAATATATGTATATGCACATGGTTGTACGCATTCATCGCTTTGAAACAAAAACTTTAACTCAAAAAGTAACATTTTTTATTCTTTTTTATTTATTCTGCACCAAGCCGCTGTCGTTTGGATTCACGGCTCAAACAAAATTGTACTTTGGAGGTTGCAAATAAATCCATCCCTTTTGAAGATAAAGCCGCCCTGCGAATTGAATATCCATAAAATGTATTGCAACAAGGGTCGAACGGCTACAATGAAGTTTTGAATGTTTTAGATGCTACTTTTTGTTTTGTAGTTGGAAAGCATAATCCAAGTGTAGAGGGGAATTAAATAAGATTGATATAAATGGGATTCAAGAAAAATTTTTTATTTTTCTTTTTCATACCAATTTTAAATAAAGAAATAAATAGAATAACTAGACTTTCTATATTCACTTAAAATCATCGAATTGCGGCCTGATATGATTTGTATCCTCCGAATCGCTTTTCTGTATCAAGAAATATAATATTTTCTGAGAGTTTTAAATTGGTTAATTGTCTCTTTATTCCTAGTCGTAATTTATAGCAGGTTATGAGGAAAGCTGTAGCTGTTCAGTGTAAAAGCTTTTCAACGGATTTGTGGTGTACGTATATTTTTCCAACAAATGGAGCGACTTGCAGTTTAAACCAAGCCATCTCCTAGCGACTGATAGAATTTTTCTACGAGCTTTTATTTTATGTCTGTCGTCCAAAGTTCGAACTCATGACCCTTAGCATGACCGTACACACAGCTATTCATTTGACGAATTCGGCCGCAAAGGCAAATACCTACTTAAATATGAACTGTCCTTGACCCAATACCTATTCACCTTGCATGGGACAACGATATTAAATTAAATAAAATCAATGAAAATTCGACAGAAACCATTCAAGTGTTGTGAGCTCTTCAGTTAACACCCCCACTTGTATACAGAGTACAAAAATTGAGCAAGTTAGTTAAGGAGTGTTCGCGGAAGTCAATAAATGCCCTCGATTTTGGTCCAAAATGTAAAATGATTAAGAATAATGAGATGGGAATTTGGAACTCTGGAAATTACTGGTTCGCCTATTAACAAATATATTTACATACGTATGTACATACGTTTATAAATGAAAAACACAGGGAACCCCAACTTCAAAAATATACAAAAAGGCAACAAATAAATCGAAAGTGATAACAAAAGCTACAAGCTGATGCCGCAGGTAAAAAAAAGAGCAATAAAGCACATTAAAAGTATGCACATAAAATATACTTACTCGTACTTACACTTGTACTACATGTAGTAGTAGTAGTTAACTTTACTTTCACAACAAAAATTTTGCAAAGGAAAAACAAAAAACAAAAACACCAAAGAATGACAAGTGACAGTGTTAATAGTGAAAAACTTTCACTGTGATGAAATGCATGATGAAAATGGGTGTACACGTATGTGTTGTACATACGTGTGCATATGTGAGTGTGCGCTAAATGAACGGCAAGAATATCGAGTGAAAAAACCTAGAAAACAATAAAGCAATAACAATGGGAATAATTACAGCAACAAATAACAGCAACAAAAAAATTAAACTAAAACTTAGAACAAATCAAATAGAATGAAAGAAATGAAAATATAATAAAATAAAATAACGACACACATACACATACAGAGGCCGCTGTGGGATGCACACAGGTGTATATAAACACAGGCATATAAGTAAATAGACACGAAGGCGAAAAATCTAGAGGAATGCTGAGCTCGTTGACTGTGTTGTTACTGCTTGCTTTGACGTGTAAGTCATGGCATCCATAACAACCAAACAACAACTACAACTACAGTGAAAGCGAAAGAGTGCACTCGCTCCAACAAAAATGTAAACACAACGGAGATATTCCTCGTGTGTGTATGTACCAGCGTGATTCTGAAACAATTTCTCTTTCCTTTCTCTGCGAGATGCGAATTTTGGCATAAACGCGGCGAATTCGCAAAACATCAAAAACACACAAACGAACTGGACCAACTGAGCTCAGGCCGTGGCCGACCAGCAGCCAACCAAAGTTTTGGAGCTGCGGTCAAACAATTTCAAAACTTCGAAGGCTTTGGTTGTATAGCGCGGTGCTGTTCTGCTGCTACTGGGCGAAAGCTGAGTTTCCAAATACATATAGAGAGCAAAGCAATATATATATGTATATATTTATATATATATATATATGTAAATTCTAAAGCAAATATAAGTATGTCTATACATATATGCAAGTAGTTAAATTGATGTCGTTGGGCAGTGGAAAAAGTGAAAAATTTTAGTAGAAAATTGAAATTTTGATCTCAAAGCAGTTAAAAGAGTTAACCTATATGTAGCAGTGCAACTTAAAAATATCACGTTCGCCAGTGAAGGTGCCAAAATAAATTAGTATAAATGTAGAACATTCAAAAAACTAAGCCTTTTAACAAAATTTGTGAGTTTTCCAATACTTAAAGAGTTTAATTAAGAAAGAAAATTAAGGTGTGGTGATTTATGCAACTTCTACGTCGATTCTCTCATTCCACAGTAACGTGTTTAAGGCACAAAAAAGGTTAAGTGTGAAAAGAAGTTTCAAAATAGCGTCACGTAGCAGATGAAACTAAAATAAAATACTTTATAATTCACTTATTATTCTAAAAATTTGCTAGAACCAAAGAGACTTGTGCAATTTTGCACCAAATAGGAAAATTTCAACACATTAAGGGTGCAACTTTAATAAGCAAGGGGAAGAGAACAAGTGCGCTGTGCACTCCCCATTGCAATAAATACGTTCAGCTCGTGCGCTGAAAAAGTTTCGTTCAGTTTTTTGACATTTCCTTGGCAAGCATCAACACAAACACAAAACATCTGCTGAAGAAAGATGTGAAAAAGTTCAATAAAAATTTTAAATTAACGTATGTATATAAAATTCATATAAATAAACTAAAACAAAATAGGCGGTTTCGCAAGCTGATATTAATTTAGTGTGTTTGAGCAGCCAATTACAAAGAAGAGGAAGAAGATAAAAGCATTTTAATGCACCTATAAATTAAATAAGCCATTAGATAAGAAACCAAATTAACTAAGAACTGAAAGGATACAATTCCCATCCAATTCTCCACCAATCTGAAAAAAGTCATCAACTAAAATTCACAACATTTGTGCTCCTCCCAGCACATTGCTGTATCGATCCACAACATTGGAACCATCATTATTATCACCAGCAGCAGAGTTAACACAGCCTAGACTTCAGAGAGGACTACCTACCAAACCCTTGACTCTCCCCTAATCAGCACGCGGCATAGCTTCGTCGTCTCGGTCGACGTCGACGTCGCCATCTGCGTTAGCAGCAAACGAGCGAAAGTATCAACAATTCACACAACTGTAAAATTCAACATATGTATATCCATGTGTGCGTGTCGCAGAGATGCTGACTGTAATTTGAAATTCTCGTAAATGCGCCTGTATGTGCGTCAGTGTGCGTAAATGTACTGGCCGTATCCTCCGAATCTGCTTTACTGTTCGATTCAATGCTCTAACGTGCGCATTTGTCGTATAGCTGTCGTGCTTAACTAGCGGGTGCAGAGAGCTCTGACAACGTGGGCTTCTTTCTTCTAAAACAATAGAAAGGGAAAATTTATTGCATACTTTCGGGAGTAAATGTACAAGAAGTGAGTGGGTTTGCAAAACTAAGGCGGTAGAATTGATAGTGTTAAATTTAAGCAAATGTTGAAGGAAAAATTTTCGAAAAAGGTGGGTTAAGGTAAAATTCTCGTTTTTTTGGCTACGAAAATTGAAAATGCAGTTCAAAAACGGGTAAAAAAAATGTGAACTTCGATTTTTCGCCTAAAATAAGGCTAGTGCTAGCTATGCTACGAAAATAAACATTAAATTCATCATTTAAAAATTTCTTCTACCTGGACAGGGGAAATTTCCATTATAAGGCAATAAAAACAAAGTTCACGTTTTCCAATGAAATAAAAAAACATTTTAAAACTTTCATTCTTGCAAAACGGACTTCGCCCGAAGTTGTGGTTCGCTCAGCAAAATAATAATAAGGACATAACTTTCCAATATACATATATACTCGCAAAGTGTTATAATCAACAAAGAAACGCTTATTTCTTCAGATATCTCTTGCACCTAAATTTTATGCAGTGAAATTCGCATTTAGCATGTATTAATTAATCGAAAGGCAAGGAGAAGGCACAGAAAGATACGTGCATATTTTATTCAAAGGCAATCGTTAAAGTTTCGCCTTCGTCGTATTTTCGGGTAACTGTAGTACATGATTGTATATACAATATTTACGTGTGTGCTTAACTGATGTCGCTATAAAAAGTCTATAAAGCAAAGACGTCAGATTAGCCTGAGAAAGCAATAAAGCAGAAGAAAAAGGGGTGGAAAAGAAGTGTTGAATTAAGAATGCTTAAAATAAAAGTGAAGTGACTTTAGAAATGATTACAAATTAAACAAAATTAATAAAATTGTATAAATCATAAAAATTATTACGCTGCTTTAAAACAAACACAAAGCAAACACAATAAAACTCAAGCCTTCAATTGCAAAATTCTGAAAAAAAACTCAACTATCGCAGTCGAGCTGGAAAATAGCGAAGCAGCAGCCAAGAAAATATAAAAATCTAAAGAACTTAACGAAACCGAAAACAACATAAACATACACCCAACAAGTCAAAAAGTGAGCACTGAAGTTAAAGAGCGAGAGTAAAAGTTAGGCAAAGCAAAAGAGAAAGTTCCTCTAGCATCCCCAAAACGTTTCGTTAAAAACTGAGCGTGACAGCAGAAAGCAGCATCAGTGTGGAGCGCTTCAAGTGAATGAATAACGGCACATAAACACATGTGTATTTATAGCTGTGCACTTATATATCAAAACAAACAATATTTGACAGCTGAGTAGAACAAAGTGACATATATACATACAAAATCGCCACACTACTAAAAAACGAACGCGATAAAGAGGTTAGCTTGGGAAATATCAAGGAAAAAACAAAACTTTCGGGAGGATATAAATAAGAACATCCAGTTCCAAGAATAAATCCATTTACATATAGATTGAACAGACTTGAAAATTGAAATTGAATCAGCGACTCGATATAAAAGCACATCACCCGAAAGTAACTTGACTGAAGCAACAAGGCTCAAGACTTCAGCCGAATCCTTAGAAGCGGGAGCAAGTTCAATAAAACAACAGAGAGATGGGCGCTAAGGAAAGCGTGGAAGCTGCTGCGAAAATGAATGCGGACGGTTGGGGTCACGTGGAGGTAAAGAGATTTTATTAATAAACTTTTAATAAATTGGGGTAATTTAAAAAAAAACCGAGATTACCGACAGCACTCGTGTTTTTATCCTCTGTAAATTGGTTAACAAGAACACTTTTGTATTTTTAATACTTATTTTACGTACATATATATTTTTTTAACTTAAGCCTCACACTACAGATTTAGCGATTTTTTTGTTGATACCGTATCCGCCATGGTGAAAAGTTTAATTTTTCTGCAAAGTTTCATTTTTCTCTCAACTTCTTTTCAGAAACTTTTAAAAACATTCCAAACGGTTAATATATTAGGCCAATTAATAGTGAAAGTCTGTGCTGTGAAAGATTTTAATTTTAAATTCCATTTTGAGATCATCTGGCGTTGACCAAAGTCGTTTACATAACTTACAGCGATACCATATTCAGACATGGATACAGTTTAGATGCAGTTTTAAGATCCACAAATAGGTGAAGGTGGATTTTTCCGCCTTCACTTTACTGCCCGTAGGTTTTGGTTTTTAACAGCTACTAAATTGTTGTATTCTCATTGAATAGTTAATAAAACAACGGAAATTAGATTGCTGTTCTTGGTCTTTAGTATACCATTAGCAAATTAAGTTAAATTTACAGCATTTTGGTTGCCTTCTTATGGAAAAATCTACATAAAATGTTATTTCATAATCTATAAATTGTTGGATCCATCTTTCTATTATCAATGTATTTTTCTTCTCCTTTCTTCTTCATGCGAATTTAATGAGCTCATTTAGATCCTTCTCAGTATATTTTATAAAATATTATTTTATTTCTCGTTGCTTTAATGACAATTTTTTATTTGTATAGATAGCTTTTAAAAGACAATCTGATTATTTTATGCATGTAAATGAAGCTTCTGAAATGGACACGTCAAATAGGGCAATCACTGAGTACAGCAAAAGTTTATGCAAAGTAATCTACTAGTGTCATGGCAGCACAGAAATGCCAACAACAAAGCAATATTATAACAACACTAGTGGTTGCCACACAGGGATAATCCAGAAACAAAATTGCCAGCCGTTTTCGTATGAGCTGACAAAAGGGATGGGACAGGTGACAACTAATTTTCTAGCAGAAAAAACTCGAATATTTCATGGAAGAGGACTAAAGCAAACTGCAACAAAGACTTTCTGTCAGAGACGTGAAACATGAATTTACGAGCGTCACAACTAACACATTGTTATTTGGCAAAATACAACGGTGTCTGGATTTCATTTCTAGCTTTAAGCCTCGATGAAATTAAGAATGACTGAGAGTGAGCAACAATTGGAATATTAAAGTGGCACTTAAGAGATAGTAGATATTAAGGTGAGGTAAAAGGAAAATGTCGATAAAAACGGATAAGTGTAAATGAATAAACTTTGCGAAATCTGACAAAAAAAGATTCATCATTGGTAGGATTTTTTTTTTGTTCAATGTTCAAAAAGTTTCCAATTATTCCGTTCTAAATAATATCAACCACATACATTTTCATACCCACTTGCAATTAAATGGAGCGAAATTGTGCATAAAAATTTCAACCAAATATTGCTGTCATAATTTCAAACCATTTAGCGCTATTAAATGCACCGAAATAAATTTGGGCTGAACAGTTGATTTTCTGATATTAAATCTTTCATTCTAAAGGCATAGTCAACGTTATATGGAATTTCCTTCAGCCAATTATAGAAAAATAGATTAATGGAACCATATATGGTAAGGATCAGTGAAGTACGGGTGAAGGGTTTATTGTTTTCAATGCCAATTAGCCACTTTTTCTGAGAGCGTCTTTGCATCTATTTGCCCATCAGCAGATCGATTGACGGCTGCAGCTCAGCTCCTGCCTGGCATCGAGTAAGATCAGAGAGTCTAATCCCATTCTTTCTTGCGCGCCAATCGCAGTGAGAATGAACAATGGCAACATTGGCGCCGTTATGATTGTAGCAAATGGCACAACAGTCCCTATATAACCCAACCATTTTTGTCAAATGTAGAGCATAATCATTTCGACACAATTACAACCACCTTTTGGTGTCTTTGGCGGTTTTAGTGCACAACTCGTGCCTACTGCTCCCTTGAACGGACAAAGCTCTGCAGTTTTATTAACATTAAAAAATAGAAAAAGTCAAAGTACACAAAGGCAAAGGATTTAAGAGGAGCGAAACTGGGTCAAAGTACACCAAACCTCTGTTCTCGTACTGGTATGTGTGCGCGCGTGTGTGTATGTGAGGCAGAGCTCTATATCAACTCCATTGCATTCGAATGCAGTTGTATGTACATATGTATATGTGTATGTTTCCTTTTGGGAAAAGGATATAAAAGGATTTCATTTGTAAAACATTTTGTGGTTGAATTGAGATTTTATATGAAGGCAGAGATTGTTGAGTGAGATTTAAAATTAAACTATGGAAGTATAGTTCTAACATCTGTATGGACATACATAAATACATTGTAGCATATTGAGCTAGTAGTACAAGGGAGACCCAAACTTTATTTAGAACTTGCATTTTAAATTTACAATCTCATACAACTAATGTTGCCAAAAGTTCGAAATCCTCTATTTGAAATTTTTAGCAGGATATATTCGGATCTAATCCTGGTCAATGTGAGACACTGAACTAAACTTTACCTCATTAAACCTCTAACGAACGACAACTGCTATGAGAGTCCAACTGTCTTTCGATTTTCATGAAAGATTTTGTTGTTACCTTGCCAAGAATTAGAAATTAGTGCAGCGAATTATCTCAGTATTCAATAATCAGATTTTCAAATATTTCATGGTTTCTTAACATATATATAATTCAAACGAAAAAATATTAATTTAAAAAAATTTTCATTTTCGTTTACAAAAATTTTTACTTTTTCTGGAACACCTCTCATTAAAGCGATTATGGAAACTTTTTGCGATTTCTACTCGCTGTCCACCTCTTGCGTCGAAAATCTGTTATGTCCTTGCAAGTTCGTTTTATCGCCTTCAATTCCTTTTTGATCAGGGCCCAATATCTTTCGATTGGCCGAAGTTCAGGACAGTTAGGTGGATTTGTTTCTTTTGGAACGAACGTTACATAATTTTCCCGTTTTGATTCTTTTACCACAAGAGCAGATAACTTGCCAAGCTAAAAACTTTGCCTTTCCTTAAGTTTTAAATTTTTTCTGGACGTTTTCCCTAGCATCAGCAACACATAATGCTTGGCCGGGAAGCTGAGAAAAGCCGTTATGCAACAACTAAATTTGTTCATAAAGTCTCTTCTCAGTTTCTTAGCGCTTCGCAGTTCTTTTCAGCGTTTCGGTACGGTACTTTCTGCACTTTATACGTGTATGTTTACTTTGCGGCTTCTGTTTTCAATCTCCACACAAATGGCCGGGTAGCTGACAATTTCACATATTTTTCAAAGCCAACCTGATCAAAAAATTTTGAATTGTATTTCTAAGAAAGCAGTAATAATTGAAAATATGTGCACTAATTTCTAATAGCGCACTCTTTTCGACTTTTCCAATAGAAGCTTCTCTTTTCACTCTCTCACTCAGCTTCAGTTTTACGCCATTACATCAATAAACTTGATTGGTGTAAGAATTTTTATTACATTTTTTCCAGTACATATTTATGCACATTTAAGTATGCAACTATGTAAACACACATATACAAACATATACACGAATACACTCTAGGATAACGAGGCCTTCGCCCACGAAAGGAATAATCGCCAATAAAAAGCAAACAAATGCTTTTGAAAAATTCATCAACCCTTTCACATATACATGGATCGTGCATATATGCATATGTATATATGTGTACACATAATCACACGGCATTGCTGTTGTTACTGTTGTTGTACTTGACAGCGGCGCTGAATCAAAAATTGGCACTTAAGACAAATTGCTTGGCCTTTTTTCCACTCGAGCTTTTTAAACACGCACACACATACACACGTATATACAAGTAGGAGTCAGCCGTGATGTTGTTCATCATCGCCTGCAGCACATTTTGTCAGTTTTCAGGTCTCAATTCACCAGCTCATTTGACAGCAGCCAGCCCTGAGCAGTGCATATACACATAATCATCAGCAAGAGCCGCTCATGCCCCACCACCAACCCTACCTATTTATTGCTTATCAACTTCCTTTCGCTTGATGTGTCACACAAATGGTAATGAAAATGACGGTCGGCCGTGCGGGCGATGCGAGGATACGGCATAAAATGCGCACTCACTCCAAAATATTATATTTTATTCATGACACAATCTACTTCACTCCATTTCACAGCAGCTGTCCTGCCGTACTCGTTGTCGTTCTCGCTGTCGTTGCACTGGTCCAGCCGTCTACACTGTCAACTCACAGCACTTTCCTAGGAAGAGCTCTTCACACTTAAACTTTTAACTGCTCCACAATTTACTAACTCTCCTTTCCTTTCTCATACACTCCATCTCAGCTAGACTTGAATCGTCCTTTTGGTAGCGGCACACAAGGTTATTCCCTCGGTTCGTTGCTGCTAGTTTGGCACCGTTGAAGAGCCCGTACTTCCTGCTCCTTCCCCATCAACTTGGCAGTTCGTGACATCAAACTGACATTTTACCACCGTACTTTTGCTGCCGTCATGCCACACTTTTTGTAAGTACTCGTTCGCTTGTCGCGTCGTGTTGCTCTTTTGATCGTCGTAGGTTATGCCGCAACCACCTCATGCCTTCCTATGGTGGAAGCTGCCTTCCTGGTGTAATTTTTCACTTTTCATACACTTTCCATTGTCGTTGTTGTTTTTGTAGTAACGTTTAATCTACTCATACAAGTCGGCAGGCCATCGCATCGCTTAGTTCGTGGGGATGTTTTTGCTAAAGATGGTTACTAACAATTCTTAGTGCATCTTAAGTAATCTTGAGTGAGTGTTGTCCTACCTTGAAAACTGAAAGGAATATTTCAAATGAACTGCTGACACATCATAGTCAGCAGCTGACAAATTTGAGGTTATAATTAAAAAACAAGTTTAAACTGCTTTTGCGATGAGAGGGAATTATAATAGTTTGAAAATTTGAAAATTAACAAAAGAAAAAATATATATACACATATATAAGTACTCGCCTCCTCCTCCACATCATCCTTTTTGTATTTTGTTTTGTCAGGCTATGCCTCTCGGAATTTTACCGTATCAATCGTATAAGCATCGGGTGTATTGTAATTGGGTGTAGTCATGCTTCTGGGTATGCAGTTACAATCGCACGCCTATACCCAGTCCCTACTTTTGCTTCCTAATCACACATCCGGTCAACATAAGCAACTCTTGTGCAAATTGCGGTAACCAACTCGCATGCAGTCTTGGGTCACGGCTAAAAGAAAAAAAACTTCATTGAAGCAGCTAACAAAAGGTTTCACAGGACAGAAGCCTTCGCTTGTAGGACCCAAATAGGTGATCTAGTGACTGATGCTCAGAGTATAATGAATTCATGGAGAAAACACTTCTTCGGCCTGCTGAATGGCAATAGCCACCATGAACTAGAGAACCCGATTTCCCAATCAATGAGGATGTCGCGGTTGGGGAGAATGTTTGAATGTATTCAAATTGAGCTCTAGGCTCATTTCAAAACGTGGTCTTTAACCCAATGCTGCACAGACGTGAAACCCATACCGCTCAAGTGAGCAGGGATGGGAAGACGCAACACAGTTCAGATAGTCAGATATCTGACCTGGATCAAAAGATGGTAAATTCCATTGCAAACAATGAACACTTTAGCCGTATCACTTCGCTGATCATTTGAAAATTGCATTCCTGCATACCAGGTGTGTTTGTTGAAGTTTGCCGGTTTTTTCGATAAAGAAAACACTTAATTTTAAGAGGAATCTCAAAATTTTTTGATTCAAAGTATTGACCATTGGTTTCTACACATTTCGCCCATCTCTCAGTCAAATTATAGAAACCATTCCAAAACAACTTTTTCTCTTTCGAAGCAAACCATTCGACGAGCCATTTTTCGACTTCTTCAAAATTAGCGAAGCACTGCTCGGCAAGGGAGTACCCCATCGATGCGAAAAGGCGATAGTCTGACGGGGCGAGGTCTGGAGAGTACGGCGGGTGCGATAATATTTCCCAATTAAGTGTTTTTAATGTGTCTTTCACCAGTTTAGCAGTATGAGACGGCGCGTTGTCATGTTGCAAGATAACTTTGCCATGTCTTCGGGCCTATTCCGACCGTTTTTCGATCAACGCATGATTCAAATTGATCATTTGTTGTCGGTAGCGATCCGTGTTCACCGTTTCACCAGGTTTTAACAACTCGTAGTATACCACACCACACACACCGGCGGGAACCGATGGAATCTAAATGTGCTACATGAAAAGGAGGACCGTACGGTCAACGTCTATTACCACGCGGAAAGAGTATATCTTCAATACAAAATAATTTGATTAATAATATTTTCCATAAAAACAAAAGTCACTGTAACTTAAAAATTTAATCGAAAAGAAACATTCGTCTTTGATGCACTAAAAGTGTTTTAAAAATAAGATAAAAGTGTGGGTAGATAGACTGGAAGACTACGGTGCAAATGCCATGATGAATTAGACCCTATGTAAATCTGAACACTACTACTGAACAAATAAATGCTGGAGGCATTTGGCCGTGTTCTCAGACTATGTTATTACTTTCAAAAGCAAGTCCACAGCATATGCAGAGAATCGGCGTAGGAGAGATCTTTAAACGATCTTCAATGATCATTAGAGCTCGAAATAAAACAAAAAGCAGAAACCACTTGACTACTGCAGAGCAGTGTCATAGAGATTTGCTTAACTTTTAGTGCTGATGTGAGTATGAGTGCGAGAGCACAGCATGACAGCAGCAGGTGTGGGCGCTTCTCATTGACGTTCATTGAGAGAATAACAGCTTGCATGTGCGACCGCTTATGCATTATCACTTAAAGTGATCGCGATCGCTGCCGTCGACCACACAACAGTTCTTCTAGTAATTTACATACTTGCATTCGTATTCACGAGTGGGCCGGCCGGTCCCATTCATCGTCAGCTAAAGTTTGTGGCAGCGTCAGTTGCACGTCGTGTGTTGCGCGCTTTTCATCGAACTTTGCCGGCACAGCCATCTGACAAGCTGTTGTTTTTGAATAGTAATGCGATATTCGGTCCAAATGTGAATTGTGTTAATATTTGTTTTATTTTGTTGTTTTTTTTTTTTATCGCAACATAATTTATGTTTATTTTGGGAAAAAGACGCAAAGACGCATGGTGTGGGCTTAAATGGGATTTCATTGCGTTTGTGATTTGTGAAAGCGTTGAATATGATTTGATGCCAAAATATATTATACTAACATGTATGTATATCTATAAATGTGTATCTCTTTACCACACGTGGTAGTGAAAGAAGTACAAAAATAAATATAGTGCAAACAAAACAATTAGCGTCTGAGTGCAACAAATGTGAAATTGCCAATTTTTTACATCCGCCAATGTGAATGCCGTCTAAGTGAAAAGCTTATATTTTTTATCTGTTGTGAAGAAATATTTTTTTAATAATTCTTCGCATATTAAATTTAATAAATGAAATAGCTAACGGTATTACAACTCTTCAACTTGGTTGATCCTTTTTAATATGGGTTAATTATTTTTAATAATATGAGTATTTAAGAATGAGTTGTGATTAATAAATAAATAAACAATTACGGAAGGCAAGTTCGTGTGAAACAAAAATATAGAAATCATAAATATTTGCCTGCGACCATCCGTGTTGAACAAAGATTTAAACTGATTTTGACCTTTTCAAGCACACTCTTCTTGAAATTGAAAGGAAACAAAAGGAAAGAAAAATAATAATAACATAAAATAACACATACACCTAGAAAGAGGCTGAGGTATGAACTAAAAATAAAGAAGAAAGAAAAGTTGTATTTGGCCACGCCACAGTCTTTATGTATACTTTACATGACCATATCAAATTTATGATATTTCATTTTAGCATTAAATATGTATTAAAGTATAACATTTTTGTTTATCTGGACAACCGTTTGAAGGGCCTATATGTTATAATCGTCCGAGTTTGATAATTTCAGGTGTTAATGCTTTTTTGACTGATTTTTTACCAAAAGCTCATATCTGAACAAGTCGGTTGCAACAGCGCCATGTGTTGTGGTGGTTCGACAAATGATTAATGCAGTTTAAAAATACATCTGCCCACCAAGTTTGGTTGAAATATCTCAAACGGACAAACGGGCATGGCTAAATCAACTTAACTCATCATTCTGTTCCGATCGATATGAATTTCTCCATCTAGTACGTACACGTATATATTTGTGATGAGCAAGGTTAATATATCATTTAATATACATAAAACAAAAAAAGGTAAATATGAAAACTGTAAGGAGATAAAAGATAGTGAGAATTGTCCAAATTGATAAAACAAAAAACAATTGAAACTGTAGCCACGTCAATATAACCCTGACTTAGCGTGATTAGATTGCCATGTATTTCGCTCTACTCAAAAGCATTTAAGTCTTAAAATTTGCGAGTTCAATCAGACTGCTGAAACTGAGTGGGAAAAGTTTTTCACTTCTGAAAACGAGGACCTCTTCGAAGGTGAAATTTTTCTACCTACCAACAAATGCCCAAGACGATAGATTAACTCAAATATGAATTTTTAACATTCCACGTATTGTTTTTTAAATACTTTGTATTTCTCTCTAAGCAAAAGATCGCCACAATTTTTGTATTATATTTATTTTTCAAACATAAACTCTTTTGTTTACTCACATGTTTCCAGATATCTTTAGTATCGTCTTGTACTCGTATGTGTACATATGTATGTATATGTGTATTACATGTGTGGGGGTATGAAGCACACATAGGCCAATAAGCTACATAAATAACATAAAGATCCATCTAAATTTGCGTCAATCATACAGTATTATTATTAGAAATCACTACGACGAATAACCAGAATAAAAAAAATATAAATAATGTTAAAATCGGTGTTGGCGCCGAAATGAGGGCGACCTATAAACATATACATATGTACATATATGTATATGCACCACACGTAGTATATATGCTGGAAATGCTGCCATCACACAAATGTTGTTATCATAGTTTAAACTTTTCTTGATTTGTGTATTTATGAATTTGCATTTTTTGGTCTAGCTTTAGTGATCTGTATCTCGGGTTCTATAAGTGTGATTGAATTACGTTGATTGTCTCAACTTCTTGCCAATAGGGACAAGTGTTTCTATGAGAGAGGTACATATAATGGCATTACCTTCATAATGGCAAAACTTTATCGAGCAATGGATGATGGATAACTTTTTACTAGATATAAATGTAATAGAACTGCAGAATTCGTACATGCAGCCAGAAATACGTGTAGGTACATGCATGAAAAATATAATTAAAAAGCTCCTTCTTCAAATGTGGAAACAAATATGTTAATCATGAAATATAAGCCATAGGGATGATGATGGGGTATTAAATTTTTTGCAGTTGTATGTAAAAGATAAAAATGAGAAGTTAACACTAAATATGCGTTTATTTACTCACAAGTCAAAGTCTGCTGGGCAGACATAATAGAAAATGTAAAACTTAACGTGCTCTTACATTATTACATTAGCTAAAACACTTATTAAGCAATACAGATACGCTATGCAGAAAGAAACACCGCATGCAGCTACGTAGACATTCCATATGTAGGTATATGCACTCGTATTGCGTCTGCTAACTGCTTGCCGTCATTGATTGTGTCTGCCTTTGTAAAGCATTCATTAACACCTACAGATTCTTTGTAATTGCATATGGTTTGAAAATATTGAAAAAATTTAAATATTTGCAAATGTTAAAAGAGAACTTGATTTTTTCAAATCTTAGGTTATATGTTTTGTATCATCAAGAGTGCAATATCAGACAAGCGATTATTGTACGTATTAACATTTACATATGTACATATGTACATTGAATTATAGCCACTCTCATGTATTTGATTTGTTGGTACCACTCTCGCTCTATGGTAAATATCGGATTTTGGCTTCAGGCTTCCTAGATTCATTCAAACTTTGAGACTTACTTAGTCATAAAATCAAATACAATTAGATCTATTGGATGAGTGCATAAGTTCGTGCCCGATTTCAAGTGCAAACTAAAATTAAAATTTTTTGAAGAAAGCGCTTTTATTAATCAATTATGTATTCGCCATCATGTTCGGCAATCCACTCCCAACGTTCAACCAATTTACGGATGCCTGATTCATAGAAATCGCGCGGTTTCTCGTTGAAAAAGGTGTCAAGGTGGTTTTTGACGTCTTCCACATTTTTAAATTTTTTTCCATTCAAATTGTTCTGCAGCGATCGAAACAAATGATAATCAGAAGGTGCAATGTCGGGTGAATATGGGGGATGCGGCATGATTTCCCAATTCATCTCCTTCAGTTTGGCCAGGGTCGGTTTTGCAACATGTGGCCTGGCGTTGTCATGATGGAAAAGAACTCCTTTGCGATTGGCCAAAATCGGACGTTTTTCATCAATTGCTTTCTTCAATTCGACCAATTGCTGACAATACTTGTTGGCAGTGATCGTTTCTCCAGCTGGCAAGAGCTCAAAATAGATCACGCCTCGGATATCCCACCAAATGCACAGCAGTACCTTCATCGGATGCAATCCACCTTTCGACATCGGTTCCGCCCCTTCGTGTGCCTGTTTCCATGTTCTTTTGCGTTGAACATTGTTGTACAGGACCCATTTTTCATCACCAGTCACGAGCCGATCCAAAAAAGGTTCGTTTTTGATCCGTCGAAGCAAAGAAATTGCTGTTGACATACGGTCCACTTTGTTCTTTTCACTCAACTGATGTGGCACCCATGTATCGAGCTTCAAAGTGTACCCAACCTTTTTAAACGACGAAACGCAGTTGATTTGTTGACGTTCAATTCACTGGCAACCTCTTCCGTCGAAATACGTAAGTTATTCGCAACTAAAGTCCTTAGAACATCGTCATCAAACTCAGAAGGCCGTCCACTGCGAGGTTTATCTTCGAGGTTAAAATCTCCAGAACGAAATTTCGCGAACCATTTCTTTACTGTGCGGAGTGCTGGAGCACGGTCCAAATAAACTTCGCGAATATCTTTAGTTGCAGCGCCCACTGTATTTCCTTTGCGGAATTCGTATAACATAATATGACGCATATGATCTTTTCGTTGTTCATTTCCATGCGTCTTTTCACTAAGCAACTCAAATCAAAATGAAGTTATTTTATGCTTGATTTACAGTTCGGACTGTCACCTTTCCAACGATATATAATATGTATATATTTCTTTCACGAGCGCCACTCTCAAACGATTCGTACGGCATCCAGCGGAATCGGGCACGAACTTATGCACTCATCCAATATTTCTAATTTGACAGGCTACAACGAGAAGACACCGCGTTGCCAATATTAAGTGTATAATTTTCAAAGCTTCCTCAAAATACATGATCAAAATTATGAGATCTGGAGATGTGTAGCACTGCACCGTAGCACGAAAATATATGTTTGATAAATAAAACAAATTGTACATACGTGTATATAATTAAAATATACGTATGGAACGCCAATAAGATATGATCAATTTGGTCCCTGCAGCTTTCATTATAATCATGCTAACTACACGGCCAGCGTCGTAGATTAGCAAGTTGCATAACAGTTAAGCTTCGTTATGAATTTTTTCATTTATACAGTTCATTATCTTCTGGTTTAATTAAATATCTTAAAGGCTTTTAAAATACAATTTATATTAAAACGTTATTGTTATTCAACAATGGTGTAATTTTGCATGCTTCTTGGTCTATACAACCTTAACGATACCAGCAAATATATTTTTCCTGATAGTCCCCTGTGAGGACGAAGATTTATGTTTACATCTGTTAGTTCCATAGATTTTCAAGAATTATGTTTAAAATATTTTTTTCATTGCACCAAATAAACAGCGGGAGCTTTAATTATCATAAAGTAGGGTGATTAAGGAAGATGCTACAGCTTAAATTGTTTGTTTTAATTAAACTAAATACGTTTGTTCGACGCTAAACTATTTAGGACGTTTTGAGAATTCTCGAAGTTGTTGTTAGTCAAATTTAACATGATTTTGTTGTTGTTGTAACCGCCTATTCTATAAAACTCGTATTTATGTACATATATAAGTACTATAACCCATCTCGTTTTCAAATTGTCTTGCTAATTTATATGAAATGAAATAACAGTAAAAAACAACACTTACTTTACTTTTCTTTACGATACCTCTCGAGTTATTGAATTATTTGGCTTAATATTTAATTTATAAATTTTTATTTATTTATTTATAAATTCATTTCATTTGGAATTGAGTGCTTTGATGTAGAATTTGAGAAACCCCATTATAAAACTTGGGTTAAGCACAGAATTTGAGTTTTGTTCAAATTTAGTCGGCCGATGTAATTATTATGGCTATTTTGTCAAACCAATATCCTCTTTATAAGATTAAATGCTCATATGTATGTATGTATGTACGACAATTATATTTTCTGTGGCTATTTCTTACTGTAAGGATTTGCCCCAGCAACCGCTGTTGCTTCACATAACAACACTTTCTTCGTTCTTCATTTCGTAACTAAAAATAGCATAACATAATGAAAGCGATGTTCCCGAAACATCAAGAACAGAATTAGAAAATTTCTTCAGCGAAGATCCTTTTGGCGAGCATATTAATGTCTTTAAATATGTCAACTTGCTTACAAATGTAAGTGTGTTTTCATGTATTTACGTATGCTCAAATATAAACGAGACTGGCTCAATAAAACAAAAACGGTTAATTATTCTTCAATATTTATTTTATCCCCTTCAAAATAGTCACCATTAGAGGCGATACACATATGCCACCTTTTTTCCAATCTTCATAACACTTCTGGTATGGCTTTCAGTTCATTCTTCGAATTCTCTTTTATGACTTCAATCGACTGAAAATGCTTTCCACGAAGCGGCAATTTGAGTTTAGGGAAAAGAAAAAAGTCACACGGTGCCATGTCGGGTGAATACGGTGCTTGCGGAACAATATTTACGTTGTTTTTGGTCAAAATAATCGCGTACAAGACGAGACGTATGAGCAACAATTTTTGAACAAGTCGATCAGGCACACGTCTCATGCCCAAAACATCGTGAATAATGCTATGAGCGGATCCATTTGATATGTTGAGCTCACTAGCTATCTCTCTGTCAGTCACACGACGATTTTCCAACACAATTTTCTTTACTTTTTCGACGTTTTCTTCGTTTATTGACGTTGCTGGACGACGATCATGGGGCAAATTCTCCAGCGATGTACGGCCGTCCTTGAACGACTTATGCCAATCAAAAATACGTGCACGTGATAGGCAAGACTCCCCATATGCCTTCTGTAACATTTTCATTGCGTCCGTCGCACTTATTCCATTGGAATAACAAAATTTCAAACAAACATCTTTGCTCAACGTTAATTTTCATAGTAAAATTCGAAAAACACACTCGAGGTTGACTTGTTTATAGTGCCGTAAAAAAAAAAACTATGTGACAGATCGCGCTCAAATTTGACATGTAAACATATAACAGTCCTGCCAACCTAAGCAAAAAAAAGTATTGCCATATGTCTTGTCTTTGTCGAGTTATGGATAAAGTCTCGTTTATATTTGAGCAGAAGGTATATAATCGAATGTAAAAAAATAATATTTTTTCTAATTTTTTGATGAGGTAGGATATTTGTCGCGTCGCATTTGATTAGATTTTGCGGTTACTTTAGAAAAATTTGTATGTATGTCAGTGTATACAAACATTATCGACTTTAGTCGAGCGCTAAACTGCACGTGCACATACGAGTAATAAATATGTATCTGTGTATATGTAAGTGTTATTCACTCTAAAACAGAGCATATTTTTATTAGATGAGGTTTTACTTTGTCATGTACTTAATGTTCACATTGAGAGAAATACTTACAAGTTTATCAAAAATCATATATGTAGAATAAAGTATTTTCGTAAAAAAAATTTTCGCAAACCTGAGAAAATACATAAAGCTCTAAGTAAAATTAAAATAGCGATGACATTTTTAATTATGCAAAATCACTTATAATGTTTTAAAAACTTTAATGTGAGTACGCCTAAATGTAGGCAATGTAATATATTTAATTTAGTTTACAATTTTTGTTTTTAAACTACGACGAACGTATTTTTACAAAATCAAATTATACAACTAAAATCTTTTTAAACCAAATCTACAACCTCTAATTGAATTATTTGCACGAAAATCAAAACTCTAAGGTATATTTCCAAGAAGAAATTACCTATTGTCGAAAATACAATAACTAACTTTGAAAAGTTGAAAAAACCACACAGTTATACGTTGGGTGAGAGCATATGTAATATGGTTACTTGTGCTCATATACAAATATGTCCTCTATGTATATATATATTCACTTACCAACAATAAATTATTTTCTTTGTTTAATCTCTTGAACTTATGGTGGCAATTTATAACATTAGACGGAGGAAAGTTCTCCAAACGGGGCAACCACATTATTCTTACTTTGTCAGCTGGAGACAAAGGCGCCAACGAATACCAGTATAACATAATCAGTATGATAAAGATTGGAAAGCAAAGGATAACATAGAGAAAGAGAGGAGGGAGGGCGATAGGGGGGTATGTCTTCAAGAAGATTATCGATTCTATTTTCAATGTTTTTGCAGCGTTTAAAAAGTTTATCCAAAGTGCAGTCAGCACGTCAACAGTAATATGTTGAATTGTGTATGTACGTTGCAGCAAATGTAGTAGCAGTCCTCGTTAAAGCCAAACAACAATAACAAACAATTAAACCGCAACTAAAGTGTCAACTTCAATCAAGTAGTTTCGGAAGAAGCTTAGAAAAAACCGAGAGCCAATGAAAAGGGGACGAAGGGTGAACGGAAAAGCCATTAAGGCAGTGTTTTTCGCTAAAATAAGAAATCTGCACATTGAGGATGCGAAATCCAACAGTGGCTTATCTTCAGCCATCATGCAGTTGTGTGGAAAACTGTTTTTGTTTCATTCGAATGAAAAAAACAATCGACTGTAGATATAAGTATACAATTAAAGAGTTGATACAAAATTTTTAATTAAAACTTTGCTTTAAATGTGGTATGAAAATGTTCGGATCGATTGGTATTGCACAGCAGCCAAGGTATAGGATATGCTTAAAATCGAGAGGCTTGAGACCACACATGGGGGCGAGATAATATGTTAAAATGAGATAGGGTATCCAGAAATTCCTATTTTGCGATCCGACTCACGTAGAAAACGTTAATTGGCCTTGAAAATCTATTGGTATAATCCGCCAGTTATTGTTCGTAGCGCTTCAAAATAGCTCGGTTTCAAAAAATGCCTGATGACGCAGCGTTTAGAAAATTGATTTGGCTTTGGATAAGTGTACTTTCTCATTTTTAAATTAGCTACATATATATATAATACTTCACATTTCCATTCTTTACGGCCTAATAAATGATTCTTAGGAAAAACCGTGATGGCAACAATAAATATTGAATCTTGAAAGTAAACTCTAATTGAAGGAGGTGCATTATACGTAAGAACACAAAGAATGAGTTGTAAATGGTTAATTTATACAACAACATAATGCACCGACGACTCTGGTAACAATGAAAAATTGCAGCGAGCGATGCAATAAGAACAACGTGATGAACAAGAAAGATGGTGATGTACTTAAGCTAACAAATGATTACAAATATATTCTAAAAGTATGTGAACAAACAGAAACAGTAAAGGAGTGCAAAAGGTATTGGAGTATGGAAATCGGCAATCAGAAATGTCTAAGCGGTAAAAGAAGAGAAATCATCATAACATGTCCACAAAAGCATCGAATGTTTCAACTTTGTGGTATTTAAGTTTTTTTGAAATCAAATCTAGTCGAGGTGAGCAATAACACATCTATAGATATCAAATCCTCTCGGATACAGTATCGATTGAAGAAAATTTATTTGCCTACCAGGTTGCAGATCAGTATGATGAAGTAATTGAGTTTTTCCATAAAATCAAGTTAGTTACCCCCTAATAGTTAATGATATTTCCTTTCAAGGAGTGGCTGGTTTCGATCCGCATGAATCACCTTAACCTAATTTAATAATAAAGTCTGAAATGATTAAAAGTTTGGAGACCGTTCCTATGTTTTTTTAACACTTGTTGATGAGAATTTTCCATTTGTTGGATGGTGCGGCACCTGTGTTATTTTTGAATGATATTTTTCATTTTAATTCGTTCACATAAAACCAGAAAATTTGTCTCTGTGACTGAACTCTGATATGATGGGATAAAGGTATGACTGTAAAGGGCGGATTCTTGGGATTGAGCCTCTCAATAACTGTGGTTCAAGTTTCTATCAAACCGAAAGTCGACGACTCTGAGGTATTAAGCTAATTTTGCTAAATATTCTCCCTCAATACGAAATTGGCTGGCAAATATGAGGCCAATACAATATTATCTTCCTCTGGCAATACTATGATTTTACAGCCAGCGCTGTTGAGGAACATAGTAAAATCTTCGTTTTCATATAAAGAACATAATTTTCCATAAAAATAAAAACAAAATGGACTCAAAGTTATTAAATCTAATTGTTTTCTTATATTTTCTAGCGCGGTAGTCGTTATCACGCTCATCGTCACAACCAACGTTCGCAGTCTTTAAATCGTGGTCAAGCGCTTTCACAAGCAGACGTAAGCGGAATGTGGTGACATCGGGGTGCCTCAGGTAAAGGTGAGTTTCCCAAAAGAAATCTGTTCTAATTATGAGAAATCCTTATTTTATTACTGCTTTATAAATTGAATGCTTCCAAAAGCGTAGAATTCCATTTCGGAAACTGTTTTAAATTATTATTTCTTGAAATTAAAAATCATTCTTAACTCAATCAAGTGATTAATTTGGTTATAACTGACCTAAACCTACAATATGTATTTTTGTAGTTTGGAACGTAGTGCAAGTACATTCCGACAAATTCGGTAAAAAGTGTTACCCTAATCTCAGTAGAAGATTAAAGATTAGCGAAGGCTTAGCTCTAGCAAACAAAATCATGCAGTTAAAGAATTATTTTTACATTTAATCGAAGTCCAGTCATGCAGTATTTGAATATATGGAAAAAAGGCTTTGCATAATTTTTATCATATCATTTCACTTAATAATCGGTGATAAACAAATAAATGATTATTAATTTAATATTTTTCCTCCCAGCTGCTGGTGGACAGGGTGGTTGTGCGAGCTGCGCCATGGGTAACAAGTTGAGCTGCTCTTGTGCGCCTCTGATGCGCAAAGCGTATCGCTACGAGGACTCACCATGGCAGACATCACGTCGACGTGACGGGCATTTATTGAGGTAAATTTTGTAAGAAGACAACAACACGTACATATGTATAACTGTAAGAAAATTAAGGAAAAAATGTACGTCAAAATTTTTAGTATTTAAATTTGTTTTTGATTTGTTTCCTTTATACTAATGGAAAGCCAAAATTAATTTCCTTGTATTTGTTCTTTCTTTTATCTCTTTCCTTTGCGCCGATTTGTTTTTCCTGTGGTCTCCTCTTCTCTTCTACCAACGACTCCACCAACGCTTCACAATCAACAACCAAAATCAACACCAACAAATCGACCAAAATATACAAAAACAACAATATAACATGAATTATTTTAAAAAACTTTGAATGTATTAATATGAAATATGAAAAAATTGGCATATACACCTAAAATTTTTTCATCAAAATTATTTTCACCAAACAAATTTTATTATATTGACAATTAACGATTTAACTATCGCTATATAATAAACTCAATGAACCCACAATTTTACAACTGCAACAATGAAATATTACAACAAAACATCCCGCCTATCTTTTCGTACTTTTTGTACTTCCCTTTCGAATTTTTTTATGTTAAAAAATATTTGTATATATTTATCATTCACGTATACCTATACATACATATGTATTCAATAAAATGTGGTTAACCTACGCCAGTTCATTCAGGTTGTGGGCTGAGGTATTTCATGTTTCGGCAAGCGGTGCCGGTACCGTTAAATGGCAACAAGTATCTGAAGATTTGGTTCCTGTTAACATAACATGCATTCAGGACTCACCGGAATGTGTATTTCATATAACGGCATATAATAGTCAGGTGGATAAAATATTGGACGTACGACTTGTACAACCAGGTGAGTTGGATTTTTAATTTTTTGTGTTTTTTTTTTGTTTTTTGAAAAACAGATTTTTAAATTTTCTCAACGGCTTTTATATAACTGGGCTGTACTAAATTTTTTACTTGAGGAGCTGGAAAATAATTAGACTAAATCAAACTGAAAGAACTAGGGTTAGCATTGCGTACTGCCATTCGGTAGGACAGAGTTCGATTACTGGTCCGGCCAGCATCTAAAAATTCTAGAAAACTAATTTAAATAAAAAATTAAGTTAAATTTTTTAAATGTCGCCAGACAATGTCAACTTATTTTGCTTTGTACTTTTGTTATACAATAGTTAAAGTGGATTCACTTTCATATAAAATAAGTTTAACAGCTCACGGTGGCAATCGCAAAACCGATAGGATGATTGCCGTAATATAGGAGTAGAAAGAAATTTCAATGTGTATTGTCGGGCAAATACGCTTTAATGCAGACAAAATAATTTTAATAGAATCTCGATAAAAGTAAAAGTATAGAAAATAAATAGATAGTAAATATTTCGAGGATTTGGTTAGCAAATAATCTGTTTAATTACTATATTACTCGCTTCTGAATCTAATTTCCAGTGCATTGAAATCATTTTAAAATTACTTTCAGGCACTCGCATTGGTCAAGCATCGGAATGCTTTGTCTACTGGAAGGATCCTATGACCAATGATACATGGGGTCTCAATTTCACTTCTCCCATTGATGCCAAGCAATTCCGGGAATGTTGTGTAAGTATTCTCATGCGGATTAGCAAAGCCAACAAATGCAAGGAACTGCTAGCAATTGCCTATATGTCTTATAAAAATTATTTGTGCTCTTTTGAATAAGCACATGTCCATACACACACATACATACGGTGTGCAGTAAAAGTATTGCCTGCAAAAAATTAATTTAATTGTGCAATTTATGCCCAGTAGGAAGCTAATCTAAGCTAGATTATGCCTGTACTATTTTGTTACTATATTATTTATTATAAATAATACAATGTAGATAAAAAGTTATCTGTTCGAATATCAGATTCCTGACAGGGTATACATTTTCTATATGGATGTGGGGTTGTGTATTTGTGCTTATTTGGAATGGCGCCGGCAGCAACAGTCCGGTATTGTTCGCTTTGCTTTTACGTGTGTCCGACAAGGTTCAGTGCAATATCGTAAAAAAGACCTGTACAAATTCTAAAACGAGATTTTTAAAAAGCGAATTAATTAAAACAATGCGATTATTGACATTCATTTTTCGAAAATGCGAATTTTTAAAGAATCAAATAGAGAATCTGGAATTATTAAGAAAAGAAACCACTCTGAAAATAAATTTGAATTTTAAGTAATAAATTAAAATTGTAGAAATAAGTTGGTTACTAATTAAAACTATTATACTTTTAGATATTGTAATCCTACCATAATATCTAATGGTAATGACTGTTATATGTAATATTGAGTTGAGTCATTGTATCATTGTCATTTCTTTGGAGTATATATTTACTTGATGATTCATATTACTACATCAAACATGCATATCTATGTATACTGATAATTGCTAAAGTATATTGTAGTATCATATATCATTCAGTAGCCCCTCCTAGTAATTGTCGGTCATATCCCTTCATGTATATCGGAATTCATTGATTTAATTTGGTATAAGGTTGAGATATAAATTAGAGATTGGCATTAATTTCGATTCCACTTGAAATTTAATAATACTTTTATTTTTAGTTATATTAGATTAGAAAGAAAAAAATCTATGCCTTCCCGTGAGAGCTATGATAATGAAAGGCTCCTTAGGCTCCGTCAGGTCGACCATAATGTCCCACATGTCCCACTTCCCGTAGCCCTTAATCGTTTAATGAACAATTAGGGGTTGATGTGCAGAATGTGACTCTGCTATCTACTTTTCGATTTCTTGAAATGAAAGATGCCAGTGGCCCATCAGCGCACAATGGAGGAAAAGTGCTCAAAACACGTTAATTAGAGAAAAAATTAAAGTAGCTATCAAAATCATTGTAGAAAAAACTTAAAATATATGAATATTAAGTAATCAGAAAAACCTTATAAAAGCATTTTTAACCACATGTGTCTGTTTTTAGCGTTAAGATTTTTGGTACTTTTTATATTTAAGAATATAAGGTTTCAAACTTTTTAAAAAGAAAACGGAATTTTTTAAAGATTACCTTTTTTCTTTCGATCATAACTATTTAGATGTAATCTTTTTTGAAGCGAACGATGCCAAATTTACCAGCGGAGTCTTACGTCATATTGGGATATCCCAATTTGATCTTACATCTTTAAACCAAAATTTGCTAAATTGAAATTCAGCAACCCTTTTAACAAAAGGCCATTACAAATTCCAAAGATTTCAAATTCGACTTATGAATCTCAATTGGGCCGCCAGTCTTCCAATTTCGATGATTTTAAGTGTCGTTAATTATATGAACTCATATATTCCAAACTCCTACATTATTTTATGACGGATTTATGAACAAAAATCCAAAAAATCTGAAAGATCGGTCGTATGATCTGTCCGGTTCCTACAAATCATCAATACAGTATACAAATACATCTGTGCACCAAATTTGGTTGAAATATTTTAAAAAGCTAAGTGACCAGTTTGCGTTTAAACAGACGTACACGGATAAATCATCTCATCCGATCGGTACAAAATTGGATGGGTCTCTTCCTTCTCCTTCTGGTACTCACATATTTGGGATCAAAGTTAATATATCATTTCATAATCATGAAAGATATAAAAACTGCTTATCTTTTAAGTGTTTGAACTATTTATCTTATAATAATTAATAGCATCACTTTACTCAAATATTAAGCATACCAAAATGAAGTTAATCGATTAGTTTTACTAGATATAAAATAAAACAAATGTTTATTTCAATTTTATAAAGTTTTTTCTATGAAGAGGTACTTCTTTACTGAAAAAATTCTGCAAAAAGTAATTAAAATTTTGATACCGTACAATTCTTTAAAGAATTTCAAATAAAATTACCAAATTTGGTGAAAATGTCATATCTTATATAGAAATTAGTACGATTCGGGTGTTTTGAGCACTTTTTCACCATTGTGCTGTGCCTGAAATGGATAATCTAACATTAGCAAATTATGTAAATTATATTTGAACTATGTGCCGATTTAGCAATTGCACAATTATCGATAGCGTAAGTTCGAGAAGATTCTTTAGTAAAACAATGTATAAGGTGTGTTTATTTGACACTTTTTCTAAGACGGAGTTGAGGATTACTTCCTTTTAGGGAGCATTAAAATACATTCCTTCACATATATGTGTTTGTGTAACTTAATAAAAAAAACTTTATCATCGCTTGATTAATCATTATATTTTTTATATTCTTCTTTCATTTACAACATTTTCAGGTATCTTACATTGTAAAGAAATACGTTAGTATAACTCTATGTAACTTACATTTCGCTAGAATTTCCCTCTTTTTTTTTGTTTTCCTAACCTCATGTGTTATCATGTTCTTAAGACTCCATATGTTTTTGTTTTCCCCTAAAAGGGAGATACCCTTCTTACTCAACCCATTTATTCCGTCGTTGAAAGGAACTGTGTCATTGCGGTTAGTACACAAAAAAACACGCACTTATATATATGTATACATACACCGAGCAAAACATGTTACTAATCAGTCATTCTTTGTGCTTAGTTTTCAAATAAACCATATATTAAAGTACACTATGAAGTTTATGTATCAGATCCGGCATGATAAATTTTGTTCCTTGTTATTTAAAAAAAAGGTTCATTTAAATCCAATGAATAATTTTATAAATTTCGATGAAAGGTTCGTTGAAAGCAAGGGAAAGGATCAATTTTTCGGAAAGAATCCTGTGTTTTTCTTCTGAAAAGAGTCTAATAAACAACTTCACAAAGTTTCCCTCTTACTTCTGTAAAGCAATTTTTAAAAATCGTGTAATATAAAAAATGGCCTTTAAAAATAAGCTCTTTGCACTCTCTTGTTAACACGTTAAGCCCCCTAACCTTCATCTTCTTTATTTTCCTGACATTTTTTAACTATTTTGCCAATTAATTTGTATCTAATTCGATATTTTCCACTTGTATTGTCTCCTTTCGATTAATGTTTGCTTTGATTTATTTTCTATAAATCCTTAATAAATCTCATTGTCATATTTGTGTATTGTTAGTTCGACCTTCGTATACGTGTTTCACAATTGCAAAAAAAAATTATATTCTCAAAAATATCTTTTCACTTCATGTTATGTTTAAGCCGATTACTGAAAATAAGTACGATTATATTGTATGTAAATAAGCATAATATTTTTTCGTTTTGTAAATGAATTTTTTGTCGGAAACGAATAACACTAAATTGTTTATATTTATATTGTATTCTTTCATTCTTTTTCTCTTCTCCTTTCATCATTTTCAAAATGAAAATTTCAAACAAAAATTTAAACCCTAATTCATCCTCATAATCACTAAAAATCACTCAATATACGTACTTTATCCACGTACTTTTCACTCAACTCGCATTCTTACTCACTTGCTCGTTTCCCCCACTCGCTCTCTTTTTCTCTATATATATAAATATGTCTATAACATATATATCTGTATCTTTTCATATTAAAACATCTATTTGTTCATAAAAAAATTATATAAATACAAACATGTTATATAAATACTACTATAAATATATGTATTTATAATATATACAAATATTTATATTTCTGACATATCAATTATATAATAATTTAAACACTTCAATAATCATTTGCATTTTACGGTAACGCGGCGGTTTTAATTACAAATCTTTCATAAAAAATCTTTGAAACTTTTATTTGAAATCAAAAAACTACGTTCATTTCGTCGCTGCATTGATGAAAATAAAAAATGCAAAAGAAAAATGCAAAACGATTTAAAACAATCGCACGTATCCTATACTATAACACCCTCTCCTATCCCATACATCCTATGCCCGATGACGAGCCCTGAGATTCGGCTGTTGCTGCTAGCCAATCGCTCGATTCTCTAAATGTGTGCTGTCACACACAATCTTATTCATCCCATAATGCTTCCCTTCCGCTTTTTTGAACAATCAAACGTCACTGGCGGTTTTGTTAAAAATAATAAACTAAAATAATTAATAATAAACAAAATGCAATTTAAACAGTTAACATGTTGAAAAATTAAATATATAGACACATAAATAAAAACTATAATTTTATCATTAGCATTTCAAGAAACTTAAATCAATAACACCAATCGGTGAAGGCAACATCAAAACACCAAATAGATTGATAAAACACTGTTAAACTCGAGTACAATAAATATTAAAAAACTAAAATATGCTAATTAGGTTTTAGTTGCTGGATATAAGGGATTTTCGATAGTGCTGGAGGTGGTTCTTAAAATATCGGCTAGACAGTGATATGAGATATGGTTAATATTCTAAAATGTCCTTCTGGCGTATTGAGTTTACCAAAGAACTAATTGCGAATTAAGTCCCCGCCACAAGATTTTCATCAACCAAAGCAAAAATATCCCGATAGGATGTAGACATCTAATATTTCACATTTCTAATAATAAAGCATGCAGTCCGGCTCTTGTAGGTATATTCATGTAATTTACACGTAATTCAAGAAGCAAAGATGGTTTTGGGGTAACAGTTACTACATACATTTAATATAAATGCTCAACTTATATGTTTATACATAACTATTTATAAATGTATACATAGACATTTATAAAGGCAAAGGTGAAGAAATAATTTCAGAAAGATTTAGGATTAAGATATTGCAAAAGAACGGCTCCGAAATTTTCAGGAACGAACGCAAAGTTAACATAAAAATAGATGCCCGAGTATATTTTTGTAAAAAAATATTAAAAAAACGAAGCTATTTTAATAGGCTATTTACGCATCAAAAGTCACAAGGAATTAAATAACTCACAGTGAGAATGAAAAGAAAAACTTCCAGATAGTGGAAAATGTTTTCAGTATTATTTATTAGGATAAGGATATCACTAAAATGCTTCAAAAATACTCCCATAGGTATAAACACTTAGAAACTAGTATACGAGTATATGTAAATTTTAGCTATTTAAATTTGAATATTTCAAGCATCAAATAATGAAAAAGTAAAAGAGTTATGTCTTTTGAAGGTAGAATGATTAAAATACTAAAATAAGGTTACTTAAATCAGGTTAAGCATATATGAGGTATTAAAAGTTATTCTATAATTAAATAAATAGTCATACACGTATATAGGGGATTTTGCTCATTTCTTTTTATTATGATGTTTCTAAAGTAGGAAAGAGTAAAGTTTTTGCGATAAAAATTTGGGTGAACATTATAATCTATCAATCTACTGAAACGATTAACATTTCCCAGGTGAAAATAATAATTTCGAGTAATTAACCCATTCGCTGCCAGGAACGAACTGAATTAGCGATTTTTCTGTTAATTTACAGAAAGTTATGTCTCGTATTACTGCGCCTTCATTATTTTATTCATCTGCGTGATTTCTAATTTGTTTTTTACTAAAACGTACGCTAATACGAAAAGAATGTCGAGCCGGGTTGCTTTCTCTTTACAAACCACGAGTATACTTCCTTTCGGTTTTACGCTTCAAATTATTATGTTGTGACATAATATACATATGAGCCCTTACTCAGAAACAACAGAGCTTTGGTAAACAACAACACTCTAAATGTAATTTGAAATAGGAATGGCTTCATATAACTTGGGATTGGCAGCGAATAGGTTAATGAGCAGGCGCTTAAATAAATGCCTCATTCAATGGAAATTGATTAAAGCCGTGAAATACTCAACTTAAAAAGTAATTTAATCGAAAAGCAGGTTTCCATAACTATTCTATTATGAATCGAGTTTCAAAATATCTGTTTACCAAATTTTTGCCATTTTAAAAATGTCTAGAAAGTAGAACTACGGTAGTTTAGGTTATATAAAAAACAGATAAATATATAACATAGAAATGTTTCACAAAGGATATCTTTGGCATTATAATATGTACATTTACGAATTTATTTTTAACTAGAAGACCAAGAGTTAGAAATAAAAGTTGTAAAATTTGTTGAGAATGCTAGAGAATCGTTACCTTAATTAGATTAAATAAAAAATAATAAATTTTCTTATTGCATAATATTTAAATGAAATCACAAACTTACGTAATGTTAGATAACCCCTCAATCTGGTATAATATGTAGATTCTATTGAGAAAAAAAATTATTAAAAACAGAATTAGCATTTATTTTCGGATTTCTAGAGTTTTTTCTTATCCATAACCGCTTCAAATGCGTTCCAAACAAATAACTCAGTACTTGCCAAATTTCAGCTCTTAATACATATTAATATTGACCCAGGTCCTCCAATTTTCAAATTTTATTTGGAAATAGAGTGAGGGAAATCTATTGATTCCTTAAACACTTTCACGTTCGATCACTAAACTCCCTGAGTTATAAAACTTGAAAAGTTTAAGAGATTGCTTCCCAGAAAAACTCGGACCGGATTTTAGAGCTGCAGTCGGGCAAATACTTTTTTATTTATATATAACAGATTTGGAGATTGCCGAAAGAATTCCAGAACACCGAAAATAAGGTTCCCTCTAATATATAGGCATATGTATCACAAAAACACAAGCTATACACGAAATCAATAATGAAGCTAAGAAAAATAACACTAAACCCTGATTCTCCTAAACTCAAAGAAATGACTATGAAACACGAAACAAAATGCCAACCAACAACAAAAGGGCAATAATTTTAATTCTTAATAAATTCCATTTTGTACTTAAATGCGATTGGTACAAAAACACCTGATATTAATTCATTTACTCACTTCTCCTTTTAATGTCTTATTCACTAAACGTCTTTCTATCTATCTCTCTCTCTATCAAGCCCCGTCCCCTTTACGGCTCTTTCTACCAATATTTGCTTCCTTTCACTGTGTTTTTATACTCTTTCAATTGCAATGCAATAAAAAAAAACTTTTAAAAATAGTGTGTATGTCGTGATTTTGTGATTAAATTATTTTTATTAATTAAAAAATATTTCAAAAATAAGCACAAGGAATATTTAAAAAAACGCAACATTTTTGAGCTGCAAAAATTTTCAGTTGAGAACAAACACACACGATTAGCAGCAAACAGTTCCCTAAGATATGGAAATTCTCAAACACTCGATATTTATAAATTTATTGGAAAGCGTGTGGCTCCCTAATTCAAGTTGTGTACCTAAAGTAAAATTAAAAATCATTAAGATATAAATGCCTGAAATAAATCTTGAAAGCATTGATGAAAAACGAAATTTAAACAATACAAATAAAACAAAAATAATAAAAAAGAAACAAAAAAAAAATTTGAAAACAAACCGCACACACAGAACCTTGTAACTCCCAACCAACTAACCTAATGATAGTGCGACGTTTTACAGTCGCCTTCTTTCAAATTTTCACGAAAGGCTTCGTCGAGTTATTCGCTGAAATTGGACCCACCTGGCAAGGGAAAGATCAAGGCTAAACGAAAGCCATTGAGCACACCGGCCTCGCCGTCGCGCGTACGAAGCGAGCCGCAATGCACCTGTATGTCGGCCGAACAATATGCCCGTTTGCGGACCGATCCGAGAGTACGAGGTGAGAGGATCTTCTACCAAAACTACCTACAAAAACAAAAAAAAAATACTAATAACACTAACTATTAAGTATTACTACAACTACAAAACAGCACAAAAGTTATTCTATAATTAAAAAAATTTCTTTTATATAATTCATTAATACCATATTCATTTATCTATGATGTATGTACATATATATGTATGTATGTAAATCACAGGCAGATTACATGCATTTCGAGAACATTAAGATCTTTTCTATTTCTCGAATTTACTTGATATTTGGCGTACCATCATACTAGTTGTTTTTGGTTCTATAACGCTTAACGGTTTCTTCTTCATCATGTTTCTTCTTGATGTTTCACTACAAATGCAGAGACTGTAGCTGTCTACATGTAATGAAAGTATACAATTCAGTATTCAAGAATTGAGTTACTCAATTTAGTCAGTAAAAAAATGAATTTAATTTAATATTACTACCAAGCGTAAGATGTCGAATTGTGTAGGTCATCGTGTAGAAGAAAAGAAAAGTAGTACCCGCTGAAGGAAATTGGACGTTGAGAGATTGCCGTGACTTTAAAAATTTTACACAGAGGAAATGACGACAAGACTTCAAATGCGCTTACAATTACATAAATATATTTAGTCAATTACAATGTCGTAGCTACAAACTTACATACATATGTACATACAATTTCTATATTTATCTGCCTACAACATACATATAACACTATTATCGCCTATCCTTTATTTACTTTTCTACTTTCATACCACTTTATTCTACCAAACCAATATCCGTCCAAAATCCAATAAAATCCTCGGACACTTATACAATACATACACTTACCCTTAGATGTATGTATAAGCGAATGTATGTCAACTAAGCTTACATGCATATATACATACTTACTTATCACTCACTGACCCACCGCGACTTAGCCCAACTCGTACATACATACATAACGGTACATTGCATATTTATATACACGTATATATGTACTAACCATACCAATTCCACTCAAAGTAAAATACCGTCAAATGCCTGCTCATTCCTTCATACATGCATAAATACTTACATTCATACATATCCACATACTAACATACATACTTCGCCATCGCAATCTCATCACACCTCACATTCACATTTTGCAGGTTCATCCACTTTGCCACGCTCAGTAGGCTCTCGCATAACCGATGTCGATGTTGGTGGACAACAACAGAAGGCGATGGCAAATGCCACCAGCAGCACATCATTGTATGATAATGTAGCCGGCAGTGGTGGTATAGGCACACAATCAATGAATGCAGTTGGAGGACAGGGTAAGTGCATAATACGTGTATACGAAACGCATAGGTATACATACATATTTACATATGCACCTAAGACTAAGAAGGAAAGCCTTGCACAATGGGAAAAAAGTGCTCTGAACACGCGCATCAGATAAAAAATTAAAGTAGCAGGCAGGACATTTTTTGTTAATTTTTGCCATTAAACATACATTAGGCCATCAGAAAAGCTTGACCGTAATATAGTCGAACAACGCATTCCAGAGGAATCACCACTCAAAGTTGGGCAATCTAGAATTGAATTTTTTGTGTTTGAAAATTGTTTAATTGGTGTCTGTACAAAAATGCCTATTTTTGCACGTGACCCTTAAACATTGTTTTTAGTCTTTTTTATGCGTCTTGTTGTTTTATCCAATAAATAGACAGTTTATACTAAAGCGCATCCGAATGGCTGATGGAGGGGCAACCTGAATTCTAAAAATTAATTTGGGATATTGGTCGAACCAGGACTAGAACCCTGCGCTTCCAATATCAGTACGCATTGCTAACCACTAGGCTATTGTGACCAATACAGTATAAAAATACCTCTGCTTACTAAATTTGGTTGAAATACACGTATCTCCAAACAGATAGAAAGACAGGCAGACAGACAAATGGTTTAAATATTGCTGGGTCTTCTCCCTCTCCTTCTTATTAAAATAAAAAGCATACAATAGAAGAGGTTAATCGGTAAGCTTTTATAAAATTTTTCAAGGAAAAATGTTCTTCTTTATTAATGAAATCCGCAAAACTTAAGTTACCATAAAAAGTGTTCACATGTCATGGACTTTAAAAAGTATAGTATTTTGTATGTACAATGAGAAAATAACCTCAATCAGGAAAATGTTTAACATTTGCATTTTCTTTTGAATAAGAAAATTTGTAAGAAATCTTAGTTTCCGACTATAGGGTGCCAGCCCCAGGACGAGTAAATATAACATTGGATTCCTTGAACAATTCTAAATCAAAAAAAGCATAATCAAAAATATGGAAACTAAAGTATAAATTAAGCACTTTTACCCCATTGTGCGTTGAAACTTTTATATGTATATATAAATATTTTAAAGCGATAATATATGTATATGAATGTGAATGTAGATATGTCTATAGTGCAATTTTAAGAGAGTTACATAAGAGCATTACAAAAACAGTATTCCCCGTGAGAAAAAACGAACTCACGCAGATTTCGACAAAATTTTCCAGGTTACTTGTCTTAAAGATTCTCTTTTCTTTAAGAAATTTTTTGGCAATCGTTGTCGCCCAAACTGAGGGATTATGCTGTAGAATCAATGGTACGAGTAATTCTCAAAAACGTTAGCTTTCAATAAATATCTCAAAGCCGTGTAGTGAATAGAATGTATAGAAAATTTGTTGAACACCACGACAGAGTTGTGAAATCTCAACTTCTGACAAAAGTTGGTTTGTAAATTTGGCAGTCAGTCAGGATGGTTTTTAAAAGCCCTAAAATAACGAATTCATATTTCAACTCCTACTCTTATTGAAAAAAAGTAATATTCAGAAAGTTCTAGAAAGGAATGCGCTAATTATGTTAACATAAGTTTGGTATATTTTTTTAAAGGCTACCATGTTGTAGTTTTTATATTCAAACTTGTTTTAAATCTATTATACACATATAGAGTGTGAAGAAGGAATATCCAGTTTGTTTAAAATGTGTGTACATTTTAAAAGAGCTTAAAAGCTTTTTGCTCTAGGCAGATAAATACTTATTTATTCAAAAAGAGGTCTCTGTCTGATGATTCCGCTTTGCGCATGCGCATTAGAAGAGAAAGTAAGTATCACAAAACCAAAGCCACGAAAGCTCAAAGGGTGATAAACTAAGCTAACTGTACTAAAAAGCTTTGTGCTTATTATAAGTTGTATGTATGTTTGTATATGAATAATGTTGAAAAGCAACAGGTATTCTTGCTATGATTGTTTATACATACGTGTACATAGCTAAGTTTGAAAAATTCTAAATGTACACAAAATAATTTTGCATGCGATTTAATCTTGCGTTCCCCTTTACATCCTTTTTTCCTTTGCAGACACCCTAGGTCGCCAGGTGAAGTCCCAAGATCCGAATATTACAGCCACTAACACAGGCGTCAATACGGGCACCCCCAGTGTTATGGTATCCGGAGTTGCTACAGGCACGAATGATTTATGCTCGCAAAATCATGTTGGCTCACAAGTCGGCCCAGATGATGGACTTATTGGCGGCCAACAAGATATGGACGTTTCAAAGAATGAGGGCACTCAAGTTGGTGGGCCCTTACATCAGAATGTTGGCACTTCCACTAAATCTATAGGCACACGCACTAAAGATTACGTTGATGAGATGGTAAGTGGAATTATTAAAAAAAAAAAGAAACAAACACCGAATATAGGTATACATCAGAGAACTCTCGCACTCCCGATGTCCTACTACTGAACTTTTAACACTAATTTCTTCTTCCCATTTTCCGTATTAGAGTGACCAACCTTTTGCCAAAGATGATCCGATCACATATCGGCAGTCCCGAACGCTTGCGGTTGTCCTGAAGTCAGTACTGGCCTTTGCCCAATCTAAGTCAAATCCCAATATCTATACCTCTTCTACTTTTTAAGAAGACTCCGATTTAAAGCTCATTTCTGATTTGATCGATGATATCGATTTGATCTTAGGAGCATGATTATGAAATTTACATTGTGTCAACTTGAAGAAATTTCAAAAATAAGTAGCACGTCCAAATAACCAAAAACACTATTTTAAGCAAATTATGTTATATTGAAACTACCACTGTGTATGCGTCGAGTTTGCATTGATCGTATTCTTCTTTTATTCAGACAGACTGGCCAGTCTGTAGACAAATGTTTTGCGTCACGCAAACCGAACATCTCGACCTATACCTGGCACTAAAAATAAGTGTGGATGACTGTGTGTTCTGATTATAAATCGCACTTAAAATAAAATAAAAAACTCTCTGCTGACAGTGGAAGTCCACGAGCTTCAACGATTTTGCGTAATTCTGTTATTGTGATTTGTGATTTAACACACCGCATCTCCTTATACCCTTAATGCTGGCCACCTCCCATATCATTTAATTACCAACACCAGTGTAATGACATTACAACCTGCCAGTACACAATAAATACGTATGTTACATACGCGCACACATTCTTACTCAAATTAGTACGCTCCATACATGTATACGTATGTAAATTACATATACGAGTATGAAGACACGTGTAGGTTTGTGAATAACATGCAATCGTTTCAATCGTCTGTGCATTTGTACCGTTATCGTTCCAGACACGTGATGCACGAGCACACGACATGCACCAGCACAACATAATCAACAACAATACCAGACGCAAGACGAAGAGCACCGAGGATATGAATGTCGACACGAGCACCCTGAAAAGAATGCTTAAGCCCATGCCCAGCACTGAGAGTCCCGTTACATCGCCGGAGATGGGACGACGCCGTTATAATTATTATAATGCCAATGTGACCAATACACTGGGGCCACAACATATGCATCAACATGCTGGCAGCGGCATGGGTGGTTTGGGTGTCGGTGGCATGGGTATGATTCCAGGTGGACCTGGTGGTGGTGGTGGTATGCATCATATAATGAACAACAACAACACGATGGGGCGTGTGAGCAGCCAGTCATCGCGATTCTCAGGTTCGAGGTAAGTGCGGGGTTAAGGGCGTGGGGCATTAAATGTAGGGGTGCTTTTCAGCAATGAAAAACTAAGCAAAAAATTCAAATAAATAAAAAAAAACTGAATAAAACACATGCAACGAATGCGACATGAAATTAGCTAAAGAAACCGAATAAATACTGAAACTATACGCAGAGCTGAGAGAAAATGCAACAGAAAAATTGCTTTACTTGCAACTTTTGTGCATACTGTGACAAAGAGTAGCCTAATGACTGGGCCAAGACCAAAGCGCCACCAATAGAGCAACCATAAATTGACTAGGCAGAGGCCGTTAGTTAAGTTGTGGTGCCTCGCAGTTTAAGGCGGTCTGCGCCACAAAAATTTACCAACATTTTTAGTATAAATTTATGTGTTTTGAAAGCGGGCGCGCTCCTATACGAGGCCAAGCAAGAGTGTGCAGCAACAAGTGCGACTGGTGTTCATTTCTGTTAAAGTCTTATGTGTCCGAAAAATTGATAAAAGTAATCATGAGCGAGAAAAATCTTTTCGAATATTACAATAAATCGAAATCATTGTTAAGGAGAATGTGGTGGTAATGTGTGATTATTGTAAATAAAAGTAAATAAATATCTATTCTAGACGGAGGCTTGCAGTGAAATAATTGAGTGTGCTAAATGATATTAAGCCAATAACCTAAATAAAGAACAAATATGACGATGGCACTTACAAAAAATTGTTGCGAGACGTCAGGGGTAAGAATGTCAATAAATACTGGAAAGCATCGGCCTGTAGTTCGCATGCTCTCACACTCTACAACGTTGCCACCTTTCCCTCTGGCAAGAAAGCCCAGGACCTAATAAAAAAAAACACTAAACATGCCATCACTGGAACTTCAGTTCGTTTCATAAGAACAATAATTGATTGACTGTATTCTAGATTAGTGTAAAAGCAAATTGTCTTAAGTACTAAATAATTTCAGAACTAATAGTTTTTTAGATATATTTTGTAGATCAAACAATTAACGCGTCTTTGTTTCTTCTTTTACAGATCTTCTCATGAAATTGGCCGTGGCTATCCTCAACGAAATCTCTATTTAGAATTAGAACGGGAACGCAGTTGCATTGAGGGCTCTCCACCCTCCGATAACGTCATGTTTGACAATCAATGCTATGCCACTACGCCCAGTTCCAGTAATGGTAATTCCGATCAGGATCAATCATACGGGCAACGGAATGCTAGCGGCGGCGTCGGGGGCGGTGGACGCCACCAACACCATCATCAAGCGCCAAATGTAACACCGACTCCGGGTAGTCCCACATCGCGATTGCTGCTTGAATATGAAATGCACTTGCGCAATACTTTGGCCAAAGGCATGGACGCTGAGTCTTATAGTTTACATACATTTGAAGCTTTGCTGTCACAGAGCATGGAAAATTTGGGTAAGACCAAAGAAATGCTCCAAAGTCATATACATATTGTTTTTTAATAATTTTGCAATGTGCTCTTATTTGTATGTATTTAGTTTTATTTTAGTATATATTTTTGCCGCATTAGTGTTAATTATTTTTAGTAGTGTTTTCTTAACATATTTTCATTCATTTAATTAATTACTTACTTTTGCTTATCGTAGTGAACCATAAGTCTTGCTCCAAAGTAAATAGTTTTTAAAACATTCATTTATATAAATAGAAAGTTAATCATCTTTGTAGATCCTTTCGCAATCTACCACCCATACTTTTACTCACAGCTTCAATGAAAATTTATTGCTTTACTCACAGCATACGATACATACATACGCAGCAATGGCCTACTACCACTATTGTAATTGCTACCTTCCTATACCTACATCCGTGCAAGCAAAACTAACAGACAAATTTAGAAGCTCGTAGATATGTATATATGTTTTTGAATGACAAACTTTTTTCCCAAAGCTCGGCCTGCAAATTATAGAAGACTTCAGGAAATTACCTGGTTTTTACAAATTATGAAGATGGTGAAAATTAGTTTTTTGTTCAAATTGAAATTGTTGGTCCAGCAAAATATTAAATTGTTTACGACTTGATAAAGCGTGCAAGCTCATATATACTCGCCTATATTATTCTAAGTTAGATTTCCCAATTGAAAGGCCAATACTAACCAATGCGTTTCTGAAAAGGATCCTAACAGCGTTTAAACTCACGTATGCCCCGATTTATATATGTATAAAGCAGGATGTTTCGTTTAGAGACTTTTGATATAACTGAAAATAATGTGGGAAGTTAACACTATTTTCTAATAAATTACCATTACTTTATAATTTATTTTTGAATTTTAATGTTTTTGTTCGCACGTTCCAATTTAATTGCAATATTTTTCAATCTTAATGTTTATATATTAATCAACCGAAGCGCTCATATCGCATTTTTCATTGTCTCATTATATTTCCATGCACCATCTCAAATAAAAAAATTTATAATCGAAATGACCATTGAAAATTAATAAAAATAACTGACGATGAAAAAATCGTAAAGAACTCGCTGAAAGTCTGCCTGGATCCACACAGCGCAGTCCGTATCCAATGCGTAGGCGTAAGTAGCATTCATACATACAAACATCAAAAATAAAAAAAAAAAACTCATTTAAAAAAAAAAAATATTTAAAATTTGCACTGCTTAGAGAAAGTTTTAGTAATTTTTACTGAAAATTTTTAATATGAAGAATTTGCTTAGAATATGAAAGTAAAAAAATTAAAAAAAGAACCAATAACAAAAACATTTACATTAACTTTAATACCGTCTCGCAATGCTCAAGCGGAACTGTCCAAATGCATTTTAGTGCTTCTCATGAACACAACCCCTAAGCTATGGTAGCCTTAGATGCCTTTACTCATTTGGGAATGAATAATTCTTTTCAATAATAGAGTTTATTAGTATTCCAAACAATTTCTGCTACTTTTAAATAAATATCGAAAAAGACACTAAAATAGTAAGTTATATATGCCAAGACCAAATCATTCCCATTTTCTCTGCCATATCCAGCAAGCGCCAAATCTTCAACACTCCCATTGCCACCACATCGTCCTTTGTCCATGTTGCGTGACAAAGAACGCGATCGTGAGCGTGACGGCTACTACAGCGATCGTAATGAGCTCATACGCGAAAGAGAACGAGAGAGAGAGCGTGATCGTGGATACCTTTCAGATCATAATACAAGGTGAGTAGATTTTGACATTTATTAGTGAATATTGTAATGTTTGAATATCTTATTTTTCCAATTCAGTTTTTCTACATCACGCTGCGCCTCATGCATTGGTGAATCGGCTCGTGCTCAATGGTTTCGTCACTCAGATGGTTGGCGTTCAGGCAGTTCAACAATTGGTTCAGGCTCTGGCCAGGGCTTAATGTCACAGCAGACTACAGGGTCGGGTCATAAACGTTCGCCATGGGACTCGTTGCCCTCTCTAAGACAAGACAGTAGCCTCAATGATTCTGGTTATAAAAGTGCACGTGCTGATTCGCTAGAGCAACGGTGAGTAGTAACTTTCTTTATTCTGCAAAGACATTTGGTTAGAATAAATAACCTAAATTCCATTGTTTTTCTCTTCAGTGCTGAATTCATACGTCAAGACAGTTTACGTTCGGATTATCTGAGTGATCGTGATTCACGTTACGGTATTGTTCAACAGGCTTCTATTGACAGCACTGATTCGCGTATGTGCTATTTAACTTCATCTGAGGTGAGTACATTGAAAATATTAATATATTATTAGCGTCCATACACAGATAGGATATTCTGTCCCTTTGCCGATCTCAAATAATTTAACAATTCTATTCCGAATATCCTTTGTGTATTTACTTGCTGATGGATTCTCATTTTCGAAATATTTTCAGTCAGTAATTTATGAAGCAGTAGTTCTTTCAAGTGGCAGCAATCCTCGGTCGATCTTCGGCACATGTGAAATCCTCCGACGGTATTTCTGATATGAAATAAAAACTCCCTATAATTATCCATCGGTCGTTTGGAGGCGGCTTAGAATAAACTGTAGGTTCTTCTATTTGTTGGAAAACATCAAGACACTCTGCCAAAAATCACTTCGGCGGTTAAAAGCTCCATTTATAGATATGTATACATTTCTTTCTACTCCTCCATCCAAAAGTTTTCCTAATGTAAGGTTGAGCTCCGTCCACTAATTATTAGCGAATAATTCTAATAAAATAAAATTTTGAAACGTGTGGACTGAAGAGTCGGGTATCCCTTTTGATTGCACAATCAGAGCGCTATAAAGTAGAAGACATTCGCTTAAAAGATATCCATCCTGCTTGTTTGTTCACAAAGTTTTGGAGGGAATCTTTCCATGCTTTAAGTATTAAAAGAACTCATCTTCAATAAACAAAGCTTAACAATATTTGCTTAGCACATAAGCATCCAAAATATATATAGTCTATGTAAACCCGACAATGTCCAAAAAAAAAGTCTGAAAGTTACGACTCATCAACGGACTTAATAAGCTAATAAATTATGAAAGGTGTAAAATTCTGCGCAAATAAAATTAATTACGAATGTCAAAGGATTATGAGTAGAAAGGGACATGAAACCAGAGAAAATACTACGAAGACGCAGCCAGAATGTGTCCTCGACCCGTTGCCGGTCAAGGCATTTTTGCTGTCAAAGGCGCACTGAAATTAAGTGCGACAAATTTGAAAAAGGAAAAATAAAAGCAAAAAGTTGCAAGCAAAACGTCTTTTACATAAAAGCTGCTGCTCATCAGTGTTCGTCTCAAGAGCTTTTTAATGTCACTGTTGTCCTTATGTTACCGAAAGAATAGCGCTTCGTTTTCCACTGGAAGTATTCTATTGGAAAGAACAAGGGATGGCGAGAAAAAGGGGTACACTTATGCCTCTCAACCTAGTTGTGCTTTATGATAGCAAAAAACAACAAGCACACATATTTACGTACATAAATATACTCACGAGTTTGTAGGCATTGTTTTGGTGAATGAATTTTCACAAAGTTTGTTGGTATTTTGAGTTATTGTTTCATTTTACTTATTTGTTGTTGCTTTTTTCGCAACATTTCGTGGTAAAAAAGCTCATTTGTCGACGTAATGTGGCATAAGTTGTTAATTTGTTAAGTTTTACTTGTTATTATTATGCTCCTATCTACATATATTTATACATATTAACTTTTACCGAACGAACGTATTAAAGCAGCCTTCCTTAAATCCGACTACTGAGGAAAGGTAGAATTTATTGGTTCCAAGGATTTTTCTGTGGTACAACTACTCTTTTACAAAACACTTTCTATTTTTGCTGAGAGGAAGCAAGACCACAAGTAAGCAACGATTCTCAAATGCCGTACCCAGAAAAACATAATGAGATGAATAACATAAACTAAGATAAGATAAAATAAGACAGAATTGTAAAAATCCCTGCTCTTCAATGACGAATCTGTAATGTTCGGGCAAAGTGAAATTATTTTTTTATTCTGTTGCGGGACAGGAGAAATCCCGCTTGATTTTTTGTACAGGCGTGTGATACTCGTAATATCGTGATTGTGCCACATGGATATCCACGAGGCTAGCAAGCGATTATAGAAATAGAGCTGATCGCTTTGTGAATGCTCGAGCTTACATTTCCAATCCTTGAAATACTTACATCACATATCTGATGCGTCTGCTGTCTGTCAGACATCGTCATGACTTCGCTAAAGAAATTGTGTGTATAAAGCGGACACTGCAGAGTGAAAATTCGGTGGCCTACAAAAATTGGAACTTTTCAAAATGAACTATTTCATAAATACAATATTTTGTGGACATTTCCGTACTGATCGTTCTCTGTACAAAATTGTTGGCTTCGAAAAAACTACTGTTTGATTGATGTACTCGTAGTGGCCATTTGAGTACCAAATTTACCAAATTCTTATTGTCTTTCACTTAGCAATGTTGGTAATATTAGTATGTTGACCCAAGCAAATTTTTAGTCGAGCTTCGGTAGCCATTTTCTAGAACTGAATAACACACTTTTTCTTCTTCACCTGCCCAATTTTTGTCGCCTTTTGAAACAGTAAATAATATTTTTTTTTCAAAAAACAAGCTCACGACCATTAGTTTGAACTTTAAAATTTGTTACATGTTTATCTTGAAATGGTGTAACTTCTTATATTGTATTATTGATGCACATGCATGTATGCATATGTAGTTAGTGTGTTTGGAGTTGCTTGTTATTGTTTTTTGTTGGCGTAGACTCCCATAGTTGCATTGAGCCAACAACAAACTAGCCATGGCTAGTAGCAGCACTCACTTTTCCCCTATTTTAGCTGACTGACCTAGTTGTAATTTATTAAAAGAGCCAAACGAACACATATACAGTTGTACATATACATGGATGCATAGGTATATATAATTGTTGGTGTGTTTGTTTGTTCATTTATTTGTTTGCAGCAAGTCTGCATATTTGCCAACGTACCTACCAGTGCACATAGGCAGAGATGATTTTTGTATGCAAGTATGAGAGTTTGTAAACAAACTGCAATAGCCTTGTTCCACTAAACGTTAAAAAGACTATTCCGTTATTAGTCGCAGTCGGACACCTTCGACTATCGGTTGCGGTTACACAACAATTACTGATAATGAAAATTTAACTTATTTTAGAAAATTTCGTACACTTAAGTAACCGCAATGGGAATTACAAAAAAGTTTAAAAAAATTAAAATGTTCATAGCACATACTTGAACAACAAATGAGGGTCAGTCCATAATAAAATGGTGCCGCGTTTCTCTCATTACTTTGAAAGTCATTCCGGACTTGTCGCATTTGGCGCAGGACTTGTGGTGCTTTGAATGTGATATGTATGTATGTACGTGCATGTATGTATGAGGGACAGGCGACAGCTTTGGCGTTAGTGAACTGCAATCACTATGAATATTTTATCGTTGCTGCTGTTGCTGCTGTTGCTGTTATTTCTTTCTTTTTTACCTCCAACAACGATGTTGAGTTGTTATTGCTGATTTTCAGGTTTTTATATATACATGCATATATACTCGTATGAATTTGTAAAAATACATATATACAAACTCAAATATAAAATTTATGCTGCAGCATGTCTTACTTCTTTTTTAGACTTACTCAGTTGTTGGCATTTAGGATTTTATTTTCATCAAACGTGCCTTCACACAGACTGCATGTCCTAGTGTAAGGATGTGGCTAAATTTACTTGAATATGTTTAAATATTTTTACTTGTATTCATATGGGCATATATATACATACATGCAGAGCACGAATGATTTACCTATAGTATACTAGTTCACGTACGAGTTTACAGAATTTCAAATTTTGACGCTTCATAAATGCATTTTACACAGACAGTGGATACAAAATGGTTTTATGTACGTAACATCGATGGTTGCTCATTAAACGAGCACATACGGGGTGGTTTAAGAGAAACTTAAAAAGTCGATACTAAATGGTTGTAAGTCATCAAAGTCGTCGCATATTTCGTTAGAAAGTACTTGCAAGGAAGAAGGTTTTCTTTAGTCACATCATATTGGGGCAGCGGACGGTATCTTACATTTAAAAATTCTCTTCAACAGTAAATATTCTTTTAAAATTGTATCCTCCAAATTCAAAGAAAATTTGTAATACGAGATTCCTGCTGGCTGTCAGTTAAAACGGAAAATAACTGTATATCTAATTCGTCATAATAAAAAGTTAATTAAAACACGAAGAGTACTGCCTCTTTTCTTCATTTTTCCTTCTTGATAACAAAGGATTTTACTTGCAATAACCAGCTAGAGTTCTGCCTCTATATATATGCTGACTTTATTATCGCTAATCTACATATGTACATATATATAAGTGTGCACTCGATGCATTTATAGCTATTTGTTGTAATTCGAATGAAAGAGAGACAGAATTTACTGCCAAATTGACCATGTCCGGAGGAAGACTAAACAAACTTAATCACAAAAAACAAGCAGTGACAGATTGTCGTGCACACACACACGTATGCAATATCATATGCTTCTGTTAAAGGTTATATTAAATAATTCAATGGCCACATGAATATTCCAGAAACAAAATTATGCATGTCAATAGATGTCAATGGGCAAAACTACTCGAGTAGTTGGTTTTGTTTCAGCTTCAAATGCTTATGGGCATTTAATGATTTTCGGTATTCTTGTGTAACATTTATTGCGACAGTTATAGCTATATGCATTGGAGTTCTAAAAAGTTAAATTAACTTTAACTAAGATTTGATGAGACAAATGTTATGCCGGTACGGTAATCTACTTTGAAAAATTCTTTTCAACAGACGAACCCGAAAATGTTGCTTTCGTAATAAAGGTAGTCTGAAGAAGACTCATAACATCTATAACTTCTCTTTACCAATTTTTTAAGGGGGCTGACAAAATCTCTCACCACATCACCCTTGTCTTTGCAAACTATAGATTTGTGGAACATCTTTGAGAACCTACTCGTTTGAGTATTATAAAAAGACACATTGGACAAGTGTGAAGGAGTGCGCTCTGCAAGGAGGAGGCAATTCAATATCTAAATAAGCTTTTGGAAATAAAATATCAAGACAAATCGAAGAAAAAACTGCGCTAAATTTTTTCTGCGATTTTAGAAATAAATAGAAATAATTATTTCCGATGTTTAAATAGCTTTTCATGCAACGGTTCAAACGTTGAACAGAAAATGTGAATAGATGGTAGAAGGTAAATGTTATCTTTTTTTCAAGATGGAAAGAAATTTTCAAAGTTATACTTTTTACAAAGAGAGTCCTAATGCCTCACAAAAGTTAAAAATAACTAAAAATCGTAAAATCAAAATAAATAATTTAAAAAGTTCAAATCTCAAGTTGCATATTCATGTTTCCTTAAATGGCTATTGTTAACATCTCTTTACATACGTACATGACAATTTATCACCGAAAAATTTCGATCCATGATAATCGAATTAAGCAATCTCACAAAGGTCCTTGCCACCAAAGGGAAAATATCGAAATCAATTTCCACCCTAAATTTTATTTTTGCACTGATATTTTAAGGCCAACTACTAGTGTATCGGCCAGTCAATGCAGTGTATTGCTGCTTGCAGTGCAAAGAAAATATCTAATCAAAGCAAGCAAGCATGCATTATGTGCAGTTATATGCTCAGTAGTCAACTATGATGCGACGCTCTCATTGCAAGCTACTGGAATGTAGGGACGTAACTTTTCCACTACACACTAGTGTTCTGAATGAAATCCCTTCGAAAAGTAGAATGGTTTTTTCGCAACCATTTGTAACTTGATCTGACACTAGTTTATAGACAGGCGTGTGACAGGGTCGAATGGTGGGTAATTTACTGTTTACTTTTTATTTAATACATTGAAATCTGTAAAAAATTTAGTTAATCTGATTCTAAGCTCCGCAAAACTTTACCTCAATATTGATAATTAAACGCTGCACAAATTGAAAATAATATCTGATGAATTCGGTGAATATGTGCAGAAAGTGTATGTATGGGATAGAAAGAAAAAGCCAATTCGCATTCCGAAAGACCATTTTGACTACAGGTTATTTATACATTTTTAGTTGTACTAAACTTACGTATGTATGTACATACAAGTATTAAAGTTCCATTGTTACACTGACATACAATTAGCGTATCTTGGAAACTGTGAAATTATTGGGGAGAGTAAGAGAGTGTGGGGAATATAATACCTGACACGGAAACTTATGAAGGAAATGCATAGCAAAATATGCACTGGAAGCTTGCCATCGCTCGCGAGAGGAAAATAAATTCTATGAGAAAGAGAGAGGAATCAAAAGCTGATACAATATGTTTGAAGCCAATAAAAGGGATGTGAGAAAGAGGAGAGCAATGAAGATGAAATTTCAATAACTCTCAAACAGCTGAAAGTTGCAGTTACATTACTGCTGACCCGCTAACACGGCTTACTACGAATTCATTTGCCGAAATCAACGAGAGCATCGTAAACAAACCAGCGAAATGTACTGCGCAAACGCAAAATTTTGGGCTCTGTGGAAAAACGAAGGGCTTATGAGTTTCAAATTCATATATACGTACTCGCATCATGGTAAGGTTTGAGTAGAGAAACAGAGGTTAGAATTAAGAAAAAATATCTGTTGAAGAAAAGCAAAAGCTTGTAGAGATTCACAACTAATAAAATTACAACGTTTTAGCGCAAAGAAAACGATTTTTGATTCATTGGAAATCGCTCCTTTCACTCGCACTCAAAAAATATTTTACGAATTCAATTCAACCTTTCCCGACTTCTCTGGCCTTTACTTCAAACACAAACATCATGTGATGCCGCCGTTAAAGCTCAACGAGCTACTACTGCACGAGAGAGCACGCGAAAATTGTCAGTGCCGACTCTCCTATAGTCGCCTTGTCGCGCCAGCTAGCCAGCTTTGTGGTGGCCTAGTGTGGTATCAGCGTTCATGCGGTCATTTTGTAACAGAAAAAATTTTAATATCTACTAAAATTACATGAACCTGTTTTGCATCTCTCTATTCCGTTATTTTATTTAACGTGCTTATCCTTCATTCACTGCCTTTGTGTGATTTTTTGCTTATGCAAGTTTAAAGAAAGAATCGAAATATTGAAAGTTCAGTTGTACTGCTGCAAATAAGAGTGATTTGGTGTTTGGAAAAAACATCAATGTAATTGATGGAGAAGAAAAAGAAGAAAAGTGCTAACGCTTGCAACAAAATTACGCGAAATACAACAAATAACCTTCTAAGTATGTACACGTATGTATACAACCATAGCCATTGGAGCTAACCTCAGTAGTGCTTTGTTTTCGAATGGGATATAAAAAATACACGAAACAAGGATTGAAATTATGTCAACGTATAAGTGCTGGAGGCCATAAAGCGCGCGTATTTATAACAACAAAAGCAGCATCAAACATAATGCAACAACAACTGCAAAGCAATGAAGTGCAATGAATTGAAAGTTTTTATGAAGTAAATAAAAACAAAAGCAACAAATTTGCTATCAACCGAATATGTTATAGGCACTAAGTCAATAAATGACCTAAAGACATATTTATTTTGCCACCATCGGGCATTAAAACCATTGCGCCTAATTTTATACAGCACAAAGGATTAGAAAAGTATATAAAAAGTGATGTTCGGTACACCGTTATTGTTGAAAATGTAGCTAATGTCAAAAGTTATTAATGGCTTGTGTTTTTGTGGTTCATGCTTTAAAATGCTTTCGATTTGAAGAAATTTGTTACTAAAAAGCCGCTTGAAAGGCGATATTTAAACCATTTTATATTAGAAATAGTAGTTTATTGGCAGAAGAATACTAAAATATTATTTATGCAGCGTCTTTAACACAAATTTGAGGATAAATAATACCACTAGTAGTCAGTTTTAAACGTATTCTGAATGTAACAGGAAATTTACTTTGATTTGACTTTCTGATTACTACTTATCTTTCATAGTTTTTAACATCATAGTAGCCTGCGAGTATTTATTTGCCTTTAGAGATTCATCGGCTTTAAATGTAAAAATAATCCATGATGAGCTCGAATAAAATTGCCTAAATGCCAATTATTATGTGTAGTTACTCCAACAGTATCGCTGCTAGAAATGAAGGATATATGTATTTCTGACATGAAATAAAGACTTTTCCTTAAAAATACAGAAGTATATAGTGGATGCATAAGAACCTCCCAACCAAGCTCCCGGAGCTTCTGGCAAGTCAGTATCGATTTGGGTGGGACACTTCTGGAAGGTTGTTTCCTTCAGACTGTCCACTCTCTAACAATAGAAGTCCGAATTAGGAGCTTAACAGCTAATAGTGGATGATTCCTTCCTTACCAATCCCACCTAACACAGAACAAAACTTTCCCGGTCGTCACTCCTGGCTTGACGACCATTTGTGCCGGCTCACTGTCCTTTATCCATGACCGTTTTTTTTTTTTTTGGAATGGAAATTCGGTCCAAGCGATATTTTCCCGTTAACTCAGGAGGCGCTCATACAATGAACCTTTTTGTGTTTCCAGTCTTTTTCAAGTAGTTTCAAATTGTTTTTTGCGCAATACTTAGCTCCTGGGCAATCGAAACAGTGCTGGCATGACGGTCAGACTCGACGGCTTGTATTATTTTATCGACTTTTGAACACAACGTAGAAAATCTTTCACATCAAAATTACCGGAACGAAATCAACGACACCAAAATTTTTTTATTTTCTTTTCTTTTTAGTACAAAATATAATTTTTTTAATGCCGTCTAGCGTAATCCAATCGCACGTACAGAACGTGAGATAAAGATCACTAAAGCCATATATTGCAAAAATTATAATGAATAACTTAGGCTGATACAGTACCCGTAAGAGTATACGTGTATATATAATATAATATATAGTTAATTTTCCATCAGTTTCCTATATTAGCAGCTGGTATTATCTACTCGAAAATGTCATATGAAATGTAAGTGAATTTCTAATTCACAAAAAAAAAAATATAAAATGTTTGATTGCATCCTGAATCGAACACTTAATCTGAAGAACCTTTAGCCACACTGCTATCATAGAGCAAAAGAAAATTGCGCTCTCCAACTGAGCATATCGGAAAATAAAAATTAACAGAACAATTATCATTACTTGTGTTACTTATTGGTTCTAAAAATAACAAACTGGTATTATTTCATCTTTAAAAGTCAGTCAGTCAGTCTTGAACTCGAATTTTTACATATCAAGTTAGCTTTTGATGACAGGGTTGCGCAGCCTCTGAGTTTAACTAACCGCATTGCATAGTGGAAAAATAAGTTACGTTGCGGGTTAATCTAAATTTTCACTGCCTAACAAAGTTTTGAGTGCCGACAAATTAACAAGTATATATTCTTCCCCACATATTCACACATACACTCATGCATTAAGCATGCAAAATCTTGCATACCCAGGCATAACTTTTGCCTTCCGCCAACTTTCAGTCGCTCATTTATACAGCTCATTCACTTGTTAGACTTCACCGGCTATGACTACCTAAATTCTAACTCAAAATTTAACGTACGTACATTCATATTTTCCCATCGGAAAAAAATAAAGAGTAAATGCCATAGTGGCTCAGCTAACTTTAGGACTGCGTGTTGGTCCCTTGAGTTGATGGCGCGCGCAAGACATACGCTTCTGCACTGATGTAGGTTTGCGGAAGTTCTTCACTTTAGTTGTGCTTTACATACATACATGTATACGTATACTCGTTCATACGTTTTATGCGCTTTTATACAATTTGAACGCACTTTGCCTGCTAGCAATTACTTTTTAGGGTGTTTGAGTGGTGCTTGAAAGTGATAAACTTTGATGTAGATGTATGTGCGTTTATTTTACGAAATTGCTTAAAATGTGTTCATTTCATAATAATGAAGGAGTACATCTGCGTATGAGTAACGAATTTCATTTCAATACAAAAACAAGCACTGGATTCGATTCGATTCAATAAGAAGAATAACGACATATTGGTGTATTAAAAAGAAATCCATTATTTTTCCATTAGATGACGTTATTTACCAGTATCTCGCTTTGTATAAGTCCGATCGGGTTCTAGATCAGTTCCAGATGGCGTTAGAAAGATAACATTTCCTACTACAAAAACTGTTTTGACAGTTTTGTAATTGGTTGATTCAGTTTTGTTTGAGAGGGCGTCAAAGATGGGCCTAGTACCTAGTGTTAGAGAATATACGCTATATTTTACAGTTTTTCTTCGATAAGGGCGAAAATACAAGCCAGGTGGCTGAAAATGTGAATAGCGTTTATGGTCCTGATACGCACATTTTAGGTTTCATTCCGGTAATTTTGATGTAAACGATGCTTCACGGAGTGGAAGGCCAAATGTCGAGCTAAAGATTGTACAATACAAAAACCATTTGAATAAGGCTGAATACGAAAAGTGAAAAATTAAAGCCTCAATTTCATGCAAAAATAATGAGTTTCTTTTTACTACACCTAATATGATACAAACAAAATCTAAACAATGTTTCACCCATTTTTTTTGAAACATAAATACAATTGAAGCTTACATTCAATTACATTGCAGTAACTGTTTCAGCTTACATGGTGATATAGCGTTCTAGGTTCTAGTTATTTCTTCTTGCCACCAAAATCATACCTGAGTATTGCTTTTTAAGAAAATGTTCTAATGTAATATGTTTTCGCTTTTATATAGTCACTTGTTAGATTTTCTTTTCAAAATGTTCTGATACCAATGAAAAAATTTCCTACAACGTTTAGTCAAAATTACAAAAAAAAACTCGAATTTTTATTTTATATTTCTAAATTTCAAACTTGGCATGAAGTAGTTAAGGTTTCAACCCAAAACCCTAATTAAAGAGTCATCATTAAAGAGTCAGCAAAGTTTTTCCCTTCACTCAACTTCTGTCGGCACATTGTAATCGGGAAACTAACCGCAAAATGGTGTTTAAATAGTGAATATTGATGTCCTCTCTGTTGTTGTTTTTTTTCCATATCTTCATAAAACTCATAGCTATCTGTTCTGAAAAAGTTGCTCGCGTAGATGTGGACGGGGGGAGTTCCAACCACGTGAATACATAATTAACTGGAAAACATCAGCAAATACCGGAAATTGTATTAAAAAATTACTTTCAGTACACACATACTGTAGAGGCATGTAAATGCAAAGTTATTTGTGTATAAAATAGTAAAATAATAAATAAACACACTACTTGCTACATTAGTTTTTCTCAAAACCGACTCGACTCGACATTGTTTTTGCTCTTTCCTTTCTTCTATTATTTGTTATTCTTTATTATTTCATATATTTGCTTTTTTTGATTTTAAGAGGCGCCATATATTTTCCACACGCTGCACTCACTGCGCACAAACAAACATAACATACCGTTATGTTAAGTTGTTACATGTTGTATGGGTGGCTGGGCTCGCGTTGTGGTTTCGTTGTTTCTTCGCATAGCTTTTTGTCTAAACAAACATATCTACTTTCATGCATTTTGTGGTATGAGTGTACGCATGTGTGTATGTATTGTAGTGCTTGAAAAATGAGCTCTGGCTGCCGGTATTGTCCACAAATGAAAAATTACGTGCATACTCGTACAAATATAGGTACAACTATAAATGCATAGATTTGCTTTTGTGCTCACGACATATTTGTTTTATTTTTTATTTTTTATTATTTCCATTGGAATTATTTTATGATTTTACAGTGACGAACATAACTGATTGCAGAGGGATTTTCGCTATGTAGTGAATTTTGAGCGTCGGTGAATCTGTTTAATTGGTGATAATTTATGCGAGTATGAGCAATGTCAGCGATGGTAGCATAGCAACATCAATGAGCATTGCAGGCGAAACTATGAAATTTTGACTACACATGCCGCAACATAGTTGGGAATATTTTTGAAACACGCATAGTACATGCATACATATTGTACATAAATGTACACTCACGACACAATACTGTATTTTCATTCAAAAGACTGGAAGTTAGCAATTTGTTTGGTCGAAAGTATAGTGTTAGACATTTTTGAATTAATTTTCATTTGCTTTGATCGAACACGGCAAATACGATGAATTTTGAAATTTTTTTTCTTTATTTCAATATGAAGAAATTTTACTATAAACTATTTTTTAGCTAAGTCAAATTTCGTAAAGTTTTTTGGTTTCCATTGAATTATATTTGTACATGTGTACATGACAACTCACACTACACGTACCTATGGTATATTCGATTTTAGCGTAGCTTGCAGTTAAAGCTGATAGAAAGTGTGTATGTAAGTATAAGAAACAAACATCTTTACGTAGACACGTTTGTATTGAGTTTTGAGCAAATCGCATCAGTTTGGCTGCAGCACTTAACCTTGACTCAGCGAATCTCATGTGACGCCCACATTTTCATGTGCCCATCATGCATATGATATACCATACTTGTGCATGCAGATATATTGTATATCTTCGTATTAATCTTTATTTATTGGTTTGCCTGCAGATATCAGCGCGCCAATACTTTCCCCTAGCATCAACTTGAGTGAAGCTTAAGCTCAAGGGTATATTAAAATAATAATACAACAATAATGGCAGTAGTAGTAGGGAAGGTCAAAACTGCCATTAGCGCTGTGATGATTTTACATTCATTTGTAATGAGTGTAGTGTGATAGTGTATATTAATACTATTAGAACCTATGCGAAAGGCTACTCTTGAATAAAGATAAAATATTTCAAATTACTTGAAGAAAAAGTAAGTTTTTTGGCGCTATAAGCAGTGAAAGAAAACATTGCCTTCATTTCGGCGGATATGGGTGCGCAATACGAAATCAAGCCTATTTCAATATTCAGTTATTTCCTGTTGACTAGCAAAGGAGCTATAAGCATTAATATTATTTTCATTGTTCCTTTGGTAATGTCTTTTATATTTGAAAACAAGGACTCGCGCCACATCTTTTAAAGATTTTTTTCAAAAACGAAATAAAAGCAGCATAAAATAAACAAATAAAAGTTGAAGCATAAGAAGTGAATTAACTTAAATAAATTTAAAATACCTCAGTAACATTTTTTATAAGTGTGCAAATAACAAGTCGTTGTAAGGAATTATAGCCTTGAATCCTAGATCCTTTATAGCAACTACACAACCCACACGTACGTTTATGTACGTTTTAATGAATTGAAATAAATAAGCAAAATATAAGTGTAATCCTACATTAAGTGCAACAACAATTCAACAGCCTTAATGAGTGATGAGTGAAGAAAAATCACGGCAAAAAGTTCACATTAATTGAAAGGTAAAATTTTAATTTGCCACACAGCCACATTGCATGCCACTTGACTATGCAAATTAGTAAAAACCTCGTAACGAGTGAGTGAATAGTGAATAGGACACCAAATGGAAAAAATAATACGAAAAAACAAGAAAAACAATAGCAGAACATCGTCTGCAGCAACAGCTGCTACCGCACGTGCCATTGCCTACATCGCACACGTGTAAATGTGACTTTACAATGAAGTCCACACAAGTATTTTGCCCGCTTTAGTGAACATACAATAAAAACTAATGCCTACACTTTAATGCATTCATAAGAAATCAATTGACCGCATTGTGTTTCATCGCAAAATGTTTCAGCCAACGAGTAAAGAGTGAACTATAAGGAGCCAAAAAGTAAAATAAAATTGTTATAAAACACAAAAGTGATTCAAGTATAATATCGGAATAATTGCAGTAGTTTGCAGGTAATAAACAACTTCTTCATTGAGAATTATTTTGCGAATTGAACGTAGGATAACGTATTTCCTTTAGTCTAATCAGTTGAAAGAGTCAAGAGTCACTTGTATTGTATTTGGTTGCGAACGAAATTCACATGAAAAGCTAAGATTACCTTTCTACGAAAACTAACTATTTTCAGCCTTAATCGTAGCAATACTTATTATCCACCTTTGAATTGGAAAATTAAAGAAAAAATCTCACTTACTTAGCTCTCTGGAATAGCTCCTGCAACTATTATCTGAAAAATGGTTGTATGATGAAATTTTCAATGAAATAGTATAACTTTCTGCTACAACACCTTTTAGAACAAGAAATTATAGCTAACGAGCTTGGAAAAAAAATTTACTAAAAAGTAAAAGTTTTACCATCTTGGTGTATTTATAAATGATAACGTTTACAAAATTTTGAAATACTTTAAATTTGCCACTTGAACAGGCTAAGTAAAATGTTAAGAAATTTAAACTAATTATATTTACCCAACAGGGGTAATTACGTCAGGTTATGCGCATTTCTTCGTGCATTGCATCATAGAGGTGTGGCACAATGCCAACTAAGGTTTCGTGGTTCGTATATGTAGTCAAGTAAAAAAAGATAAATAAATAAATGTAAATGTGAGATTTTTTAATGTTTTCGTGCACGTGATATTTGCAAAGATGTGTCGAGGTCATTAAATAAGACATAAAAACTACTCTTTAAAATTTTATTACGAAAACCATTTTCTGTAGAATTTAAAGCGAAGAGAGATATTCAAAATCAGTAATCTCAATTATTTTTATTTGTGGCTAGTAACTGTCATTAAACTTTGAAAACACCTAATAATGACTTCCTGAGAGAATATTTTAATTGCCTGTATTGCATTGTTTTTTCTTTTATGAAAATATTAATATATGAATGATGTTTTAACAATTTATTAATTACACACAAATTGGTGAAAGTGGGAAGTTATGAGATCATCACACTTGTAATAAATGCCAAAGATGCACTTTTTTACCGAAACTTTCCTTGAACTGAGGAATTAAATTTGTGTATTTTATTTTTTAACATCTTGTATTTGCTTGCCAATATGTTCACTATTGTGGAATATGATTTATCCTTCTTATATTCTATAATATATTCATAATTCTTATTTTTACTTATTATTTCCTTCTTTATTTATTTATGGTGTGTATATTTTTTCTGCACATTGTAGCTCTTTAAATATTTTTAAGAAAAAAATGTTGGCAGATTGTGGACGCCACCTATTCGCACATGCAATGGCTGCTGCTACTTTTGGCTCCAGTCGCCGTAGGTGGCATGTTATGGCTGTTGTTTTGTACCCAAATTCAACTGTTTTTTTTTTCTTTTTTTGAGTCAGCATTAGTGTACCAATTGGATTCAGAAAATAGTTTTAGTTGGTGATTTCAAACGACTACTGATTTGTAAAACTTTCCTGCATTAGACATCATACAGTTTTTCTATTTCAATCGAAATTTTTTTGTTTTAAAATTCCTAAAATTAGTATTCAGCCATATTTTCGTATCTTTTTTTTTTTTTTTTGCTTTTAAACCAATAGATTTTAGCAAGTTTTTATGTCAAAATACTATTGCTAAGCAATGATTTGTATGTAGCTGAGATTTATTACACATTTTTTGCAAAGAATATTTTCTATTCAAAATTTTTGTTTTATAAATATATTGTATTTTGCTCAATTTTATCTCTGGCGCTATTTTGTGTTATTTGCAAAGAAATTTTACTTGAGAATTGTTGCGTCTTCTAATATTCTTACAAATTCTTTCTTTGAAACATTTATTACCATTGTTATTAGTCGTACTTCCAGCTGCATAATTGTATGCGGAAAAACATTTAAAATCTACGAATACTGCTGCATTAGTTGTAAGAACGGTACTAACTGCAGAAATGATATTCAAAACATTTTGAAATGCAATCGGCGTCCAAAGTTTCACACTCTAACATAAAACGCAATTACTGTAACTGGCACTACCATATGCTAAACACAGCCACACACACATCTGTACCATTTCATATGCAGCCATTTTGCGCATACCACTCATGCGAATTCCTCTAAATGCATACAAAATGCCAAAGCCAAACCAGTACGTACAACGCACACATACACACGCTTGCATGCAAGAACGAGCTGGCAAACACCAATTCTATCGACACTCCAGGCATTCAATTCCAATTTCATTTCCAATTCTACTATGACACTACACTCTATAGACGTACAAGCATATCCCAGGCACGAGTGTAGCACCGTTATGTAGTTCTTTAACACAGTAAAATGGCAATGAAAATGTCATTAATAAAGCAAATGCAATAAATCATGCACAAGGCAAAAAGTCAGCGAAAAATCCCTGCAGTAAAAAGTTTACAACTAGAATATCCTGACCCAATGGGCACTAGTCGAAAAAAACGTATTTGACGAAAGAATGAACAATGGACAATTTGTATTCTAATTAAGATTTTAGTAATCATTATAGTAAATGTGAAGTCATTAATGTTTTGCACTCGCTTTTAACTGGTCCATTGGACCGCACCAGTTGGACGAGTATGAAAATGGTGGTATGTGGTTGGGTTTACCATATATAAAGCCTTTCGTATGCAATTCGTCAGCAAAGGACTAGTTGTGAACTAGGAACTTTTCACTAGTATTTTCTTAGTTATCAAGTAAAGCGTAAGTTATTTGTGTCCTTAGCGTTCACAGTTGCACTGCTGATAGTCATATAGGAGCGCAGAGTCGTTCATTGCGTTGTGCATTGTGTTTATTTATGGTTGAATTTGAGAAAGTTTTATTAAATAAATAAGCACGAGTTTATTTTCACCAAAATTTCAAGAGTATGAATTTGTACATATAAACTTCCGCATTAAAGACTTCCCTATGAAATCTATGTTATAATAAAACTTTCTTCTCGCTGAACTTTCAACTATACACCCTTAAGTTCTTTGCTTAGAATTATCTGTACTGACCACGGAAGAACGATAGTGGAGAAAATAAAGGAATTCTCAGACATGAAACCACCGAAAGCCCGAATACAAACGAAAGGATTGTTGTTTCATGAACCATGTTCGTGTTTAAGAAAAACTTTTAGATGTTCGATTAGTTAGCGATTTAAGCAATAGGTATGCTGCACCGCTCATGGTAATCCCATATTCTGGCCTAGTAAAGAGCCTATCTTAACTCCAACTTAAGTAACTTGCTTCTCTCTATGTGAATATCAACTGGCCTAAAATTTAAAACCACATTAAAACTATGAGAAATTCAAACGAACGAATACTAGTACTTTTCCACATACTTGTACATACGTGTACATGTGAATTTCCATACCCGAAATGGAATAAAACTCAATAAGAAAATAATAAAGTTAGCAAGTTGTATAACTGCAAACAATGTCCATGATTACCCTGGCTATAGCAACCACAATAAAATGCATGCCGTTTTTATGTGAGAAATACAAAAAGACAGTGTTGCATACTATCAGGCGCGTCACACATTTGAGCGCACATTACAGGGAAACCTGTGCCAGTAGGTTCCGTTACTTGCTGTGGTTATTGCTATTGTTGCATGTGCGTATGGAGTTTACTTCCTTCAGATGAAAAGTACTTGATGAGGTGTGCTAAAATGCAGGCAGAAAGGCGGAGGGACAGACTTACATACAAATATAAGAAGATACTCTTTTGTTCAGTGTAAACATGTATGTGTATTTTGTTCATATGGGTTGTATATGTGTGGGTAATGTGTGTGTTTGCCATTGTTTATCACAACTGCCACTTTTTATGTTACTCTATTTTGCTCTTTAGCCCTCCACATGCTCGTTAAGTAACTTGAAGTTTATGTGGAATCGTTGGTGTTGTTAATACAAAATATTTTCATATTTTTTTTATATTGCTATTCTATGTTGCTCTTTGCAAAAGTAGTTGTTGTACCCTGACATGTTTTGACATTAAATAGCGCAACGATTTCCTCACACAAAAACAAAAATAAAATACTTACACTCTACTGGATCTTACATAACACGTGTACTTGTACATATGTATGTATCCATGTGCATAACAGTGTGGTTATATGCTAGAAAATTTCCGTCGCTGACTTCCCTTTTTGACACGCTTAAAACGTGTTGAGAAGTTACTTGCAGTTGTGCAGTTCTTTGGATTTCTTTTGTTTCATCTTCTTCTCGGCATTTCTGGCAAGCACTTTTTGCGACGCGCGTTGTGCCCAATTAAAATTTAATTTTTCCTGTGTTGACTTTTGCCTACTTAAGTGACAGCACTAGCTGCTATTGTTCCTCTTTGTTATTGGCAAAGGAGTATATACATAGGTATATATAAATTGTATATTTATCGTATATACTCTCCGAAGTACATACATATATGTACGAGTATAAATTGTACATTAACAGTGTTTTGTACTCCCAAAAATATATAAAATCAAAAACTCTAATCTTGAGCAACGCTAATTGAATTTTTGGCAAAGACAGTAACTAGTTGCTGATGTTGTCAAACTCTAAACTAAAGTTCTGCAAACTCCCTCCATATGATAAGCATAGCGCAGTACATATTTATCTTTATTACGGAAATAAATGGCAAACTTAATAAAACTATTAACACTGATGATTTCTCTAATATAATATTAATCAATTGAGACCGCTTGAAAGATTTCTTTTTCCCAGCCAGTTCTGCCTACTGAATATTGCAAATTTTACCCTTTTCCCTACAAGCGACATTTTATAACTCGCAAAAAAATTAAAAAACACTACCGCTTCAGTCTTATAATTTCCTTAAATATTAAAGCTTGCGACAGATCTTGCGCTCGTCAGAAATTTATCAATTATAATAAAGTATACCAGCCAAACTAGATCAGGGATTACTTTTATGACACTAGAAACTTGTAAAATGTATGTTACGTATCCGCCATGGGGTACCAAGACTCTAATTTACGGTAACTCTTTTGTTAATTAGGTTTGAATATTCATATCTAAATTGCAGCTCCATTAAAATCATGTCCCCATCATCATATGTCCATCCACTGATACCAAACTTTGTCAGGTGGATATCAAATTACAATAAAATTAATACTACCGAAATTTCTTAATAATACCTTCACTTTGCTAGACATGTAGAGCTCTCGTACCTGTCTTTGTATATATGTATATATCTGCGTTTTTGCTAACATACTTCCGCATTTGTTACTGCCACTCTCACGTATAGGGTAAATGTTGCACTAACATATACATACATACTTGATGCATTGACTTATTTGTAAACACACATGTTCCGTGTATTCAATCTGGTAGCCAATTAGTGTCTACTAGTAATCCATTTAGACTATAGTGCTAAATCCTAGGCTACCCTCAATGCAAGCAAATTTTGCAACTTATCAGCTTCAAGCGGTCATTCGGTGCTTTCAGTGCACTAAAACTTAAGCAGATTATGATTTTAGTGATGCGAATTTTATAGTGGCAGAGAAAGTGATATACATAAGTACTTATACATACGTGTACATACACATATATTCTCCCCTAGAAAATATAAAGCCTTCATAGGCGCAGAATCAAAGTCACTTTGCCCGCCTACATACATGCGTAAATATAAACTCTTATAAATATTTGCATGAATTAAAAAATAGTTCTTCTAATCGGACTTAAATTCGTGGCAAATAAATGTTTTGTGAGCTGCAAACAGTACGCATTTGTAACCCTCTTTCGTTGTCTACTTAACCTAAATTTCCACTGCTATCGCTGTAAAAAATCCAAAGCCAAAACTCTACGTAAATTTGTTAAAGTCGCTGTCAGCAGCAATCTCCTACTGAGCATAACTGTGCATGAAGGGACCAAATTATACTAAAGCTACCAGCAAAACGGACTGGAAAAACGAAAGCTTTAAAGTGACGAGTCAACGAGCGCCGAGACGATGTGGTGCTGCACTGAGAGAGCAAGAGAGTTTGGCAAACTTCCAGCGCAGCTACATAAATAAAGCTCCAATTTCCACTGCTTTTATTATCTTATTTATTTCATTTTATGAAGTCCTTAACGCTAAAATATGGCAAAAAACTAATTTCAAGCTTTCATGGCACAGTCATCAACTGTTATGCTATCTAACATTCTGTTATTTGATTTTAAGGTTTACATTATTTAAGCTCATCGATTAAAGTTTCAAGCATAAGCTTTAGCTTTTTATAAAAGCTAATGATTTAGACGGCAGCGAGTAGTTGTACTTATTAAGGTTGTGATCTGAGATTTTTAGTGTGCGGTGTGAACAGTTATCCTGCTCAATACAAATTTTCATGTCACATCACATCACTCCATGTTATCATTTAACATCTCATCAAGACTTGTCAAATTGAAGGCTATTACATTCGTTTGTTTCTATAAGATTCTACATATACCAATACACCTCTAACATAATACCAAATATCATATCACATAATCTTTTAAGAGTTTATTCATATTTAATTCAAAATACGTGGCCTTTTTCTAATTACAACAGTATCTGACTGAAAAAATTTAAGAAATATGGTAAATATGCGTGGTAGAACATAACATTTAAACACTCTGCTTAAAAGAATTTGCTTAGGTAAGATGAAGCTGTTATACAGAAGTATTGCACTAGATAAAAATAAAAAATTGATTTACTTACACCATACTATTTTATATAAATTTTTCCTTTTTTCCGAAAGAACGAAAATCGCCGAATTTGACAAAATGATTCTATGCCATTTTATTGGCCGATGTTTATTGGTATAATCAATTTGATTGATGTACGAGTAAATATGTAGGTTAAATGAAAATCCAATCGGTAGATACGTATATGTATAGTATACCTATGTGTGCAATGTATACAATACCTACATATCTATCCATATGCATATACGTGTATATGCTTACAACAACGTCTGTTGTCCATTAGTGGTATTTGTGGTATCAAATGATATAATTATAATGATCGCGGTGGTGGCATCGCTGTTGGCTTTGGTGGTATCACCACAAACACATGCACATTCAAAAGCATTCACAATTATTTCGAGGATAAAGCTCAAGTTACAGTTAGGTGACATACAAACATGCATATTATATAATATAAGAACAATGAAGGCAATACATTTGCAGCTGGCAGCCACCAGCTTGGCACTTGTCAGTATGTGTGTTTGTAATTTGCTTTTGGGTACAGCAACAACATGTAGCTGCAATAAAATTAGCGTAATTAGAGTAGTTGTTTGAGTGGCTTTCTCAGTGCTAGCTAATAATTATGCATGTGTGTATACAAAAGCATTGCAACTGCATATTGCGCCATGCGCGCCTAAAATTATGCTACGCCTAAGTATAATTTTCACTCTAATGCCAAAATTAAACATATCCTTGATGTGGAGAACAAAGGTAATAACATTGTCATATTTTTTCTTGTGGTTTATTTGTTGTTATTATTATTCTTTGTTGTTCTTGGCTGACGTCACATATGCAATAGAGAACGTTGCCCATTGTCATGCCAGTGGTGTTAGCTGCTTAAGTTTTATGTTGCCGTCAGTCATTCAGCTAGTCAAAAGATTTGTGTGCACATACTCATATACGTGTAGCATATAGGTATATCTACATATAATATATACGTATGCATTTGCATCGTACACACAAGCGCTACCTTGCATTTAAAAGTAAAATGCAAGTAGCGCGCAAATTTTATGCACACATACACACACATGTACACATAAAGATTAATATGTAAATGTGTATAAATCTGTTAGCAAACTGGTTAAAAAAAATCTAAGTAAAAGCAATGAAAGCTCGTTGGCAACAAGGAATTTAAACAAAGTGTTCACTCAGAGTATAGAAAGGTATTATTAGCGGAAAATAAAAAGGAATAAGAAAAGGACAGATTTTATACTTACTACGTAAGCCTTCATTCACACATATAGGTACTATCTGTTGTTTAGTTATTTAGTGGCATCAGAGAAATTCTTTTCTTAATTATTATTATTTTATATACAATACATTCAACGAGCTTTGACTCGCTTGCTAAAAATTATAAAATCCATTGAATTCTTCAAGCTCTTTTTTGATTCGGTACGCATAACTTTGTTGAAATTTCTCTCTATTATGCCTATTTTGCTACTTCGTATATTATAACTATATAAAATGATATTGAATTTTTTGTCAATTTTTTTTTTTTTTTTTTTTTTTGTTTTTGAACAAATTTGTCAAAGTACTTTCAAACGAACTTAACTCGATGTACTGAAATTTCCTGATAATAATACAATTATGATTTATTCATAGACATGCTTATATAATTATTCTCAATACCCTTTCTTTTTAGTAAGAGTGGCAATTTTGCACAATGGCTATCCACTTAATAAATCCGCACTTTTATGAAGAAAAATGTACTTGAAAAAATATTGAAAATTGTATTCATATAAGTGTCAGCAACAGCAATTATGTCCATTCCTCATTCCGCTACAAGCTTTTTTCCTTTACCCAGCATGTCACTTGGCTTGCTTACCCCATGTATTGTTTGATGACCTTTTGGTTCTACACAATTTTCCATACAAAATGACAGCTTGTGTGCGTGTTTGTTTGTAGGAGCACGCTGAGGAAACACCATAAAGTACAAATTTAATACATATTTACTATTTATTGCCACCAAAACCTTTTCGGTGATATTTTGTCATGAGAAAATTTTGTGTAATCCTTTGACAGGAAGGGTCATGTGCTGAAAGGACACAAATACAATTTTTTATAAATTTGTTGTTACCTTATTGCAGTTATATACAAAGTAATAAAGTTAAGGTGTAACTATTTATGTATTATATATAATATATATATGCATTTGCATAAGCTGTTATGCACTACATAAGTGGCATCATTTTCCATTTTTTCATTTTTTAAGGATTTATTAAAAAAAAAGAATATTAATTTCAATATTACGTATGTATGTCTATAGGTCCACTTGTTTACAAGTTTAATAAAACACATTCATACTGGAGCAAGGTAAAACTTCGTTGTGAGCATCAATAAATTCGTTAAAACTATAAAAGCAAAACACAATGGATTATTTTCAGCAAAACGGCATATTGCCAAGAAAATCGCCGGAGTGGCCAAAAGGATGAAATTTCGATGTTCACGTACATAAAACATAATTCCAATAATGGCCGGAGAATTTTTGTTTTGCTCTTTAGTGCAAAGTATTTTCATTAATCGATATAGTAAAAAAATAAACCTATATTTATGCCCAATATTAGTTACTTTTTTTTAATAATCTGGAATCTATACAAGACATTTTACATTTCTAAACTTGTTAACTAAAATACTACATACGCATGTACGTGTATACCCTACACAAGATATTACACTAAGCCGAATTACATTTAAATGTAAATGCATCAGCACTTAAAATTCAATCGGAGGGCTATTTTGTGTTCAGCCAACAAATGCGTGTGTTTCTACTTGCACACTATTTTATCGATATTAACCAGTTTATTTGGTTCTCATTCACTATTTACAAAGCGTAGCGATAAAACGTGACTGTTTTAGTTCTGCAGAGTATGCTATTATAATTTACATCATAGCGCTGTAAGTACATGCACCAGTGCAATATTAACAACAACAATGCAGCTCCTTTGGTTTTAATGTTTACATTAACTACAATATTGGCAATAAAGCGGAGTTTGCTTTTGGAATTACAAAATGTCATAGACATATGGGCTGTGGAAATAATAAAAATGAAAAAAAATAACGATTTAAAATAAAAATGAATTAAAAAAAAATTCAAAAATTAAATTGAATTAATTTGATTAAAATAAGAGAAATAAATTAAAAATAGGGGAAAATATAAAATTAAAGACAATAAATTACAAAAAAATGCATTAAAAATTAAAAATTAAATAAGAAAGAAGTGTGAGGGAGAGGATGTTTACAAAAGGTTTTGATAAATGATACCCTTAAATGTACTCATCTAGTTCATTGGCTCTGGAAGAAGTTCGAGAACGAACTTCATAGGAAAATGGTGCGTAATGACCTTTGCTCTTTTATTTTGGAATTTATGGTTTTTTCTTAACCACCTCATAGGATTGGCGTGTTTCACCTGTTCCTGATGCTGATCTAGGCAATCAAACAAGCAAGCCCTGGAGCGTTCTACGGAGCACCTTAAGTTTAGCATCTAATAAACAATTTGAGTTTATTGCTTCAAGGTCCAATTGTAGAATTGTACTTATGCTCATAAGCATGCATGAGTATACATACATATGTACATGTGTGTATGCATAAATAAATACATAAAACTAATTAAGATAAAATTAAATTAATTTGAGGAAAATATAAGAAAATAATAAAATTAAAATTTAATTAAATTAAATAAAATTAAATTGAATTAAAACATATATTAAAATATTTATTAGTAAATTCTTCGCGACAACAGTTACATCGCGCCAAGTTTTACAGCTACAGAATATCCGTGGGCATACCAAGTTTGAATCCAATTCGAACAAAGGTGTCTGGCAAAAGAAGTCTGATGAGATAACGTGGTGGTTTCATAAATAGCAGCTATAACTTCTACCGTCCAAAACTGTAGTTGTAATTTTTTCACTATTTTCAAAAAAATATCCGGTCTGAGACAACTCCATAAAACTAAAACCCAAGATGAAATGAAAACTAAGAAAGAAGTGTTGTCTTCTGCCATACCGAAGTCTTTATACCTTTCAGGGACATACCAAATCCATTATATTGCATTTTGGGTCTATCTATTTTTCTTTTGGTACATGCGAGTACTTCGGTCCAAAGTACAGCTAGAATTAGAGCTCATGTAAGTACATTCTATGTAAGTACATATGAATTCTATGTCTGAAATCAAATTTACGTTGGAATTGCCTAATGCCATTGGTTGTGAATAGCTGACACTTATGCAGTAACGCAAATTGTCGCAGTAATTGAGGTGAAAGTAAAACGAGTTGCAATTAAAATTATTTACACCTTCAATGCAAATCGATTTTTGTCCAAATCTTTACTGTAAACTCATCAAAAGGCCTCTATCAAAAAAGTTGGAAAATGATAATGAGATTTTTTAATTAATCACACATTTAATTAAAGGTAATTGTTGCTGGTAGCTTTTACAAAAGCTATTTACAATCAGTGCACGGCACAGTTCCAAGCGTGCCAATAAAATACGAAGCATCTTGTCCTTGTTACTTTCACAGAGCCGGGTAAATCCTACTGCAAAGGCACACACAGGGGTGCACACCTTTGTTTGAAAATGCGCATATGTATTTCTGTATACATAGATTTTCCTGCAGTTGCATTGTGATTGAAATTACCTGACAAAATTCTAATATCATAGATGTCCTTATTGTTGTTGTTAGCTGTAAACTCAGCTGCTTTACTGCCGATTTTCAATTTCACTATGAAATTCAATGCAAATTAAAGTGGAAATTTGCAACGGATGCCAAATTATTTCATTAGAACGACTGAAGTAGGCAATTCATGTCATAGAACTTAAAGGTAATAAGCTCAAATTTATATAAAAGCCATTGTAACCCACACAGACACGTAGACGTATTGTAGTGAACCATTCTGTACATACCCACGTCATACATACGTGTATATTATAGGTATATCTACAAACAGTATGTGCATACATATTCATATCAACAGACGATAATCGTGTTGTCATAATGAATTGTTGTTGATAGAAGTTATAATTCATACGGGTATGTAGTCACAGGCAATGTAAGGATATAGAAACGTGGCGGCAGGGACAACTATGTCAATTTGAGGGCACTTGTAACAAACGTACTGTTGATCTCAACTTACGCCCTCACGTATTGTCTACCTTAACTACCTTTGCGACCCAAATTTCAGACATTCAAAAGTTGGGAAATTTGTAGATCGTCAATAGAAATGCTTTGTTTTCGAATATATATTTTCAAGTACTTTCGAATTATTTTTCGGAAATTAGCTAGAAAATATATGCATACATTTACATATATATTTATGGGTTAGATATGATTTATTTGGAATTTTGTATCGTAATCATTTTCAATTTTTTAAATGCAATAGAAATGTTGTCGGCACTAGAGTTCAAGTAGGTCGAGGGCTTGAGCAACGAATACCCGCACACTCGTTAATTTCTCACGTGCACGAGCTCGAGCAATTTGAGCTTTGCACAATGATTTGGACTTTTTTCTCAGAACATCTTTCTACAATTGTAAACTTATTTATGCAAATTGAAATCTCATTGAAATTCTAAAGAAAATTTTGGCAAATAAAATTGAATATTGCAATATTTCACACAAACATTTGAGCAGTTGAGCAACGAACGAGTATCGATCCAGCCAGTTCTCACCTATTACTATATTTATGAATATTGGAAAATATTTATTTCATTTTGTTTACTGAAGGTTATATAGCCCTTTCAATGGAACGCATGTTTGACGCCGAATGTTGATTGTTCATGCAAAGAGTTTATATGTATACAAAAAGACTCACTTGCAGTAACAATAGTAATTTTGTGAATATTTGTATTTGTTCGTACAAATAATAGGATTAGAATGCCAAATTGCTCAATGGCTAGAATCAAAGTTCCTGAGTTCCGTTTTCAATTCATGTCCTTCTACGTCAACGCATGTTAACGAGTGGCAATATGCGAATGTGTAAGTGAGAAAATCAAATGTACTTTTCTCAAACCAAGTTTGTATAAAAGTATAATTTTCTATAATACTTATTGAGCGAATATTACGAAAAGGTTTGCCTGCCTCTTTAAAAGATAATGAAGACGAAAAATAAAATGATGCATAAATAAAATAAATGAGCTTAAAGCAAGTGTTTACCCGAAGAAATCGAAAAAATATGGTAACATTTTTTATAGTTATTTTTGGCCTTTTTTCCTCGAGCTCAATTTTATGTATGTGACTATTGAGCGGGTGAATTTTTTCATATAAATCACGATTACGTATTTATAAAAAAAAGGCTAAATAAAAAAGTGAAAAATAATTGTCATTCAGTTTGCATTTTTTTCGCATTACTTCAGAGTGTCACTGGTCTGGACCATCACATTTTTCTTTTTCAATGCTTAACAGATTTATTTATTAAACCGCTGGAAATGTATCCGGATGAATAATTCGCTTGCCATTAGTTGGTTCGTGGACCCAGGTCCCCCAAGTAGCACCGTTCATGGCCATTCATCTGCTCAGTATGTAATCACATAACCGCCATATATCTTCGCAGTACTGGTACGCCGAGCTGTTATCAGTACGCGGTGAAGCTAAATTTTGTTGACTGAGATCTCACTGAATTTCGTTGTATATATTATATATTGCTCGGACGCTGCAACTATTTGTTGTTTATGCCGCTATTTGGTATTCTATACTTCGCGTGGAACTTTGCAAATTCTTGAGCTTTTCACATAGTTTAAGTTGAAATACAAAGTTAAATTGGCATCGAAGTCTGAATAAATTTCTTGAAATTTTTTATCATACAAATTAAATAAGTAAAGGACGCAATCTCGATCCATTTGATGCAATGCAACAATATTTCTCATGGAACTGTGGAATATTTTCGTATATCGCAAACCACATAACACAAATACAATACAATACAAACTAATAAATTTTCCACACAGTATTATTTAAGCTTAAGAAGTAACATGTTAAAAACAATACCTTAGGAATTTTTAAAATTGTAAGCAAGAATTTGTCAGAATTTTTAATTCAAACTATTTTTATAAAAAAGTATTTATAAAAAGTTTATCATTTCCCTTCGTATTTCCCCACGTAAAGCTTACAATTGAGGAAATAATTATTTCTTACTTTTGTTAATTAAAAATTATTTAATTCAGTTATTTATACTTGTAAACGGTGTTTTAGAATCATAAGTAATTTTAATAATTCTACTGTAAACACAATTTAAAATCATTCTCTCTGCATTCGCTATTTCGTCATCATATGAAATGTTGTATATCTATTTCTAATACGCTATTACTGGCAGTAAAGTTTGCTTTCCGGTATAGAATCGGTCTTGCGCTACCTTGGCTACGGCACGAGCGAGCGCGTCTGCATTCAGAGGAAGACAAATACACCAATTGCAAACCACTAAGTTATTATTGTTGAAGCTAAAGTTCAGCTATTTATCTCTATTTGTATTATATGTTATCTTATCGAACGAAAAAAATTGAATCTTAATGGCTGAGATGGTATTTAGCTCTATTAGAGAGATTTGCGAATGAGGTTTTGTAATAATGTGTTGGACTTTTGCATCAAAAGCTACGCTCGAATTACAGGACATATTGTCTCGAATTAATGGCATAGACTACACTCAAGTGTTGAAAAGCAGCCTCCTTCCTTTTGTCGAGGCTGACAGGTGCCACCAATTTGCCAACAGTATAGTGCTCGGCGGCCGCGGTAGCCGAGTCGTTAGCGTTGTGTACTGTCGGAAGGCTCACGTTCAAATCCCTCCGAGTGTGTTTCTGACATGAAATAGAGCTCCTCATAAAAAACTATCAGCCGTTCAGTGGCGGCTTAGTATAAACTGTAGACCCCTCCATTTGTTGGAAAAAACATCAAGACGCAAAACCACCAAATGGAGGAGGAGCACGGCAGAAAAAAACGCTTCAGCAGTTACAAAGCGCCAATTATGGTATTGTATATACATAGCTATATAATGCTCGCATTCATGTAAACAATGAAATGAACAGCTTTTTGACTCATTAGTATAACTTGAATCCCATAGAGAACGTGTGGGGCAATTTGACAGTACAGATGAGCTTAAATCTGCAATTATTGCCGATTGATTGAATCGATGAAAAAAATTGTTTTGCGTTGCAAGAGCCAGTGCGGCATCTGTTAGTTATTAACGAGTTATAATACCACTTGCAAATGTTACAGCTCCACCTGTAAAGCATACTCGTATAAATCTATTTTCTTTGTCCAAAATTCAATTTCTGTAGCCAAGGGGGGAAACTAAAAATGTACCTTGTATTGTATTGAAAACTAAATTAGTATGAAGTCATTCTAATTCTAAACTATTTTATTGATTAAATCTAACAAACTCGTTATTTGTAGGTAAATATGTAGAAGAAAGGCAGTAACGTAATAATAGTAATTCCCACTATTAAGCCAATTGTATGTTGTGATCATTTTTAAGACCCTTCGGGTGTGTTAATTTCCATATGGTCGCGATAGGCTAATACTTGGTCGCTGAGATTCACAGCTCGAATCTCAGGCCGTGTAAATTTTTTAACAATTAATATTCATAAATGAATTAGTGCGTAAAATGATGGAAAACGGACTGGGTGCTGTAGCAAACTAGTTGCATTCTAATACACAACTGGTGTCTTTTATTGTGCGACATCTTATTAAATATACATATCAATTAGTTTTGCAAACTTTGTAACAATACAAGGCAATATAGTTTCTGTTTCACAATACCCTGACTCCTTCTTGCCTTTGTGCAGTTATTTCTTTTCATGGGATGTGTTTTAACGTACTCAAGGGAAATTAATGTTTCAAATTTAAATTGAGTAGAGTTGACTTGAGTTTAGTTTCTGATTTTGGTTTTTGCTCTTCCCATAGCTTGCGAATACTTGGTTGACGTTGTTGAGCCTAGGGAACCCTGTTGCATAGTATTGAAAATGAATAGATTTATTATGGCGTATTCAATCAAGTCAGATGGAAGTTTGTTAATACTTTTTGTTGTTGATGCTGCCACTAATAGTTGCAGATATTTATATACATATGTATATTCATATGAATGTGTGTTGATAAACAAATAGCATTTCTGTTTCGTAAATGCTTTCAGAGGATTTGTAGTGAAAAATAGAAGAATTTTCCTTAAATTATTCTGCATCATTTATTTGAAAATGTTGTTGACACCAGCTTACGTGAGCTACAAGTGTACATCATATTTATTAAAATAAATATGCTCATATTTGTAGTTTTTAAAAAATCTCTTTGTCGTTCTTATCTTTCTAGGTAAGTTTATCGGATAATGAATTTAATCAGATGTTTGTCACCCAATGGTAAGTATTTTATTAAATTTCATTTTTTATACGCGCATGAATATTTGTAATTGTGAGGTGGTTATTCTTTTTGATAAGCCTTTCTGAAAAGACTAAGCTTTTTTGTCCTTGAACTTGGAGTTGCTGGTAATTAAAAGGGATTTTGCACAGATCTATCAAAGATCTTAATCGGCATCATCTGATGTTGTCGTGAATTGAGCTCTAAACTTTCGCTACTAACCTAATTATACCACGACCGTTTTATTATATATTTTAGAGGTGTACCGGTTACACCCAATACATTTTATTTTCTGAGGTACTACTTCTCGCCACATCAAAACATAAACCAAATCTTTTTTAAGAACCCTGAAGATACAGAAAGCGGAATTAAGAAAGCTCTAAAAGTTTCAAAAAATTATTATGGAGTTTTCTCATTCATGGGTCCAGATATCGGGGTTATATGTATTTATACTGAAAACTTCAAAAAATAGACTGTGTCTGACTTTAGACTTCAATTGCTACTACCACCACTGAGTACTGCACAAAGAACTTCAAAACTGGGTATTTTGCAGTCCTATATCCAAATTACCCATTTATATCAGGCTGTTGACAAGTCCGCGCACAGCCGATGTTGTGATCGTACCTTATCAACATTGAGATTTCATTCTTGCATGAATGAGTCGATATGTGAATTACTCTCACAACGTGTAGCTTCGAATAAATATTAGAATCGCGGAAAGAATGCACATTAAGCTCCGTTGATTACTAATTGCCCGATTTCAAGTGCAAACTAAAATTGAAATTTTTTGAAGAAAGCGCTTTTATTAATCAATTATGTATTCGCCATCATGTTCGGCAATCCACTCCTAACGTTCAACCAATTTACGGATGCCTGATTCATAGAAATCGCGCGGTTTCTCGTTGAAAAAGGTGTCAAGGTGGTTTTTGACGTCTTCCACATTTTTAAATTTTTTTCCATTCAAATTGTTCTGCAGCGATGCGGCATGATTTCCCAATTCATCTCCTACAGTTTGGCCAGGGTCGGTTTTGCAACATGTGGCCTGGCGTTGTTATGATGGAAAAGAACTCCTTTGCGATTGGCCAAAATCGGACGTTTTTCATCAATTGCTTTCTTCAATTCGACCAATTGCTGACAATACTTGTTGGCAGTGATCGTTTCTCCAGCTGGCAAGAGCTCAAAATAGATCACGCCTCGGATATCCCACCAAATGCACAGCAGTACCTTCATCGGAAGCAATCCACCTTTCGACATCGGTTCCGCCCCTTCGTGTGCCTGTTTCCATGTTCTTTTGCGTTGAACATTGTTGTACAGGACCCATTTTTCATCACCAGTCACGAGCCGATCCAAAAAAGGTTCGTTTTTGATCCGTCGAAGCAAAGAAATTGCTGTTGACATACGGTCCACTTTGTTCTTTTCACTCAACTGATGTGGCACCCATGTAGCGAGCTTCAAAGTGTACCCAACCTTTTTTAAACGACGAAACGCAGTTGATTTTTTGACGTTCAATTCACTGGCAACCTCTTCCGTCGAAATACGTGAGTTATTCGCAACTAAAGTCCTTAGAACATCGTCATCAAGCTCAGAAGGCCGTCCACTGCGAGGTTGATCTTCGAGGTTAAAATCTCCAGAACGAAATTTCGCGAACCATTTCTTTACTGTGCGGAGTGCTGGAGCACGGTCCAAATAAACTTCGCGAATATCTTTAGTTGCAGCGCCCACTGTTTTTCCTTTGCGGAATTCGTATAACATAATATGACGCATATGATCTTTTTCGTTGTTCATCTTCCATGCGTCTTTTCACTAAGCAACTCAAATCAAAATGAAGTTATTTTATGCTTGATTTACAGTTCGGACTGTCACCTTTCCAACGATATATAATATGTATATATTTCTTTCACGAGCGCCACTCTCAAACGATTCGTACGGCATCCAGCGGAATCGGGCACGAACTTATGCACTCATCCAATACAATAGCCTTTTGCATTATATTTCAGACCTAGCAAAGTATAGGCAAGTTCTCAACCATACCAACCATACTAGGCCTTGAGAGACATATTTTCTTTTTTTTTATTTTATTTTCTCAACGCAGAGTAACCTTCCAACTATTGGCGATTAGTACCTTCCCATTCAAGATGAAAACACAGTAGATATATAACATATGGTACTTATCAATGTACTATGTACTTGTATACCGAGATAACAACAGCGCGCCATTCATTCCTTCTTTTCGTTGTTTGGGGCCGATCGGAAATACCGAGTACGTGGTCTTTCCAATGGATTGAACAAACAGGACCATAATAAATCTTAAGCAAAACCTTTTTCTCGAAAACTCCAAGCGCCGAATCAATAGATATTGTCATCACCCAGGCGACTTCAAGAGTATGGTCTTTGTTCGTCGAGAGAGGACTTTATTTTTCAATGGCGTACTCAGTCCAAAGTAGAAGCTTTTGCCAAGAATGATTCTGTATTGGATTTAAGGGCTGAAATTGTCGTTGGTGCTCATGCCGGTTCCAAGAAAGACGAAATTATCTATGATTTCATAATTTTGATTTGACTGCCAAATGTGACGTGGAAGCCAAGTCGCGAATGCGATGACTGTTTGCTTGATGACAGGAGATATTTTGTTTGGTTCTCGTTCACTACCAGACCCATGCGCTTCGCTTCCTTGTCCAGTTTGGAGAAAGCAGAACTCACGACGTTGGTGTTGAGGCTGAGACCAATGATGTCAATATCATCGGCGTACGCCAGCTGTACACTCTAATGAAAGGCTACATCTTCAATTCAGCTCTTATTAATGTACTTAATTTATCCAAATTGTTTGCATCTGTTACATTTAATTTAATGGTTTTCATTCAGAAATCCATTTGAAAGCAAGAAACCACATTCCATAAAATTCATACTTTATCACTTGCAATCTTTCCGTAAATAATATTTATCTATAGTCAAAAAAAGTTACCATTCAATAAATAAAATGCTTTGTTTTTCCTCAGAAAATATTCCACACTGAATCTATTGTAATCTCCTTTGGTGCTAAGCATTTGCCATAAATATTGAACAAGCCATTGCCAAAAATAAAATAAATGAATGAGTTAGGAATGAATGAGGTAACACTACTAAAACAAATAATATGGAAAATACAAAACTTTATTTGTTTGAGTAGGAAGAGAGTTTTAATCGTTTTAATGTACAAATATTTATAATGAATAGTGTGGCGAGGTTAGACACACAATACAAATATACACAATTTTAATTTGAAAAATATTTATCTACGTATATACAGGGTTAACCATTTGGTGATGTCGAAAATAAAAGTAAAGCAACGCATTCAAAAAGATTTTTTCATAAAATTCGCCTTTTATCATAAATTTTGAACCATGGTATTGTATGTGAAACCTTACATCTTTCAAATTAATGCCTGGCGAATTTTTTCAAACTTTAATCAATTTGAGCTAATTTTCGACCACTTTTGGCACAGTCATAAATTGATAAATATTGGTTTTCAAGGGCTCAAGAGTTAAAGGTTTGTCCTCATAAACACAATCCAACTATATCGGTGGCCAATTGACATTGCCAAGACGAGATATTACGCGGCCGGGAAATTTCGCTCGCAATAAAACAATTTACGCTGGGTTGTGTGGCATGTGGTACCATCTTGCTCAAGCCACATATTGTCCAAGTGTTGTGCTTCTATTGCAAGCCAAAAAAAATCAGTTATCATACGAACATATCGCTTTGAATTGCAAGTAACAGTCTCGCCGTTGCTGTTTTTAACAAAATAAGGTCACCACAAAGTAAGGTTTTTGGGTGTAATCGCCTCTCTTCATTTATTCGAGCCCAAAATGTGACAATTTTTCTTAATGGACAGTTGGCTTCAGTTGTTGTGCGAACTTGATGTCGGTGTAAGTCCAAGTGGAAAATACGCCATAATGCACCATAAGAAAATATCAGCTCTTGAGAAAGTCGAGAAATAGACACATTCGGGTCTTCCGCTAAGTGAAACACGCATATATTTGAGATGGAAGGAACAAAACATAATACCCAGACTTTACAATGTCCGTAACTGATACAGTCTCTTTAAAATATTACTAATTGCTTGAGTAGTTGGACAAATCTCCTCTTAAAGCACGAAACCCGGCCACATTTGAAACACCATTTTTGTAGTAGGTTTGAATAATTTTGACCAAAACATGTTTGGTTTGACAGTTAATTCCAAAATATATTAAAATACAGCCCTGTACTTTTTAGAAAACTCTATATTATATAATATAGGATATAGGTATATACATATATGTATATATAATATATAGATATATGTATATATCCATGTACATTTATTTGTAGCATTTACTTCTGTATGTTTGTAAAGAAAAATTTCAAGCAATACATTTATTGTGCAATCTCGCCTTTATCTTCTTGTAAAACTTTTAGTTTGCTTTCACAATTTTTATTTTTTAAATTTACTCCACTGAGCTAGGAGCAGCCTTCTGCTATCTATACCTAAGTAGATATGTACATACCACTTTATACCTCGGCAAATACTAGGATTCATAGCTTCGTGATGCCTTCCTCCTTACTTTCATTATTTATATTTTGCATTTGTGGTCGGTTTCACAACGGCAAGTGTAACTAACACGTTTAAACAATGCAACACTAAATTATTATTAACACTTCTACGCTTTGCGTTGTCAATGTTTATATATCCCACTTGTTTGCTACAGCAGGTGGATGAGTCACATAATGTCTTTCGTGCAAACATGAGTTTACCATTAGGTTTCTGCAATATTGGTTTTTATAAAATCAAGTGATTTTGTTCTATCGCAGTGGTTTAAATAAATCAACCACCCCTGAGAATGTACGTTCAGGTAAAAATACAATTGAGTTTTTTGTTTTCTGCTTTCAAGTGAACACGCTTTTGTTTACTTACAGTATTTATTTATTTATTTGATTGTCATTACTTTAAACCGGATATTCTAGTGCAACAATTTGCACGATGGTCTTCTTTAAAATGTACTTACGGATTAAAAAAAAAATAAATTACTGTTAGAAAGCTGAGATGAATAAGATGCTAGGACGGCGCAAAAGTTTGAACGAAAAGCGATCAAGTTTGGAGAATTTAATTTCGGAGTAGATGAAAACAAATAGGAATTCCGGAAATAAGAAGTATTATTTTTATCTTTTTCATTATCGGGCATTTCTATTGTAATTCGTTTCGTTATGCAAAAATAAAACATAATACATAATCGTAATCATATATACAACAACAGCTCCTGCTAATTTCATTAAGATTGGTCACACTACAGTTCAAATTGAGGTATTTTAGCTCCAAGCGAGAAAGACTAACCGAGTAGTGAGGGTCAGAATGGACAGAATGGGATTATAAATTACAGAAATTATTCTATTCATTATGATAGCTGTTCAATTAAATGTACATATGTATGTCATTGTATTTTTTAAATGCGCTGAATGTAATTGAAAACGACTTTTAAGTACTCAGGACTGACTGCCGCTGCCGAGGGTCTTTCTTCCAGCAATGTTTGTTATTATTTTATTTATTTCGAGGTTTAACCTTGAATTATTTGCCAGTGCAAACATTTGCTGTGTAGTGCTGCCATCTACTCACATTTCGTTTATATCTTCTACATAGACACATGCATACATACATGTATGCAAAATTTAATGTGTACTTTTTTACACTTGTATGCTTGTAGACAAATCTAATTTCGTCTAGACACCCCAGTACTTAAGTATTCTCATATGTACATATGTACAAATACACTTGTGCACCCTTAAACGTTTATCTCGTCATTGAGCGATTATATTGGATATTTCAATAACTTTATTAAGCACCCACAGTTCACTTGGAAAGTGAACGAATTTGATAAAATGTTAAGTAAATACGAAATGATTTTCTTCTTGAATCAAGTCGCGCTTATTTTTGTTGCAATAAGAAAGCAACATCATCATTTTCAATGTTTCATATTTTTCATATATTTTTTTTTCAACTTTTGCTGCATAAACGCTTTCTAAGGCACGCCAGCCGATTGCTCATTACCCAACAAATGCACATATCAATTTACTTCAGTGCAGGGCTACGCCAATAAATGACTTCTTTGCGATTTTCCATGCCATTCGCTGCAATTTTCATGATTTGATTTTGATACCCTGACAAGCGTCAACTCCAAGGACCCTTTTTTACCACAGCAACTGCTTATTTCAATGCTCGCAAACTGCCGGCGGACATTTTGAGATCAAACCAATTGCGACGCATCACATGCAACTGATGCATATACTTTCATATTTATTCTAAAAGCAACAACATTGCATATTGAGAAATGACTAACTTATGTTTGCATATTTCCTAGGAGAGTCATTTGGTAGAAAGTGCTTGAAGAGCGAGCCAAAAGTTGACAGTGCACGTCGATGAGATGAGAGTTAGTACAATTTCGTATATTCGGTGAGAAGAGAGATGAGGGAAGAGCCGATCAGTGGCTTTTCCTGCGTGCTCCGCACATATAACTTCATGTTATTTCAAACGACAACTCTGTGCCAAATTCGTCATTGAAACTTTATTGCCAAATTAATTGCAAGCGTTTGCTTCATATTTCATTGCCTTGCAGTGGAGATTTGATTGACTGAAAGCTGGTGTATCGGATTGTGTTGTGTGTTCATAATATTATTATTGGGAAATAAACAATAAAATAATTACTAAAAGACGACAGAAGTTTTCATCAATGACACAAGTGTAGGGAGGTCTGTGCTCTGCCTAAATGTAAGCAATGAGTTAATGGTGGCTTTTATCTTCCCCTGATATACAGTCTTTTAAATGAACCCCGTTGCCATATGATGATCGTACACAAATCACCTTGTTTACTTGAAAACTCTTGAGAACGAGCAAAAAACAAGTGCAATTAAATACTTACTACTATTTTTGACGCATTGAAGCTAGCAATCCCCATTTTCAATAGTCTTACATAGATTGTAATATAGATATATGATATTGTATGCATATTTGAAAAAGTCTGGCTTAAACCACGCAATTCAGTTAAAATAAAAAAACTTGTAATCGACGAAGAATCGAAAGAGGTTATATTCTGAAACATATTCTAAAGCGTGTGTGTAATTCGCTGAGAGCAAAGCATCGATAAATACTCAGCAAGAATACTCATCGTATGACAGGGCTTTCGAGATTCGTTTTGAATAAGCAATCGACGCCCACCTGACACAAAATTATGTTTAATTGGGCTGAAAATGCTCAATCAGGGAATTACATTTGCAACTTCCTATATTTCTCTTGTAAGTGCAACTACTTGGTAACTCGATCGTCAAAAAGCGAAATAGATACCTTCTGGGCCACTTTTAATGAACAATAAGAACTTAAAGTCATAAAAGCATTAAAGAAGTATCGATCCAAATCTTGCGCTTCCCTAATGTCTGCCCTTAATATTTAAAATCTCAATCCTTTTTGTTGTAAGCATTCTTCACAACTTTACTCAAAACTCAACAAAAGGCTCCCTTCCACTGCAACTAAGCTCATTTTAATTAATACCGAAGCGAACACAATGAAACGCTAAATAGTCTAAAGAAAAGTAATGAAATCAACTTTTCTCATTTTTTCAAAAAGAAAACTTTAAATGCTTATTATACTAAACTAATTTAAGGGGAAAAGTGAGATAACGACAACAAATTCGCTTTTAACAAATTCATTTAAAACAAGATGGCAGCATTCAAGGAAAATGCGATAAGAAAATGTGCAGAAATTGGAATCTAGAGAAAACAACCAAAAAGTGTAAAGATACAAGACTCAAATGAAGCGGATGCTCAAGTATTTGAAAAGCAAATAAGGATACGTATACATTTGCATACGCAGGTATGAAAGAGCAGCGTTGAAAGAGCTCAGAAATAAAGTTGCTAAATCACTTAAAGTCATTTAGTCGATTTTACAAAACGCAAAAATCATCGGAAGAGTGAAGAAGTGCAAAACTGCAAAACTGCGAAAACCCAAGGCAAATCGTTTTTGAAGTAGTTCTAAAGAAGTGTGTGACCCTAGAACGCCCGCCCACTCTTTGCGCTCAATTTCCTACCTAAGTCATGAAGGTATGTATGTCTTCTACTAAGCAAACATTTTGCGTAGTATGCGTGTGGGCTTTCAGCTGAACTGAAAACAACGCCTGTCTACAAGGCTACAAGCTCTCGAAGATAAATGCACTTCGGGGAAAGCAACGTGAAGGCACACCGTGGCAGAATGAAAGAAGTGTGAAGTAAAAAGTAAAGAGCTTCACTTGGCACATCGAACATTCCGCGTTTATTTACGTGAAGGTAAATGTGTGCGGGTGTTTTGCTCAGCGTAAATAACGTTTCGTCGCTTCGTTCACCTTAACCCTCCTGACCGCAGTTAACACTTTATGTTGACGGATGATGATTATACTGGTTCATTCATTCCTTTCTTTTCATTAAGTTTTCATCTTTTTGACATCAATTTCAATTTGGCAATCAAATAAGTCATAATTTGAACTGCCTGAACTTTGGGATTGTGAATGGCAAGTAGTTATTCCGTCATTCGTATTAGCAAAGGTATATCAATTTGGAGGTTGATTTCTCTCCCGAGCAAATTTGATTTGGATTTTGGATATGCAGAATATGAGTAGTACAGTTCGAAATTAATCGCACATCAGATCGCGCTTCTGTACTAGAGGGACGAGAAGAACTCTATAAGATCTTCGTCTGGCCAGGATGTAATCCCATGTCGGCTGCTGCTAGCTCACTTAGTGATGCTTAGTCATTACGTAAGGTTAAATAAATTGAAATCGCTTAACAAACCTCATTAATGCTTAAGGTCTTTTTTTTGGGGTCTCCTAAACTCATCTTACCGAGGTTCAGGAGTGTCAACATATAGGCAACTTTTCACGAGGCTACCTTCAAGAGGGTACGTCTACACTCTTTGCAATTCGATATACGTGTATACTCATTAGCTACTTCGATAAGAAATACTTATGATAAGGAAAAATTATCATTTCCAGCTGTAACTTTTGCAATTCAGAAAGTAGTTGTAATAATTTTTTAGCTCTTTTCTACAGCCCGCTATTCTTAATTAATTCAAGATAAGATGGGACCTGGAGATAGAAAACGTCTTGATAATAAATACTATACGTTAATTCTGCAGGAAGTTCGTCAGATACTGCGATTGACTCGCCATGTGATACACTTTCTTATGTGTTCTGCGCTCCCTTCAAAGCTTTTTAGGAAACCTCATAAAGAGTTTATCATTTAATATTTGAGAGAGTGTATGAAGAGCTTTGAGTAACTTTGAGCAAAACTGTTCACCACCAAACAGATGAGAGAAGTACCTAAGAGCCCTAGCTCACCAAATCGGGTTGAAGAATGAGAGAGAGAGCTGATATTCCTTTTTATCTTTTTACCACAATATAACACTTTCACTTAACGAGTATTATTCATCACAAAACTTAAAAAAAAAATTAAATAACAGCGAAACCCGTCTTTTGGCTGCAACAATGGCAACTACAGCTCAGTACGTATCACATAACTGGGCGACGCGCCCAACAGTGAGCTGCGTTGTGGTAGGCAACGGCAGCGGCACTGCAACAACAAGGCAAGGGGATTATAAAAGCAGAGTACAAACAAACACAAAATTATATTAGCGCAAGTGAGCAGCATGCATGCTTGTACGTATTTACTCAAGCGGTTAACAACGCTAAGAAACGATGTCCTGTGGTTATGAGATAATTTCATTTTGCTAATGGTTCAAAAAAAATCTCCCAAAAGTATGTCAACATCCAAAAAATAAACACCAGCCAAATATAATAGATTTATTGGAGCGCAAGAGAAAATAAAAAAGCAAAAAAGTAGAAATCACAAGAATATGACTGGAAAAGGACTAAAAAAAATGAAGGGTGCGCCAGATGCAAAAGCTTTAAAGCACACGGTAACTGAGCTTGGAGCTTTCAAGAGTTTATTTTGAAATGTGTTGATTCTGCTTTCAAAGCAGCTGTCACAATAACATTAACCATATGTAAGGCGAAAAGGACTTAAAATATTTTAAAATTTTTCAAAATCTGAGATGCAAAAATATAGATAAATTCTGGTATACTTTTAGTGCGCATGTTTTGCCTGCAACTTCAAAATTGTTGGTCAAACAAATAAAATAAAGTAAAATCGCTGGCTATCGGCCGCTGCTCATTGGCCTACTAACCATTGTATTATAGTCACAATGCGACTTATGTCATTTTCCAATTGTTGAAATGGTGACTGCTGTTGACGCGCATGTTATCCTGACAAGGCAATGACACTCGCGATTTTATTTTGCTGACGGCAGAGTTTTTTCCACCTGACAAGTTTGCTCTTACTAACTAGTTGTATCCTCTCTCTCTCTCTCCCCTATTTACACTCTTCATTTCAATTAATCGTTCGTTTAAGCGAATGTTACTCGTTCGTGTTCTACTCGTTGCTTTAAGCAAACCAGCTGGCTTAAATTTTTTTGCTTGAAAAGATATGTTTCGCCTAATTTTGGCGCCTGTTGTGCATTGTTAGTGCTACGTTTGCCGCGCCTACAGATCACAACAAAACACATATGATAAACAAGAATAAATCTTCGTTGTTCGTTTCTCACCCGCACTTACATCCATACATATACGAGTATATACACGTACGGAGACAGGCGGAGAATAGAAGACGCCGCGAAAGCTCTTATTTTTGAAGCTGATGTTTTCAAACTTTCATAATGCATAATTCTTTTTTACCTGCAAATGAGACATTTGAAAATGCAACAAAACTAGTAGTAGTTGGTGACCTTCTACCAACAGCAAATTAGCATTTCAGTAATAATTATTTTACCGATATCTGATTGGATTGCGATGTCTGCTTGGTGTATCTTTAAATATTAACTTACCAAACCAAACATTCTTCTGTGAGAGTTTCTCATCACTTTTAAGAAAACGGCAGCAATTGAGGCCAGCCAACTAGTTGCCTCTCTCCAAACACATGCAACTCAAAAAAAGAATCTCCAATCACAAACTCCTTACTTTCCGCTTTTTTAAGTAAATCGCTGGGCGCCAGCAACCAGTGATTTACTTGTCTAACTACTAACGAACTAATTTAATTTTCCTTGCCTACAATACATGCAGCTTCGACCCCAATTTTGTCTTTCCCTTCCTTAAACTAAAGCGGCCCCACTTCGCCTTTTAACCATCCCTTTACTTTCCTTGTGCCTTGAGGGCATAATAGAGCTTTGACCTAGAAATTTTTTAGATGTTTGTCTCATTTTTCACAAAAAAATTAAAGATAATAATAAAGGATATATATTTATATTTGTGTAAGAGTAACTCTTTGTGAACTTGTGGCGAAGGCTAAGACTTGGTGTGGTCATGGCAGTTTGGAATAAGAAATTATTGATATTTTTGGTATGTGCTTAACGTGTCTTTTGAGTTGCAGATAGTTGAATTTATATATTAAATATCAACGAGCCCGATTTTTACCATAGCGACCCTAATGGAAAGGAGAGAGGGAAACTAAAAGTGGAAAACATACAAAGAATTTGAACATCAGAGCGATGGAGCTACAAAGTGTCGTTGTCACTAACTTTTCATCTACTTAAGAAAAGTTGCCACTACAATTTTAAATGTGCAATTATTGATCACCTAAACAAATCTTATTTAAATAATTTAGTTAATTCAATTTAGTTATTGGGTTTATGCATTAATTCGTGCGGTTCTACTTAACTAGCTGATGTCAGTCCAAGTAGCTGATTATCTTGTTTTTTTTTAACTGACGAAAAGTTAAAAACATATTATTATTTACTTATTTAACTTATAGAAAAGTTACAATTTCACAATACGAGTTAGTATCCTCTAGGAAATAACTTTCTCTTGTTTAATATTTTCTCTATTTTTGTGAATATTTCGTACGGTACTTGGAAAGTTAAAATATTACCATAATAATAGTTGGTGAACAAAAAGACAAAAGCAAAGAATCCATACTGTTATTAATTGCTACCTGTGCTAGCACTCATTTCCATATAGAGGAGGTATAATATCAGGCGCATATACTAGCGCGCAGGCATACACACCTCGCCATTGCCAACGGTAAACAGACAAGACACAGTTGACAATATCAGGCACAATTCAATTAAATTACGAAAAATACGCTCTTTTTATTGCTCTTTAGTGGTCGAAAGACAAGCAAGCATATATGTATAAATCATATTATTAAAGAGAGACGGAGAGAAAAGGAGAGAGAATTGACAGTATTTTACTCATTTGTAATTATCAACCACTTGCCACACTAAAATATATAGGACTGCATATATGCATGCACGTATATATCTCTATACATACATGAGTTTGTAAATGGATGAAACAGTAAAATTTTTGACAGCTTTCGCAGCTACACGCTGACGTCATAAAAATATTATAAATATACGTGTACATTAATATCAATCCATCCATCTCAATGCTATCGCTGGATATATTTGCCATAATACATTTTGCACATTGCACATTTTCATCGCCTAAAATGGCAACGAATATTATTTATGTAGAAACTTATGTGAGAAGTATGCTACTACACACAGACTTCATTGCTTACACATACCTACATATGTGTATGTATTTTAAAAATTGTTTGCTAATTCTGATTATTAACTACTATTTTCATGAGGAACTCAATAAGATATTCATAAGATAACACTTAGACCTGCATACAGACAGCATTGACAGCGCAAGCTATTTGTATATAAGCTTAAGCAATCACTTGCATATATTTACTATTCATACAATAGCAAAACTATATACTCGTACATACATACATACGTAGTACATCCAGTGGCCTTGACCGCATCTAGTGGTAGCTGTCTATGGCTGAGCGTTGCAGAAAGCAACAACAATTGAAAAAGAGCAGCGGGGGCTGCCAGCCTAGTGATATTTGAGCCGAATTTATCCAAACATACACATTTACATATTTTGTTAATGTATTCATAGATATATTGTTATATATTGTTATTATTATCGTATTTATGACTTTGCATTACTTTGGTGTTCAGGCTTCATAATAACGGAAACCAAATTACCAAAATTGCATGTTTCTGATATTTTTTTAATAAAAGTTTATTCGAGCAATTCCCCCACAACATCAGGATTTCTTAAGTTTTTGCGTGCAAAATCGTAGTCAAACCCCGAACTTTTGAAGCAACTGGAAATCATTAAGTCGCTGATAAATGACAATACCTGCAACACATGACTACGCTTATATATATTCTACCCATGCATACAGCCGATAACATGCTAGGTGTTCAACAGCATGGCGATATGCTTAGAATAAACCTAAACGTTGGTCGAGATACCATTTGGAAGCAATGCGCTCTAATCTCTGCAGTGTTGTGAACGGAGCGAAAGACGGTATCACATTGTTCCTCTTCTGTCTCTTCATTGCACTAGTTTGTTTCATTTATCCTTTTGCTCGTTCAATGGGCACGATGCGTTGGAATTAATGCCATACAAAAATTCTTAAAATCATCTTTTGGGAATATTGACGTAACAGTTGAGCAAGAATTTGCGGACAAGATAGCTTCAGCAATAATCTGAGATTTCTCAAAGCAATTCAAATGCAACTGCCAGTTAGTATTATTTTCCAATTTCAGTTTTCATTTATTCGAGAAAATATAGTTTCATAAAATCTTTTTTCTCCTTAAATATTTGAAGTCTGGGAAGTCTTACAAAATACCCACGTCAAATAATACTTATACACGTATTTTAATGAAAAATATATAATAAACTTGGTGTACCAATTAATTCGGTCCGATTATTGTGTTTAAAAAGTGCTTTTTATTTTTTATTTTCCAAGAAATTTTTAACCGCCATTTCATTTCGCATCATTTTCGCCCACTTTTAGCAGTATTTCTCATCTTTGGGTTGACCAGAACTCTCTTTGTCTTCGACTCTAAAATCACTTCTTTTGAAGCGTCGAAACCACTCTTTGCATGACTTATCTCTCGGCGCAGATTCACCATAAACTTTCACAAGAATTCGAATAAATTATATCAATTGTTTCTTGGAAACAAACATAAATTCTTAGAAATCTTCTGTATTACATAAATATTTTTACGCGCATTATAAGTAAAATGGCCTTGGCGAAGACAACTTCGGACATTTAACATATTATTTCAAATCTATATATGTATGTACATTTATGCTGCAAAAGCCTTCAATATGCCCAAGTGGATTTGCATTATGTCCTTGCGCCACATTCCTCAACTGAGAATTTGAGTAAGATATTACATTATACTATCCAATACAAAAAATAAAATGTTTGCTGGTGACAGAATATAGTTCTTATAACTAAATTGAAATAGATAATAAGCAGAAATCTTTTACAAAAAAAAAAAAAAAACAAGTTACATTGAGGATCGAAAAGTCAATTCAAACTGTTAATTGCACCATTGAAGTATACCATTCAACGATAAAAAAAGACTTTTGTAAAACAAGAATAACCATATCAAATTCATGGTATTTGAATTAAGGATTAAATATTGATTCTCATATATGGGCACAATTTCATGTTCCTAGATGCTTTATTGAAGCATTTATGACTGAAAATAACATAACAGAACAAATCGGTGGTATATTTTATGCTGGTCCGATCTGGCCGGTTCCAACAAATGATTAATACCTATGAAATTATCAACCTCAGTTGAAATATCTCTTCGCCATTCCATGTTCACAAAAGGTATAAAAAAATACTGATTGCACAGTGACAGTGCACATGAAGAACGACTAGCGGACGCGTACATACACGTATACACAAAATGTCAATGAAAGCAAAAATCATTGAAGCAATTGATTTCCGCCCTAGAAGTAGTTGACGAACTACTAGAAAAAAAGTAAATGAAAATAAAAATAAAATACAAAAACAAAAATCAATTTCTAATGCACCAACAAACAGCCACAGCCGCGCCGCCGTTATGGGAAACACTCGTGAGCCTTCACAACTTCCTATTCATGTATGCTTCCGTTGTGTCAATTTGCAAAAATTTAGTGCAAAAAAGTAAACAAAAAATTACAAAGAATGATAGAGCTACTATTGCCTTAAATTTAAAGCATTTGGTGTGAATTTTCAGGATTTAAGAGATTACAAGTTTTTTTAATTTTCCCGTGGAGTGCTAACATTTACAGAATGGGGTTAGGAACGGTTCAATACTTTATACAGTTTGGTACACTGAATTCAGATTTCAGGAAGAATTATTTCATAATGTACAGATTTTTTGAATAGAAAATGCTTCAAAACAGCGTCTAGCCTAACCAACGAGCCTTCTCGATAAAACAAATTTTATCACCAGAATTAAGAAAATTCATCATTTCTAAAGAGCCGTTTGTTCATGACCCCATGCTGATTCGAAGTGTTACTTAGAGAAACTTACAAAGTATGAAATGGAAGATTAGTATTAGATCTTTGGAGTTACAATGAAAAACTAATACTCTTCCTTGTACACAGACCAAAAGAAGTAGTATTATATAACTGAGTTAACAGTAATTCCAAAGAGCCAAATATTTCACTAACTACATTTGCAGCCAATAAATAAAGTCAACATTTTTTACAGACTCATTACTTAATAGTCAGTAGTTAAAAGTAATAGCTTGAAACAAATATTTCTAAAAGTACGTATGCAAATACAAGACTTATATGGCAAACGCTTTTCTATTAATTTAGTAATCTCACAACCACGCAGAAATATGCATATATAAAAGTTAATGCTTAAATTTTCATTAATTTTCAAATATACGCCACAGGCAACAAGGTGTATTCAACCAAATGCCAATTTCGAAAATTAACCACAAAGCCAAAACTAATCACACAACTGAAAAGTGAAATATAATTAGTATGTAACGGTAACAGTATTGGTTTTGGTGGAGCAAATTAGCAAATTCACGTACCAAAAAAGTAAAATTGAAAGCAAACACAACATATGTATTTACATAAGTACGAGTATGTTATAATCCCAGCAAAATGTCCGCACTTCACAAACTGCTCCTTCGAAAAAAATGTTTAATATATTACTTATATATACATATAAGTACATATATAAATAATTGGCGCTTTGTATCCGCTGAAGCGAAAACTTACACTTTTCTCGATTTAATCAAAGCCTTCATTTAGACCTGCTGTCCAAGATCTCGAATTCAACCACTTCAAGCTGAAAACCTTTATTTAGATTTACATATATTGTTCGAATAGATGAAAACGACTGGATATTAAAATAATTTATGAAGCGCGACATTCCACTCCTTGATCTCCTGTGAGGGTTCCCTGATATTGTGCATAGCTTCGAGCAAATAAAATGGTACATCACTCATCAGTTTCTTTCTTTCTATATTCAAGGCTAGGCTTTGTTCAGTTCGCTAAGCCAATAATGGTTTTGTCGGAAGTCCCCTAAAAGACGTATGGAAGTCCTAGATCATGCTTCATGCCCTTCTATGTTGATTTTAATTCATACATACATACATACGTATGCATATACGCATTAGAAACCATATAAACATGGATTGTGCATATTATACTGTGTATGTGAGTAAAGTGCAAAACCAACAACTCCAACAGCAATACTCCATATATTTTCACCTTTCACAAATTCACTTTCACTTGACATACTGTAGCCATGCATTCAACATTTATAACAAAAACGAACACTCGCGTGAGCTTCTGCATTCATTGAGAGTGAGTTAAAGAGAAAGCAAACAGTACGTGAGAGGCCAGAAGGAAAGCTCGTTTAAATTTACAAACACGCCCAAAGGCTTTTCATTCTTGAATACAAGCACTGCAGGGGAGATGAATCAAGCAAGGCTAATATGTGACAATTAGAGAGAGAAAGAGAGAAAACAGAGAGGGAGAGAGAGAGAAAGAGAGAGAGAGTAATTTAAGAGCGCCACTGTTCATTTACATGCCTAAATATAAGGAAATATACAGCGAGAAAAAGTGAGTAGACTAAGCTCATGGCTTAACTGTTATATAGGAATTTTAGAAAGAGCAGGAAACAAACAAATGATGCTACGTTCTGCGCGTGAATGATTATGAATATTTTTTTAGCTATTTTGTGCTCAATACCTATCTTGAATATGATGCAAAAATGGCATCGAAGCTGAAAGTGCGTTACGAAACCATAAAAAGCTTTTACGAAAAGGAGAATCTAACAACTGAACAAGGAATCGACTCGTGCCGACTACGCACGAAGTAAGAACGCTCTGTCGAGCGCATTATTACACGAGTCGTAAGAACTAACGAGCGTACGTTTGGAACACTACATCCGCTAGGATTCTATGCTGCCGTGTAGAACGGCTAGTAGAGTGCGCGAAGCGTAAACCGACGACTACCCGTAACTGCTCGCCACAACTTGGCGCAATACGGAGCAATTTTCCTTGAATGCATGTGGTGAAAATCAGTCATAACGAGAACGTCGTCGGGTGCTGTGTACGTGTTTTGAAGCTTGAAAGGATAAATCTGTGAAGCAGTTCGCGCGCTGTGAAAAAATACAAATTGCTTACACAAATACATGCACACACACAGATACAAACACTCGTATACAGCTCTGAATAAAGTAAACAGCAAGAACAACAACTGGTACGATGTAAAATTCCTTTGAAATCTAGATGTGCGTGGAGTGGAGGGAGAGTGTTCGAAATTCTGAGAAAATTTAGCAAAAAAGCCATGAAAAGTGCTTTGAAAGTGTCTAATGAATTCACAGTTTGCAATGCGTGTGAGTGGTAGTGAAATCAAAATGAAATTAAAATAAAATATTAGTAGGTAAAAGAGGCTGCGAGGAACGAGCAACATTTTCTTCCCAATCAAAAATTGCTTTAAAAATATTGTTAGACAAAATTTCGTCTGCAGCAGCGGGAAATGCAGTTTCAGTCCTAACGATAACAACTGCAAACGTAGCTGCGGCAGCAACTAAATTTCACAATTTCGATGCAACAACAAAGTTAGAAAGATTATAGAGATAATAAAAGTGAAAACGAAATCACTCAAATATATTTGATTAAAACACACATGAATGCTGCTATTACGGAAACGTAGAATGATGGATTAAAACGTAGAAAGGGAATGTAGAGAAAAAAAAAAAATAACAAAAAACAAAGAAGAGAGAAGAGAGATGCAACGAGTAGGAAAAGGAAGACAAAATCAAATCGACGTATTATTTTTGCGGGGGAGAAACGCGACAGTAAAGGCAAAAGTAATTCGAACAAAGAAACCCAATAATACCAACAACAATAGAAGGAAAAACAACAAAAGGTGAAATACAAAAATGTAAAAAAACTGAAAACAAATAAAACTGTTAAAACAAAAGCAAACAATTTGCAGAAAATACGTGACAAACAAAGCGGGCGTGAAATACAACGAGAAAACAGTGCAACTCGCTGGAAATGTATACAACAACAAAAATTATAGTAAGATAAAAAAACAAAAATAAAGGAAAACGGGCGAAAGCAGTAAGATATGCAAAAAATAACATCACGCAAAGCGCACGCCAACTGAAAGCGCCAGCGTCAGCAGCGCAGTTTGCGAGCCTTAGTAAATTGTAATACGAATAAGAATTAAAGAATAATAAGAAAAAGAATTGCGTACATCCGTGTGGGAATGTGTTTGTGTAGAAAACGCCTTGGATGGTAGGAAATTCAAAATGAAAAAAACATAAGAAATGGTGTCAAACAATCTGTCAGTCAGTAAGTGGAAAAGTCAGTTTCTGGGCAGTTAGGGGAAGAGGCGGGTCTCGAGCACCTTTCATGCATTTTGACTGAGTAAAGGTAGTAGGCATATATACGTGTATATATATGTGTGGGTGGTAGCAGCGAAAAGAAATGGGCGATGACGAAAAAAAATAAAAATAAAAAATACAATTATAATAATAAAAGCAGCCAACACCAACATGCAAGCGACTCAACGCTCAACGTTCAACACTTAACATATATAATATAGGCAAAAAATCTCACACACATGCACACTTATTTGCACACATACACACATACAAACATTCGCACATTTTATGGAGCCATAACAAAAGACAAACATTTTTTGCAAAACAAAACTTGACACATGCCCATATACAACTTTATGGATTTATGTATGTATGTACACGTATGTATGCGTATGAGTGTGCGAAATAGGAACAACGTTGGCAGCGGCAGTAGCAGTACCTCCATAAATGAAACAACTTATAACACACTTTTATTCCATTTGCCTAGATTTAGGCGCCGAATCAAGCCAAAATGCGTCAACGCGAGTGTGTGTTTGAATATTTTCTATGTGAAATATATTTTATAGTTTACAAATCTTTTACTCGAACCAAAAGGTATAAACATTAAGAATAAACTCAATACTGTAATTTCAATAAAAAATAAATTAAAATAAATTAAATTTTACACAAATAGCTTAAATAGCAAAATGTACTAAATAAAACAAAGAATCGCTTTAAAACGTACTACATTTTACGCATTACTCAATACCATTCGACTAATATGATATAAGTCAAAAGTTTGAGAGGAGTAACATGACAAAATCTCTAGGATTAAACTCTAAAATCAAACTTAAAATCGAATTCCAATAACACTAAAGCATCACCTCCATAATTTGCTGCAAAAACGACAATTTCGTTAGCTGCAATTGCATGCTGCTACTGCTGCCTAGCTTACGGCAGCAGCGTCACCATCAGCTACGTCATGCATACAAGGGTATTATAAACGTCACGGCCTTCATCTTGTTTCCATCATATATACGGCAAATACATACACACGCATACTATACATTTGAAATTTTGCAACTCTCCGTTGCAGCTGACTGTGTGTATGTGTGCATATATTTTTATGTATTTATTTACATATGTGTGCAACTTTCCGAATTTTTCTTGAATTTGTTAAAACAATTTAAAGGTGTCTTCAGTGTATTTTATTGTACAAAATTTATTCTTGGAAATTCATATTAATTCCATTAGGGAAAACCATTGGAAATATAACTATAATTAATAATTAAACCGTTAAAACTTACTACGCGGTAATAAAATAAATACATTAAAAAATAAATAAAATTGAAAAAAACTAAATTAAATAAAAAATAAATAAAAACATGAAGTGAAATAAATAATAAAAAAGGATAAATCTTAATTTTCGGCAAGAATTCCTTTGCAATGCTGTCAATTTTGATTAATTTGAAAGCTTTTTATGATCTATAATATATGCATGTATGTTACATTACATTTTTTTCTTCTAAAGGCATTTATGTTTTTGCGAAGATAAGTCAATAAAAGTGCAAACCTATGTCTCCACATATCATCAACTCAAGTGTTCGCTTTATTTATTATCCTTCCCAGCAATAATTTGCAACTGTTCGCAGCCATCACTTGTGCCTCTAACGGCCTACACCAACCACCGCACACCGCCCACCGCCCGCCTAGTCACTCTTGCGCAGTTAAAAAATATGCGTGACAACCGACCGTCCGAATGGCCAACAACAAAAGTAGCGAGCAGCGTCGACTGCTTCAACTATCAACCAGCAGGCAACGCAAACACAAGGAACCGACAATCATTGGCGATGTCCTTGCGCCAAAAACGTAAACGCAAAATAGAGAAGGTTTTTGCCTTCAATTTCTTTTTGCACTCAATTCTTATTTGTATTTTTTCAGTTGAAAATTCTACCTTTTATTATTACTTTTTTGCATAATATTCAATGCTTATCACACGCATACATATACGTGTACATGTATATGGCTATTGTAGTACATATGTACGTGTATATACACATGTACGGGTTTTGCAACTATTGCACGCATGCAAAGAATGTGTTGTAAAGCCTCGCAGCGGATGTCCTTCACCGTTTCATATCGGCAACCAAATGCAAACAAGCCCATAGCCGTGTGTTCAGTATATTTTTTTGCGTGTGGGTGGATGTGTTGGACACACAGGCAAGCGATATATATGAAATGAAAACATTTTGTGTTGTTGTCATATATTTTGGTATTCTAAAAGCTGTTTTAATTTTTTAACTCTTCAAATGTTCACTACTTTTCACCCGGCTACTGCTACATGCATGCCATACTTGTATGTATGTGCACACCCATACACAAAAGCGTGTGTTTTTATTTAGAAAGTGTTCTTATCCTTTATATTTCCATTTAATTTTTAATTTCAATAAATCAATAAAGAAATTGGAAATTGGTAATCAGCAGAACTTCTTCATACTAGTGATGGAATGTCAGCCAGTATATCGTTTCTTTAGTTCTCACTACAATGGCCTTAGTTCTGAAATTCTCTGCAAGCTCATCTATAGAATATAATATAGAAATAGAATGGCACTGACGATTAACTCTTCTCCTCGAACACATACACACAGTATGCACTATTCTCAATGGCGACATCACTAACGACCATATTCAATTAGGCTGACGGATCGCCTGGACTGCTGATCAAATTGAAATCCACATGAATGATTTTGACCATGTTCTACGTCTTGTTCTTCCTATGAGTTGTGAGTCGAATTTAAGATTATGTTAATAACAACTTTTTTCTGTGTTTTTAAAGCAAATGTTGTTGTAAATCAAGTTTCTACAACCACAGTTATTATCAAATCGTAATGTGGTCGACTAGCCTACCACCATTGCGACTTATTTGCCACCTTTATGGTTTTTTCTAATACCTATCTTGTATGAATGCATGAGGGATCCGCAAGTACCGCAAGTATATTGAAGTGTGCGGTTTCTTTACAAACACATACCTACGCACACATGTGCAAAGAAATTTGAATTGCTATTTAACCACAGAAACATGGTGGAGCTTTGAAATGATAACGAAACCTAATCATCAATAACAAATTGACATTTGAAAAAAAAAGGAAAAATATAAAAGAAGCACTTAATCAAAATATATGGAATCTTGTTAGTGCAAAACTTCGTTCACGATTCAAAATTATAATGCGAAATATATTTACAAAGTATGGCGCAAACAACAGGTGCAACGTGAGAATAACTTTATTTATTTAATTAGTAAAAATGTATAGACTACTAAACACTTTAACATATTTAATCATCGCATAAGATATCATTATCAAAATTTATATAATAAATGCAAAGTATAATCGTAGTTCGAAGCATCTGGAAGGGGATAAATACAAATAAGATATAAAAAAGCGTATCTTCTTGGTGTCTACAATTTATAACAGTGTTGTAGTTAAATGGTTAACAAAAATATAAATAAAAATCCAAAGTTGAAAATAATAAACAACAATGTTTAGAATAAATTTAAATCCGCGACGTTGGTAATCGCTTCATAAATAAAACACAAAACGTAATTTAATTGAATATACATAAGTAAATAAATTAAAAGTAAATGTTACTCAACAAAAAGTGTCGAAAATTAAGTCGTAACAAATTTAGTGGAAAAATTTAAATAAATATCAAATGAGTACTGAAAAATATAAAGAACCAAAACATTTCTCATATATAATATAATCAAATGATAGCAAAAGTTATTGAGTATATATAAGTAGTTAAAATATATGTATATACTAGTGTGAGCAAGGGTGCAAAATAATGGCAACAAAAGTTAGCTAAAAATAAAATGAATGAAAGGTGCTAATGCAACAACCCAAGTAGAAAGCTAAGAAAAATTTATTAAAAATGCAAATTTGAAAATAGTTTGTGCGTTTTGTGATTCAGCTTAAAAGAAACAAAAAAATATTATTTCTAACGAATTTAATTTGCATTAAATATTTAAATGCCGTAGTGCAAATCCTTTTGAACGCACGCACTTTATAGAGTCAACAAGAGTATACGCCGATGTCGTCGTCTGCAAAGTCAAACCTTATCACATAGGATAGATCGGTCGGCCCGTTATAGAACAATTTGGCTCACGATACACAGTTTTTCAGTTAACACTAGTGATATTTAGCAGTATTTAAAAGAAAATATTAAATTAAATCGGAAAAAATAAACTTATTAAAAATTGGATGGAAATTAACAAAAAGGAGATTTTATTATTGAAGTTATTAATGTTAAACTCTATAGCAATTACTAATTAAATAATTTACGTAATAAAATCAAAGAATAATTGCACAAACGAAAAATAAGAATTAATTGGTGCTAACCTAAATCATTGCTTCGAAGCGAGCTTGAAAGCTTAAGAGCGTGCATCCAAATTTAGGAAACATGCATAATTGAATGGAGAAATTGGAAAAATTTAGCAAATATATTACATCTGATATTTAGTGCGTGTGTGGTAAATATTAATCGATTGTTTAACGCGCACATCTACAGTTGTTTCCTTAGAAACGAAAAGGATATTGAAAAATTATTTCTGCATTCAAGCGCAAAATTACTGCATCCCAATAAAAGTATTCAGCTGTGGAAATCACCACGCATATTTTGGCATGTTCTTAGTTGTTTTCACGCTTCAAAACTTGCTAGCCACACACCTAATTACGACGAAAACAAGCAAAGTGAAAAGAGCTCTTTGGCAAGTAGACATTTACCGCCAACCAAATAAAGTCCCCTCTCGCCCCTACCACAGACAACGGCGCAGCTTCAACACACAACCATACCTATATCAGTTGCAACACCACATAGTTCGTGCCGTCTACGAAACTCGGACTCTCCTTTCGAAAATACAAATAAACCGCGCTCCATTGCCGTTATTCCGCACCAGCGCACCAACCGCATCGTTAGTTGCAGTCAGCTACCTGCGTATACCCTGCACAGCGTCAATACTAGCTCGACGTCCTAAACAAACCTCGGGAGGTGGCTATCAAAATCATTTAAACCATAGTACCAACAACCAAAAACGTAACGAAACTCTAGATTTTTGTAAAATCATCCAGAAACGTTTTTGCGCAGATTCAACGACCTCCTCTTCACTTCACAGGCGCCGCTTGGCATTTTACACACACAAAACCGCCCGCTCCACTTGTCGACTTCGAGGAGTCGTCGCCTGTGCGTCGCCTGAACTTAATAGCCGCTCATTCTGGCCGCCTCACATAACAGCGAAAGCGATAATAATAACTCTGTTAGCGGCAGTGGCAGCGATAAGAAGTCCTTCTCGTTGCATTGCTGTTGCGTGATAGTCGACATAACGCCAGTTTCACAGGCCGCTCGTTTGACATCGGCAACAACGGCCTCGGGAAGGGATGTAACCGCTGGCGGCGGCAGCGGTGGTGGTGGTGGTGTGCTTGGGGATGGGGTATCCCAGTTAGCGAGTAGCCTCTTTCGTTTCGGCAGTAAAAAACGTGGCGTTTGCATTTGTAATGCCCAGTGTCGTATGCAGGCTTTGGAGCAGCAAACTGCCCAATTGGGTGAGCTGGATCCTGCGCTGAAAACCCATCATGGCTCGCTGGATCGGTTGCTGCAGCAACAGGAGAAGCAGTCGCAGCAGCAAAGACCCAGCGCTTCGGCTGTGCATTCCATTGGCGGTGTTGTAGATGGTGGTGGCTCGGGCGCGCTGCTTGGCTCAGCTGACTCCGATGGAGATGGCGATGATGAGAAAGAACCAGAACTTCCACCTCTCCCACCATCGCGCATAAAGTCCCAAACGCAAGTCACGCGACACATTAAAGAAGAGTTTGACCGCGGCGTAGAGGTAGAGAAGTTCTATCATCAAATCAACGGTGATATATTCGAGATCACTCGGCGCGTTCGTGCACGTGATGAAGATACTATAGAACAGAAGGTGATTAAGCGGAAGGGTTCGGTACGACTGCCGCCGGAGCCACCGCCACGACAGGCCTCGGTAGCGGCATCGGCTGCGCATACTCAGATGTATCATGGACATGGACACGGTCATCCGCATTCACATCCGCACATTCACCGTCATACTTCGGATGGGGGTGGAAAGCCTCAGCTGCCACCTCGTCGTCAGAAAAGTGCAGAGGAAGTGCCCGTATCGAAAAGTACGACGCGTGCACCTGATGAATTGGAGTGGTTTGATCGTAAGGCGAAACAACGTCACTCTGCGCGTTCAGCTGAAAGCGGTGCTGTGCGCGAAGAAACTATTGAGTGGTTAGAACGGCAACGGGGACCAGTACGCACCTCTTCCGGACCCAGTGAAATCACTGTTATGAAAGATGAGGTACCCGATTGGCTGCTGGAACATCTGCCACGCAAACGTTCAATGGCGGACCGGCCATCTGAATCTAAGACAAGCACTACTTCCTATGCCAAAGCGCTTAAAGAGGAGCTCGCAGAATTGCTAAAAAAGCCATTGTCCAGACAGAGCTCCGGCCCACCCGGCGAGTTTTCGATACTCAAAACGGACATTGTTGAGTGGCTAACGAAATTGCAGACGTCGTCACGTAGTTCGGCACGTGAAGAGGCACCACCACCGAAAACGCGACGCGCTCACCATCGTCGCAACGGCAGTGGCGATACCCAACGTTCTCATTCGCAGGAAGATGCCACCATCGCACAACAGGCGGCGCGCAAACGACACTCGCTGGGTCATAGCGATCGCAGCGAAGAAGAGATGCTTGATTGGATAGCGTATCCACTGAATCGATTGCAATCTTTGGGGAAGCCACTACAACAACAGCCTCAGATGCAAACGATAGATAGACGACAGCCTTTTGCCGAGCACCATCACAAGCCAGCAGCTCCCCCGCCTCATACACAACTACAAATACAACACCAACAACCCATATGCGCCGAACGAGAAAGGCGGTCACATGAACGCATACGCGAACGCAAGCTCCGGCATTCTGCCAGTGAAGTTGTGACTGCGCCCACCACTTCAGCAGCGGCGCAGAGCCAGTTGGAACGCCTCTATGCAAAGCCGCACAAGGAACGTTATCAGTATGTGCCTAAGGATGCCAAGGATATGATTATGCTGCCTCCCAAGGAGAGCTCAAAGACAACCACTGCCGTTACTAGCGCCTCTGCGCGTGAATCGAAACGTGAACGTTCGCGCCGTCATCAGACACAACGTTCGGCCACTGTATCCGATATGTCCGGGCATCATAATGGTGGACTCAAACGAAAATCCTCATCAGCTGAACGAGCACCGCGTTCGCCATCGCCTTGCAATGATCCCGCCTGCCGCTTACTCCCCATCTGCACTGATCCGCACTGCCGCTTCCTAGAATGCCAGACAATAGGACGCAGCGCGGGAATCGCCGTGACCACATCGGCTTCAACGATGAACCTCGCACGTCATCAGCAAGTGGCGCGTGCACAAATGCATACAGTGCCCGCACACATAACTTCAGATGACACGCCAACGCCGCCACCACCTCCGCCTCCTACGTCACAGCAGCAACAATTCCAACCCCAGCGACGGCTAGTGATATGCCACGAGTGTAGGTCGTGTGCACCATTACTTACCTGCCAGAATCGTAAATGCTTCAATGCCGCCAAGTGCAACTCACTGCCCCGCAGCGCAGCAGATTTTAATCGGCTGCGCACCTCTCTCGCTCAGCCGCCGACAACGCTCGACGATATAGAACCAGCGCCTGAGACACCATCTCCACAAATGCCCCGCCACCCCGGCATGCAGTATCGCAGCAACTCGCAACCGAATACACTGCAACGAGGCGATTCCGCTGCCGGCTTGTGGCAACAGGATAGTGTTGATGGCGCATTGGTGGGGAACGGTCCTTCGATGATAACCGGAATGACAACCATCATACAGAGCTCACAAATCCCACTGCCACCCTCGTCACTGCACATCGCATCCGCAACGAATGGCCGGCATTTCTATAACGGTCGCAATGGCAACGGTATGTCGCATCTGAACGGCACTAATGGCAAACTAATGAAGTCCGCTTCAGCGGCTTCGTTAAATTCGCGTCGACGTCGTCACAAAACGGTGCATTTCGGTGAGAATTTACTTCGGGAAGTTTGTCAAAATCGTAAACTAATCAAAACTGAACAAGTTCCGTCCGGTTCGGCGCCGATGAAGGCCAACATACAGATGCTTTACAATTTCGTTGAAGGTGTGCTGAGCGCGTGGGTAGACGACGACGAAGAGCAGGTACGTTCCGGTGCCGAATCAGAGCCCGAACAAGGCACAATGGCATTGAAGCCGATTTACCGTTGCAATCGGCTCCGTTATCAGTGCATCAAACGAATTGTTGAGGAAGCGGCCGAGTTGCATGGGACGTTGAAATTGGGCAACTCACGCTATCGTCATAGACACTGGCGAAGTACGGCCAAGCAATGCAACGAAATGTTTCTACGAAAGGTAAGTTTGAAATAGAGAAAAGAAAAAGATTTGAATGACTGTTTCACTAGTTCTTTTTTTTTCTTCCTCCGTATTCTACGCCTAACTTATTTTAAGATTGAATGCCCAAATTATATTCATACTAGACTCAGTCCCATCAATTGAGAACTCGGCAACCACCGAACCTACTCACCCTCACCAATTACACTAAAAACTAAAAATCTTCAGTGCCGCCAGTGATATTCATTTGAGTTCGGGTAATTTCACTGGATGAAATTGGATTAAGTGGAATGGAGTACCGTTGTCGAAACACCGCTGTCAAATAGACAATAATAATAGTTCAAAATTCATTCAATTCAATCAAATCAAGCCAAGAAATTTGATAAACTTGTTGCTCTAAAATTTTCAATATCATTATATACGTGTTTAGTAGAAGAACTCCAAGAGTGAAAAGGGTTCTTAAAGATCAGCTCAATACATTTAAAAAAACTTCAACTCCATTGTTTAAAATTACCAAAAGTAAGTATAAATAAGGGAAATTTTCTTATGGCCAAAGGTCTAATAATGCCTTTGGCTTTTAAAACACTACAAATTTAAAAAATCCACGCCGGATGCATCAAACTTATTCATTTTAGTAATTCGCCAATAGTAAACACAATTCAAATTGTATCGGGTGTCAATCGATGCAATCAAGGATTAAAAGTAACCCAATCAATATACAGGCTTACTGAACATATTCTCAATCAAAAAAAGCAAAACCGCAACACCAAACACTCTAGAGTCGAGTGCAATCAACAACAAAGCGATAATAACTAAACACACATAAATAATTGAAAGTCGCATTAATTTCTAATCCATGCCTTTTATACTCCAGACTCCTGTACAAAAGGATACGATATGAGCTGGTAGCGCGGTGAAGTGCTGCACTAACTTCACGAATCAAATGGCATTTTGCGCACAAACATGCATACATGCATATACCTATATGTATATGTAGCAGTCGTAGAATTAAAACGCAATGTTTTACAATTTGTATATCTCGCCACTCATGCATGCACACATATACCATACATGGGTGACATAAGCTCTCCGCAGTGAAAACAACTAGTTGTGAACTAAGTAGGCTACAAGTCTGATTTTTTTTCCTATGTAACGGACTCTCACACGCCATACTTAAAAATATTTAAATAAAAATAAAATCCCCAGATTGAGTTTCGAATTGTGAACCTCAGGCCTGGCAACGATAGCTCTTGGCCACTAGGCTATCATATCAGGGTATCTGAAGACGAAGCTCTCCTCTGGTGTGCTAAACATTAATACAATTATGGCTTTTATGACGACGTAACTGATGATTTGCCAACAAATAGCGCACTGGTAAGATTTCATCTCCAAAATACTAGTATAGAACTAGAGTTTTTTGTACAACTTTAGCTTTTCACTGAGCTATTTGTGTATGTGTATATTCAACGCCATTAGAATTCGCATAGAAATTACTTAATCCATGAAGTGACATGACAGGCCGCGCAAGAGCATCACAGCAAGGCATAAAAGAGTAAGACAACAAAAACAATAAACGCGAAAATAATAGAAATTCTAAATGGGAACGGCAAACACACGCGCTTTCGACAACAATATTAACAATAAGAGAAGAGCACAGAGAATATAAAAAATGAGCAAAAGAAAATGTGAAAAATAGAATGCGACATTTATTGTAATATTGCTTTTATTCTCATATTTTAGCGTATTTCCTCTATGCCGACACATTTGGGAATGATGATATTGGCGATGTGCGACTGCCGTTGGCGGGGCTTAATGCCGAGCGATGTCACTGCCATTCAATGGATTGCATACTCATGTATGTACATAATGCATACTTTACAGAGTTAAATCCGCATTTTGTATGCATATAGGAATATATGTATTCACGTTTACATAATGTGCGGTTACAATGAATGCCATCATTTTTAAGCAAATTAAACACGTCCACGTGTGTTTGCGTGTCTGTCACTATCATTGCAAATGGTTATTGTAATTTAATGGATTATGCAGTTGTAATTTATTGTACTTCCATATTGGATTTGTCTGCCTTTAAATTAATACCTAGTCAGATAAAACTAATAAACTGTACATCGACTAGCGCAAAAAGGCTAAAAGAAATACTAAAAAAAATCACAGCAAAACTTGCACAGTTAAAAGCTTTATGCAGTGTAAAAAAAATTAAAAAAAAAGATGTTTACTTGTCTAGTGCAAGTATGCCACCACTACCGGAGTAATTAGACGGAATTAGGGAGTTTGGAGAACACTCATACGTACACCATCCGCCAAATATAGTCTGAATGTTAAATAATTTTGACAACTTTCCTTGGCAGATCACGCATGAAGATCGAAAATATATGTGGTACTTTCGGGTGTTTTGTAAAAGAAATGTGTCAAATAATAGCAGTCTTTAGCCATCTTCTACTATGTCACTTTAAGGAGTCAATGGACATTTTGTGGGGCATTATGTATGAATGAAAATCGTTCAATATACATTTTCATATTTCGTTTCTTATCTTTCATTTCTTTTGCATTTATTTTTTATTCCATTTATGCCCATTCGCAGCATTTGTGCGAAAATTTCTAAAGCTATTTGAAACAATTCGAAATGTGTGCATGTCGTTGTATGCGCGCAAACAGCCGCCCAAACCCATCAGTTTCAATTTGGCAACTGAGCCAAAGCCAAAGCCAGCGGCAACACCAACAGCAGCGTCAACGTCATCGTAATCGTTATTGTGGTTTCCTGTGGCCTCCGCAGAGATGGTAGCGTCTCCTTCCCTTCCAAATTCTGCCTTCGCCTTGCCATTAGTTTGTTGCTCTGTACGTATGCTTGTTTCCTTTGAGGAGATGTTATAACGAAACAAACGTGTGCAATTTTCTTTGGGAAAATGGCGGAAAGGCATGGAATTGCATTGCAACAACAGCATAAACAACTGTGCCGCACCGCATGACACAATTGCGCGATGTGACGCGCTCCTGCAAGAATTCTGTGCGATTTTAGTTCTAGTACAATATGAATTGTAGTTGGTATTGTTGTTGTTTTGTTTTATGATACTTCTTACACTCTTTATGCGCTGCTGAATCTGCTCTTGAGACGCTCCAAACCATAAATCTTAGCTGAAACGTTTTAAATTTTAGCCGCACGGAGGTACTGAGGTTAAGCGATTGGGCGGCTGGGTGGTTGGGCGGCTAAGGCACTTCATATACATATACATTGCCAAGCAGCCAACGATACGTCATATGCATGTAGCTGTGTGCGGCTTGCTGTCTTTGGCGCTTGTGGCCCCAAGGAGGGTGTGATTGCACTTAACTTTCCAAAATGCCCTCTTGGCCTCTTTGGCTTTGCGTCGTGACGGACAACAACAGTAATGTGAGAATGTGTTACGCCTACATTGGGAGAGTGTAAATTTGTGTGCTTGTGGGCTTTTATTATTGTTATACTTTGCGCTGAATCTGATCACTTCGCCGAGATGTTGCCAAAAGTCATTAAATTACAACCTAACGGACACATACTACACAAGCAAATGGCGTTTATAACATCACACATTCAAATAAATATTTGTACGAGTACATGTTTATTAGTATAGTAATATGTATGTGTATGTAGCTTAATAGTTTTTCTTGTAAAACTTGAGATTCACATATTACATCTGCTTTCCCAGTACGAAACATATGCTGCTAGACTTAAGAGGAGCGCCTAGATGTACCAAGAACTAATAATATGAGATGTCTACGCTCTCCTCCTTCGCACTCTTTCTTCTTTCCTTCTTGCAAATCTCGTTATGTACATCTGGTTCCATGTGGGCTCGTTCGCAGTGTGTATATTTCTCCATTGTTTTTTTTTTTTTGCCATTAAAAGGATTTATGTTCATTTTGACTATGATTATTTTGATGAGTTCTGTGGCCTAAAATTTTGGCAAAAAACTTTAGCTGCGGTTGTTATTGTTTTCTTTTGTGTTTAAATTTAATTCATTATTCAATTTTTGGGCGCTTTTTGGAGTTAGATCACAATAAATATATATAGTTCGAAAAAAATGTGCATTCGTAATTTTTGTCTTATTAATATCCTTTTCTAATGATAAATTCAAAAAATTTATTTAATCAGGTATATCTTATAATAAAGATATTTATTTCGAATTTTCATAAATTTTTCAAAAATACTATAGACACTAATTCCATGCGCCTTATTTGGAGAGAACTAATAATATTCTATCGCGGCGGCTGTGGTAGCCGAGTGGTTAGCATTGCGTACTGTCATTTGGAATGCCAAAGTTCAAATTTTGAAACGACCAACATGAAAAAGTTATTAAAAATTAATTTAAATCAAAAATTAAGTTAAATTTTCTAATTGTGGTCGCCCCTCGGCAGGGAATGTCAACCCCTCCGAGTGTCGAAATTTACACGTCTCATTTATTTTCCTTTTTTTCTATAATGATTGTTTTTATCACAGGGATTTGCTTCGCATTATATTCACAGTTCACAGTCTAATCTACGAAGTTAATTATGCTTATTTTAATAACTGTCAATGCATACAAAATAATATTTCAATTCAAAATTTGTAGTTTATAATATTTATACGCATAATACTGTAACTAATTTAAGTATTTTTTAACCTTTAATTTCAGGTGAGTTAATTTTGTGCACGTGTTGATACCCGTTAAAACTGGTTGTTAAGGTAAAATAAAACATTTCTTTAAAATTTTTAGTACAGAAAAATTTATTACAGTGATGAATGCATACATAAAACGTTACGTTAAAACGGAGTGCTTTACACAATTACTAGTTCTAACGTTCAGAGGCGATTCTCTTTTATTTTTTATATTCAAAAATCTGATAAGTCGCTATTTTTTCGTTAATTCAAGGAATATTCTTTATCCATTGGTCACGCCTATTTGTTGACTCTTTGAAATTAAAAAAAAAAAACCTTAATGGGAGAAGCCCACGAATAAAGATAGATATTTTTTATTTTAACTTAATAAGTTCTCAGCAAAAACTTAAATCCATTAAACAAAAGCAAAGTCATATAAATATCTATTGACCTACAATTGATTGATAATAGATTGTATCTCATAGAAACCATAGAAAGTCATTTATGTAAATTTTCCGATTTTGGTATTATTTCTTCGTATTTATACGCACATATTATTGCCCCAATCCAAAGTCATTTTAATATTCATTTATGTCAAAGTAAATGCATCAAAAAATATATCTATTTATACATATAAAATATAATTGGACGCAATACCAAAGTAAACATACGTGTATTAATAAGTGGAGGTAATTAAAAATACTTTTACTCGAGTATTGAGAATTACGAAAGTCGATGCGGAAACCACAACCGTTAAGTAAACAGAAATATAAAGCATTTACAAGAGCTAAGAGAAAACACAACGGCAAATGTAAATAGTATGTGTGTTGGTAAAGGAAATGTCACAACAATATTCGAACGATGCTCGTGTATACATATACATATAGTTGTTTGTGTTAGCTCACATAACGTAGGAGAAAGCTTCGACCGCTGTCTGACATTTATTATTGCGGCGACAATAAATTCAGTAGGAAAGTACCAACGACGGGGGCAGCAAGACATAATATAAAAAATGCATAAAGAAGTATGGGTATGTAAGGATAGGAATGCAGAATAATGTAATGGAGCCACAATCTATATGATCAACAGATTCGTGATATTACTTCATTTAGCCTCCCACTGAAGGCAAGAAGCTATTGCTAAATTATTGGAACGGATTTTAAGCTCACTCAAAAAAAGTGTATATTTTAATACTCAGATTGTTTTACTAATGTTAACTTAAAGTTCTCAAAACAATTTCGTAGAGTTATGTTGATCTTATGTGGGTATTTCAAAGATGTGTCAATCAATTTTAACCACCCTATTGTTCCTTTAATTGAATCCGATTAGCAACTCAACTTCAATTCTCTTCCTTTTGTTAAAGAATAAAAATATACATATACAACACATTATACTGTCAGGTGGCATGTACACGTTTTCCTTAATTTCGCAGTCAAAATAGAAGCGAGGAAAATACCGTAAATCAACGGGAAGCAAGCTTTGGTATTAATTTGTCTGACAACTGTAAAGTACGATATATTAAAAATTTACGTAAGAAAGTGTGTATATTAATAATAACGGTGAATTAAAAAAATAATGAAGTATGAATTTATGTTTACATATCGACAATGAAAAATTTTGGATTAAAACTAATTTATTAAAACTTTTCTGAAAGCCCAAAATCATGTTCCCATGAAAAGTGGATTTATTACTTTTTATATCATTACCACTGCTTAAACACCTCTAACCATCTGAAAAATTTCGGCTGCATACATTTCTTTTTCTCTTTATATTATATTTTCTATAAGTTTACATATGTATATATAAATAAACACATGCAATAAACACATGCTTCATTGTATATTTCTTCAGAAAAATATATGTTTGTATATCACGAAATCCCGCGCATTGGAATTATTGGAACGGCTGTAGAAATGAAAATATTGCAAATATTCTTACAAAACTTTTACAGTATATTTTTCTACAAGTCTATACCTTTGAAATATCGAAAAACTAATCGATTTTTTGAAAATTCGAGACGGCTTTCTTAAGAGTAGAGTGCTACTAAATAAAATCAATTTGATATGAAATTTTCTCCTTTTATTTATTCCGTTCGCAACTAGAAGAAAAAAGTTATGTATACGCCCTGTTGAGCTGAAGTATATGTAGTAGTTTTTGTGAGAATGTCTGCAGATTCACATAAATATGCTTCCATATACACATAAAAATTATATCTGTAAAAGGAATAAAGCCAATAATATATACATTGCAATGGTAACCATTTATTAATTGAAAAACCTAACGTACTCGTACATATACTCGTATACACGGCGTTATTCACCAGCGGCAAACTTTTGGAAGTATCCTTTCAACAAAAAATCCATGAAAATGAAAAATACACACAAACCGCACACACTTTCGCTTACACTACTTAAAACGAGCGATTATAGAAGAAAACTGAATCGAATGTTACTCAGAAAAGTTTTAATTCTTTTTCCTCTTCAAAAATATATTCTTCGCAATTAGGAGCTAAGTTAATTTCTTCAAAAGGAATATCATTTCCAAAAATCCTAAATTATTTTCTATGTTCTTTTAAAGCTATGATGGCTGCGAATATGTGCGAAAAGTACACATTTGACGTAAATTAAAAAGAAAAAAAGTAAATTGCGCAAATAAGTATAACTAATTGCAACTGGTGGACAGCAAAAAGCAATGTTTTGTAAATTCTATTTCTTAATAAGGCCAGATAAGACTTTCTCCCATTGGGATCAATAATTCAATATCACCAGAAAATCATTCCTCAAAGCAAAGGCACCGCAGATAATGTTCTAGCCTAATATAAGAATGTGCAAAATAATAATATTATCGCCATATATGTACATAAATATATTTATGTACATCTATGAGTCGAAAAAGTAAAACACGCAAGAGATATAAAATCGGTAAATGCATATAAGAGCAAGAAACAACTCAGTGTGGAAGAGGGAATCAACGTAAATACCAATTTTCTTAATATCTTTTGCCACTGATTTTCGCATATTTGTATGTAGGAACAAATGTATGTTCGTATGTTAATGTGCCTATGAAATACAAAAATAAAATAAATTACCTAAAAGTCTATCATCATTAATTTAAATATATAGATATATACAGGGTCCGCCATCTAACATTTTTTTTGTTTTGTGAACTAGTGGTTATTTTGAGTGTGGTAACACTGATGTTACATCTGATTTGACAGAAAGTTAGTTTTATCCTACCGCTGAACGAAAATGGTTGTGTATACGATTGAGCAACGCGTTAAAGTAGTGCAGTTTTACTTTGAAAATTTTACCAAAAAATCATCTTTTCCGACGAAGCTCATTTCCATCTTGGCGGCTACGTCAATAAACAATAAACAAAATTGTCGTATTTGGGGGACGGAAAACCCGCACGTGATCGAAGAGAAGACAATGCATCCTCAGAGAGTTACTGTTTGGTGCGGATTTTAGGCCGACGGCATCATTGGCCCATAATAAACAAAATTGTTGTATTTGGGGGACGGAAAACCCGCACGTGATCGAAGAGAAGACAATGCATCCTCAGAGAGTTACTGTTTGGTGCGGATTTTGGGCCGACGGCATCATTGGCCCATTTTTCTTCGGTCAATGGCGAACGCTACCGCGCCATGTTAACGGATTGGTTCTTCCCGGAAATCGAAGAGGAGGACTTGGACAACATTTGGTTCCAGCAAGACGGCGCTCCGTGCCACACAGCCAACGTTACGATCGATCTTGTGCACACTGTTTAAAAAAAAAAAGTTACGTGGCGGACCCTGTATTTCTTTTTCTGTGCAAGGAGAATCCCAATAGTAGCTGCCTGCATCATAAATATGAAAGTAAATCGTAAGATGTACTCTAATCATGCCCCATCGCACTTAAGAATATATTTTTACTGAAATATCTATTGTCGAAAATTCTATGATTATTTCAACTTATAGGTCGATCGCCGGAGTTTCTGTGCTCAAAATTCTTTCTGGGGTGAAAAGTTTGTTCTTCATAAAAGCATAGGTCCAAGATTTTAATTTTGAAATTTCTTTAAATTTGTATAGACAAGTATTTAACTTTTGTGCTTGAAAAAAACAATAGACACAGCTTATGGGGTCGCCACAGAAGTATTTCTATATAAATAGATAGCTCTACAAAAAGCCTCTTAACAATTTGAAAGCTCGTTTCTGTGACAGTAGTGAATCCTTCAGCCGGAAATGGTTCCGAACCGGCTATAAATAAGTGGTTAATGCTCGATATAAATATATAACCGAGGTATAGTAAAAAAAAATTAAATAAATTCATTTTCATACCCTAGAGTAAGCCACAATTTTTTTCTAATTCTATCCTGAAACATTTTTAAGTTGACTTTGAAAATCTTTCTTTGGATAGAAAATTTAATGGTAATCTCAGTGTTATGTGCCAAAAAATACTGTAATTGCTTTTGCTTTTTATTATTTTATTGAAAGCAAACAACTCAGCCTCTTTTGTATATATATGTACATAGTTTAAGTAAACAACGCCAAATAATTCTACAATGCTTGCATAAGCACTTCCTCTATTTTCCTTCGCATAAAATGAAATCAAGCGTAGTTAATTTAACGAGATTACACCGTTTTTTCGATTGTAAATGTGCTAAAATCGTTAGGCAATGGAAAAGAGCCGTGTATGGCATCACAACAAAAGTAATAAGAAATGTAATGAAAGAATGTACAAGATGTAAACAGTAATGAGGCGAAAAAGCTTAATTTTTTTTTTTTTTTTTTGGTGTGTGCAAACAAAAGATAAAGAAATAATATTTACAAAAGACAAAAAACGTAATGTAAGACAATGGAATTTGTATAAGGGCATTAGCTCTGTAAAATAATACAACAAAAAACATCAATTTAGAACATTTCTAGAATAAATATTAAATATTTTTATTCAGGTTATTTAGCAGCAAACAACAAAAGAAAAATTACTTGTAATCAAGTTCTTTCACGTACGTACAAATGTACGTATGTATATAAATATTTGCTGGTACACATATCCTTACATCCAACCACCCTTTTTTCATATACATGCATACCTTCCATACTTTCATTACACTTTCTTCACATACTCAACGTTTAGATAAGTGGCGATCATTATGTACATATGTATATCACATATCCATACCCAACTTGCATTTCTGCAAATCCACTTCACTAAAAGTATTTTCATTGCCCACAAATCACCACTCACATAAACATCTGTATATATGTAAATGCTTGTTCATTGTTATCAGTGGCATTGGACAATTTATCTTCATCAATTTAAGTTGGCGCTGGCGAATCAAGCTGCGAGTTTTTTTAAGTGAAGCAAGTTATACTTCCCATGACTTCACTTATGTATGAATAGATGTCAGGATAGGAATGTAGGTGTAAAAATATGTGTCAATTCGCAAAGCAAATAATAAAAAAATTTAAATTGAAAGGAAAATAACCCATATGATTAATTAATTTGAGCCAATTTAGTCATTTTAATTTCTTACCTATGAAACGCATCCACTCAAACATAAGTAGATGTTTTTAAGGCGTTGTTTACTTTGCCAATGGCAGCATTGCATCTGCTACGTAGATCTATGATTCTTCACCTGTGACGATCTTATAAACGTCTTTTGAAGCACCGCGATCGTATTTTTTCAGCATTTCTTTACACCAATCCACACGAGCCTTTTTTTGAGCGATTGTCAAATTGTGTGGGATCCAACGAGAACAAACCTTTTTTACGGCCAGGTGTTCATGCAATATCGAATGTATGCTGGTGGGAGAAATGCATAGGCATGCCTCTATCTGAAGGTATGTTACATGACGGTCTTGCATTATCAGTTCACGTACGGCATCGATGTTTTCTGGCACAACGGCTGTTTTTGGACGATCTTCACGGAATTCGTCTTTGAGCGAGCGTCGGCCACGATTGAATTCGTTGTACCAGTTTTTCACAGTGCTATAGGATGGTGCTTCATAGCCATACAAAGATTTTAATTCATCGATGTACTCTCACGTCCAAAGTTGTGAAAAATGATCGCATGAAAATGTTCACTAGTTAATTCCATTTTTTGGCCGAGATGAATTTTTTTAATTCCCTGTACATAAAACAATTCACGATTAAATGAGAAAACGTTCTGGGTGATGTTGTGCTACAAAATGTCAAACACTTAGTGGTGCCTAGACCAGACCTATATTTAGCAGCCTACATATCAACTGCGCCTATTTAAGTCCAAACCAAAGCAGGCAATATATTTGACTTTGGCTGTTCAATAAAGCAAAGCAATATTCGCTGTAAGAAGTTTCATAACAACGCTGACTGCTGAATGCTTCCGTTGCCTGTCAAGCTCTGCTTAGAGGTAGGGAGACAGAAAGAGACAGAGGAAAAAAAGTGAAATCACAGCGAAAGCAGTTGAAGGGTTTACAAGTTTGTTCATGCAAAAAACATAAAAAACTCCTGCTGCTGTCATTTTTGAAACTTTCAATTGCGTGGAAACGGAAATGAAAATATTACATAATATCCGCTGTTTTGCAATTGCGATGACATTAGAAAAACACATCTATGGTATTTTGATTGTTGCAATTAACTTCCTGACAGTCATTTTTAAAAGTAAAAACTGGCAATGTTAACATAACAGCATCTTTATTAAACACAAAAGGGATATAAATTAATAATAATAATAATAATATTGACTATTGCGATACTCTATTTGAACTGGCGAGTCCGTTCAAATTTCATTTAGTTCATGAAATTTACAATTTCGAAGTAGAGGGCTCGGAACCCACTTCCTAAGATTAAGTTGTTTAAATATGGTTGACAGAGCTGCCGTCTTGTTGGGTGGAGGAAGCTATTTTCCATCAATAGTTCAATGTTAATATATTTATACATCTTTCACACCAAGCCTACACACGTTGTTTTAATATTATGGATACATAAGCAGTTGTCGTTTTTGATAAGACCTAATTTTCAACTAAGGGAGTTTAGAGTTTAAATTAATGACATTTTTGTATTTATTTATTTTTTTTTTTTTTGAATTGAATTGGCACCAGCATTAATTCCCTGAATCTCGACAGCAAAGCCAATAAAATGTCATAACAAGTCGCGTAACATTTTGTAAACTCTCCACAGCTAGTTAGCAATACTTGAAATAGGGTTGGCGCTTCCATTTTCCGCTTCCAGATTTTCGAAAACACTCAACAGCTAATTTCGTTGAAAAATTAAGTCAATCCACACACATCAGCACACTCGCTGTCACAACTAATTTCTGTGTGTCGAACGCTGGCACCCACGGCGTCGTCCAACTCGAAGAGTTTTCAGCAAAAATAAACAAAAATACATGCATGACATGGGCGACACGGGCGACATGGGCGACATGGAGTACAAGGATAAAGTTGCCAATTTCAATAAAAATGAAAAACTTTTTCGGACAGCAGCCAAAACTTTTTCGGCAACATAACAATCGCTGCCACCTGCTGTTGGCTCTAGGGAATTGTGTATGTAAGTGCCAAGCACCTTTATATATACATATAGCATGCACTTCCGTTGTAGCTCTTGTTACCTCACTTCGGCTACGTATAAAAGAGGTTAGAAAAAAATCAATTTATTAAAAAAAAAACAACATTTGACGTTTATTTTTTCTCTAAACCTCTATTCGATTTCGACAAAGAAAACGATGAGTCCAGCCAATACCAGAGTTGACAAAGTGGTACACAATCACTTCTTCGTCCAGCATTTATATTGTTGTATTCAGAAAACAACAATTGGCACAGTTAGTGTGCCCTCGTTTTTCAACAAAAGTTAGGACGACTGATTAACGGAAGTCGACATTCAGTTTTTGGAAAAATGTCTATTAAAATTTTGGTGTGAATTGTTAAGTACAGTCCACTTAAAAAAAAAATTATTTTATTTTTTTCGGTAATATAGAAATACAAAAAAATAATCTTTACCTTTTTTCCTTTATTCAGGTATAAAGAATTTGGGAACGTCATGATTTGCTGAAGCAACTTTTTGTCAATCGCCTCGAATTTCGATATTCTTGTCACAAACTTATGTAAAAGAAAATCATCAGCGTCGGTTCTTCCTCTAACTAGACTAAAACTCAGTCAGCTGGTGAATTTTCTTGGGTTTCGTTTTTAATTTTTTAAATTAACACACATGCTTTTTAATTCGTCGATTTATTTTAAATTCAATTGTTTACGAAATTAAAACCATAAACTGTAACCTGAGCATGCTGCACCTCCATATGAGCTGTCACAGACGATAAGCTCTGGCGGCAGATTTCTCCGTTGAGCTAATAGATTGAGAAAATCCACGAGGTCTTTTCTTTCCTTCATGATTCCACAGCATGACAGAAGATATTCAGACCAGATTTTTCAAATTTTTGTGCAAATGATATTTGAAACTCACGCTATTATTTAAAGATACAATTTCTAGCATTCCTCTTCAGTTTTGTTCTGACACACCTTTAAATCATTTTCTGTTTGCTTCCTCTTTTTCTCTTTTAACTGCAGCGATTTATTCGCGCTTCAGAGCAACCGCAAACGTGCCACTTAAGCGTCATAGCCGTTTCCAAATATCCGTGTATGTAAATTTGTTCACTGCTTTTTCCCATTTTGTGTCTGATGTGGTCTTTTGGCAATGAATATACAAGTTGTGCTTGGCTGAATGTGTGCATATGTGTTCATGTGTTGTTAGTTGTAAGTGCATGGGCGTACATATCTGATCGCTCACAAATTCTCTCACTCGGCGCGTTGTGGCTTTTGCCCGACATTTCCATAATGCCATTGTAGAAATTTAGAGCTTTTTCCCTTCGTTCACAACAAATGCACGCGTTATATCCTTACATATCCTTACATTCCTATTTGCATATTTTTCGTTTTCAACAGCGATATAGAGACACACGTCTGCGAAGGCAAGGATGCACATCTGCATATTGAATTTTCTACATATGAATTTATTTTGATTATTTCGTTTTTTCTGGCTTGCATAACAGCTCGGCATTCAAAATTTTAACAGGCAAAATGGCATGCCTTTTACTCTAAGCCAAATTGGGTAGCGCAAAGAGGATGAGGGATGTAAGGTCGGTTCTCGTATATGAAAATTCCATAGTGAAACAATTTTGTATTGAATAATATAGAATGAGCCAAAGTTTTTTTTACTACTATTTATATATATATATATATATTATACTTGAGTATCAGACATATTTTTTTCGTTTATCAGTAGGAAAATTATATTCAGTATAGGTTTGACAGTGTACCTTGGGGAATAAGGACATGTGTAAAACGAGTATTTTACCGTTGGCATCTAGTTGATAACAAATCCAAAGACAGAAGTTTGTCTGGGTGAATTGCTGAGGCATTATAGACATTAAACCCAACCCGGGTCTGACGCTTCCCCATTAGCATCTTATACAAGTTGGCATTAGATGAGAGCTGTTAGACAACCAACTGATCTTAAGTGAATTGTCAAAAATGCATTTTTGAATAAACATTTTACCTGTCAGAAAATACTCGTGCTTGGACTGCAACTAGTTCTGCTAGGGTTGAGTTGAAACTTTGGCTTTTTATTAAATTCCGCTAATATATCCTCTTAGAACACTTCATATTGAGTATAAATCATAAAATTCTGCATATAGATAGATGTGATATTCACCTCAATCACCAGTGTCTGCTGCATTGGTCTACTCTCGTTGCCACCATCATCCTCAAAGTGAAAGCGTGTTGCATTTTTACTTCAAGGAATATTCTATTCACACATGTGTGCGTAATATCCAAACATGATTCTATTATAAATACACAACCGAGAATCGGCATGTAGACTCATAGGTACATGTGCATGAGTGGTTGTGCGTTCAGCAACAAATTCAAAACGGATGGCAGCTTTGGCGTGAACAAAACCGAAACAAATGCAAATTAAACGCAAACAAAAACGTGTTGTCTCACTAGTTTTATGAAAATATTTGGTTATTATTATCTCTGTTTCGGAAAGATATTCACACACTCATGTAATTCACGTAAATACCAATATACAATAGTATACTCCTAAATTATTAATTAGAATTTTATGGGAAAATATACTAACAATTAAATTAAATGACTGTTTCAAACACATTTATGTTAATATTATTACTATTATTTCCAACGTTTTACCCACGGAATTCTTTTTTATTTTAATTTTTGATTAATTAATGATACCGTGTCACGATTTGGAATCTGTTTAGCGTAGAAAACTAAAATAGTTCAGCTACGGAACCAAACATTTTTAAAAGTAGCTTAATTCAAATTCAAAAAGTTATTTAATAATTAATTTAGAGTCGACAAAATTCTTTTCTTAATATGAGATGTGTCTAATGTACTACTCAGAGAGTTGAAATTTCTTTACGAGTTTGTAGAAATAAGGGACAAAACTAGACATTCTAAACGGAACATTAAATTTGGTTTCAGAAAGAATTAGGGGATTATTACTTTAACAATGGAAATTACACCAAGCGTTTCTTTATGACTAGCAAATGACTAAAACGGTGAACTTGTTCAAAATTATTACTATCTACTATTGTGTCTGTCTGTCTGTGTGGATTGTCGGGAGTATCATGTAACTTCACATGCTTTAAGATTTAAGGGCATAGGGTTTATTATACACCATTGAACCATGATGTTTAGGTCCGCTTGTAGCAAGAGTCCTTCATTTGCCTAAGTGGAAGATATATAAAGATTTACATTATCCGCATTCATTCAAATTTTTTAAAATGAAATTTTTTAATGAAATGAAATTTTTAAACACTGTTCTTTGATTTGTTATTTATTCTCCCAGAATAAATAGAGTAGAATTTTTTTTATATGAAACTCTTTTTCAGATTTATTTCAATAGATAGAACTTAGAGCAGTCCCTCTATCTCTCTGACCTTAATTGACGATACTCTTTTCCAGGACCCGATTCAGAAAATTCTCTTAAGCCTGCCAACGTGGTATGTAAACTACCAACTACCCAACAAAAATGTATTCAGTTCACAACAAGAAACCGATTTTCATCAGCCAGCTGAAATTGGGTCAGGCTGTCATTGAACGAACTGAAATAGAGAAAAAAAACTGAAAGCGCTTAAAATATGCGAATGGAGAAATTCGCGTAAAAATCTCTTACCAAAAGCAAATGCCGCAAGGGCATAGTGGCATTTTTAGAAGAATTGAATAGCATAACATAACGCTACTTTAGACTTACGCAAGTAAGCTATGCAGGACTATGAGTGCAAAGCTTACAATATACACACACAAGCTAAAAAATGACGTAAAACAAAATCGACTTTTCAAAAAAATATCGGCCCCTCCACTCAAACCAACTCTCCCTCTCCATCCTCTTTATCGATAGCTATATTGAACCTAAGTTCAGTTTGCATTTGATCATAGGAATTTCGATACGCCAGCAAATTCTTTTCGACACACCCATGTAAAATGGGGCAAATAGTTAGTTATACGGAAAGGGCCGCAGCGAGAATAAATTACTGAAAAAAATCACCGCAACATTTTCAACCAAATCTAGCAGTCTTACCAACCAATGCTTACAAAGTGTGCAACCCATTGACCGGAAGCAATAAACACTAGAAACATACACGATTGTGATGCAATCGCAGTAGGCCTCTTAGTTTCGTTTTGTTGCAATTGTTGTTTTTGTTCTCATTGAAATGACTCCTGTTGCAATCAATGCTGCGGATGCTACTCACTTGTTCTCCTATTTTATCTCACATTGGCATTTAGTTTTTGTTCGAGTATCTGAGTGTGTGCTTAATCTATGTAGGTATACATATAGAAACCTTTGGCCATGTTTGTGTTGTTGTTTTTGTTAACCATTGATATTGGCAAGCAAAGCAATGCTGCCAATCAAGCTGTTGTTCTCTATTTTCATGGTTGGTGGAGTACCCCATGCCCGTTTCAAGTTTCTTTTTTTTAAATCAAAGTCATTCTTTCATTTTTTGTCTTTTGATTTGGTTGAAACACACGCCTTTTGCGAATTAGTGGGCTAAAAAGTTGGCTTTTCAGTTTCGCTGCTTTAATTAGCGGTACCTATGTTCTTTTGGGTTTGAGAAGTGTTTTTTGACTGACGGCAACGAAAAAATCACCGCAAGCAGTAGTTTAACCGAATTACGTTAACACACAAGTGTTTCGAAACTCCCAGAAAGGTTCACAGTTTTCGAATGACATAGCCTACCAAAAACACACTGCCCGTTGATGCTTATCCATAAAATATAAATCCACAATTTTCGGTTAAAGGCAGTTATTAATTATTTTCAAGAAAATATATATATATACTATATGTACCTATGTTAAAGAGCTTACTCGTAGTGTAACTGCGCTTGAATGACTAAAAGGGAGCTCATACTCGAAGTATATTATACCCAGCAATTTCTGCACTATTTTTTGTTTCCCCTCTAGGTGACTCCGCAAGCCAATTAGTCACTTAGTCAAAATATTAGAAGATCGCTTCAGCAGTTTGAAAGCACCAATTAAAAAAAAGTATTTGTTTGTATGTTTGCTTCCAGTGATCTTCGAAACTTCCCGGCAGGTTATAATGAAAATTGTCAGTTTGTTTCTAAGGTTCTTAAAAAGTTTTGAAATGCCTAAATGGAATACTTTTGTTTTTTGGAGACCTGAAACCAAGTTAAACCGCAATTAAAGAGTAATAAAATCCTCATTCATCCTTTTTATTTTGCAGCCAATAGACTGTAGAAGAAAATGGAATTTTCATGGTTATTTGGAAAATAGTCACTAAGTTACAATTAATGCACAAAAAATAAATAAAAGTCAAATAAAACAAATCAATTCAAATAAAATAAAGTTTTCAATTGCCAAATATTTTTAAACTTGAAGTCTTGGTATTAAAATTCATTTCTAAGTAAGTCATTATATTTATTTAAATCATCACTAGTTGCCAGGTACTGTTACTTTTCGATTTCGAAAATTCCCAACAAAAAATTTACAAATTAATGAATTTGAAATGTAGATTTATGTGCATGACATCAACAAATTTATTTATTTATTTGTGGAAACCGCAACGAAAATCAGAATTTTCCCATCCCTCTAAAAATGCTCATCCACGTACCTAATTGCTTGCAAATTAAATTGATTAATAGTGTCCCATAAATGGCAAACTCTCTTCATTTTTTCACTTTTCCCCTGTTAATCACCAGGGGCGTTCAGCAGTGGTCTCTTAAAGAAAAGGGTGTAAGGATGATGATATACCTATGTAGTTACGGGTTGCAATCACAACAGCAGCACAGTGGCACATTGAGTTTGCACGCAGCTTACAATAAATTGCTTATTACGCCTGCGGTGACTAAAGTTACCAGGAATAATGAAATAAATGAAAATAAAACAAAATGAAAAAATAAAATCAAACTCAGCTGCCCTTAACCTATGTGATTGATTGCATTATAAAAATGTGTTTGACGCAGCGTTTAAGGCCATATTTCCAAACGGATCCTGCTTCCCGGGCTCTTAGCATGTTCTTCTTCATAGTCAACTTCTAGTATCTTCGGCACTTACTTAATTCATGTTTTTGTTTGTCGCTTGATGGAGGAAAAGCAGTTTGTGTACACTTGTCCTTTTCTTTATCATCCGCCATCAGCTTTTTAAAGATATATAACGAAATCCAACAGGCAGACATCCGCATCCAATTTGCTACACTTTCATAATTGAATTGTTGGCTGATATTGATGATTCCTCTTTTCCCGCTAACTGCTTTTTACCCTTTACCAAAATTGCGCACATTTACTCACCTCATTCTCAGCCCGTTTTTTAGTGCAGCTATAACAATATGCCGTTACCCGTTCACTCAAACCTTTCCTCTTCGCTACACAAGCCGTGATTCGATCTACCTGTCGGCCTGTCAAATGGACTTAATGTCAGCATCATGTTGCTATCAACTCGAACGGGGTTGATGACTTCGTTTAAAATAAATAAAAATTAAAAACACAAAAATTTATATAATTCAATAAATAAAGGAAAAACTTTAAATTTGTGTAATTTAAGGTAAATTTGAGCGAATATACGAATATAACGATTTCAATCATCTGATCGCAAAATTTAACAAATTGGAATTGGAAACATGTATGTATGTATATGAACAGCAAAATATAGTAGTTTTCTATTGGTAATAATGATAAAAGGATCAAAATGTAAGAATGATCGGATAGGAGCGCAAGTGTGCTCAGGAAATGTACAACAACTTAAAATCAACCAAATGCGAATACACCAACCTGGTGTTCTCGTTATTAATTCTGAAAAATTACAAATTTGAACCTTTTTTAGCAAATCTCCGGTATGTTAATTACAATCATTAAAATCCAATAATTGAATTATTTGTATGAAAACGATTTTTAAATCAATCAAAATTAACAGTTAATAGAATTCAAGCCAGAAAAGTGATTAATTGATGTTTATATATTTTAGTTAACTCCATAAATATTATATAGGAGTATTTTTGAATGTACATACACGTATGCATATATTCGAATTCGAACTCTTTTTAAGAACAGTGACGAACTTACTAAACCAAAAGGATTAACAACCTTGCCCGCTTTTGCTTTTGTCTTAACTATTTGCACTTGAGTTCATAACTGGGCCAAAGACTGATGGTTGTTGTGTGTGACCCTCATTTTAAAGCTTATTGTGAGACTCAAAATTTTCATTACTATAATGACAATACGTGACTGCACAATCAAACCAATACGTAGAGGCTGCCAGCCTTTCTGCGAAAGTGAAAGCTTTTTCGTTGAAAGGACGAGAGAGTAATTTTTCTATTTTTACCATTTTTCTATATTTCTTAGTTAGTTTTTACTCTACAAATACATAATGTTGGCAAAATGAATTAATGAGCACCAGTATATCATAGTGCTCACCGCTTACAAAGGAAGACAGCTGCTCCTGACAATGAGCGGTGTTAATACTGTGTGGAACCACATTTTGGTGATTTGCATAAAAAGTAAAATACAAAAACAAACGTAAAGTAATATACAAAGCAAAAGGTGGATACAAATTGTGATGATTATAATATTAAGTATTATAAATGAAGTATATACATAAAAAGCAGAGGTAGAGGTCCGCAGAGAATGCTCAAGTTTGACACCGTTGTAGTAATGACATGAAAATATTGTATTAGGTAGTGCAGACATATACAACCGACTGCAATGTGTGTGTGATTCAATGCTTCTTTCATTTCATACTTTCATTTTTTTCTTCATCAATCTGGAAAGACAGTACTGATAACAGTAATCCTCCCTTTTAAATCTGGAGTTTTCTTTAGCAACGCAGCTTTCAGTCGAGAAAAATATGGTTGTATCCATAAAAGAACTCATAAATGGCTTATATAAAATGCAACCGAGAATCAAAATTAGCTAAAACAAATACAACTCCAAACACAAAGCGGCAGAAATAGACTACTAATACTAAGGAATATACCGAAGGAGAAGACTGCAAATTGTATGAGGGACCGGCCAACGGACTAGCGACCTGCAGCCAAACCTCAGCCATATCTGAGTATTTCAGCTCAATTAACTTTAGAGTTAACGTTGCCTTTTAGTTCAGTCATTGGTGACGTTGCTTTGTTACTGTAATTGCCGATGGTCTATTTGCCCCCCATACGTTTTAGTGAATGACCAGCGAATGACATCATATTATTATTTAATTTCTTTGTCGTTCGCTTATTTTAACTTTTTGCTCGTCAGTTTTTCAAAGTCATCTTAGCCAAATTCAACACCACCGATACTGAGGTTGATTTACGAAAAAGGCAAACAAGGAATATGAAGAGAGTTCGGGAAAAATAAATACTGGAGATAACTTATTTCTTGTGGCTTTTGTATGTTGTCCAACCGAAGCGACGAACCATGCATTCAGAGTCGCCGACAAAAGGACAGCGGACAGTAGAGAAAGGATTCCGAAGAGGGAGATATGAAGGGCAGAGTTAACCATGGTCATAATATTTACTAAGCAGACGGTGGGCCGTCTTGTTGTTGTTTTATTGTTGCTCTGTTTGACTGTAATTTGGATGAAAAAGAAACTGAAAAATGAGTTAGCTACCCGCAAGCTGCTGGCTACGGGATTTTGGTATCTGAATGACTACAACTTGAGCCAGCTTTGTAACACACAAAGGACACAAGGGTAACAAGCGGACCGACAAACTGACGGAAGAATGCTTGAATGTACAACTCACCGAATGCATTGGGTTCACAATGAGGTTACAGCGATAGGGCGAAAAGACTAGCAAATTGTGCCAAAATTTAAGCGATTTTGTGAGGTGAGTAGATGATAGGGAGGGTCGAAAGAACTTTAACATTACATGAAATCTGCTTTTAGGATAATTAAGTACAATTTTGGACACGCTCGAAAAGAAAAATAACAGCTGCCACAATAAGCTACCACACCACAGTGAGACATTTTTTGGCTAAGAAGTCAAAATGTTTGTGTACGTGTTGAGTATTATTTGTTGTTGCAAATAAGTTTTGCGCCAAAGGATATTTTGTTGTGTAATAGCCGCAGAGTTGACCGGGCAGCACTTTGCTTAGTGCAATTTGTGTTTTCTTAACTGTCAAAGACAACTTATTTATTATTTATCTTAGTTTTTCTTGCTTTTTTGTGGAGCACCTTTAAGCTAAATCAGTAATTTTCAGCTGCTTTCACTTCTGTCAAATATTACAGCAAAATTTTACGGAGGCATTAAAAAGATCAGAAAGCAAAACAATAAAGTTAATTAGGATTAGCAAAATGTGAAGGTATTCATTCAATTTATATACAAACACACATATATGCATACTCAAACAAGTTTGTTGTTTGTAACTTTAGCCATTCCGAAATATTTTCTTAGCTCTGCTGGCTAATGAACGATTATTTATCCTTATCCTTTGGTTTTATATTCATGTTTTGCTTACAAATTAAAGTATCTGAGTATCTGATTATATTTTTTTACAGTCTTTTTCGGACGCATCCATCAGTTTTTCTTAATCACGATTCTCTCGACGTTCTAGTATCTTCAGTATATCGTCACAGGAACTCATACAATTTTTGCACATTTTTCTTTACAGCCAACCTTTCAACTTTTTCATACTCATGTATTTTGTAGGTATTTAACCATCGAGGCGATTTTTGGCCAAGCTTCGCCACCAAATCATGGTGTGCGTCTTCATGATTTTTCAAACAAATTATTAAAATCTACAACACATCTACTTTAAAGAGCAGATAGGGGAAGATGGTAAAAAGAAGAGATCGGAAATCTGCAACTAAAGTAGATAAATACCAAACGATCATCACTTGGTTCGTATCACTTCACTGAAAGAGCTACATTCTTGCATATGTGCTTGCTTTTACATGTGTACATACATATATGTATGCCAGAATGCCAAAAACTCAAATGACAGGGAGCAACTAGCCAACTAGCCAGAACCTAAAGTTATCCATCTTAAAAATAAAATTTTATCATTTCGGATGTTGATCGGACGAGGAGGCGAACCATGACCATTCGAAAAGTAGTGAGCACTGCTAACTTCTCGGCTATTATGGCCGCCCGGCTTCTTTTCACTTGTCGAATAAATCTTTCCGCTGCTCTTATCAACCTCTATTCCAAGGCAATCGGTACAACGGTTGCACAAATGTTTCTGTATAAGCTCTGCTCAGCAAATGAATGTGGTCATCCAAAGCCAATTTAATTTCCTTTCGGTAAAGCCAATACTGTTATTTATTTAAACAATTCACCACAAACAAGTTTCTAAAAACTGAATTTTTATTTCCAAGCAGAAATGAATAAAGTGGATAAAATCAGAGTAAAAATAGCCATTGGAATAAATAAAAATGTAAATAAATAAGCCAAAGGTTTAATAGACATTCAATGGGGCTTACTTACCTAACAAATACAAACATACAAATTTACAATAAGGAAAATTTGTGAATGCATGGTTTTCAATAAACATGTGAATCACATAAGCAGAGCACAAATATATACACGTATGTAATATATATTTATTTACAAACGCTTGTATGCTGAAATGCACTCTAATAACACTTCAAATTCTCAAAGTTATCTCCAAACAGCTTTCTCAATGCCACTCACTCAATGCTTACTTACATATATAATTGGCGCTTAGTAACCGATGAAACGATTTTCGGCCGAGCTCCTCCTCCAATTTGTGGTTTTTCCAACAAATAGAAGGAGTTGCAGTTTATACTAGGCCGCCTCCGAACGGCTGATGGTTTTTTTTGTACTAGGAGCCTTTATTTCATATCCGAAATACACTCGGAGGGGTGGACATTCCATAACTTTTGGATGTTGGTGGCACCGGGATTTGAACCGGAGCCTTCCGAATGTCAGTACGCTATGCTAACCACTCGGCTATCGCGGCCGCCAATGCTGACATACAACAGCAAAAACAACAAGTCACTTATCAGTTACTTTGACTAAAAAAGCATTAAACTTTACCGGAAACGATTTATGTGATGGAAACTCCATGTGGTATTTTCGATGATGTACAAGCACTTGGAGAATGCGACAATCAATGCAAGTTACGTCTCTGAAAACAACTTTTTTTGTTGCTGGGAAAAAACTGAGCAACAAACTCAGTTCAAACATTTTTCTTTTGTTCACTTGTTCACTTTTATGAACTTGTCCATTGGTCAATTTCATTTAAATGCGAAAATTTTACTATGTACTTTTATTATTACGATGTTGCTGTTGTTGTAAGTACTCCTCGTTAGCTCGTCAGTATATTGCTATTGGTGCCCATTTGCTGCTATTTTCATTGCTACTTTAGCGATTATTCCCACTGCGTAACAATGCTGCGCACAACAGCTAAAACAATAAAAAAATAAACCAATAGCAAGGATGCACATATACATATGTACATACGGCCACACAATGGTAGCTCAGCGCATTGCGCCATTGGTATCAACACCCTTGAAATTGTTGCAAGTCAGGAGAAGAGAAATGGGAAAAATTCAAGTGTTGCAAAAACAACGTCAGTCGGCATTAAATGCGTTTGCATGTGGGTATGTACACATGTTACTCAAAGCAACAACCAAATTGTATTCTAATACCGCTTTTCGTCGTTTCGAAAAATGAAATGGAGTCCGATGTATGCAACGCCAGACTTACTTTCAATACCGTTACTTTTTCCACAGTCGGTGTGAATCAGTGTACACAAAGTACAATTGCAATTTTCCAACTAGACAACTAGATTGATGATGTGAAAATTGCGGCTGTTGCTCCTGCTCCTGCTCTTGCTCCTTCTCCGTGTCCTTCTCAAACTTCCAATTCTCTTAAGCCACTAACTAAGCGCCCAAAAACTTTACCGCAAACTCTGTGGCTACTGCAGCTTGTTGAGCTCCTTTGGCTCTAAGCTTACTTTCCATTCATTGATGTCGCTGTTGTTGATAGTGTTTTTATTTACTTTTTCTTCGTGCAACATGAAAATGCTTTTATTTTGTGCGCACATATTTATTTATGTTGATTTTGATGGTCACCAAAATTCCATCAGCCATCAGCCCTCCATCTCCATCTCTACCTCCCTCTCTCTTCCTTTCTCCTTCTACTTAGTTAGCAAATACTGATTGCTTCCTCGCTTGCTTTGCGAAGTTTTGTTTTGGGCGGGTACTCGTATTTGTGGTGGTGTTTGTGTTTTAAAAGGCTATGCAATATTTATTCTCACTTAACAACCACCCACCAAAATCAATTTTCAGCAATGTAAGGGATAACCGAAATGTGTTGGAAAAGTTTCTGCACTGCGAGAATGAATTTCGAGGTGTTCTGAATACTTTTCATTCATGATGGGTGCGAGCTTATGTGATAAACAATTTCTGTGTGATATTTGCAATCCACTCCTTTAACAAGAATTTCACTTGCAGTTGTAACAAAGAAGTATGGAACGCCAATCTCCATATCTACAATATATGATATGACAGAATAATTTGGACCCTAATACTACTTGCTCTTCATTTGCATTTTCAGGAAATCCTGGTCATCCAAAATAAATATCCTAAATATCCGTTTCTTTATCCTGTACAAACCAATCTCGTTAATCTCGTCATTCACATGTCTAAAATCATATTAAAACGACAAGCTAAATTTTTATAATCACCAGATACAAAGTGCATCTGATTGCCATTAAAATTATGGATAGCCGTTTTGCTGAACCCTGTAATATTTAAATTTAGCGCCACCTACAGGATGAATAGCATATGCATGCTTATGGTGAAAATTTGGTTCTACTTTGGGTCAGCCATATCGCATCACATATATACGGCAACCACTTTGTAATCGTTAATATTTCCACTGAATATCGGACCCGTGAAATCCCATATATACATACATACATACGAGCAAGCCAACGAGTGCACCCTACCACCTCAGTGACAGCTAAAAATTATACCAACTGGGTAAACCAGGGAAACTATTGCCACATAGTATACACTTTTGTTATATGCATGTATTTAGCAGTTAACTTAGATCTTATGTATGAAACTTACGTATATACAAGTATAACATCGGTGAAAAGCGTTCATAATCCTAAAAATATCTTCCTGCCGTAGATCTTCTAAAATTTCTGTGTTTTTTTTTTTTTTTGTAGTTATGCATATGTAACTATGCATATATGCACATAAAAACATGTTTAGGGATACTTGTTTACATGCGTATTTTCGCTTTCAAAGACAAATTGTATCCATATGCAAAGGATGAAAAGCCGAAAGCTCAAAAGGTGCCGACGAAGGAAAGAGCAAGTAAAGATTGAGTTATGTTTAGCAAAAAAGTCAAATTATTTGATAAACGACAGCAGGCTGAAAGCTCTAAATATGGTATTGAGCTCGCAGTTATGTACATACGTGTATGTTGTGTACATTCATCTCTGTTCGTTTCGATTTCTAAACAATTCAAAAACCCACAATACATTTATTTTAGCTTTGAGGCTGATTTCTTAGTGAGAACAAATATTTGAATGTATGTATAGAGATTGACTGCTAAATTGTGTTTTAATAAATTTTTACTTCATTTTTTCGCAGAACCTACGTTTTCCCCCAAATATTTATATATATTATTTTTAAAATCCGCCAACCGGCCACTGTATTATAATTCGTATTTAATTGAACACAGCTGCTACTGATGTTAATAAAATACCCTGAAAATCCAAAACAAAAAAGAGCACTTCTTGGTCTTCGTTTCAACGGTGATTAACGCAGGAAAAAATTTAGAGAGGGAATTTTTACAATCTGTCACAGACGCAGAGCTAATCGGTAAACAATAACTATAAATTTATAAAGAAAAATCGCTATGTGGCCGCTCAAAAATAATCAAGTATAATTAAGTATTCAGTATTAGTTAGTAGAAAAAATTACACTTTAGCTCCTACATTGTTTCAGGATAGTTCACATGAATATTGTAGCTAAAAGTGATATAAAATTCCTTTCTAACTATTTTAAGCTTCCCCTTTCCAGTATCCAACATTGCTCTCATCTCTTTCATCTACTCATTCAATTGAGCAAAGCAAATAATAAGGAAAATTTGCCAACACGTAACACCGCCCAAACCAATGTTGGAATGCCAGACATTGGTGCGCCAATTTTCTATTTCATTCCACAGTTGAAATTTCGTTTACACATTTTAGGTTACAATTTAGACGCTAATGATAATTGGCATGCCAGCAAATTACAATTCATAGCGAATAACTGAAATGAACAAAACACAGCACAAACAAGCAAAGAAAGGAAAAACTTGTTAGACAGCAGAGAGTTAAAGACAGGACACATGTTGTATATTGGCGGGCCTGCGGGGTAGATGTTGGATGTGCCGCGCTTTGTTCGAGTGATGCTCTGGACTTTGAAGTTGTTGACATTTTATGTCGCATTGTTTCTGCAAATTCTATGTATGATTGTTGTTGTTCTAAATTCAAACATACAACGTTTATATAAGAATATAAAGAAATAGCAGTATTTCTTTTATCCAAACATATTTATTTCGATTAAAAATACCATGTAAAGCAATGAGTGATTGTGCTCGAGGTATTTCAAGTTTCGAGAGTCCCAACATATTGATATGTTATTGCGGCCGCAATAGCCGAGTGGTTAGTATTGTGTACTGCCATTCGGAAGGCCAAGCTTCATGTCCTGATTCGACCAACATCCATTATTAACCTTTCTAATTGCGGTCGCCCCTCGGCAGGAAATTTCAAGCCCTACAAGCGTATTTCCGACAAGCGTAAATCCATCGGCAGTTCGGAGACGGCTTAGAATAAACTGTAGATCGCTACATTTGTTGGAAAAAGATCAAGACGGATTGTTGGACTCCGGCGCATAAATAAAGCGCTGTAGATCAACACTGTTTAACGGCAGAAACTAATATTAATAACTTACATAAAACCACTTCGCAACAGTGTAAATTAGTTATTTATTTAATTCAAATTAAATATAATAAGTTAGAAATACAATATTCAGTTAGACGTAACACGGATACGACAAATTGGAGGAAGAGCTACAGCGGTTATACAATATAAGAAATAAAAATAAAATACGTTTCGTCTGTTTTGACATTTAACCAAATGAAATGAATTACCACCATGCCGAGCACATGCCACGAGAAGAGAATGAAAGACATTGCTGATAATTGATTTTGCAAAGAAATCAAACGTGTTGTAGGTTCGCACCAAAACAAGGAGCCAGAGAAATGCTTTCCACACATTAGCATTAACAAAGGGAAGTGTCTCAAAGGCTCTATCGGCACCTCAGTGTTCAATAATGAAAGCATTGCAAAACTCTATGCGTCAGGGGAAATACATATTATCAATTTATACCCCTGCCAACCGAGCTTGAGTAAAAAACTAGAAAATTTGAGCAAACGTTTGTTCAAAACTAGTTAAACAACTTGGCAACAACGTGCAGCTTTTACACAGTTTCCCCTTGTACATCCCTGTTACACTTATGCAATCACGTCATTAAGAAAATATATAGCTATCTTCTTTTAATTTTGGTTGCAGCTTCGGAGCGACTGTAAACGAAACTGTAAAACAATAAAATATTAATCGAAGTTTTGAAATGAATGTATTATCTTATTTCACACTATTCTGCTTACCTTCAAATTCATATTTCAAAGCTCACCAATTTTCGTACAACTATTTTTTCACAATATAATAAAAATAATAAATTTTCAAAGAAATGTCCAAAGAAATGTCAACAAAATAAGTTTTGTCAAAAAAATGATAGAAATTGATAATTTTAACGAAAATATTGTCATTTTGTGAATGAAAAGCCAACAATTTGTGAATGTATTTGCAAATTTTTAGAATTTAAGGGGAAAGTGCGTAATCTTGGCTCGCAGGGACCTGAAGTATATGCACAATTAACGACCCTATGTACTGTAAGTGTTTGTTATGAAATACCTGTCTTAAGTAGAGAAGCTTCCGGTCTAGAAAAAACTTTTTTAATGTTGTTCTGAGCGGGAATGCAATAAAATACTTCTAGCTGGTAGCCGGCGCTGCTCTCAAAAGGATTCTTCAGTAATCTCTCTTCAGTAATGTCTGCGCTAGCAAATTACATGGTATTTGCCCCTTAGCATCTACTTGCACTGAAACCCCGATTAAATCGTCGAAATCGGAGGACGACGTCATATAGCCCCATTCAAATTCGTCAAAAAGATTCTGGTAGCGTTAAATTTAGTTTTACAATCGATTTGTTGAGATATGTGAATTCATATTTAACCCTAAAATGAATATGATCACGGAAGGTGACCAAAGACAGCTCTGCTTTCTTGTATGTATTTACTATCTAAGCGGGTAATATGGCACTAAGTTATCCGCCTGTCAACGAACGAAATTAACTAAATGCTTACAATTTACATTTATAGTAATGCAAATGTCAGTGGGTGCATCATCCACTGTAATGTATACACACACGTATGTACATACACATTCGCTGGCGGCTAAATAATTTTCACTGAATTTGACTGATTGTTGCTTTTATATCAATGTATGCAACTGTCTATATGTCAGCCAAATCTGTATGTCTATTTTCATTGATTGCAAAGCACATTCTCTCAACGATTTCATATAGTATGTAGAGCTTACCTCTTCGTCCTCTCGCACTAACAATAGCGGCGCGTCATGGGCGCGTGATGTCCTAATCACATTTTGTGTTGGAGCATTGTTATTCTAAAAAAAATTATAACACAAAACTTTGTGCTCCCGCGTGTCTTCCAGATTCCTCCGCTCTCTATCTGACTAACGGTTGCGCAAATTTGCATTCAATTTCAATTTATGTAGTCTAGTTGATGGAGTTGATTGACTTTAAATAGATTGGTGTTGGCGTGAATGGAAATGTGGGTATATGTATGTATGTGTATATGTATGGAGGAATGGTATCCAATGTAATACAATACTATGTTTTGGAAATTTCACAGGTGATTTTGCAAGCTTCTCACCTAACTTTTTCAGTATAGATATCTGACACTTAACTGAAACATGTGTGTATTTTCACATTTGAAAGGTTTGAATATCCTTATTGTAGAAATGAGACGTCTGTTTAAAGCAAACAGTTGTTTGGATGATCACCTTCAAGAACAGAACAGAAAAGGGATTATATACAAAATGTAGTTGAAGAAAACAACTAACGGTTGTATTGACTTGCATTGAAACAGTTTCTGCTGGTTTGCAGTTAAAGTATCAAACGCTGTTTCCTCCCAGACGACGTCAACCTCTTACTCACTCTCTTCCTTTTTCTTGCTTTTGGGCAAGAGCTCCCTTGAATCAACCATTCCATTAGCGCATTAAATTTTCAGTACAAGCTTTGGTACCAATTAATTTTAAATTACACGAATGCTCATTTAGTAAGCATTATATAATTTGACTTCTGACAAATAAGGAGAGTTTTCCACCGAAACTTATGCAAATTGTTATTTATTATGCAAAATTGTATTATTCTTTTGGTGGCGGACCTTCGCATCAAAATTCTTTCCTTCAGTACTAAAAATAAAACAACTAAATTATCACCGAGGGTGATATGAAAAAAGTCGGCAAGAGAGAAGTAATTTAATTGGTAAGAATGTGGAAAGCAAAGACGAATAGCGATAAAGAAATCCTACTTGCCCTCCACAAACAACACAAGCTTCAATAATATGTCCATAAAAGTTGGTTTGAATGGCACAAAATTTTGTCTCCATTGTTGCTCCGATGATGATGCTGTTATTACCTCTGGAACCTTTGTCTCGAAAGCCGCACGCACAGAGACCTTACAACGTCTTGTTTCATTTATTCTCATTTTACTAAACCATGAAAGTAGGCTCCAGTTGACTATTAAGCGGTAGAAAGTGTACGAATATGCGTATGTAATAGTGTTCGGCAAACAAGAAGGAGAAGCGATAAAATGAGTTAAAATTAATTCAATGCTGAAAGGTGGCATACAAAATATTTGTTTAAAAATTATGGCTTTGCGAACTTTTACATGCACAAGACAAACAGAAAACTAAAAAGTTTTCGCATAGTTTGTACTCGTATATGAAAAGTTTATGTAACCACTTCAGAGTAGCAGCTGACGACAGAGCTAAAGAAAACCAAAAAAAAATATTACTGAATATTTTTATATGTGGAAGAGATCAACCAAGGAAAATTTTTAATATAACTTCTATATTTCATTTAATTAAAGATTTTGGTACCAAAAACATTGTTTATTGTTTAAATTTTTAAAAGAAGATTTCATGTTTTGTGCTTATGAAATTAACAAAAAGAAAGAAATGATAATAATGGATTTTTTTAAAAAAATAGTTATTAACATTTCAGTCTTATATTTAATATATATGGTAATTGGCGCTTTGTCACCACTGAAGTACACAATGCTAACCACTCGGCTACCGCCGCCGCCATTTCAGTCATACTCTCCTTTAATTCGGCTCATTCTTCTTATACGGATGAGAAATTTAATATACAAATCACCTGATAATGCTTTTTACTATACGTAAAAGACTTTAAGTGGATACACAGAATTTGGGAAGTGTTCTTTCCTGTATTCAGCTATCCGAACGTTTCTTTTTTCTGTAGTTAACTGTGGCTAAGCCTCATAGTTACAAAATATCTATATGTATAATTTAAGAATGACGAATGAGAAAATGGATCACAGATCAAAAACGGTAAAATACACATCTCTCTTGGGAAGATGATTTGCGGATATATTGCAAATCGGAACTGATCTACATGACTCACGGGCGCAACCTAACAACAACCTCGAAAAATTTTCCTTGCCACTTATGTAGCATAAAGGAGAAAACTCAGAATGTAGCCAAAATGGTGGTTACAATTAAATGAGGCCCAATTGAAGTCGACTTGATTCAGTCAAAGATGAATTCAAAACATTTCACTTATTGGAAGCATTGACTCACTCGCCCTCACACATTTGCGATCTTTAGTTGAACCACACTAAATAAAACCCGTTTACTGAACTATTCGCAAAACCCTTTTCATTTGCTGAACATCCTGAAAAAGTAAAATTTAAGCTCATTTTCGATTCTTTTATTTTTTTATTACTATTCACTTTTTTTTACAAACTTTCCAACTCATTACGAGACTTTTCACTCGAAAAGCGCACACAAAAAATGTATGCGAACACATTCTCAGGTACTACTGGGCTTCGCTCACTCAATAGTATGTGCGTGTGTGCGTGTGTGCGTTTACCTCCTTCAAATCCAAACAGAAGAAACTTCCATATCATAAACCTAGCTCAAAGGCAACTTTACTACTATTGATGTTGTTGTGACTTATGTAAGTGGTAGTAGTATGTAGTAGTTACGCAACGCAAGTAGCTTGGTATAGGAAGTGTGCGGTGGTGAAAGGGAGGAGGTCGCTATATTGGCTGGCAGGTAGTAAACTGGCGGAAACCGGAAGTTCGAGCACATGAAAGGGATTTCTGCTCGTTACTCGAATTCACAACGAATTTTCAGCAACTGGAACCGTAGGAAAACAGTGCGACTTCGCACACGGCTAGAGACTAACTAACATAGGGCAGGGGGGAAATGCAAAATGGAAAAAATATCCAAAAGTAGGTAGCTCTTTCTGGCGACGGAAGTGTGCGAGGTGAGCTCAGTTGAAATGTGTGCGAGTGTATACTTTTATGATTGTCGTTAACTGCCTGTCGGCCTGTCTGCTGCTGACTCCTGTTCCTGTTTGTGCACGCGCAGCACACTATTTTTGTAACAATTGCAATTACACCGGTAACAATGACATTTGCGAAAAGTTGATGACTTGAGAGAAATTGGTAGAGTAAGTGGTGGAAAGGGGCTCGAAACGAGTCGAAGCGAGGTAGAGGGGAGGCGATAAACGTTATAAAAACATATAATAGCACAAACCGACTACTTCACGTACAGCAATCGCGTTTAAAGGTTGCTGAAGTCAGCTTTCAACATGAAGGGCCTTTATAGCTCTTGGCTTGTTAGGGCGCTGACGTGTTGACAGAAGACACTCTAAGGGGCATGAGTAGAAAAGGGGCACCATCAAACTGTAGATAGTTAAAAATGGGGCAACAAAAAATGTTTGCTATTGGAGGGAGAAGGGCGGCGTTGATGGTGTGGCGCTATCACAGCACCTGATTATGAAAAGTTAAATGCAATCAACTCGTCGCCTCTCCCTACTCAGCTCAAAACTGATTGTTGTGAACTTGACTAGTGTCGGCTTGTTTGCCAGCAGCATTTGGCTTGGCTTAAATGTAATGGGCGCAGCTGTGAACTTATCATACAGTTCAAAAATAACTTCAAAGTTAAATTAAATTTGATTTTTTGGTGAAATTTAGAGTCGCGCGAGCTGGCGAAAACTTTCACACTTTCCTTTATTTGCATTTATACATACACGTATGTTTCATAAGAAGTTTATTTCAGGTTGGTAGACGAAAGAGTTGATGAAAGAATTAAGTTTAGAAATTGTCATCAATATGCACAAACGTCATGCATGGAAACTGGACTTCATACCCCATACCTTTTTATATTCATTTCATTTAACCGTTGGTCGCAGCAACTTCAAACTGACATTTATGAAGCAAATTCTTCCTTTTGAAATCCAACGGAATTGCCCTGTCCACATAATGAATGGCTCGTTGAAAGCAAATTAAAAATAACGATAAAATTGTTTTTATGTTTTTATTTACTTTTTAGTATTTATACGTGTACGTTAGTCCTTACACGTTCCATTAATCTCTTTTTGCTGGGGGTGTGAAAGCAAATAAATGAAAGTTGACATTTGCAGTGCTTTTAGCAAAAAATACTACATATATGACATGTAATTAAACTCAATTTATCAGACATCTATTTTATAATTACGGAATTTTACTGCGCGACCACTGTCATCAATAAATGTCACTGCCGACTTGTTCACGTAAATGTGTGAGTTTTTATAATTTTAAGTTATTTGAAGCGCATGTGAAAATGCTCGGCTACAGCTGAATATCTTCCCTACATAAATATTCGTATATATTTTAACAATAAATTTCACCATTGTCAATTCCGAAAGAACTTTGTAATGAAGATACGAGTATCGAAACTCTGACAAGAATTGAATAGTTAAATCGAAAAATTGTATTTCGATATCCTTATTGTCCTCTTTTACCATTTGTTTTATGGTTTAGGAAATCTTATGTTCCCCTACCTAAATCAACTATAATAAAATTAACTAATTTTTACAAATTGTATGTTTGGCAGATATCGGATGATGATCGAATGAGCTTAACTACAGCCGTATCTGATGAAGATGATGGCGAAAGTGTCATGGCGTCACCATATAAAGCAAAAGCAACTGGAACTGCTGCATCCTCATTTAATTGTACCGGTGCTGTGCGCAAAGCTGGGTAAGCATACGTGTAATTTTTTTAATTACAAAAATCTAAGAAAACTTCAAAATAATTCATCATAAAAATTGTTTAGACTAAGACATTGAAAAGTTTTTAAATAAACTAGTATCATCATTTTAAACATTCTTTTCATAAATCCCCAGTTTCCTATCGGTGAAAAAATGGCTATTACGCAAGAAGCACCAAATCGAACTGGCACGCAAACGAGGCTGGAAAGGCTATTGGGTTTGCCTCAAAGGCACCACTCTACTCTTCTATCCATGCGATTCACGTGAGGGTCGCAGTGTAGAAGCGGCACCAAAACATCTAATCATTGTCGATGGTGCGATTATGCAACCGATACCGGAACATCCCAAACGTGATTATATATTCTGTTTGAGTACAGCATTCGGTGATGCTTATCTATTCCAGGCGCCATGTCAGGTGAGAGAATCTATATATAAATTGACAAAGAGGTACACAAACATATACATACATAAACATACAATTATATTCACACTGATACATATATGGATTTGCATACTTATTAACACACATCGATTACATATGTATATATGTATATGAATGCTTGTGCATTTGTAGATCCATTCAGGTGCACATTATCCATTAGAGTTATTGCTTTCACTATCGCTCACTATGTAATGTCAATAGCGTTTCTATCATTCATATACCATATACCTAATGCGAATACTTTACATGGAGCCATGTGTAGAAGTTCACGCAGGTGAGAAAAGTTTTTGAATGTCATTCACCTGGGAGTGGTCAGCAACGATTCTCTTGCAAATGTTTTAAGAATTACGATTTTAGGGCAAGCGTCTGGAATGTGCGGTCCCTTAATTGGGAAGGTGCCGGTGCCCAGCTGGCTGATGTCCTCATGAAGTTAAAGGCTGACATCACTGCCGTCCAAGAAATGCGATGGACGGGACAAGGACGGAAGAAGGTGGGTCCTTGTGAAATTTACGACAGCGGCCATATAAAGGAGCGCAAATTTGGTGTCGGATTCGTGGTGGGAGAGAGACTCCGTCGCCGAGTATTGGCATTCACTCCGGTGAATGAATGTCTCGCCACAATCCGCATCAAAACGAAATTTTTCAACACCACTCTAATTTGCGCCCACGCCCCAGCGGAAGAGAAGGATGACTTGACCAGCGCCTCGAACACACTTATGAGCGCTACCCTCGCCACGACGTCAAAAGTGTACTTGGCGACTTCAACGTTAGGGTGGGCAAAGAAAGTATCTTTGGTGCGATTGTCGGAAAATTCAGCCTCCAATTGGGCTGAGGCTGGTTGTATGTAGCACTAGATTCCAGCATAAGAAAATTCATCGAGCTACTTGGCTGCCACCAGATCGAAAAACTTTCAACCAGATCGAACATGTTGTGATAGACGGAAGTCATGTATCCAGTGTTTTATATGTGCATACGTTCCGAGGTCCTAACTTCGACTCGGACCACTATCTTGTCGCCCGTCAACAAACACAAAGAAGGTTCGACTTTGAAAATCTGCAATCACAACAAACACAACACGTGCGGGGTTGGATAGATATTGAGAGCTAAAGAGGGGAAACAAGACGCATTTGCAGCGAAAAAAAGAAAGAGGCCGAAATGTGTGAGTGAGAGGAGCTTGAAAATCTGGCCGACAAGGATAATGTTCGAAAATTCTACGAAAAGATGCGGCGATTTACGGAAGGTTTCGAGACCAGAGCAAACTCTTGTAGATCACAGAGGGGTGAGCTAGTGACGGATGCCCAGAGTATACTGAATCTATGGAGGAAACACTTCCCCAGCCTGCTGAATGGCAGTGAAAATTAAACACCCGGAAAAGGTGAACGCGAAACTCCAATTGATGACGATGGAAGAATTATTCCATTACCCGACTATGAAGAAGACAGATGGATTACCGGCCGAGCTATTCAAATACGGCGATGAAGAACTGATCAGGTGCATGCATCAGCTTCTTTGCAAAATATAGTCGGATGAAAGCATGCCCGACGATTGGAACCTAAGTGTGCTCTGCCCAATCCACAAAAAGGGCGATCCCACAGTCTTCGCCAATTACCGTGGAATAAGCCTCGTTAACATCGCATATAAGGTCCTATCAAGCGTATTGTGTGAAAGACTAAAGCCCACCTGACTTTCAGACCTGCTAAGTCAACCATTGGCCAGATATTCACCATGCGCCAAATCTTGGAAAAGACCCGTGAAAAGAGGATCGACACACACCACTTTTTCGTCGATTTTAAAGCAGCATTCGACAACACGAAAAAGAGCTGCCTATACGCCGATATGTCCGAATTTGGCATCCCCGCAAAACTTATACGGCTGTGTAAACTGACCTTAAGCAGCACTAAAAGCTCAGTCAGAATCGGGAAGGACCTCTCCGAGTCGTTCGATACCAAACGAGGTTTCAGACAAGGTGACTCTTTATCGTGTGACTTTTTTAACTTATTGCTGGAGAAAATAATACGAGCTGCAGAGCTGAATAGAGAAGGTACAATCCTCTATAAGAGTGTACAGCTGCTGGCGTACGCCGATGATATCGACATTATTGGCCTCAACAACCGCGCCGTAAGTTCTGCTTTTTCCAGACTTGATAAAGAAGCGAAGCGAATGGGTCTGGTAGTGAATGAAGCAAGACGAAATATCTCCTGTCATAAAACAAACAGTCATCGCACTCGCCACTCGGCAGTCGTAACTTCGATGTCGTAGATAATTTCGTCTATCTAGGAACCCGCATTAACACCAACTATAATGTCAGCGTTGAAATCGAAAGTAGAATAAATTTGATTAACAGTTGCTACTTTACACTGTGTAGGCAATTGAAAAGTGAAGTTCTCTCTCGACGTAGCAAAACTAAACTCCACCAGTCCTCCTGGCGACCAAAAGCGAAGAGAACGAACAAATTGCGCGCTATTGTGGATTCGTCTATAATCGCGTAAGCGATGCCTACGCCAGTAAAGAAGAAAAAGTTTAGAAGATAATATTGCAATTTTCTTCCAAAATCAGTAATACTGAATTCAACATTTTTACATTTTTGTATATTAGAAACCCAATACCCAATTTTTATTAAAACTATTCAATCAAACATTCTTTGGAGAAAATATTTCTCAATAAAGAAAAGAAAAAATTATAGTTTCTCCATAAATTTACAATCACTAGTAAAGCCCACATTAAATAAGCCTCAATCGGATTGAGCTTCCGAGATTATCATAGCTCACATTTCTATTCCTAATGATCCCTGGAGGTAGAAACGTAAGCTCTCTCAAAAAATGAATTATTTGTCTGACTCAAGAGTTTGTTTCTTTTATCCAAAATGAGGTCCACCTCAACTAATTACACTCTGAACTGTCTCTGCAGCTCATACACCATGCAGGATATTTCCATTTGTCTTGCTGCAAAGCAGTTAATTATCAAAAGAATACTTTTTGATTTAACTTGAAGAATGTGGTAAGATTGATAGCTGATCAGTTACCTAGAACTGTGTATATAAATTCAAAAATTTCGTTTAAAATATAATATAATATAATTTAAAGTATACTAAACGGTAATAAATATAACTTTTCGTGAAGAAGTTCAACATAACCAACGCTAAAAATAATAAAACTTTAAAGAAGCATATGTAGATATTTATGTTCTAGCATCTTCACGCAACAACTTTATATGTATGTATGTATAGAAATGTGCGCATGCATGTGCACATAAGTCAAGGCAATGAATAGAAAAGTTGTTTGTGTTGCAAATATGGTAAAATAGGAAGGATAAAATACGAAAAAACGCCACAGCAGCAACAGCAAGTAGTGCTCAACTGGAAGGTGGGCAGTCAGCAGCGAGTGCCATTGAAGTTCATTGCTCGCGGTCATTTAGTTGGTGGTTCTACGTTAGTTCAACTTTATACGCCCACACACACAAACACACACACCAACACATTGTATGCCCCTCATAGTTCCAGGATATTTACTCAACACATGCAGCAAGGCTAGCAAACACTCACACACACGTCAAATATTGTGTATACCTATGTATATGAATGGTAAAGTTTGGCATTGCAAACGTTTGAATGCACTGCATTTTAAAGTCGGTAAATACACGGCGGCAAGTCGATGTCACGCCTGGACTATGGGTAACGACGGGGTTATTAATTTTACACGCAATTGAAAAATGACCTTTCTAAAGCATTAGCAATACCTTAGAAATCATAAACACGACTATCCGGCGTTCACTGGACAAATGTGACATAAGTACTTTGGTATTGCTACGAACTCGCTCCAATTACCAGCAGCAAACAATGCAGCAACAGCACACAGCAAAATGCACACTCGGAAATACATATATGTATGTATCATATATTAGGGTGTACTTTGACCTCAAGAGAAGAAATCTTTGTTGATTTTCACAAGACTGTTCTACACCAATTATTTATACATTCCTTCCTTAAGTTAAATTACATGAGAAATTAGCTATTAATAGTTGATTTTTTAATAACTTTTAGAAAATATAGTATATTATTAGATTATATTATCATTAAAAGGAATGTTTCAAAATGGAATACCAACTCCGTATGTAACTTATCTAAGGGTTAAATAATATGTGTGCCTGTGTTCCATTGTATGCTCCGCATAGTACAATTAGATGTTAGTCTGCACTGTAATTCCTCAGATATGTATAGGTAAAGGGAAGTGCAGTCGTAAGTCCTGCTTTTCACACTAGCGCTCGCGTAGTGATCATTAATTATACCTATGTCTGGTCATCGCCTACAGCTAGCCAATTCACCAGCTAACATTATAAACACTCACATATGTACTCGTATATGTGCATGAATATGCATAAGTCACCGTAGCTCTCCGTATGCAAGTAGATTATTAAGTGAGCCTACAAAATGTCCTTGCGGAGCGCAGAGAGAAAGTAATGAAAAAAAAGAATAAAGCAAGTCTGCAAAGAACACCATGTGCTGAATTTAATATGCTTCTATCTCACTATTTGTGTAAGAAGATGTGCGCACCCGCCTTTGGATATGCTTTTAAGTAGTCGAAAATTCATGTGCAGTGCCCAAGGCGTGTTTCCATTGTGCACTGCAATGAACACCAAAGCCTTTGCATTTGCTTTTGTCTTCGAGTTTTTGGCACTTTTATACTAATTTTTCGTGCCCGAAGGGATTTTCAGTCACATGTGGTAAATGACTTTACTTTAAGTTGCGAAATATAAGGATTATGATTGCGATTAAATATATGCACAACGGAGTTTCACACATGGGAATATTAAGAACAGAAATATTCTCTTAAACAGAGACAAATCTTTAATCATATGGGGCAGTCTGCTCATGATATAATTTAACAATTTTTGATCAAAAGTTAAAGGCAAATTGACAAACTTTTAAAAAATTGTCACGATTAATTAAAACTTTTTTACGTAATTGCCACTATTTAAGCGCTGAAGCGATTTTCAACTGGGCCCCTCCTCCAGTTTTTGGATGTTTTTTTCCAAAAAAAAAGTGGGCTTCAGTTTATACCACGCCGCCTCCGAACGGCTGATGGTTTTTTCTGAGGAGTTTTTATTTCATGTCATAAATGGAATTAGACCGACACACAAAATATGGATACGTATCGTAGGAACAGTATGAGCTTTTTCCGTGTCCATATTAGCCAAGAGCCTGATCCAGTTTTTACATTCTAGCATTGAATTTAAAAATCGAAATTGCATAGAACATCGAATATGGTATAGCACAGCTTCCCTTCTTGTTTGTCACAAAAGTCCTAGAGCCACTTGTACCAGCAAAGGAAGTATCTAAACAAAATATTTTTGTTATAAAATTCACTTTACGAATAATCAGCCAATGCTCACTTCTGTACACATTGAAAGTTGTTGATAGACGCATTAATATTCAAAAAATTCTGCGAGCTGGCATACGCCTCATGCAACTGCATCACATGCTATGAACTATTGTAGCAACACATTATGCAAAACGAAAAGAGAGTACATACTCGTATGCATTAATACTTGGTTTTGTGCATCTTGTCAGAGTGATGTGTATGTATTATTTATTCAATACAAACTATTTATAGAAAATACGATGAAATATCTCAAATATTGGCAAATACTAAAAATACACAGAAACTTTTGACTAAGACGGACTTTAATTTAATATGAATTTATTTTTTTATTGCTTTTTTTTTTGTGAAAGTGTTTACTTTTTCATCATTTTGATCGCACTGCAATCTTTAATGGAAATCTGATTCAAGTCATGTGATGCCGACTTCAATACCAATATCATGCATTCATTCATACTTATTAGTATAGACGGCTTCCAGATTTCATTATGGGAAATATGTATTTGTAATGGATCGTGGGCAAATTTATTTTCCATGAAAACCAGATGCCGCTCGTGACAATTTACGAGTTCTCCCATGAACTAAGTTAAGTAAAATTTATTTTATGATCGTAGAGAGATGTCGTCAAATATGAAGGGCTTTCTTGTTAAATAAATTTTAACATTTTCGGTATGCTGCATAATATTTGTACGAATTTAGTGCAACGATAACTATGGGGAGTGCTTTCGCTGGGAAATAGCACAATAATATGAGTGAAAAATAAGTCAGATAGTCTTATACAAAATTCCACAGAACAAGTTTAGCGAATAAAATTTTGGTTTGTGTATATTTAAGTAACTAGTTGTTACATATATATTTTCAAATTCCAGGTTGAACTAGAAAACTGGGTAAACAGCATCCACAGCGCCTGTGCTGCAGCATTTGCCCGCCATCGTGGAAAAACGGGAACTTTACATCTTTTGCAAGAGGAGATTTTCCGTTTGGAAAAAGCCATTGAATCGGTAAGTCGAAAAGGAATTTTACTTTTATAAAATTTCTTATGTACATATGTTTTTTTAGCTTTTACACATACGTGTATGTACACTGATCACTTCAGTGTATTTCGGGCCGAGTCTCACTAACCAATTAAATATAATGTTTTATATTTTTTCATTGCTCTCAAGCTTAACTCTTCCAATTATCAAAGAGCAGAGTTCATTAGTACTTTTTACCCTTTTTAATATATAATATATTCGCAAAAAGCTTTTCTTTTGCACGCATGCCTGTTTCTAATAATTGAACTCTACAATGTCCTTCGTAATCACCCACAATTGTTTTTGCGACCGCGATAGCCTAGTGGTTCGTTTTGCACAGTGCCATTCGGAAGACCAGGGTTCGAGTCCTGGTCCGACCAACATCCAAAAAAATTTTAGGAATTGATTTAAATAAAAAATTAATATTAATTTTCTAATTGCGGTCGCCCCTACCTGGTTAGAGTTTTCACTGCGATGCGTGAGGGTCTCGGTTCGAATCTCGCTGCGGCACCCTTATTTTTATTTTATTTTTTTTTTTTTTTTTTTTTTTTTGGTGATGTAGAAATTTAACAACTAGTATTTCCCCTGCATAGCAATACAAGCTGTAACGAATGGTCTACACTGTGATTTGAATTTATGGCAGCGATTTGTCTGTCCGCAGACGTTCATGAACTATTGTTTAATCAACAGCGAAGAGGTTAGGAACAAGAAATAGATAAAACACTGATAGTAATTTATGCTTCTGGTTAAAATCGCACCCAAAACTGCCTTTTATTAAACGTTCTGTTTTACTTTTGGAAATTCATCGAGCAAAGAATTGTAAAGCTAAAAGCATACATATATGCTTCTATGAATGAAAATCCTGGGATTTACATATTGTATTTTATTTACCCAATGTACCACTGTCGATGAATAATTCTTTAGTTACGCCACAAAATATGCTACAAATTATTCCCATTTCTGCAATGTTTTATACAAAATCGTATTTTGAAATTACCATGGGGAATTTCGCTTATAGATTTTCTCAAATACAAACTATGGTCATCTACACAATCACAGTTGGTTGTGGCTCTCAAAGGACGACCGAAAGGCGAATATAAATTTTCCAGCAATAGAAAACAAATCACAAATTGCAAATGCACACAGCAGCACACTCAAATTGGCACATAAACAATAGAGTAAGCAAACATAAATATGAACGTGCCCTGGACTTCCAACGTTCGGTCATTCGAGTCATGCAAAACACTCTTCCATTCTTCACTTTACTGATTTGGGGTTCATGTGTCGTCAAGTGGTACCCAATACATACATATATGGCCTCCATGTATGTAGTTATTATTCTTTCCCTTATGCCACACAACTGGCTTAGGAGATTGCTTGTACGTTTGAGCTCAGTAAACCTCTCGTGACCCAATCAGTTGAGTTAGCCAAATCCGTATGACGTCATCTTTAACATTTTCTATATAAAGCCTATGAATAATACAAGCAAATTGCATGGATCAAACTGCGTGTAAACACTGTTAAAGTAGTTTGCTATTAATCGAAGAGAACTGCTTTATGAACCAGTATTTTTTCCCAGCACAGAAAGAAGTTTATATTTCTTACTTCAATTGGGGAATTTTCAATTTTCGATTTTCAAGTAATAGCGGGAAAATGTATATGTATGTTTCTCTAATTTTTTTTAATAATTTAACAAAACTTTATATTATATTAGCAACAAATTTTTAGATAAAAATTTATTTGAGCTTAGGTATGTGTAACAACATATATGTATATACACTCACTTAAGTTTGAATGAACATGTTCATTATCAGACAAATTTTTTTCCGCAGAAAACGTCAGAATTTTCCGATTTTTTCTTTATTGTTATACTTAACTGTTATCAAATGCCTTCAGCGTATTCATCTGTTGACGGAATTCGCATTCACATGCGTACACCACATAACAAAATATACATACTTACGTGCATATGTACTCTTTGTACGTATTGGTGTATTATGCCTCATCTTACTATATGGCCATAACGGCACAGTTGTTGTTACTCGTATACTTACACACTTCCATACTCACATACTCGTATAATAAATATGATTCTTCAACTCCCTGTTGGCTCACTTGCCACAGTTGCGTTTTAATATGACACTCGACCCATATTTCATTGCTAACAATACATGATGCCGACGACGACTATAAACGCACACAAATTACTCAAGATAAGTATGCATACATAAATGTATATTTATGCATATATTTGTAAGTGTCTGATTGCATTGGGTGAAATACATATGTACGTGTATATTTTTTTAGCATATAAACATGTTTTCAAAGCTATTGTAAAATAATAAAAACTGATATACATACGTGTATATGCATGCATGGACACTTGTATGTACATAGGTTTGTATACATATTGTAGCATTCAACAAAATTGCAGCACTCATATTTGAAAATTGTAGGGTAATGAGACATTTAAATACTAAAGCTATAATTTTCAAAATGCACACTCAACCATACATACCTACATACATACATATGCTCAATTATGTGCAAGAAAGTGAAAAGCGCACATATTTTAATCTAAAAATTCGTAAATACACGTATATGAGTACAAACTGCCCCTTAAACCCTTTCACCCTTACACAAAATCTGCAATTTAAAGTCATTATGATTGTTTGTTATGATGTTTGCACTTAAAAAGTACTCTGCAATAGGCCTCCATGCTAATACAACTACAAACGTACATAGTAAGCACTTGAGTCTCAATAATAAGTAAGTAAGGAACTAACAGACTCAAACTCATATGCTTTCTGTATTTGAGAATCACTTTCCATTCCATTCCTTTCCATGAACTGGAATGTGAATAAGATATGTACATATGTGCGAAAAACTCTTAATTTTTATTCTGCATCGTTGCTTGAAGACGTTATATCCCATAACTAAGTAATTATCGCACTATTCAGTGTTTATAGTACTGCTATCAAAGTTTAAAGTCGATTATGAAATTACCAACATCGTAGCGTATGTATTTCTCAATCAAATTTCAATTCGTGCTGTCATTGTAATATAAATATAAGTATATACATAAGTATATTGTTAAAATATCTATCTGCATAACCGCATACCAATCTCATGGCATATACATAAGTCATTCACACTGCCGTGCACATATGTACTTATGTATAACACATATGTATATGTTCATGTATGTATGTATATACATATATAGATTGTAACGGGAAGCCATCGGCCAAATATGTAAGTTCAATGAATTTCTGAGGGACACAAAAAATGAGCGTAGGAGTTGAAAGTAAATATTTGCGCATGTAGATTTGAATGGTGGTAACTTGTCTTTCATTTATTCCCTTAAAATCTGTATGTCCTACGTTTGAAGGATGATGAGTAGTGAAATATTTGCAGCACTAAAAAGTCTGAAGCACATTCATTCCTTGCGGCAATTGGGCTTAACTCTCTAATCCTTTTCCATTGTCACTAGATAAATGCTTCTAATAAAAAAATCGTGGGTCTTTTGGTTTGTTGGAAAATCAACGTTAGCCTTCTTAATCTGGCGAGCAAGCGAGGTGGAATAGATTATGCCTCGAACTCTCTGTTCTCCTGAAACAGCTCCGACAGTAAGAAGCAATAGAAATCAACCTACTTCAAGTCATCCAATTGCGCAGTAACACACTTCTCAGACATCATGCAGTGCTTTTGGAGACGAGGGGAAACCTAAGTGTGTAGGAATAAAAAGTGATTGTTCAAGGAAGTCCGCACAACGACATCGTTGGTTACGTAATGACTTTAGATCACTTACTCTAGATAGAAATCTTTTCACCAATCCTATAAATCGTTCAAAAATATATATCTCAAGTTCGCCAAAGTCACTTTCTACTTCCAAATCTAACTATGTATCTAAAATTTTGTTTGGTTTTCAACGAGAGCATCTATTGGTTTATGGTGGTATAATTGTTGCAAAAAGCCGGTCGATGTTCTTCATGCTCCAAATACTCACTGGGAGCACAACAACAGGCACAGCAGGTTCCAGGAGTTTTGCTGATGACAACCGAGAGCTTCTAACGCATTACTAATTTAATTACACTGCCAATAAATATCCCTTGCAGAAACAAAAAGAGAAAACACAAATTTACATATTTTTATAACTTTTCGCAATTATTGTTTATTCAAATTTCCTACTTCTTCTTGTAGGCCCACTTGCAGCTCTAAGCGAAATTATATCACAAGCTAATTAGAAATAAAAACTGTTTTTTTTTTACCACAAGAGTTCAATCAAATTGTAAGCGCTTATTATTTGTTTGTAAAGCAATCGAAATGTGAAAACTTAATTAAATGCGAAAAATACAAATAAAAAATGAGAATAAAGGAGCGAAGCAATAAAAACTAAGGAAAGCATAGCAAAAAATAGTAAAATAATTGAAAGTAGTATTGAAGAGACACGGACATTGCGAAATTTAAATGGAACTTTGTCAAAGCACAACAATGAGCAGCTGGCTGGTATAACGCTGAACTATTTTCCTACTATATTTAAATATTCTTTGGAAAGTTAAATGGATGAGATAGAGAAGAATCGTTACAAACTTCATTTACGTTCGTTCGAATTCGGCAACGGACTGGCTGCTGAAAGCAACAACTGCGGCTGGAATGACTTTTCGCGGAATTTTTTCGCATTTTCAATAACGTGCTTTTTGCTCTTATTGGTTGTTTTTGTTAGAAAATTTCCTTCAGTTTTCATTGGCTTCGCGACTTCCTTTTTCGAGTGGTAATTAAAAAATTTCATTCATGCCACAGCATTGGAGAAAAAGTTGAGCAACAGTGCAAAATAAAAAATTAAAGGAACCAAAAAAGTAGAAAGTTAGTAAAAAGGAAAAAAAAAAGTAGTAGAAATAAAATATAATAAAAAGGAAAGGAAAATAAAGCACGAGCAATGTAGAAGTCAGTGGCTAATTAAAGCGTTTTACGCTTACTTTACGCTTTGTGGCGACATCAACCAGCTGCAAGAAAAACAACAACGGCAGTTAAAGTATTAAAAAAGTCTCGAGAAACTCACTCCTAGTAGCTGCATCACCTATTGAATATTTCATTGGTTTCCAAGCCTTTTTATTTTATTTTATGTTTCCTTTTTTGAGCGACCAAAAACTACAAATAAAGTTATAACAAAAGCCACAATTTTTAAAAGTTATGGGAGCAATGAGCGGCACAGTTCATGACCACACACAATTTCCCGCCGACAGAAAAAATTTACAAAACTACGTATAAGCGGACGTGAAAACTTTGTCGGTGGCAGCTTTAAAAAAAAAAAAAACAATCAAAAATAAATGTTAGTCTGGTAAAATAAATATTTTTCCACCGTTTCACTGTTATTTTACTAATTTTCTGTTATTGAAAGCGACTCCCGAATCCACAACAATTATGCATAACAACAAGGACAACAGCAATTGAAACTATGGTAATGAAATCATATTGGAACTCGGGTACTGTCTGTTGGTAGGAGTTTTTAATAAAATTATTTATTGCCAAACATTGAGCGAATATTAAAAGCGGTACAAGGAATTTTGGACTATTGCTCATTTAAAGTGAATAAAAACTTGTTCTCTCAATTTAGAAGCTTCAATAATAGATGGAAATATTCTAGACAAATTAGATGAGTCCACGGTAGACTAACTCATTTCTGCTGTTTAGATAAAGATATAGTATACTATATGTTTATGAGAGAGAAAATAACTCCGAGCAATTCAAACTGATTTTTGAGCTGTATATTAGGGTCATTTACTGAGTTTTTTGGAGTGAGATCCAAGCCCAAATCTGCCTTTAAATCTTCTACTACTCATGTTGCATTCCATGTTGCAGAAAGAGAAAAAGGGCTCAAAGTTATAATGCATTTAATCTCATGTATCTCTTTTGCAAATAAGTTAAGAGCGCACCTTTGTTTTCAAAAAATAAAAATTAAGAACTATTTTTCTATTCGCTTTGAGTTTATTTGATTGTTATGTTTTTACCTTTTTATATAATTTCACTTTCCTCTTTGTATACCGGTTGCGATTGTGCAGAGCTTTTTTACACATGCAATATGTACTCGCATGATGAAACAACAAGCCAAAAAACGACAAGTGAAGAAATAGTGAGACATTATTTGTCTACAAACAGTTATATGAGATTATGAGAAACGGCGCAGACACATCAGGAGCATGTAATTTCGGTGGCGAACAACTCAAGTATATGGACATATACATACATATCCCTTATGTAAATGATATTTGTTTATGTAGTCTGCAATGTGTAAGCGCTTTTTCTATTTTTCTTTTCATGTTTTTGCTTGCCATCAACAACCGTTGACGCGGACGTTGCCGCCTCACTCATTTCTATTGGTTGCTGGCAGGCACTTTAAAGTTGCATGAAATATTGAAGCTACCTGTTTAACGCTTTTTGCGGCATTTGCTCTGGTTTTCACGTTCCAATTATTTTCATGCATTCATTTTATGTAATTTCTACATTTTTTTACCACTTCGCTCACATATGCGCACAGAAAAGCAGATGGAATTGCGTGCGTGTTGCAACAATTGTTGATAAGCCAACCACTCAGTAATCTCTGGGCTATGTAGATGCATATTCAGTACGAGAGGAGATACATATAAGTTTACTAAGTTCAAACCTATGTTTGCTATAGAGTCCATTCACCATTAAAAATCGATTTCTCCAGGAGAGATAATTTCACCTTACCGTACGAAGAATATATGTAGCTGCTACTGTATTTGGCGGTAGCAATAGCAATTGGAGTGGTTAGTAATTCGTATTTATTTTCAGAAGGCCACGGTTCGATTCCTGGTCCAATCAATATTCAAAAGTTAAAGGAAATACATTTTTTTGATGAGGTCCGCCCTCGACAGGAAACGTCACGACCTCCGAGTGTACTTCTGGGAAGAAAATCAAAGCTCCTCATAAAAATCCATCGGTCACTCGAAGGTGGTGCTCTATTTGTTGAAAAATCATCAAATTGTTACAAAGCATCAATTATATTTATATAATATATAGCGTAATAGCCTTTGTTGACTCAGTGAGTGCTAATATAAATTGTATTCTGTGATTGTTTCTATAGCCTACAAGCCAACGTACAATAACAAAAAGACATACATCCAAGACTTATAATAAAGACACACTCTTATTTATCGTTAGGATGCAACCTTGTTCTTAATACGTTCCTTCAAAGCTAGCGCAAAGGTTTAACCAGTATGAGTGTAAGTCCCACTTTCCTCATTAAGTACAAACGACTATTGCAAAAGGTCTATGCTTAGTTTAGAACACAATTTCAATTCTTATGTTCAACTAAGAAAACGACCGCAGTGAAATGTCAGTGAAGTAAAAGCTTCTCATAAAAATTCATCAATTCTTCTGAGGCGGTCTCTATTTTTGGGAAAAGAATTAAGACAATTCATAAATCGTTGCATTTATTATAGTATAGTATGAAATTATTGCGTCAATACGTATGACTTCAAAGTAAAAAATGAAAATTAACCTTCTGGCAAATTCCACTAATCAAAAGTGCCTCAGCTTTAAAGAAATACTAATTAAAATTTGTTCAACTTCAAGCACCGAAAAAGCACTTCACAAAAATATAGGGAAAAACAAAAATAAAATGAATAAGAAACCCACAAAGTTCAAGAAGTTGAGTTACTTAGTTAGGCGCATTACATAAGAATTCTCAGTAAAACTGTAAGTGCATGATGCCAACATTTTTCACATCCTTAAAAGACAAACTCCATCAAGTCAAAATACACACATATACACATACACACATATTTATAATAGTAATAAAGCAGCAACTTTTTCAGCAAACTTATAGAAAAAAGCGAGGGGAAAAATTGTCTAGAAAAATGCACTTGTGGCTACAAATACGGGATATGTCACGACGACATGCATTCATATAAACTCACAGTTACAACTTCCTACCGTTCTGCATTAGAACTATTTCCAACTCTGTATAAACTTGAAATACTGCGAAGGCAACGAAGGCAACCAAGTGTCAACAACAGTTTTATGTCATTTTGACAATCAGCGAGAATAAGAAGTCGAAGCAACAGGAAAACGTTCCGGCGGAACCGATGGAACCCCGCAAAGAAGGTAGACAGACGGTTAACAGCTCATTCTACGCCAGCTGCTAATAGCTTTTGCGACTGCAAGTGGAAGAGAGATAAATTTCTTTTTTTACTCTCTATGCTTTGTCAGCTACAACGCGTTGTCGTCCATTAGCATCACCATCAGCAACATCATCACAACAGTTAGCATTATGGCATCATGGCAATGTTTAGGCAACAGATGTGTATACATATAAATATGAATGTACAAATTTTCTCTTAACGTCTTAATATTTAGTATTTATTTTTATTTAACTCTGCTCTGATGGCTCAAACTGTTCCTACAGTTCTCTCCACGGAGACGGATGTTTCGCGTTCATGAAGATAATGTTCAGCAAAGGACTTGAAATGCGAACATTCGGCTTGTTGTTGAAGTTCAGTTCAAAATGAAAATTCCAAAATTAATAACCAAGAATGCTCAATATTGAATTGAATGAAACCTGCCTGGAAATTATTTTCAAAGCTTCAGTTGAAATAAAAATCTATATCCTGAAAAAGTTAAAAAAATAATGAAACCCACGAATTTATGTTCTTTTTGATGATAAAAAACAAAGCCGAATTATGTCAAAAAGGAGAAAAAACATTGCACATGACCGTTAAGCGTTTTATAAAAAAATACATATACATTTATTTTTGACTATTGTATGTGTACATAGGTATGTTATGCATGTTGTATGTACATATATGTTGTACTAGTCATTCACCAAATTAGTGTTTCGTTTTTGCCAAAAAACTTTCACTTGCTTTTGTCAATCCTCTAACGCCGTATTCTTAGTAATAATTTTAAACGACAATCTCATGTTCACATGTGCATATACTTGTCTGTCTTTGCATTCGCTTTCGGTAGGCCTTTATTTCCCTTCGGAGAAATTACGAAACGTTTAAATGCAAAACACAAAAAGCTCTAATAATTCCCTGTAAGAGTTGGGATTGCTGTGTGACTAACGAACTACTGGGCTTATGTGTTATCCTCTATATATGCATACATATATTCACTCATTTGCTGAAGCCACTGCCAGTCACCGCACCAACAATTGTATCGGCATTTGTTGCCGCCGCCGTTACTCATTTATTCTGCTCTTTGTTTGACTTTCTGTTTATTTTTATTGTTTTTATATTTTTGCTTTATTATTATTATTTTTATTTTTTTTATTTTTTTTTTGCTGTGTCTTTCTTAAGTTTGTCACATTTGTGGTATGATTTACGGCAACTTGTTTGCAAAAATCTGTCCGCCCTCACTTCACCCAAGCCTCGGTTCTAAGCGTTTGACAGTTAAGTAGAATGTGAAGCTTAGTGTGTATGAATGTTGCGTGTATGTTATACAAGTGTGTGTGTTTGATTTCCCTTTTTCCAACTTCTTTGTTGCATATACCTCTATATTTTTTCTGAATTGTCCTCTTGAGATTTTTTTCTAATAAAGCTTGGTACAGCAAACTTACTTTTCATGATGCTGAGTATCAGCACTTTGAATTGAAAGGAGAGTTTTGTTGCAAACTATGAAGTCAACCAACCGAAATGGTCTTAAGCAATCATGATATCAAAGTCAAATATTAATGGAGATAATGATATTTTAGATTCACAATTTTGCGAACGAAAACCTTCTCATAAACTGATCGCACAGCTTTTGGTTTACTTTCGGAACTTTGATTGATTCTTGAGGTTAATAAGATGTAGACGAAGAGTTTTAAAAATGCTGTTTTCTTTTTATCAGCGTTTAGGGTATTTTCCATAAGTTTTATCTAATACGAAATATAGGTTCCCATAGGAAATAGAACTGAGTTTAAGCTAGGTAGCTAAGTGACGTGGTATTGGTCAAATTGAGTTAACTTGCTTTGAGTGGTGTTGGATTAAACTTAGTTGAGCTAAGTTGAATTGAATTGAGTTGAGTGTAGAAAGAAGTGTTGATCTAAGTGGTACTTTGAGTTAAAATCGGTTTGAATTCTTCTCAGTTTTAGGTAACTCCATGTTGATATGATATAAAAAAGTGGAGCAGCGCTGTATTAAATTGTTAGTTAAACTAAGCTTGGACTTGGTTTAGGTTACTTTTAGATGGTTGGATTATGACTTATCGACAGAATGTTGCCTCTTTGAGTAATTGAGAAAAAGAGAAATTTTTCAAGAGATATCTGAAAAAATTTAGAAGTCCAAATTAGGTTCACCTGGCACTTTGTAACTGCTGATGCGATTTTTCGACCGAGCTTCTGCTCCAATTTGTGGTTTGCGTCCTGATATTTTTTCAACAAATGGAGGAACCTACAGATTATACTAAGTCGCTCCCGAACGCCTGATTGGTTTTTATGAGGAGCTTTTGATTTTCATGTCAGAAATACATTCGGAGGGGTTGACATTCCCTGCCGAGGGGCGACCGCAATTAAAAAATTTAAATCATTTTTTTTATTAAATTAATTGTCTATAACTTTTCGATGTTGGTCGTACCAGGATTTGAGCCCGATCCTTCTGAATGGCAGTACGCAATGCTAACCACTCGGCTACCGCGGCCGCGATGAACGAAAATAGAAGGAAGTAATTCAGATTGAAAATCTCACACCTGCTGAGAGAGACTGACTGCATATGAAATATGTTAATTTGCATATTTTCCTGTTCTCTTAACTTTATCTGATATTGCGAATACAAAAGTAATTATCGGCCCTATTGCCCTTACCAATGATTATTTGACTCTTATGAGTGTCTTTCTACTTCTTATTAAAAACAAATAGCAATGCATACCACCTTTTCTTTTGTTTTTACTCCATGCAATTTCAATTGATTTGGCGCCGACATTGTATTAAACATTTGCTCATTTTTCACCTCTACTTTTTTTGCAGGATCACAAGTTGAAGCACATGGCTGAGCTGCAGCAATCGGTAGTCACCGACCAAGATACACGCCATCAAATACAAACACAAATTCTACAGTGGGAGGAAAATTTGGAGCGTTTACATTGTGAACAGTTCCGTTTACGTTGCTATATGGCGTCGTTGCAGAGTGGCGAATTGCCAAATCCAAAAGTGAGTAAACTTATGTTAGAATGCGTGGTGATAAATAATGACACTGTATGGAGGAATTTTATATTCAGCAATAAAAACTCAACTCAAAAACTATAGAAGAGAGCTCACAAATCTCACTTCTATTCCGATGTTCGTCCTCGGCATTTATTATTTCACCAGCAGATTAAACAAACTATACTTTTCCATAAAGCTGAAAAAAATTTTTGATTTTTCACATGGCATTTATCCATAATGAAATTTCATAATTTAAAGCAATGATAAAAAAATGCTAAGAGGCAATAATTTATACGCATAAGAGCGCATTAGAGCAATCCCATATAGTAAAATATAATGTATTACAATATTTTATATAAAAAAAACCAATAAAATGTGTTTTAACTACTACCCTAATGAGCAAACGTGAGATATGAATAACAAAAAACGTATGTGAGCATCTTTTTGATCTAATGTAAAGATATTTATTCACATTCAGCAGCACCGCCAGCTTAAATGGCATAACTAATATATCAGCGGGAGCATCAACAGCTGTAGTCTTTCATACAGACGTGCAAGCCCTACAATCAGGAAAACTAATGCAGCTGCTGTCTACATTCCACCTTCAGCTGTTTTTAAAAAACAGAATATTTTCGCACATTCATTCATGTTAAGCGTGACAGACAGAAAACAGTTAGTCAAGAGTCAGGTCTCCGCTATAAGCTCCATTTTTGCACTCAACTCGACTTATACACACTCACTTTTGCTATGCTGTATTGATTGCAAATATGTAGGTATATATCATATGTAAAGGAATTTTGTGGCTGTAGGTATGGCAAGCGATTGCCTTTTTATGCATTGCACGCTCATTTCACATAGCTACTTATGTACAAATGTGTGGGTACGTGGCAAGGATAACAAGTGGGATAAAAACCAAAAAAAAAAAATAACATTCCAAAGTATTGTAACACCGACAATATGCAGCCAAATGACAGTCTTGACGGCGTCGGTATGATTTATTATTAACAGTCAGGCAAACAAATACATACGCATATGCCTACATATATAGGTATACTTGCATACAATTAGGTAAACAGACAGATGACAGACAGCAGCAGAGAAGCTCGACGAGTTGAAAAGAATTTAGTTTTGTACGCTTGTGTTGAAATAGAAAGCTGCTTACTTCCTTTATTGTTTGCTACTTTTACTCCATACTGAGGAGCATGAAGAGCTTTCTCCCGTGGGATATTTGCCTTACACTCAGTACTTGACTCTGATACTGAGTAGGTGGGAATGTGTTATGTTTGCAAATGTAAATATTTACCTTTGTGTATAATTTAATACATGCTCATACATGTCAGTTAAGTACTTACGGACATCTATTCACAAAGCAGGTGACAATCAAAAGTAAGGGCGCAGTGTAGAAGTTATCTTAGTGTACAAGACTTCTTAACGAATAAAAACAAATCTCGCGTTAAAGTAATTGAAAATTAAAATATTATTGTAACTGTGTTATAAAGAAATCATGTTCTCTATTAATGCATATACTTACAATCAATTTGCAAAGAGAATTAGACAACGCAAACGTCAGTATAGGCGAATAAAACTATAAAATTGATTGAGATTTGTACATTGTATTCAACCCGTAGATGCAGTTATTAGTAACGTACCTTCATGACAGTGTAGCTAAATTCAAAAAAAGTTCGCTGCCGTCGTTGCAAACGCTCTCCTTCATAGAATATCGGCTAAGTTATGCGAGAATTTCTCTTCAAGCAATAAAATACCTTAATTATTTTAATGACATTTATCTATGTGTTGACTAAATTTTCATCAATTCCATTTTTTTCCTTCCAGTCTTTACTTACACATGTGTCACGACCAACTAAGAATACTTTGAATAAATTGGGCGTATTCACCGTCTCATCATTCCACGCCTTCATATGTGCTCGATCCCCATCTTTGCTGAATAATTTATTGGCTGGACGTGGTGCCACTAAACGTCGACCACCAATGCTATCCCGTTCGAATAGCGGCTCCAGTAGACGTTCCATGCAGGTAAGGCAAACACAAATAAGAAATCACTGGTATGGGATTAAAGAACAATTCAACGATTAAGATTATAAATTTTATGCTGATTGTTGATTTAATTTTATTAAAAGATGTAACATTTTTTTTTTCGTTAATCGCATTTTCATAAAGCTAAACTAATTAGACCCTTCACAAAGTTTGAAAGTTTAATTCTTGAAATCACCAGCCTTGCTCGTATATTATCTCATTGCTGTTGGGTCATTAAAGTGCAAGCTATAAGTAATTTGATTTAGAAGAAAATAAATTTAACAACGCCTTAACATAATCCTCCAAATCTTCTCATAAGGCTAATAAATTTTGAAGAAAAAATTTCAGTTTATTATTTTATATACTCATATAGATGAACATATTGAGATTTATGTGTTTAAAACTCCAAAATTCCTTCAATGGATATGTTTCCAATCACCCAAGCAACCATTTTTTAAACTATTCTCATTTTGTACACACGTCTTGAATAGATATGTATATGCAATACTTCACACTTTAGTTGCTCTCTCTTTCTTATTTAATATTCTACTCATGTTTGGCTGATTAAATTTATCTATTTTCAAAGTCATAAAGCTTGACTTGACGTTTGTTGAATTAAAAGAAAATTAAAAACACACATACATACCGGCATTATCCTGCCCAATTGCTAAGCTATCCTCTGTGATTTCTTAAAAAGTGATGGCAGTATAAGCTGGTTTATTCAGATATGCTTTCCTTGAAACATGTGAAATTATTTAGTCAAATCACGTATTAATAGGTAGATGCCAACAACCGTTCGTAGTTTCATGGTTTGACAGGGCGTATACGAAACTTTTAAGTGAATTCGAACATTCAGGCCATACAGAAGTTATGAATAAACCTAAACCGCTTCTTTCCAACATCATACAAGAAATAATCTCGCTTTTAATTTCTAATTGGTGATTGCAAATATAATTAATGAAATTCAAGAGAGATTTCACTGGTTTTTAATATATGGGTTATCCTTTCTGTGGTTTCGAAAATAAATGTAAATAAAATGCATTTAACATAATTTTTTCATTAAATTACTTTTTAATTATAAAGTTTGAACCTTACACGGTTTTCAAACTTCGACCACTTTTGTGCACATATTGGGCGATGTCTCAGCCATAACTTGGAAAATGTCAAATTCATGTTTTCAAAATTTAAAGATTTATCCACATAAAAACGGTATATCGCATAGCCTCACAAAAAAAGTGGCGAGCCGAATTGCACGATTTCGATGGCCATTGCAAATCGCCAAGATGAGTGATTACGCGGCCAAGGGAATTATCTCGCAATTCACTCGAGTTGTGCGGCATGCGGCACGATCAAGTTGAGTAGTCGTGCTCTTCAATTGCAGGCCAACAAGAGTTGGTTATCAGAAGACCATAAAGCTCTGAGTTGCCAGTCCCGCCGTTGTCGTTTTGTAATAAGAAGTAAGGACCAATCAGACAGTAAGTTTTTTTAGATATACTGGCCTCTCTTCAATTATTTGAGGATTCTCGAGAGCCCCAATGTGGCATGTGCAAAACCATACAATATCTTTAAATGATCCAGTTGGACGAAAATGTACACCATAATCTCCTCTTAAAGCACGAAACGTGGCCACGTTTACCATAAATCGTCATTTGTGTAGTAGAATTTAGCAATTTAGCGCGCTGTTCCGTTGTTAAGCGATCCCTTTTCATAAACCCTGACTTTTAACTAAAACAAAACATGTTTAGTTTGACAGAAGTCAAAATATAATTCTGTACTTTGGAAACCACGAAATGGATAACCCTGTTATTCTACAAACACTCACAAATTTTCCCTAACATTTATTTGTGTAAAGAGAACGTTTGGTCCTCATAAACAGTGGTACCAATTTTATTTGCTTATTTAATGCACGTACGCCAATTTACATATTTCAGTTTATATGTCACCCTCCATCTTTCCCAAAAATAATAAATAAATAATGCTGCGACATTCATACATGCGTACACATTTAAATACAAAATTATACATTGTAACGAAAAATTTTAGTCAATTTTTAAATTGCTGAATATGCGAAAGATATTTAATTAGCGCTACTTGCAAATTTAAAACTTTTTCAATATTACCGTTAACCAAATAAATTTCTAATTCATGGAAAGCTGTATATTTTTGACATTTTGCAATTGTAGAGTGGTGCATGTAACTATTAACTAGCCAACTCTACATGCCGCACTAATTAGTTTACAATGTCATTAACTTTTATCGCCCACGCATGGAAATTTGTGTGTAGCTGTGTGTTTGCTTTTAATTTTAGTGGATAATCTGATTCAATATTTAATTGTATTTTCGAAATAATAGAGTTTAGTAAATTAGAAGCATAAATACTAGTACGAGTCAATATGTTTTATTTTTTAAGTTGCTAAGACTTAATAATTGAATTGAAACTATTAGTATTTATTAACTTTAGGGTTGTTCTGTTTACGAGAGTTGATCACTCTTTTGCTATGACGAGTAAAATTTTATGTACATGCTTCTCTAAATTTTTTACTATTTTATTAGCTAAACAAAGTTTGCTATTACTTGTTGTTGTTGTAGCGGTTTGCTATTAGCCATGCTTTCCGCTTACCTTTACTACCATAAAGGTTATGAAACATTTCAACCATAAACAGTAACAGCAGCAACAGAAAAGCAATTATTAACTAAGCAACATAGCTGCAACGCGAATTTTGTAATAAAAACTAGAGTGTAAGCGACTATATAAATTTGTAAAAATTATGTGATTCGGTATTTCTCTGAATTCCAAACTGGTTTGCAAAATCGAAGAAACCTACCTCCCCAAAGCTACTGTTAATTCAAATAGCTGGTTACTCGACTCCATCTGACCAAAGCTCCACTTTATTTGATATTTTAATTCTATTTTTATTACTTCTGATTACTGCATTAAGTAATTATTACGGAAATAGATTCTTCTTATCACTTTTGGACTAAAGGCAAGTTAATTGCTCTTGATTTTCTTCATTTCCTTGTTTCACTATAAAATACATTTTTCCACTTCGCATTCATCTTTTAAGATATTAAGCAATACAACAGCGGTAAACTTTTAGGTAATACTCCTTGTTGACCTTTTGACCAGATGTCAGGAATTCATGATGCACTTTTAACAAACGAAAGTCGCCGAGCTTATAAAAATACGTGGCATCTATCAACGGTCACAGTCAAAGTCAACATCGCAAACCGTTGAAAGTTTTATCATACTTCACGGGCTTGTATACCAAAATGATGAAGACTTATTTTCAAACAATTATAAGTTGAAATCATTATACGCTCTTTAAATGTGCCGACAAATATTCATTCAAACTTTTAACTTCTACTTAAAACTCTGTACCCTCCACTTAGCCCTCCAGCTACTTGTAATTTGTCATGTACTCCCTTTCATGCCAACATGGAAGAGGTGTACAAAGGTCAACATTTAATCACCTTTACAATAGTACCTGTTGACCGGCTTGGGGACTCACAGTCACCCACAGATAACATATACAAGGGAGATTTGCGTTTACAAGCACACAGAGATTTTTAATTTTTAAATGAAAGTACGTTTGACCAGTATAAAGCACATACATGTGTATCACATATTTATGCTAGTATGCAGAAGAGTGTCAGCGTACATTCCTTCATTGAGTTCAGCTAAGCCGAGCGGAGAGCAGGTAGTTGTGTGGGTACTTAAACTCTACATGAATGTGAATGGGAATGTGTATGTGCGCATTTTTGCTTTTGTAGTTAGTTGTTCGTACATAATAAATTCCCAAGCACATTATTTTATACAGGTAACAATTTAAAATAGTTCTAACGAAGTTTTAACATTGAAATAAATCAAGCTAAACTTTTTTATTCCCAACATACAATATACTCGCAATGTTTGTTTTGTTGGTCAACCACGTAACTTGAATCCAAAGGCTGGATGGCCGCTATTGCATACTCCCAGCCACAAATATACGTTAAACTATATTTTATTGTTGCATAATGCTTTAATATCCGTATGCTGGGTTCGCTTTGTAAGTGCTGTTTGGCAAATACCTATTTCCCTTATACTCCGACGTACCCAGGTGTCCGATGGCAGGAGTAATGCACACGGTATATATGAATTTTCGGAAACTGGAAAGAACAAGATTATTTGAAAAATGTTTAAAATTCAATCTCAACTTATACACAAATGTAATTTCCAAGAAAATTTAAGTGTCAAGTTTTATGTGGGTAATTATTATAAATTACATTACTACATTTACATTAATTTCATACCCTTTTTAGTTTAAATTTCGATTGTTTAAGTATTTTTAAAGTGAGTTTCAAAGCTTCTTTAATAAGTTTAATGACGGCTCAGGTAAAATAAAATGACGGCTTTCCTCCTTCAATGAGTTATGCAGACTTAAAATTTAGGTGAAAATGTGAAAATGTTTAAAAATCTTCCGCAGCCCATACAAAATTTTAATTTAAGGCTCTCCATGAATGTTTGGCAGAATAGGCAAATCATGCTACTTATTGCTACTTATGTAGTAATTTTCAAGCATTCAATTTGGTGCAATTATTTTAAGGTATTTTCAGAGAAATTCTTCATTTCAAAATCTTATATCAAAGAATAAATCAAATAACTTTTAAACTTAACTGTACAACTTGCTCAGAAGTAGCCATAGAGAGCTCAAAGATTAGTTAAATATTGCTTAAACTATCCAACGAAGGCAATAAATAAATACATTCCCCTCTAGTCTCGAACAAGAATTTTGCTAACCCAGCTCTACTACCTCTGCAGTTTTCACTTACTTAAAGCAGCCGACATACCTTACGCAACCTCACGCTCTTTAACTGCTCTTGGGCCAAACCAACCTCAACGAATGGATATGAAGCAAAAACAAAGATTTTCGAGAGTAAAATACTAGATAACATAGCATAACGGTTAGGTTAAGTATAAAAAAGCGAGTGAGTCATGTCTAAGTTTGTTTTAGGTCAACTAAAGAACGGTGCTGATTAAGATTGTTTTGTGTTGTTATTTGGATTCCCAACATTTGTGCATATGCCTTAAAAGTGCTCATGGTTTCAGAAGGATGTATTCATGTATGCAAGTATGCAAGTATGCGTGTCCATAAGCGTTTATAAACGCCTTCAAGTGCTTATGTTTTGAGTTGTGATAACGACTTGAAGCTTTTTGGAAAAACAAAAAGCCAAACTCTTTTCGACTAAATAACATCTTTGCGCCCAAAACGTGGCAAGTAATCGTTGGTAATCTGAGGCAATTCAACATAAGCCCTTTTGAAGCATAAAAGCCAAAAAGGTAAAAGTCATAAAAGCAAAGTTCATAAAATAGGCATATGCCTATTTGACTTTGACTACAGTTTCTAAGGAAGCAAGCAACTAAGAACAAACAACACAATCCCAATAAAGGAGTTGAAAACAGGCAGCAAAACGATGTTTTCGATTTGCTTGCGACTACTTTAAGTTCAAAAGTAAAATGTACAAGTAAAAGTTGTAAGACCATTTCGTTCCCAACACTAATTTTCGCAAAGTGCGACTAGTTCAAAAATGTCTGCCTTCAGGCTGCATATAGGCAATGCAGATATGAATGTAGGTTTCCAGCAGGCTACCGGGAAGTGTAAGATTTGGTCTTAATTTTCAAAGGACTAATCGACGTGATCGAGGGCCAACTAATTTAATTTTTACAAATAACTATTTATGCATTCTTTTTGCTATAATATTTTGAAAATTACTAATTTTGTTTGTAATGTTTTCAGTATCTTTCTTACCTGCTTTTGTGTTATTTGTACATCGCTATAAAAACGTTTCCTGAAGACTCGTTGTGTTTAATACATAACAAAGTTTTGGTAAGAAATGCGTTCATGTACATACATAAATTTTTTTGAAAGCTACTTAATAAGCCTATATGAACCAATAAAGGATAAATAACTTCTTGACTTCAAACAATGTATAACAATACGCTTTGACTACAGAGAGTTTCGCGCTGCCGAATGTTTTTTTTTCAAATTTTGCACACGAAACCCATTTTATTATTTTTTCCTTCCATTACAATTGCATGTTACGAGTACATAGATAATTGTACATAAATGTACATTTGCGTGATGTTTAATTTATATTTTCAATTTTCGCTTTTATTAAGGCAATTCAAACTAACATTTCGTGCTTTAAAAGTGTAAAATCCAAATTTAAGTTGTTAATAAAATATTAGCAGTGAATAGGAATATTTTAAATATTAAATTACAAAATTGCAGCATTTAAATATGGGTCAAATATAATTGGCTACTATATCTCTGACACTGTATCTCTTACCCTCCCTTTGCTCAAAATGCAACGAAATGGAATAAGTAACATTAAAACATTCAGCATTTATATTTCAATTAAAAGCGCTGGAGTTGCAAAATTAAAAATTTATGCTTCCAAGCGTGTGCATATTTCAACAAATAAATACTACACACACTCAGCAATAAATGTTTGTGTGTACACCTACACCCACACATGTGCGTGCAAATGAACAAGCAAATATCTGCTAGTTGCATTAAATATGAGCTATGTATGCCTACGCCAGCAAAAACCATATAAGCAATTTTGACTAACCCACGGTAAGGACAGTTAAATATGCAGATATTGAAGGACATACTTTGTTATGGTAAAAAAGTGTACCGTATGTGTGTGCTTGTGTTAATTGCAACCAAAAAGCAAGCCAAAAATCAAACATATAAACGACAAACGAGAATCGATACGATTGATGGCAATAAAATCAACAGCTGCAAAAATGCAGCTGAAGCGAAAAGAATATGAAGTGGAGAATATTGTCAGGAGGGCTGGGAGCAATGTAGTTGTAACAGAGTGCCTGCTATTAAATCAATATGGAAATTTGTTCTTCAAATTACAGTATTTCCGCAAAAACAAATAATACATTTTCGGGTAAACAAGAAAGCGTTGCCGGTCCCAACCTTATTAGCAGCATCTGCATTGCGAAATTCACATTAACAACCTGTTTGTCGGCCATAAATCGCTTCGGTTGTTATAGAGCGATAATTATAGTCTAATTTGTGGACCATAGCTCAAAGTTTTTCGAGAAATAAAAAGAGGTTTACCTTTTACTTTAAGTTTTCTATGCGGCTGGTCAACACCAAAGTGATCTACATCATTTGCAGTATACCATAAATGCTTTTATCGGAATTGCTTCATGGCAAATGGGGCTTATGCATATCATTTATATTATCCCCTGCATCATATCTACCTCAACTGTAGATTAAAGTGGCCATCAAAACGCTCTTTCAATTATATTAATGTATATTATTAAGCTATCAGAAACTTGTCTAATGTCCGCTAAATTTAAAGTTCTCATTCATTGGAACTAAGATTAATCGCTAACGACATTATTTAACAAGCAAAAAAAGCAGTGAAAGTGCGTACTTAAATTAACTAAAGGCTGTGGGGATGAAGGAGAATTGCTACATAAGCAACAACACCTAAATTGTTATTAACAATGGCGAATGATAAATAAATTTTCGTTTATTTACGGATTTGTGTAAATTCAAAATGGGTGCCAAAAGAGAAGCTTCTACCCTTCCTTCACATAATTTCAACTCAACTGTTTATATTGTTTTATTGGTCTCTATTTACTCGAATTTGGGTGTATTTGAATTTGGGTGATAAACTGCTAAAAGTTTTCGATAAACACGTTGGCCCATTCAATCATCCATTTGTGATAACATACAACTACATATACCTACAACCACATTTTACATGTATACGTATTTTATTTTATTTTAAAGTTGAGCATGTGAATTATTGCGCCCTTCCAGGAAAATAGTCAAATACACTTTTCAATTTATTCACACGCGAATTTGGCCCATTTAACGTGTGTGTTATTAATTGTTGTATGACACATGTCACGCTGTGTAATGTTCTTTGTATTTACTTTGGCTTTTATTTAAATACCGATTTCGTCCATTTGCCGCGCATGCTATTAACATGACGCACACCCACGCGTCGCATTAAAATGCACATTTAATAATGTGGTGATTTGTGAATTTTTGAGTAGACATCGCTCCGAATTGACTTTGAGTCTAATATTTGTTTTATCTGGTCCCCCAACCTGCCACATACAAAGTACCGTAGCTTGTTATTTACATCGATTTATTCTCAAATGTGGCTTGAGGTGCATATTTCTTTTAGTTGCTATTCACCAGGCGACTGCAATTACAAAAACATCAGTGTTTATTAACAAAGCCATTTAAAGCACAGTTCTAGCGAAGTATATGCAATTTACAAACACGAGGCACTCGCTTTCCACACTCGCCAGCCACACGAATACATAGTAGATAAAGGGTTTTTCCAAAAGCGGTGTACATAAGCCATTCGTAGGCAGCTTATAACTTTAGGTACAATGGTAACAAAGTCAGTTATATGCAAAAATAAACAGTAAAGACAGTTGCAAAAGACTGATTGTGCCGTTCTATCGTTATCCAACGCTTTTCTAATGAACCGCACAAGATCGTTGACGTCGGCTATCTTCTACAGACCATTCAGCAGTAAGGTCTCGAAATTCCGGAACCTAGCACTGTAAGTTCAACTAGCAAGTTCTTTCCCGTTACAATTTCTCTGATTGGGTTATTGTGATACTATATATACATATATATAATTAGTAGTTCTCACGTCACGCATACAATAATAGATACGTGTATATCGTATACATTTGGATATTGTATTCCAAACCCGAAATCAACAAACTAAGAAGGATGTTGACCATAGACTTATACACAGTCAGATATATTAACAGTATAACTGCGGCCAAAGAATGGCAATTTCACAAACAGTTACCTATCTTCCAGCTGAAACTATCAGCAACCTGTTTTTATTCGACCCCCACACCCCTACTTGAATGTGAAGGAATACAGTTGTTGAACTCGAAAATTTCGTGCGCTCATAAAGCAATTAACCTACACACCGCCATACAAGTGCAATACACACTCATGCTCACACAGCCACACACAATATCGCAACAGAGGGAAAAAGGAGTAGGATAGGGGCAATTTCGATGGGGCACGTACAAGCAATTGCTCATTGGCCTGCAAGCATTGATACGAAAGCACGCAACAAATTTTCACTCATGAATACATACGAGTACAGCGTTTGTCTGTAAGTCGCCCGTTGGCAGGACAGTGTTTAACTGAAAATGTCCGTTCATTTGTGCACTCAAAAATTCACAAAAAATGACTTCCAACGAAATATGTGTTTTAATGGGCGTTAATATATGCATTTGCACATATTTACTCATATTGATGTATGTAGTAGGCGAATACACATGTTGTCGCTTGTAGGCCAGCATTTACAATAATTTGTTACTCCTTCATGATCAACAGACAAACAAACAAAATTGTGCAGCAACAACAAGAAATAAGTTTTGTGAGGCGACACAGGTGTTGAGGTAAACACTGACAGCAACAACGCCAATTACTGAGTAGTAGAATGCGTACCAAATGCGCAGTGGGTCATTGACTGTTTGTTCAGGGCGATAAGAATTAATGAAATGTATTGGCATCTGAAATTAAAACATCAAAAACCTTTGAAAAAACATGCAAGCAGATCTCCTTAAAATTCAGGAAACGGGCGACCAACTTATAATTTTTTTTGAAAAAGTCTGAAAACTTTCAGAAACTAGAGAGATTGAGATAAAAAGCGAACATAAATCGAAGAAAACAAATAAAGGGAGAGGATCTTTGCGGAAGGAAAATTTAACTCTGATAAGCCAAAACATTATCAAAGAAGTTTATAAAAGGTTAAAGCACACTTAAATATAGATGAGTCGATATATTTGCATTCAGACATATCTTCTAGTTTTATTATAATTTTCTTCACCCTCCACCGAGTATTATTTATATAAATGAGCATTAATCAGCGGTTTGGGTCTACTTGAGAAAACACAGTATTTTTTACAGTCAAGTGTACATATCTAACAGCTACTTATATACATCACAACTCAAAAAAATAAGTACACCTTCTTACTTATTCATATATTTCAGCTCACGCTCGAATAATTTATTATAAACCAAAGCCAAACATGAATTACTCCGAGTGTTTGTGTCTCACTATCACTAGGCGTTTGGATTGCGGTATTATGTTATTAAGATCAATTATATAGCACTTGTATGGTGTAAATGCTTTAACGCCTTAGAAACATACTTGAAGATAAATATTTGTTTATACATGTATGTACGGATTTATTTCATTGAATAATAGGGTTACTTCACTCTAACTGACCGTTATTATCATAGCAATTAGATGTACATATGCATATGTATGTGTGTGTTTGATACCTTGTGGATACTGTTGTATTTTCAAATTTGATGTTATTGAGTTAATAATATTGATATTATTGCGAGCTGTGCTTTTGTAATAAATTAGGAATGTGTACTTTAATTTATTTTTACGTTACACCAAATATTAGATGAATTAAATCAAAGTCAATCACTTCAATCCAACTCTGTTGAGCATCTCCGTGTAATCCTTGCTAAAAAACTCAGCTGGAGGGAATATGTTAATAGCAGAGCCAGTAAAGCGCTCTAGGTTTGGAGTGCTTGCAGAAGAGCTATTGCACTAACATCCTCACATGGCTTTACACAAATTTCACTAAACATACTAACATATAATAGTGGGGCAATACTGAAGAAGAAGTGACGCATTAAACCTCCGGAACAGGTACAACCTATCTGTCTAGTTGGTATAGTAGCTGCCATAATGACTACGTCAACAAATGCCGTAGAAGTCTCCTTGACATACATGTATAAAGCAGCGCCAACAGCTGTATCCTAAATGCTCTTAAAAATGGGGTCCAGTGCTCCAGTGCGAAGGGCATGATAGCATTCGGAATATTATATCATAACTGTAAAATGCGACCGAGAAACTGAAACCGTCTGCCGGGTGGATGGCCTTTAGGAAAGAATGAACGAACCTGCAAAGAGGCAATTAACAGATCTTTGAGTGCTTTCAATGTCTACTAACTTTAAACAATCGAGATCTTAGTATTCTTTTGGATGTATTGACGGAGCATCTACCCCTGAGATGTCATCAACAAGCTAGGTAAAGTGGAATCAGCTGAAATGCTAAAGCACTACCTTTTCGAGTGTCCGAACTTCATTTCTTTATACTCCATTTAATTTAAGTCTACTGATTTTTTTTTTATTAATTTATATTGTCGTTTTGCTATTACAAATCACTTTTTGTATTAAGTTTAGAAGTTTTTTGGTTGTCTACGAATATGTGTTTTTTAGACACATCAATGCATTTAATAATCAATTTCCATTGAAAACATATTTATTATTTAAAATATGGACAGGTGTTTTAATTAAAATTTTTCTTTCTTTACAATTTATTTTAAAAAACTACTAGCAACGCGATGAAATACACAATCATACATGAATACAATTTAATATTTTTGGCAGCCGTAGTAGCAGAAAGGGTCACAGTGCCTATTATGAGTTGAAAGTTCATGAGTTCGAAACCAGGCCATACCAACATCTGAAAGTTTCAAGAGCGCTTGTTTCTCTGTAGGGAATGTAATTTCGTCTAAAGTTTTTTATTATGAAAATTACTAGTTTTCTTAAAATATATCATCTGTTCGGATGCGGAAGGTCTCTCACATATTTATGGGAAGAAGAGTACAAGTTTCATTCCCAATTTAGAGGAAAATTTCGGCCAGAAAGCATACATGGGCATGATTATATGATATGTGTAGGAGTATTCACTATTTTACAAAATTTAATTTTTTGTTTTTAACAAAAACTAAATACATGAAATTGGTACTGTTATATTGTTTGGCTTACAATGTATAAAAATAATTAATAATGTTGTATTGGAAGCATAAGTAAAAAACCAATTAATTGGTTAATATGAAGAAATTAAATAAACCAAGAGTATAATTGACGCTGTAATCTGTTAATGGATTTATTTGAATATATGCAAGGGTCTGTTTTGATTCTTCACTTGTACATCGATATGAGTGTGCAAGCGATTGCATAATGAAAATCGCAATTACGTCATACATAAATACATAAATAGATATATTAGTACATTATAATAATAATTTGTAGAATATGATGTGAATTTCAGAAACAATATTTTTCTTTAATGTGCATTTAATTTTTACATACATATATGTATGTACACTCATGTTAGGAATAATTTAAGTAAAAAAAGGTAGGTTATTTAGTTAGGTCATAGCTGGTCAATAAGAGTCCACCTCAAATGCCTTTTAATTAGGGACACTTTCACCTTTCTTCAACCATAATTATACCTTCAACTTAACAAAAAAATATATTAATTAAACTAAATTATATAAATATATATATATTTATATATTTTCGGCCGGGCTCCTCCTCCAATTTGTGATGTGTGTCTTGATGTTTTTCTCTGGGATTTTTATGAGAAACATGACAGAAAAGCATTCGGAAGGCTTGACATTCCCTGTTGAGGGGCAACTGCAATTATAAAAATTTATTTTCTATAATTTTGTATGTAGGTTGAACCAGGACTCGATCCCTGGCCTTCCTATTGAATTTTTTATCTCTTGTTCCCCTAAGTGCGACAGCAAATAAGAAACATAAAAAATAATGTAATTAAATTTTATTAAATTTATCCATTTCATAGTTGAATGTTGCTCAAAACTCGAAAACAAGTTAATCATCACTTCTGTTTAATTGCTACAAAATTTGAAGATAACCAACACAAAGTTTTTGCAATTAAATAAATGGCCGCTCCTCTCCTCGCCTTCTATCGTTCACTGTTTATTTAGCACTTTGGTTATTGCATAAAATACAACTTTAACACCTACAATAAATATTTAATTAAACAGTAATTCACATTTCATGCTGTGTACCGTTACACATGTTGCGATGTGTGCTTTTAAAATGTTTGTTAAGTGTTTTCGTTCACTTGTTTGGTTTTTTTAATTGATTTACAAAAAATGTGTACACAATTTTTATTGCTTCACAAGCAGAGATACCGGCCATGCGAACAGTGAGTTGCAGAGCTAAATGGAAAATATCAATGAATATTTTTTAGGCACATTTGCCTATTTGCTGTATTTCGAACACTTGTAATATGTATTCATAAAATATTTTTAGAAACTTCGATTTATTGCAGTTTTTCATCATTTTTACTTTGTGAATGGCAAACAACGCTTATATGTTGAAACTAGAATGAAATATCAATTTCATTGATTTCGTAAATCACTGTATGTATGTAAAACATGCAAGTCAATATGTACATAGAATAAATATATCACATTTATTTACTCAATTGGCAACGATAATTTAACGCCAAGCCGGTAGACAGATTGATACAAATATTTAAAGTACCCAATAAGAAATTAGAGTTCTATAATCTGAAGCTCTTAAATTATTACGCAAATAAAGTAGGTAAGGAAAATATGGTATTAATAATTTTAACAAATAGTAAAGAATAAACATATGCATCTTCAGTGTTCGCAGTTTCTTGAATATAAAGAAAGTTATATTCTCAAGATTTCATAAAATCTTAAAACCGCGGTATTTAGAGTCTTACTTTATTTTTCCAACTGAAGTTAATTTTAATTGTTTTTAGTTACGTATTAAGCACCACCGAAATCTTAAAACCGCTTTTTGAGTCAATCAATAATTTTATTTCATATTTCTGACTCAAATAATTTCTGTATTTCTTAAAACTTCACCTATCACTGGCAAATATATCGTACTGATATTCCAGCCATCAAGTTTTCCCTTCGGGGTATTTGCATATGTATTTTTGTTGTGAATATGTAAACATTTCCCCTGCTTACCCACCACACCGCTTAAACGTGCCAACAACCTACAGTTGAGGCAAATAAATTGAGCGCTACAATCCAGCAGAAGCTAAATGGAGCACGAACGCAAGCTACCCTTAGTACTTGGTTTACCTGCTGCCCTAAAGGAAGTGTATACTAATGTGTGATTCAATGCAAATATTGCAGCTTGCAACAAAATACATTGCTTTAAATTCTTTTTTATGAATCACATTTACCGAAATACAAACCTTACCTTATTTATAACCATATTTATATTGATATTAAACGAGTCTACAATCTGTTTGCCGCAGACAATTGAGCCCGGGACTTAATGTTACTATTTCACAAGAACGACGTAACAACAATGAAAATAATCAAGTGACTAAAAGAATAAAAAATATTATTTTTTTAAATATTTATATATACGTAGGTACATACCATATATGCCCCAGGAAATGCCAATCTTTTTCATATTAAATTTTGTCTCTCTCCTTTTTTAGATGAATTCACGTGATGAACCGGAAAAAACCTTCAAAGTTGCCATGCCTGATAACGCTTACGCCACAGTCTATCTACGTGACGCAATGTCGGTGGAGGAGTTTTTGGCTAGCGCCTGTGCTCGCCGAAATCTCAATCCGATGGAACATTTCGTACGTGTGAAGAAACGACGTGACATGGAGGATCATAACTACTTTGTGCCACATCGCAATGATTTGATTGAAAATTACGTAAGTACGAGTGTAAGGAAGAAATAAAGAAACAAAAACCTAAATCCAAAAAAGTACTTAGATGTAGGTGGGTTCATAACTTTTTAAGATTAAATCCACAAGGGATTTTAAGTTAATACAAAATATTCAAGAAACCATATACTAGTTCCCAGAATCACTATTTAACCAAGGAAACTACCAGTTTTGACGGAAAACCTACGCTGATTTCAATATCCAAGAACTTCATCGCGTTTTTTTTTTTATTTTTTATTTTTTATTACTCGTGAATTATTGTATTTCATGCACACGAAAATTACTCTCTTTATGTTTGTTGAAGCGAAGGAATAGGAGTGTGCAAAATTCCACTTTTTTTGCATTTTAAACTTTTTTATTTACTTCTTTGGCCTTCCTTTGTTAACTGCCTCGAACTCTGCTCTCTGCTTCTCTCGGCTGTCATATGCTGTCACTCAAATGTCAATGACTTTCGACAGTGCTGGCGAGCGATGTCGAGGACTGTAGCAGCAACGACGACATTGTGGCGTGCCATATTCACATAAAGGCTTTAATGAAATTGTTAATTGCAAACTTTTGCTCGGAGGGCAACTGGCAGCTGGCAGTCATCAAGTGTCAGCAAGCTGCATAGGTAGTCAACAGTTGAAAGGGTGAATGAACACATTACTCAAACTAAGAGCTAGGGAGAGTAACGGAACAATCAACGACCATATCCAAATATGAATTTTTATATATCCTTATAAATATATATGTGTATGTGCATGCCCATGTGAGAGCTCGTCCAATTCACATGTCTCATTGCACATTGGCAACTGTCAACCAGTAGACTGATGCTCAATTATTTCAACACATTGAACCTGACTTGTGGGCGATCAAAGTTTCCATGCCTTACCGCAGAAGCAGGGGGAAACAGGGAGAAGTAGGGAATGGTGCAGAGCATGTATTGGTGACATTATTAGCAGCAGCAACAATGGTGGCTCACTTTAATTGTGGTATTTGGCAAAGCACATAGACACACTTATGTATATAGCTTTATAAAATGTACTCAACCTTTCTTCCCTTTTCCATTGATGGGGATATGCTCTTGAAGCAAAAGTTGACCACAAAAGTTTGGATTGCTTACAAATATATGTTTTTATTATAGACACAAACATACGCATATAGAGATTTGTGTACACTACGCTTCTGTATATAACATAGGTACTTCACTAGTTTTGCTTTGTTGCCTCTCCTTCTTCCAAGTGCTTCCGCCTTTCACATCCTTTTTAGTTTAGTATTTCTTGTTTCTTTTTACCATTGTTTGCCTCATTGTTTGGCATTAAAAGTTGTTACATACTTGATAATGTCGACGATAAAAACTAGTCGATGTCGTCCGTCGTCCACGTCATCATTATTGTTGTTTGGTTCAACCTTGCATGGCTATTTGTGGACAAAATTTTTTTTGTTCGCTTGTATTGTTGTTGTGTTCTTTAGCCATTTGAATTAAGTAACAATTCACAATTCTTGCAGGCAGGGAACAGGATTTTACTAAGAGTCCAAATCCAAATAAAAAACTTACAAAAACAAAATATGTGTCTTCATTTGAACATAAATACCTGATTAGTTCAAAAGCTTCAATCCTTCCCATAAAATCTTTTAATGATAATATCTCCTCAAACCAAAAATCTTAGCAAATTGTAAGTAAATAAATTGGCAACCAGCATACAGTGATGATTTTTAGTGTTCTTAATTTTGTTTTCTTTTGTTTTGTTCTTTATTATTATTTTTATATTTTGTTTTTTTGTGGATGCTTTGTTTTTACATCAAAAAAAGTGCAAAATGCCATAGAAGTGAGAATCTATTAATAAATCTATTCGAACTTGCTTCCAAACACCGAAAAATTAACTAAGAATTTAAAATTTAAAATGCTAAGAGACTTTTAAGGAATTCACAATTTGTGAGCAATTTCAAATATTTATCGATTTGATTTCATACAAGATTGAAAAATGCTAAAATGAAATGTGAAAATAGAAAATATTACACATTTAAAACCTAATTTTCTTCAAAAGCTAACAGCCGACAATAACAACCGCATCGTTTTATCTAATTACACATATAGATTGTACATTCACATTTACATATGTATGTAGGAACAATATATAGTTTTGTGGTTTTGACAGAGACAAGCGCACAGCAAACATCAAGAAATTTTGCAATAACACCACAATTAGTAGCATAGTTACTATGCATTTCTAATAAACGCACATACATACACGTATGTACTTGCATGCGCGCATACTCGTACAGAAGTCAGACATACAAACTTGACTTATTACATGTAAATGGGCAACTTCGCTACATATTGATTAATGTGCATGTTTTTGGCGCCTTCGGAGAATGTGGTGGATAAACACATCTACACATATCCGCTCCACGCAAAAACCTCAACAAATTTCCTGCGTACTATTGCTAGAGCTGTCACAATAGCTGCACGAATACACAGGTAGGCAACCAGAGTTGCACGCCCTCAACAGTTGCGGTTGAGGTTTTGTCGAAAGTTATCCACGTTAGTTAGTATATGCGAGTGTAGGCACAATGAAATATCGCGAAAATAGCTCGTACATATATACTCGGGCGCACAGGTTTGCGCTGAGACCACAATATGGCTTATGAAAAAGCTTCTTTACTCCTTTTGATGTGTTTGCCAAGATGTCAGCAGTTTAAGTTATTCGAATGAATTAAATTTTCTCTATTTATATTAGACAGTTCAGCTAATTTATAAGATGCAAAGTGCAACGAATAGTAAGTATAGAGACCATAAGAGGGTTAACACCCGACTCCAGTAGCCAGACACGAAAAGTCGATAGTCTTTAGCTATTTACAATGCTAACACATTGTAGTTTTATTAACCAGATAATAAGGCATCATTCTCTTAAGTTTAGTTGTGAAACTTTATCTTGGTTCAAGTTTTAATGTGATTTATTTGAATTGAATCGAGATTAGTAGAGATTGATGTGGTAGTAGTCGACTAGTTTTTCGATGCAAGAACAAACAATAAAAATCTTGTGCACATCCCTTTTTTTGGTTCTACACCTTCCTCTTCAATTTGGTTATCGCTGACGTTCTGACTAATTATCATACGAATTTCTCGTTGACCAAAATTTTGTTGTATAATTGAACGCATTAAGTTAGTACCACTACCTGGAAGGAAAAATAAAATTAAAATTAAATGAGCTGATGGTGCCATCTATCAGGTTAAAGGATCGACCAAGCAAATTTGGTCTGTAGACTCTGGTTCACTTCCAAATCAAGTGATCTGAAGTGTATATTAAATCGAAGCATAAACAAGATTTTGGACTCAGGCCCATTTCCCGGAAGAAAAAGTAATCCCTATGTTAGTTTAAGCAAAAGTCTGAACGACTGTACCACGCGAATATACTATATATGTAAATATTTTCATTGCATCTGATTCACTTCCAAAAATAATCACTTAGCTCGTTATATTTATTTAATCTGTTTATTAAATGTTAAAGTAAAAAGGCACTTAAGGCGGGGGAATACCACATTTACCTCCTTGTGCAGTGAACACGCACCCTCTTCGCATGGCGCTCACTCGCTCATTCTCTGAAGCCAATGACTTCTTTAGCTAACCCAAACGAGCACATACCATCAAACACCTGCTTCTGACTACCTGAACAATTGGCTGCCAGCTAGACGAGAACTTTCACTAACTACAAAAAAATTACTAGAAAAACTCGGCTCTTTAATTCGCCAACAACCTGCGTGTGTCCTTATCATGGCACTTCACTTTAAAGTGATTAAACTTCGAGCCCTCGATGGATAAACGTTGCTAGCGGTGGTTGGTGGCGCCACACTTAATTTTACCGCACTTAACCTCTTGATAAGCTCTTAACTGTAAAAGGAAATAATAAAACTGAAAAACGCCACTAAACGCGAGGATAAGATCGAGAAAGGAAAGAGAAATGAAGTTGTGGAAGATGAAAGGAGTTAGAAATGGCTTGGGTGCAAGAGAGAGGGGCAGGGTTATAGAGAGTAAAAACCACGAGAGCAATTGACTTTAGAAAATGAAGTGAAGTAGGCTTTCCACTAAATGCAGGCATCAGTATATACATATACATCCACACACAAGTATGCATGTCTACTGCTGAATTCTATTCACAGTTTGGCATGAGGAGTTAATACTTTTAACCTACTGGCAAGTAAATAGCCACAGAGTAAGGGAAGTAGACAGAGTGAGATCGATAGGCTTTCACTGTGGGTGGAGTGGCAAAGGCAGGCGAATGGTATAGAAAATATGTTACTTATATAAATGGTGTGCTTTTCAAGATTGCTGGTATTTAAAAAGGCTTCTCTTCAACCATTTATTTGCTTTTTTATACTCAAGTACATTCCACTGCTGTATATAATAAACTATTGTTTAAGGAAAGCATATTCACCGTCATTTCTCAGATACTTATACTGTCCACTTATTAACACTTCATTTTATATAAAAAGCTCCTGCTTGGATATGACTTACTCTCGCTATATGCATGACTGTTCTAGACTTACTTAATTACAGGCCATATGTCATGTAAAAAATGAATTGAACAGACCTAAGTAAAGGTAAACACCTTTTGAGGTACAGAGTAGATGGCCTAAGAAATGATTTATGGTATATACATACATAACTGAACTTAAACTGTTTATTAGCTTCCAAAAATATTTAATTGACTTATTTTTCTTCTTCACCTTCAAAAATTTTGTCTTGAAATATGCAACCCACACAAAAAATATTTCAGAAGAACTAAAATTAATAGTAAAAAGTTATCAAACTAAGTTCTTGTTGATACTAAACAACTATTTAGTGAAATATAAGCAGTCAGCTTGAAGGATATAAATTGAAATTTTCATACTAAACTTTTGAAAGCTGAGACTTAAGTAATTTTGTTGTTGAATAAAATTTTATAAGATGGCTAATCTCTACTAACTGTTAAAATGTAGTAATTTTAAACACGAAATATACTATTATATTGTACATTCTCGAAGGAGAGCTCACTAAGCGAACAATTCACAATTTTATAGTATAAATCACAAGCAAAATCCATTAATGCATCTATAAAAATTTATTTGGTCCTTATAATGATTGCTTGGTGGCTTAATGTTCTTAGACTAAATAAATAAATAAATAAAACCCAAATTGAATTTATCACTTAAATTTATTTGGCTATTTAAAAGACAGTACGGAAATTGTGTATTATAAATATAAATACTTAAATATATATTATATGTATATACACACATCCCCACAAAAGTACATATTTATGTTGTTGCATGTCCATATGCAAATTTATTAATGTTTATTTGTCATAATGATTGCCATATTAACTCTAAGTAATGTATTTATATTAATATAGGGTATATATTTCACGAGTGCATGGAGGAGTCGCGTTGTTTGTATGATAGTAGTGCAGAAAACAGACAGACATAAAGTATGGAACTGGGTGTTTGTATTCTAAATAAGCAATCGATTCAATGACTCTTCGTTTACATTTTTCTTAGCCCTCAATGGGCTTTATCTTATAAAATTATTAATAATTTTTATTTATTTATGACTCTTTTGGTAAAAATAAAATTGATTTTGCTTTTGCAAACGCATTTTCTGAATTTCTTTCTTGTATTTTTAGGCCAAAGGCTGGCCTTAACATAGCAAACGTCCAATTTTTTTTTTTTTTGCAATGGTGTCCATATGTTTCTATTTTCTGCTTGAAAATGTAATCTGGTTTCCGTTTTCATCAAAATCATGTATGATATAAGTAATTTAAAAGTTAATGGGTAATAATATCATAACAAAGCTACCTAATTCATGAGATGATCAAATAATATTGAATTTTGGAAGCATTAAATTAGTCTCCATAAATAGATTTATTTAATTTTGGCAATTTTTTACGAGAAACTTGGAGATTCCTTACCACAGTAATAAACATTTCGCTTTTCTCGACGCTGGCATTTTTAAAATAAAATTTAAAAGATAAAACTTGATATCCATTGTAAAAATACTCGTCAATCTTTAATTTGACAAATCTAATTTGTTTTTTCTATATCCAACTTCACAGTTGCATAATCACGAATTCGTAGAAGTTTGCATGAAGATACTCTATCAAGTGGAATTGCACCGTACAACACTCGAACAAATGTGGGGCTTCTCCGTCGAAGCGGAACTGATCGAGAATGCCGAACGGCAGGATGAACTCTGTTGTTATGTTAGCCGAGTGGAGGATAAGAGTGTGGCTATGCAGAATGGTAAGTACAAGAAACGCTAACAAAATAAATGTGAAGTAAGACATGTGGCAGTATAAAAAAGTTAAGGAAGAGGAAATGAAGAATAAGTAGGAAGGAAAATAAAATTATTAACGCCACGCAGATTAAATAAGAAAATTTAAATGGAAAATGTAAAGGCAAAAAGAGAAGCAACAGAGGGAGTGAGCATAAAATGCAATTTAAATACTTCACTAGTGAAAAAAAGAATATCCAACTATAAATTCATGTTTCCTTTTTTATTTGACTACGACCCGGTAGGTAATAATACTCATAGATACAAGCAATAATTATTAAAATTAACGAACAAGTAATTGAAAGTAAGCATGCTTTTCGACTTACTGTATGAAGAACTAACTGGTTTAAATATAAAAAATACATTAGCAGTCGTATACAGACCAATCCGGAAATAGAGAGAGGAACTGATGTTTCAAAACGAGTTACTTGTATTTAACAGTATACTAGCAACAGCAGCAACTATAGCCACACCAGAGCAGAAAACAATAGCAAAAATATTTATAACTAATAGCGGAATATAATCACTTGTCCGAAATAAGCAACATTTGCGTCCCGAATGGCAAGCCTACGGATTCGCAAACACTGAAGTACCGTTGAGACAGCGTAATGGTTCATGGGTAAAAACGGATGAAGAAAAGGAGTATTGTTTTGCAGAGCACCTCAGCACAGTATTTCAACCAAATAGTGCAGCTTTGTCACCGAACCATACTGCTTCTAGATACACATCTGTGTCTGAACTAAAAAACATTATTACCGCCTTAAATCCAAAAAAAAAATCTCCTGGAGACGATCATATCTCACCAAAAATGCTAAAAGAATTGCCAAGCATTACTCTCGTTTTTCTTGCAAAGCTTTTCAGTGCCATTTTAATGCTAGGATATTATCCACAAATTTGGAAAAAGTCGCAGATAATTCTGATAGCTAAACCAGGTAAAGACGCAACCCTGCCGTCATCAGATAGATCAATCAGCCTGTAGCCTTGCCTATCAAAACTTTTCGAAAAAGAGCTGCTATCAAAAATTACTCCTTTTCTCCATCAAAACGATATTACTCCTACACATCAATTTGGTTTTCGGGAAAAACATGGCACAATTGAAAAAGTAAAACGTATAACAAATGAAATAAGGAAAGCTTTCGAAATGAGAGAGTATTGCTCGGCCGTTTTTCTGGATGTGGCGCAAGCATTTGACAAAGTTTGGTATGATGGCCTCATTCATAAAATTAAAAAATCATTACCTAACACATTCCACAATATCCTTGAATCCTATCATACTTATCCAACAGGCGATTCACAGTAAAAGTAAATAAATACCGAAGAGTGTACAATCACGGCCGGTGTTCCGCAAGGTAGTGTTCTCAGACCAATAGTACGCATACTGTTTACCGCAGATATTCCTACAAGTGACGAAGAAATTACATCAACATTTGCGGATGATACTGCTATACTAAGTCGACATAAATGTCCCATTACAGCCACAGAAGTGTTACAGCAGCATCTTAAACTAATTGAAGAATGGCTAGCGGAATGGCTCATAATAGTTAATGAAAACAAGTGCAAACACATCACTTTTACATTAAGGCCAAAAATGTGTCCTACTGTTAAGCTCAACACTGTGTCGATACCGCAAGCTAACGAAATTACATACCTCGAAATCCACTTGGACAGGCGCTTAACCTGGAGAAGTCACATTGCAGATTCAATAAATAAATATTAATGTTTCAAAACAAAAAAAGATACAAGCAGCTCACGCTACTCGCATGTCCGTCTCTCTTTATGGTACCAAGAAAGTAATCTCACTGCTCTGCGGGTCTACTTTGCTGAGGTGAACGTTATTCTGTATCATCCCACTACGTACATCTTCATGTACATATATATTTACGGCGCCTTCAATAGATATTTTAGGTCCCTATGCAGTAGAGATTTCACTATCGTTTCAAAAAAAAACAGCTACTATTTACTTCACGTACCATCTTCTAAACAATACAATTGTACTCACTTTATAATTTACCGCCACTAGTCTGAAGCAGGTGCTCTCACGCAGCTGTTGTCCGAATTCCTAAAACGTTCATCAGAATGTAAGAACTCATACTACCAATTTAAATTCCTCCTTACCGACTGCCCTTAGCTAATGTTCAGGAAGAATGAACGTGAACTTACATTTTCGGGGGTCCCTTGAGGATTAGCATTATGTTCTACTTTAAGATTTCACGAAAATCCAAGAGCAGAGATTCTCGTACATAAATAATGAAGAGTTTGCACGTATGCGTATGTACACATGTGTGTGCATACGCATACTGAACATAAATGAAAATTGCAGGATATTTTTTTATTGTTCATTAAAACGAAAATTAAATTAATATCATGCCGTTGTAACGCCGATGTGAAACAGTTCCCTTACTTGCTGTACTCATCAACGAAACTGGTAAGTTATTAACGCTCATGATTAAACAATACGAACGTATATTGGCACACCACCGAAGTTTTCCTGTGAGACTCAATCAAAACCTAAGTTCTCATCAATTTAAAAAAAAACCGCTTTTAATTTATTGGGAATAGGCGACTGTTACTCTGGGCAGATAATGATGGTACAACTCTACCACTATTCCCTTGCTATAATTCTGTAGAAGTGGGTGATGATTGTGGGCTCTGCATACATTCCGCTAGTGTTCTGAAGTGAATGCATCATGTTCACCCACATTTTTTATTTACAAAACTCACATCCCATCTACTCATTTATAAGCTACTGATGTGTTCGACTATAGTGCAAAACATGTGGAAAATTAAAAATCGGCAAATTAATTGCACGATAACAAAGTTATATGGCTGACACTGTCGCTTCATGATGTCATGACGAAACTGGCCAGCTAGTCGAGCGGACAGCTATCAGGGCGAATGCGTAATTTAATTGAAAGTTGTACACGCTGCAACCATTCTCTATAACACACAGTGGTACAGATTAATAATTTTTAAAAAGAAAAAAGTTAATTCAAGAGTATATACCATATAATGCAAAAAGTTATTAATCTTTAAAATAAATTGAGTTGAGCTCGTTGTATTATGCAAACTAAACTTCATAATGCCGATGAAGGTATGAGCTCGAGATTTTTTTATTTGCTTAAATTGACGCCCACTAGGCGTCGTTTAATGAAAATGAAGTAATCGAAAAGTGCAACAACTGCGAAAAAAGTTGAGTTTCAGAATGTCCGGACGACGCGACAACATATCGCCTGTAATGAGCTGAAAGCGCTGTGAGCGCTTGGCAGCAGTCATCGACGATGGTTGGCGACTTGCAGCAGAAGGGTGCACTGGACATAGCTGTGGCCGGCGGTATTGTGAAGCGCATCGTTGAGCCGCTATACAGCCTGTCAGATTTTCTTGCGCGGTGCGAGAACACATCTTTGCTGTAAGTAGACATAGTTGAACAACCAAGCAGTCGTTCGTACGTCAAAATTCACACACGTTCACACGTGCACTTACATAAATGAGATATGCCTTGCCACTGCTCAAGTAAGCTGTCTGAGTATTAACCTACATACTCCCACCCACATACTCGTATGTATGTATGAACATGTAAAGAAATGTTGTAACGAGACTTTCATCGCCCCAAGAGCTGACTGCGTTGAAATGTGAAAATGAAAATGATGCAAGGCAATAATCAGATTATCACCTGTAAAATGTTTTTACCACATACAAATACACACACTGCTCTTCTTCATGCCACTGCAGAAGCTATCAAAACCATTTCGCATTTCGCTTTGGCTCTGATATCTCCTGCGTCCATGTATTCGATTGCTGTTGGATAAAAATCCTGGCAGGACTGTACATATGTGAAGCCACAGCCGCAGCGCTTAAATGTACCTTAATTGTATTAGCAACTTTGTTACGTCGTCATACATCCATAGATGATATCAGCTGTGCGCTCTATATGGTATGAAAACGATGCAGGGACTCAAAAATTCACGTAGAGATCTGTATACTCGTATAGGCACGCCTACACTCGCAAGCATGAGTGCTCATGTAATTGCGTTTAACAGCGTTATTTCCTCTAGGCGCCTCTCTCCACTCGACCGGCGCAAAAGTATTTAGGAATAATGCGATTGCTACTGTGCCCCACGCTAAAATTTCAGAAAGGCTTTCTCTTATGTATGCGGATGTGTTCGCATTGTCAGCCTACTTGTTAATGGACAATGTGATGTGTGCTAGCAAAACATAAATAAAAAATAAAAATAAAAGTAAAATAAAATAAAAAGTATATTTAAACTGAAAACACGCGCATAATAAATAGAAAGTCGATAAGCTTTAATTTTTAATTTCACTTCCAATGAATATTCAATTAACGTATTTCAGCTGAAAAAATGTAGGGAAGGCGAGTGCATTTTCAAGCAAAATTTTAAAAATGTATGGATTTCAATAACAAGCATTATAAACAAACGCACTGAAGAAGCGTCTGTAGCAAAAAAAGGAAATATAACCAAATAAATAAAATAAAAATTCATGGATCGCAAGCAACAACCACATTATATATGTAGGTATGTATGTGCTTGTACTATGCAAAACTCATTAACACTGACTCATTATTTCAATAATTTTGCCGAGTACATATTTTGCTGATGCTTCTTGGCGTGTTTGGTGCTGTATAAAGTTGCAAGTGAACCTCCAACCATACCGCTCAGCAATATTGCAATAGGGAAGAAAAAATGTAGGTATACCATTTTGCTTTCTGCGGCGTGTCGTTCGAATGACAAATTAATTAGAAAAGTTTCAACGTCAGTAATCTTCAGTCGCAGGGCCCGTCAAATGCAGAAAATGGAAAGTACAAAAATGGAGTGACATGCCAGTATTCTTCCTTTTTAGTCTTTTTGTTGGCTTTTGAAATTTTTTTAAGTAAAATCTTTATTGGGAACTTTGATCACGTTCACGTATCATGCCTTCATAACGATGTTTGGGAAAGAACGCCTCAGCTCGGCATTTTTATATCTTTGATTTAGCCATGTCCGTCTATCCGACTCTTTGTACACAAACTTTTCTCTCAGTTTCTGAGATATTTCAACCAAACATGGTACACAGATGTGTAGTGTACTTATGCATACTTACCATATGCTAAACTCCACAAATGAATTTTTAAATGAAATATTGAGTTAAATGTCAAAGCATTGCGGTAAAAATTTCTTAAGCCACGGAGAAGAACTAAGAAACCCAGGTTCGCCATATTGACTGTTAGTTGACATGCGACCATTCATATTAAATTAAATATTATATGCAGGGAGAATTTATTTTAATTAAAATAGCATTCAATTTTATTCGAGCAAAATGGATAGCTTTCAAGTTTCCAGCAGTCGGCAAATTTATTTGAAAAGCAATGGGATACTGTTTCACCTAATAATCAAATGAATTTAACATTTAATTTGTTTATCACAAATCCACTGAATATTCGAGTTTGTAACAATGTTCATGACAACACCGTCTTTAAAACTTTTCTAAGAGATGCAAATGTAAATTTTACGATTAAGTAAACTTGCACATTCTTAGTTTGCCGGCTATGGGTATCCTTTGGCAGCATCAAAAGTTTATCAACTTTCATATCTTAGAGCCCAAAATAAGGAAAGGTTAATGTTTAAATAAATTTAAGCCCTAAGAATATTGGTACTATGGATATACTCGCATGACATAGACGTAGGTATTTGACACTGATAAGGCAGTTCGTTTGAGAAATATTCGCATTAAACATTTGAAGATTCACACCAAATTTTACCTCCTTAATCGCATAAAATGTTTCTCCAACAAACGTAGGGACCAACACTGTTTCCAGCATGCTACATGCTACAGTTGATTTAATCCTAGAACCAAGTAGAGGTATCTGGTAAATCGAGAGCCAAGTTTGCATTTAAATACAGATATTAGGTATTGCATGTGGCCGCAAAACCTAGCCAGTTGGCCTTGCGTAACCCTGTCTTGGTGTTGCAGTTGGCCTATTTCAAAGCTATTTTACCAATGACTCTGCTCTACTCCACTGACTGCACTTGCATCATCTTGCATCACATCACAGCGTGTCACTTAACATGCAGCATACGTTGTCAACAACTCGACACGAACGCCCATAAGCCCACACATGTGTGCATACATATGACGATTTGTTGCTCTACTTGCCAGAGTGAGTAGTAGCCCTTCGGTAAACAGGCAAACAAGTAAAACGTGTAGGAACGCAAATACTTCAACAACGTCTCTGTAATTGATGTTGTTTTTGCTATTGCTGCTTTCCAGGCGAGGCAAGGTAGGGTTGCCGCGATAGCCCAGCAGCCAGTTAACTTCGCCAACAACATAACTAGAGATGCCTTCTGTGTGTGCAGCAAACCCCTTCAAGCAACTAACTGTTCTTGTAAGTGTATGTGTATGTACGTATTAGTGTTCATTGATATAACCCTTTGCTATTTTAGTATTCGTTTCACAATCAATACTAACACACACACGCGAGCGACGCGCATCCAATTCAAACCGATCTGTTTACGGTTTTTGTTTGCTTTTTGAGCGAGACTTGATGCGTGTATTGAGTTTTTATGCAACACTGCACTCTCTAGACACACACACATATGCTTCTGATTTTTCATGCATATGGTATTGAAGGTTTTTCTGCCAACATTCTTTTTTCTTTAATTTCCAATAGTTCACTAACAATCGCTTTTTCAACAATTCTTTTTTTGCGTTACGGCAATTTATTGTCATTCGTTTGACTTGCTGCACTGTCCCTCCACCATTTCCCCGCTTTCCCGCTCCCCGCTCCCCGCTGCGCAGTCTCATAAACAAGTCTCGTTTACAGGCAGTTTCAGCATTTCCTTCTTTTATTTGTTTGCGTTCAGTTTGACTTTTTCGTCTGCTATTTTTTTGCTGAATTTACTTGATTACTATCCTGATATGGAAAATTGTGCTGTTATAAAACGAGTTTAGTGCGGAATTTATTTGTGCGTTTTTTGGTTTATTAAAAATCGTAAAATTAATAACACCGTATTCAATTTTTGACTTTAAAGTTTTTCTCGATTTCCTACAACAATCTATTACTACTTTTGACTTGCTTGGTCGGTTATATCAGGCTTTATTTTATAATTTTAAAATTTCATTGAACATTGCAAATTTGACTTTTTCCACCAACGTATCGGTTGATAGCAATGATATTTGTTACTAATGGGCTTGTTATTCGCTTAGAAACTCTATCAGCCGTTTAATGCGATTTTAATCTTTCGTGCTCAGACATTTTTCGTGTTTATAGAGCGTCTATAGCTGCCTTGGTCAATATAAGGGCCCCGAAAAAATTTGTCACTCATGCTTTTTTGTCCGTCATGGCATTCATACCTGATTTAACGTCGCGGAGTTGCAGTACGTGTTCCAAATATTCATACAACGTACTTTTTCGAGACAAAAAATTACCTCAAATTTGAAGAAAACAGTTTTAAACGGCTGCAATATTTTAAAGCACATTTATATTTAAGGGAATAAAGAAGCATTTAAGCATACATATGCGAACTGTGTGAACTCTTTAGAATATTCCAAGTGTCGTTTTTCGACATTGTTACCTGCTGTTCCTGCAGCTGTCTGCTTACAATTGCAAATGCCACATGCATTACCTGCATGTAATATACACGCGTACATACACGTATGTGTATATGCTAAGGCGATTATTCAAATGAAAATCTTCAGTTGGCACCTTTAGGTTGTTGCCGCCAACCGGTGTCAGTGCAAAGCTTTTCACACGCATCGGCAACTAAGTAGCGAGGGACGGTATATTTGCATTAAAACATCTATGGTACATATGTATGTACATATACGTGTATGTACGACATTACGAAAAAGTAAAGTGAATAACTCCATGATATGCATTATGGCAATGAGAAAGAGATAAAGAAGATGAAGGGGAGAAAACACTAATTATATTGTAGTCCTTTAAGTGGAAACGTTGTCAGCCGCAGGAAGTACACTACGCCACACCAAGGAGAGGAGCTGTAAGTAAAGAAGAGGTGCTGGTTACTTATACGCACTGCTGGACTGAATTCTGGGTTCAGATTAAAAGTGTGGCAGCTGAAGTTTAAAAAGATGGGCAACTTGGAAGCCGTCTCAATTGTGGCGACAAGTGAGTGTGTGTCGGTATGTAAGTGTGCTACTTCAGCGGCCACGAAGAAGAAGATGAAAAATTCTCTAACGTATATACCTCATGATCCTATACAATATATATCTGTATATGCGAGGCATTCTTCCTCATGAACAATTTATGGCAACTCATATGCACTGTTGAACAAGTGGAGCATTTACAAATGTAGCTAAAATAATAAAAATATTAAAAAAGGGCGCAAAGTGAGCACTCCATTATCATATAAAATGTTCAAAAATGCCTATTGTCCTATGCGGAATCCCTGTCAACAAAAAACCTTTTGAGAACATTGTTTAATCGCACTCTCATCAAAAAATAAAACAAAGTGGAATAAAATTTAACTAAATTGAAATTAAATCAAATGAAAAGCGTTTTAAGAAGGTTGCACTGCAGAAAAACTAAAATATAAAAAATGAATTTTTTTTTTATATTCAGTCTTAATAAATAAATCCTTATACTAATATAAGTATACTTTAATAATTTTAAATCGACGCGGCAGACAACAATTAATTAATATAAGCAAATTAATTAAAAATCGAAAATATTATGTGCGCTGTTGTCTCGAATATGACGCTCCCCCTGAAAATGAAGTTAAGCGAGAAGCAACCCGAAAGCAACGTGAAGCAAGAGCGTGCTCAGGTAAGGAATATTTTGAAAAATCCCTCGAGATCTCAAGTCTTATAGAGTGCTCATACGTATATGTGAGATCTGTTAAAACAGAATACAACTTTACTGGAACGCATCTAGCTTTACTTTAAGTCCTTGAAGCACTGCAAAATTTCAAATAGGTCTATGTTATATTTGTCTGTGCTCTTGGTAGTAGATTTTGTGACCACGGTTACCGCTCTAGCCATATGCAACGCTCGTCAAAACAACCAGTTCGCACTGGGCCAAGACCTTTAATCCTTAACGCTGGAAATTTCAAAACTCTTTTTTTTTCAAATTGATTTCGTTGTTTCTAAAAATTTAAGATTATTTGGTGGTCGACGTGGTAATACTTCCTCCCCCCTTAAACGCGATATCTGGAAAAGTTGGCGACCGATTGACTTGCAATTTTGACAATTTTATTTTATGGTTGTTGGAAAGATTTATACGTAGTGAAGCAGGCACTGACCTATTCGGAAATATCATTTTCATGGTTCGATTTACTTGTAATTCAGGACATAGGTTAGGCTAACTCTTCTCTCCGGAAAGTAGACCAAGGACTGACATATTCAAGGAAATCGTATTTATGGTTCGATTTATCTGAAGTCATATGTCGCTTTTTGCTTAGATTAGTGGAAGGACTACCTTTCCCACCAGGAAGGAAAAATTCTTATACATTCAACTTGAGTGTGAATAAGCATCGAACCGCACCATTCGGTTTGGCTTACTTCGAGACATTCATCTTGACATTTTCATACATATTTACATGTACCTAGTTAGATCATTAATATATTAAAACTCGACTTACATATTTCTTAATTAGGATGTTTTATCGATATTTGCCATACTGATTTTAATAAAAATTGGACAAAATACAGAAAGCCACAGCAACACGTAGCCGGGTCTGCTAGTATCTCATTAAAGTCCTCCTAAATTAACAGTGCTTCTATCGAAATTCGAGTGTGAACTTCTTTAATTTTTTTTAAGGCTTAGCCGTTTTGATATTTATTTTGGAAGACAACTATATTCATAAGCTTATCCAAAACCAGTTTTTATTCAAAATTATGTTATGTCCAGAAGGTGGCCGTTGTAAAAGAGGGGTTAGTAGTACGTGATATCCTGCGGTAGGTCATGTGTTGAAGTTCAATTCAAAAAAAAATTATTTTTTCTAATTGGAATCGGACTCGCCCAGGAATGTGAAGCTCTTGGAATATATTTTTTACATGAAATAAAAGCCGTTTGGTGGCGTCTTAGAAAAAAAAAACGGTAGGTCCCAATATTTGTTGGAAAATCATCAGGACACAATCCAAAAATAGGGCAACGAACTCAGCTAAAAATCGCTTCAGAGGTCATAAGCGCCTATTACGATCCAGATCACGATACCTTCTATAAATTTTATGATATTTTATAATATAAGGCAGTAATCTCATCTCACTACCTACACGTATATTATGACAGAAATTACTTATAAAAAAATTATTTTCATATAATATCACATATGTCAACTTTAAAGAGAGAATTTAGTAGTTATGTTGCTTCTGCCGAATGCATGTATGTACAAATGTCGTAAAAAACTGCACTAAAAACTCAAGTGCTTGCTTGGATGACAAGATTTTTCTGCACCACTACATATGCACGTGTGAACTGAGATTTAAACGTTATCTGTTTTATTTCTTTCTTTTGGCCTCCTCCAAAATGAACAGCAGTCAACATTTGGTATGCCAACTTTTTCACAGCTACTATCCTTCCTATACGAATACTCCAACACACATGAGCAAACATTTTTACTTTTTTATTTTTAGTCAACTCGTCAAAATTTAAATATGCACCCTCAAATATCCTACAAACTGAAGTGACTGTAAAACAGGTACAAGTCAGATCGTGTGGAGAAGTTGAAGTTGTGGCGCAAAAAAATTAAGAAGAAGCGGTACAGTGGTGAAGTGCTGCCAAGCCGGTCGGAAGGCTACAATAGTTGACGAAAGCATTTTTCACTTTCAACATTAAATTGTAAAACTTTTATTTAACACTCATCTGTTCCTTCTATAGTTTTTCTTGCTCTGTTTTACGTTTATGCGCAAAAAAAGCACAACGGTATACACCGCAAATCTACACACAACGCACGCTTTAAGGTCATTTCGGTACGGAAAAAACTTATATTTACATATATACTTATATGAAAACTGCTAACATATGCATGTGTGAGAAATTCCTCTACGTTCCTTTAAAAATAATGTAAATTCATTTACGAGCAAGAGCTAAGCCTCTTATAAGAATATTTATAAAAAACACACACGCAGTGAGAAGTTGGAGGAACGAATGATGGGGAAGAGGTTTCTAAGTACAGAGTTGTGTAGTTGCTTCCAAATCATTCAAGTGTATTTATATGTGTCATGTGTAATGTTTGTGTTGTGGAAAAATCGCTCAAAAGGCAAACTATTCAGGTATGAAAGTTATCAAAAAAAAGTAGTCTCAAAACATAAGCAGATAAAAATTTAAGAGCATATACGAGTATATGTGTTTACATACTAGTGGGTGCGCGTTCTAAAGCTTGTCTATTCTAAGTACGTGTAAATAAATTTGCATAGATAACTTGAACACAAAAAATCAGCAGTAGGAAGAAGATGGCAGGTAGCAGGTACGCTTACGTGTATGTGACAGTTAAGGTATGTGCATTAGAGCAACTCTTTTGTTCCATTATTTAATTTATTAGAGCTTGCTTGCTATGAGCTTGCACTCACTTGTGTTGTTTATGAAAACTAACTCCTGTCACTAATTCATTGTATATTCTGACACATCTTATAGCCGTACTTTTATGAAACTCTTTCCTTGTAACCCTGGTAACAGAATTCAAAATTATTTTATTTGGAATCTGAAAATGGCTACAATTTCAGACAACCAAAATTTTAAAATTTACGTATGAATCTAATGTTAAAGCATAAGATTTAAAATATTTTTAAGCAGTAATTCCATATTTAAAATTTTAACTAAAAAATGTGTTGAAGACATGTAGTCCTCTCACTCCATCGCAATAATTAAAATTGGAAAAAAAAAACAAGAAATATTATTTAAATTTTGAGCTCTCAAAAATTATTATTTTTTAATTTAGTCTTCATGGAGTTAAACGCAAATATTCACAGTACATAATGTGGCAAAAGAAAAGGCACATCAAACCAAACCACGCAAATATAAAGGGGTATTTTCAAACTTGCGTTCTTTTGCTTTAACCATTTTATAAATGGTTACACAAAATACCAAATGTATGTTTACCCGTTGTAACCACTGCAGCACAATAAAATCTGAATTTTGCACCTTTCTACGCTTCCTTTCGCTTGTTGTACTAGTTTTGAGCCAACAATACTCGTAATAACTGCAAGCAACGGCGATAAAATGCGCTTCAAAACGCTTGCCTTCTTTGCCTTCTTGTGTGCTACAATTTACAAGATGTTCTACTTGTCAGCTGTACAGTTGGTCGTTTTGTTGTTGTTCTCTTATCAGAGTCTTCAATACAATAATAACAATAGTCACAGAGTTGTTATGTTCAAAGCAACAGTAGTGCATAGAACAAGAGAAATTCTAGATAGGTATTCTTTGGGAGACAATGCAGTCCTAGGAGTGCATATGTATACTCGTATGCATATTTCGATGTAACTGTGAGTGTTTGTTCCTGCATAAGGCTCTATAGCTAAGTTCGATACATTCTTCCTTTTTTAATAAATTTCATTTCTTGTTCTCCCATCATTTTGCACTCATATTCCTCATGCAGTGCCAGCAGCGGCCAACCTAAGAGTTTATGCACACATTGCCTGTCAAACTGTCCCTTTCTTTTCCTTCTTGCCGATAAGAACAATCGAAACAAGAGTTTATTGTATTCTATTCTTTTCTCTAAAGATGTGTACACACATGGATGTGTGAGTGCAGCTGCGGTATGTTACATTTCCATACCGATTTCCTTTCAAACTATGTATGTCCTTATATTATATATTCTATACTCCAATTTTGTTCATATTTTTACACATCCCTTTTCTTTTTTTCATTTTCAGGTATTATCAAAGGAGACGAAATAATGGTGATCAACGCTGCAATTGTGTCCGACTTGGATATGATGTACTTGGAGAGCGTACTGCAAGAGGAACAATCACTATGCATGATGATGCGGTAAGTCTGAGTTTGATACACAAACATACAAGTGCGCATATTTATGTATGTATATAAATATATAGTATGTCATGTGCTAAGCTAGTTTTCACACACAAGTACATACCATTGTATAAGAGAACAATGTTTTCCATGTCAGACGACTAGGCAGTACACTTATCCTTTATTATCATTGTTGAGGTGAAATTTATTCACAACTCTTCTAGTAAACTCGTAATATTACTATTATTTAAAGCAGACATGTGTTCAATAATTTAGATAGAGATATTAATTTTTGGCCTACGGAATTTCATACATATATCTTATACACATAACGAATAATCAAACCTGGTACCTTCCGTACTAGCAAGCTCCGCAGTTACCCTCAATCGTATTTTTCCACGAGATGCAAAGACTTAACTTAGCTGGGGAGACAGCTTTTGTGTGGACGGTTGCTTTCTCTGTTCCATTTGCAATGCGACTCCATTAATCACCAGTAACTTCGAACCTGAAATTTCGTCCCTGTGGAGGACCAAACCCTTTCCATCTCAGGAGAATATGTAAGCGAAAAGACGGGTTGACAGATAACTTCATATAATAATAACTTTTTTTAATTATAATTTATGTGCATATGTATATGACTTGTTATCATATTAGTTCTAATACGGAAGGGTATGAGTCATAGAGAGGCCATCGGTTGTCAGAAACCATTGAGAACTGACAGAATGTAAAAAGGGAAATTTTGAATTTTACTATTACTGAATGAATGTGAATCACAAAAATAAAATGTTTTTTCTAACAGTCAATATATCAATATCAACAAAAAGTAAAAAAAAAACTAAATATTATATACATATGCACATAATCGTTTGAGCGAAGAGCGGCCGAACTTCTCATCCGATTTATCGTTGTATCTCAATGTTTTTCCTACAAAAGTTTCAAGCAACCTCCAGTCGATTGTGAGTTTTTGTCAGAACCAATTATTTCCATATCACGAGTGAATAGATTGACAATGCCGGCAGAGAGAGAACCACACTTTTTTGAGTCTTTGGGTCCAGGTTTCGAATCTGCCCACACACTACCAGCCACTCGATTACAGCGGCCGTCAAATAAACTGGTCAAATTGTTACTCCGATAGATAAAATAGATAAATGTAAAAGTGAGACAAATATTACAATTCAATTGAAACTGCAATTTTTCCACTGCCAGCAGCTGAAGAAGTTTTGCACAAATGGATTTCTGAGACCATTACTTCATTCACTTTTTGAAGACGTTTTTCCGTTCATAGTATTGTTTCAATACATACATACCTATATTTGTTTGTTATTGATTCTGCTCGGGATCGCTTGTTTTTGGATTTAAGATATTTAAAGGAAAATCATGCAATAAACAAATGCAAATGCAGCAACAGTAGCAGAGACGACAAATACAAACGATAATAATGCTAGCAATGCAAGGAAATAATATTTATTTGTATGTATGGATACACATACATACTGGTACATGGTCTTACATTCGTATTTATATTTAAATATACATGTATATCCTGAGTTTCTCCTGCAGTCAATTCCAACATAAATCTCACAAGCATGTACATATATACAAAAAGATAAGAAAATGAAGTGACATTCGCTTAGAATATCCGAATCTCATCAATTTCGAGAGTTGTGAAAAATAACAACATCAACTATACAAATATAAAATCTAATAGCATTTCAAAAAGGAAATTACTTTCGAAATATACATATGCATTATACATATATCAAATAAAGTATTCAATTGATTTGTGTGTGGAGAAACTTGGGACTTGGTTTCGAATTGTCACTTGAGCAGCGTTCAAAGCACGTGTACTTCCAAAAAGAATTGCATGAAAAAATACTACCTCACACTGTTATTAACTGAAAATGCAATATTTTGGCAAAACGAGCTTGCTATTTTTCTCAAACGTTAAAAACCGCTTGAATTTGGTTTTCTTTTGCAAGCGCATTATTTAATTAAAAATCCGGCATACTTAAGTATCTCTCTTCAACATTTTCAGATAAATCATACACATCTCCACATAACTGTGAGACTGTTGAGCAATTTCGGGTGAATATCCAAACACTTGTGGAAATATTTGCAGCAAATCACTAAGGACATTCTCAGCCGTAACTCATGTGACGATTTACTTTATTACACAAACACACATATATACTTGTACGCACAACACTCATAAGTCTTTCAATTACTGCTGTTGTTCAAATCTTTTATTGCTCCCAAGTGACTCAACTATGTAATTGGGTTCTATACACTTGCATATACATACTTACTCCTATGCGAACGTACAAGTTTATTTTGCCAATAACTTAAGTGCCTCCTTCTGCAGGTTGACTAATAAGTTTCATGCTTTCCAAATGTGATTGCAGCTACTGAGTGAATGTGCGTATGTGTGTGTACAACTCATAAAGTTCGTATTAATTGTGCATAAAATTTCTTAAGTGGCTCTCATAAGATTTCAAATCACTTGCGAATTATATATATGGCGTAAAGATAGCATAATGGATAACGCGTCGGCTGTGGATAATTACAAATATATATGAATATATACGTTTGCTACAGTTTGATATCTGATGATTTAGCTCGTTAGACTTTTATTTTGGTAATAAACATCATATAAAAAATCTTTGTAATCAGTATAAAAAAAAATTAATGTGCCTGTTGCATCACAAAGTAATTACATATGTAAATATCAAAAAAAAAAATATTTGTTTGAGTTAAAAATTTTACAATTTTTTAAATGAAATGCTATGAAAAACATAATATTGCCTTCCCTGCAATTTTTGTTTTGCAATTTTCTGGAGCTAAGCTCATAAAATTTCTCGATCTCTTAAACTCTTCAACTCATGCTTCGTTTTCAAAATTTTGTACCGTTACCAAACATCAATTTCCAATTCATAACTGTATAACTGCATTTTGTGTAAGCTATTGTACCATTATTATGCGAAAAAAAAAATCGCAGCCATACCGTGAATGCAATAAACATGATTGTAATTATCGGCGGCAGTCGGTGTCAAAAACAGCCGACAGGAGCTGAGGTGCATATGAAAAACCGCAAAACGCACCACTTTCCAAACAAAATTTCACAATAATAACACACACACAAACCGAGGTGATGTCAAAAACACAAATATACCCATACACATGAGTGCATGCACATAGTATATTGCATTCCATGGGAAAATTGAGTGTTGAATATTGCAAAGTGTGGTTTTTACATAGAGTGACGGTCGCAGTGGCGGTGGATCGTAGCCATAATGAGTTGATTATGCCTACGCCGAAATCCCTCGCGTAACATTATGTCATAGCCACGTGAAATATATCGATATTCAAATGCAGTGTTAGCGCGAGCTTGTTTGTGTGCAAGTAGCTGTGACCTCGTTATTGACGTTTTCGAAAACTAAAAATGTTGCATTCATTATTAGACAATACAATTACACATGCAATGTTGCTCGACAAAGTTTGATAACTATAACAAATTGCACTGCCCACTCTCTCAGTGGAGGTCTTCCTCTTCATCTTCTTCCACCTGCGGGTACTGCATCGAATACTTTCAAAGCTGGAGTGCTTTCAGCCATTCGGGCGACATGACATTGCTAGCATAGCCACTGTCTCTTCATTCGCTAAACTATGTCAATGTCATCGTTTAACTCTTACAGCCCATCGTTCCATCAATGCGAAAAGGACCATACATCGTTCGCAAAACTTTTCTCTCGAAGAATCCGGAAGCCGACTTACAAGATGTCGACACGCTTCTGCACCATATATTGTAGTAGGATGTGTATGATGAGCGACTTGTAGATTTTGGTTTTCTTTCGTCGAGAGAGGACTTTACTTTTGCCTACTCAGTCCACTTTAGCACTTGTTGACAAGAGTAGCTCTGCGCTGGATTATTGTTGGTGTTACTGCTGGTCCCTAGATAATCGAGATTATCTGCGACGTCGAAGTTATGACTTTCAACAGTGACGTGGGAGCCAAGTCGCAAATGTGATGACTGTTTATTTGATGACAGGAGACATTTCGTCTTATCCTCGTTCGCTAGAAAACCCATACGGTTCGCTTCTTCATCAAGTCTGGCAGTCGGAAATGCTGCCAAGTTTTAGATCTTCCGGAGCTGGATAAATAAGTGTTGCCAAAGGAAAGCACTGTTTTAAAACGCCTTCTCTAGCATCCAACTCATGAACAAACGGCTCGAAGCAGGCACTTACTCTCACTCTACTATTACGAACAAAAACGTTGTAAATGTTGCTAAAAATTAAATATTTATAGTCAACAAATGTATTTTATGGAAAAAGCTTACTGTTTGTAAACTGAAAAGCTCTTCCAATCTATCAAAATTTGTATTCTATCTACGCACAACCCCATCGTATCAAATGAATTCGAAGTTTTACCTAATTTATTGCAGGTGTTTCTGGTAACTTTTGGGTGAAAATTTTAAATTTTGGCGTTATGAGCTCGTCATATCTCATTATTTGTTTTTGCACGTGACAACTGCACGCACATCTACATAAATACGTTTACACAAAACGATAAAAAATGAATGTCATATAGCCTCCCATGGTGTTAAAATAAACTTTCCAGTCTTGTTGAAAGCATGAAGCGAAATCTCATCGAGTATAATATTCCATAAATTATGTCCAAAACGTCAAAATGAAAATTGTTTCTATGAACTTATACTTAGTTGTATTTTTACTCATCTTAAAACGCATTGAAACGAGCTCATACTCACCTCAATAAAATATTCATAAATTCTAAGGGCAAGGATGTACATTTACGCTCATGTCCGCGTAAATTTTCATCATAAATTCGTTGAAAAAGTCACACTTCTGTTCTATATTAAATTAATTTGCCACAAACTTTTATCCGCAGTTACTTTGCCCACATACACACACATTTTACGATTTCAATAGCATGGCTTTCAATCTTTTTAATGTTTGGCAATATTTTTTCTCCCCTTACAATTTTTAGCTCATCACGCACTGAGCCACCAGATCTAGTTGGCATTATGCGCGTCACTGATGACATGATTGATTCATTGGTTTGTCCACCACCACCATCGGATCCACCCATAATGAGCGAGGAGATGATATCCGGTTTAATCGTACCGGCGCCAGGTTGGAGTAAGTACAAGCATATTTACATGAATATATTTATAAATAAATTTGTATAAAAAATTTATGTATATAAATATGTATGCCCGTTCATAAAGACATATACGTATGCATATAAGCAGCATAGATATGTTTGTAAATACACCACATAGCTTATGCGTAAGCCCGACTATGGGGCTTATTCGCTCTTCCTGCTTGCATAAATAGATTAAAAATATGTCAACTGTCAAAGTGCAATGAGTTGCAATAAAATGACGTACAAATAAATACAAACACACTCGCAAACTTACGCGTACAAATGCACTGCAATATTCATGCGCAGCAGTCAATTCGGTTAGGAGTTCCACCAACGGACACACAAACAGCACCACCGGAATAGCACCATGCGATTTTTGCGGATATTCGTGGGGAGCGAAGGCACTGATGTAAGTTTGGCGTTATGCTCCTTGATTGTGTTAAGTCCAGCAGTAATTCGCTGAAATTGCGAAAATGTATTCATTAAAATTTCAGCTAACGGCCATGGTTAAATGGAATTTGCAATAGTGCACATATGTATACGTATACGAATATGTACATACACACTCTACGCACTTTGATGACTCAAAAATCAATATTTGATTATTGAATAGGGTTGGGAGCATAAAATAAAAATTAAATTTGTAACTCAATTTTTACATTAATTTACACATTTCGATCAAAAAAAGAGTAAGGTGAATTAAATTCAGATGAATGCAAAAGTAACCAATATATGTATGTGGTAGTTGAAAAAATTTTTAATAAAAAGTAAATATTAAAAGTTATATTTTGATTTTTTTGTTTGACTATTTATAATTTTTTAAATATAACTAAAATAATAAAAATAAAAATATACATTATATTTAAATTTTTGCAACCTACTTAAATTTTTAAAATATAAATTAAAAATGAAAATTGAATTGAAATACCTTTCCAACCTATTGATGTTTGTACAAGCACATCTACTTATGTATACATATAATTACAAATGAATAGTCAACTGCTCAAGTGTAAGCACAAAGTACATACAACAACGCCACCTTCTGAGGTCTCTCTAATCAAATAATTGATAATTAAGGAACATATTTTTTTAATAAAATCTGCAGATAGATGGCATCTTAAAACCAATTTACGCGCCGAAATTGCACAATTTATGCCGATTTTTGTCTTCACAATAACTCATTATATTTAAATGAGATTTTTATTTCTGTTTCTTTAATAAAAAACCAGATCATAATTTTAATTCTTGATTCTTATAATAAAACTAAGATCGTTTTAATTTTTATTTTTAATAACCACATTTTATATATTTATTTATTAAATAAAAAAGATTAAAAATAATTGTTTAATTGGAAAAAAAAATATATATATATAAATAACACATTTTCCCAATCTTCTCCGGGCTCTTTTGGGTTGAGATTTTTTTTAACTCATAATTATTCTTTAGCAGTCTCTGAGAAAAAGTTAAATAGATATTTGCGATATAATGTATTGCCTATATTTTACCCAACCATCACGAATTGCTCATATGCCATAGACTTCTAAAACGTGATCCAACTTGGGATTATGCGCACTTTATCAACAATCAGATTGGAATTATTGGAATCCAAGAATGTTTTAGCTAAATCTCACTTGCGCTTCAAGATGTCAGGAAGGCAATGCTTAATTCATTTTTCTTTCAAAGTTCATATGTATGAAGATTCATATGAAAACGACCGGCCAGATTACTGCAGATTTTCACTTTTATTTTACACTTTTCATTTTTATTGCATTTTACCTACATTGTGTTTTGTGGTAATTTTACACTTGCAATATCGTAAATTGCGCTGTTTTAATAATGACGGAAGGAACAATAGAAACAATAAAAATGCGTTCACAGTAATATCACTTAAAATAGACTGCACAATTTGGAATCACTCTCACTATGTAATTTACTATTCAAGAGCGAGTTTTGTACTTTAATTATATAAAAAGAGAAAATAATTATACCCACCAACAAATTAAAATATATATACGGTTGTATGATTTTTGAGTAACCGTAATTTTGGTTTCTTTATTGACTTTGCGCGATAAAAAATGCCTCTCTTCCTTTTTGCCTCCTAGGTCAAATCAAAAAATTAACCCGTCTTGGATGATAATACGGCAAAGGCCATTCAAACGTATAAGTTAAGTTAATTTCAATCTTACTGCAAAATACTCTCCATAAAATATAGTTAAGGGTGACGAAATGTTCATTATCAGCTTAAAATTAGACACATAACATATCTCACGGAAATTTTCGAGAATATTACACTTCTATCCTTTCCTTAAAATAAACTCCTAATTGTTTGTTAGAGTTTATTAATTTATTTTTTGCCTGTACTTAAACTATTTTACATTTCCATTTTCTTTATATATTTATATACTTTAAGTTAATTTGTATTTACTTCCCATTTTAATTTTTTCCTCTATTTAATGTGCGGCAGAACCTCTCAGGTACAAGCGCTCATATGTAGCAATCATCGCTTAAATACAGTAATTAGTTTTGGCTCGTGTATAATGTGACATTCATATAAGAAATACACCTGAAGCAATATAATTAGTTTAAAAGTAAAATATATGTTGCATCGGCCGCCTGCTCCGCAACGAAAAGCTCTGCGTTGACTACGATTTTTAAGTTTTTTTTACAGCTTCCTTCGAATCTTTAAATATTTTCCTGCAAAACACTTCTGCTTATATCCGCAGCTATAGAATGCGCTATTTAACGGTCCTCTCACTCAAAACAGGGAACATTCTCAGCACTGGCTGCCTTCTTTATTTTAAAGTGATTTTTAGTAGAGCACACCGCTTTTTCATGCGTTTGGGTGCCCTGCAGTTAGTTGCATGTCGGTTGGCGCTTAATGCTGCTTATACACTAACGGTAAATACCACATTTCACCTCCGTTAATGATAATGCTTCATACCTGGCACAACGAACTCTAGAATACATTGGTGTACAGTTGTTTGTTGGTTTCATTCTACAGCTGGCGTATTCGTATATGTACATATATCTCAACATACTTATGGGCACAACTCCATACCTATGTATGTAATGCACGCACATACATTTCTGATTAAAGATGTGTGTTTGTTCGGTATCTTGAAATTTGTTGCACTTTCACATGCGATTAAAGGAATAAGTGTTCATTTTACTTACAGTTATTTTAAAATTTATATTCTATGAATGTGAATGTGAATGAGTGTGCTTACTGTTGTACTCGCAATATTAAGCGCAACCTTCTTGTGATTAGAATTAGAATATGAAATTTTGAAGAGTTTACAAAATCCGATCTAAAAAATGTAGCAAGTAAATCTGGCTCGTGGATCAGCTGTCAAAGAATAGTTTATTCGTGCTTCTGAATGTTAGTTGCTACAAACGCACTTTGGAAAGAGACGACCACGATTTTGGCGCTAAAGTTAAATTTTTCATTGAATATTGGAGTTTCAACAGGACGAATCCTGTTGAGCTGACAATGCACGAAATCTTTTGCCCATTTAGCTGCGTTGGTTTACTGAAGTTTTGTAAGTTAACATATAGTTTTATTAGGAAGCGATTTCATTATTTCTGAATTTGCACAATAGTAGAAACTAGCAAAGTGATATCTAAAAGCCAACACGCCCATGTTCTTAAGCATGAGTGTAGGACACCAGTCTATTACTAAAAACAAGCAAACCATATTGAACTTGTACGCAACTCCATGTATACCTTTAAGTATGTGCATATGTGTACGTGTATTCAAACTAAATGCAATATATATATACTCGTATACGTATATTGCATTTCTTTTTGTAACATATATTTTCCTCCACAGATGGCACCGGTAAGGATTTATATTCACCTGAGGCGGAAAGCTCACCGGCACCATCATCCGTTGAGCCGACACCAGCACAAATGGTCGCAGCCACCACCAAGCCGACCTCACGTACGAGCAGTTTTGAAATTGAGAACCTTCTCAAGACCGCAGAGCAGGTACGTGAAAGAGGCTAACGAACGATCTTATGATAACTCATCAAACTCACTCAAACACCTACATACATACACACTGGCATACGTTCATACGTGCATTCCTTTGTATAATACGTTTATATTTGTATATGAGTTAAGTGAACATGTGACCAAAATGCAAGGCGAGCAAAGCAAGCACACACAAACCCTCAACGGAATGAGCTTTCAACTGCATTTATTGCTATTTTTATTATTATGGTTGTTGTAGCCGTCCACGTGTGCAGGAAAGTTACACGTAAAACTTACGAGCTTAAAAGTAGAAAATGGCAAAAAAAAATTTGTCGAAAAACAAAATTAATCTTCGACTTACTCGATTACTTATCACATCCACCAACATTTGATGTGCAGGTGTGCGTGTATGTTTGCTTGCTTGGACTTGAGTTTACGAGTATATAAATTTTTATTAAACTGTGAGCTATGGGTTCATTTACTAAACCTGGATACATCGTATGCGTGACGATAACTTTATGTGTTTCAAAATTGTACCAGAATTTGATAACATAAAAACAAAATATTTCACTTTTTAATGTGACTTCTTTTGTTTCAAGGTATAAGTTTTAGCGAAAATATCTACATATATTTCTGTCATTCAGTTTATACAGCATGTTGTCATGTTTTTCACGCTTTTTTCGCTTTGAAAAATCAATTTAATGCACCTTTTAAATAACTGATTTATATTAGTTTATCTGCATTTTGTATTAATCGACCGAGAAACCTGCACAACAAGATTGTTTAATGGTCAGACACCATAACGCTGACAAGTTTTTTTTTCTGTCATTAAATTATTAAGCATAAACCTTACATTTTAACATTATTGCGCTGACAAAAAATAATATATACAAAATATGTGTCTTTCAAAATAGCTTTTTTTCATTTCCCACTCTAAGTAATAAAAACTAACTAAATAACGCCGTAAATTCATTTTTTTAACACTTGATTGGATTTACCCAGCTTAAAGTAATCTTTTGGAACAACCATACGCAAATCTTCCAGGTTATTTTTCTTCAGATACGATAATTTCCCAGACTAAGCAAATTGCAATTTTTGAAATCGGAATTAGTTACCTGAGATTATATTTGAGTTTCAGTTCATCTGCAAAATTAAGAAATTAAAACATCCGCTTGATGCGAATTTTTTGTTGACATTAGATGAGGATGTAGAATGCGAAATCTGAAAAATCAGTTGTATAAAAAGTATATATTGTAGTTGCTCGATTCACTCCTTTACCGAAATTACACTTATGGGGAAATTAATATAATACAACCGAATTGGAAACTAAGCCAACCTTTCTTATTGTCAATTACACATTTTACTACCATAGGAAACCAACTGTAATATTTTAACATTTTATAGAGTTTTATTTCTACACAAAGCTCGCACAATTGATCATATATCCACACAAACCACTGAAAATATAGCTAATCGCAAAGGCTACATAAGAGCAGATATTCTTCGCTCCATATCACACAAGAAAGGGCATTCGGGGTTCTCGTTTTAAACTCAAGCACTCAGTGCACGCGATGAACAAAATGCATCTTAGCATCAAACACTTTTTAGAACGAAGCGTTTTCTCCTTCTCCTACTCCTCTTCTATATAGACTCCTAAGAAAAAACACTGTCACAAATCTATTCAAAGCCATAATGAAATAATAACAATAACAGCGTGGCGGCGTTGCCAACCATTTCCACAGGACAGCGAGCCAGTAAGCGGCAGCGGGTAAAATAAATTTACAAAAGTGGCACTAAATTTACCACAACGTCAACGAAATGTCAAAAGGCTATACAAACAAAACGGGCGAACACACGTAGTCGCACACGTACATAACATGATGCAAACTCAACGCAGTAGTTGAAGCCACGCAATGCAAGCAAGTTAAGCTTTACAAATTTTCTGTGTACTGCTGCGCTCACAAGGACCTCGTGCACCTCAAGGACCTTTTGCTGTGCCACGTTTCCACTATTGCACAATTTAAATTTGGCTCACTCACTCACTCACTTATAGTGGGCTCGAGCATCAATCCTTTAAAATAGAATCAAGGATAAAAGCCAGCGCTTCAACTACGGCGACATAAGCCCGGTTGGCACTGGGAACAACAACAATGTGGCGGAGAAAAATTGCAGAATATAAAAAATACGGAAAGAACGTAATATAAAATACAAAACGTGAAAGGTGAACAAATGAATCTCTTGCTTCGACGAGTGGCATGAGTTTTTTCGAGTGCAAGCGTGAGTGCAGGTGATCTGAGGCTGAGCTGAGCTGAATTGGCAACAAAGAAAGCCACCAAATGCTCTTTGTTATGCTGAATAGTTAAATGAAACCTTCCCGAAAGTGTTTTCAACAAAAAAAAATCGCCGTCGTTGTGGTTAGTTCGTTGTACACGGTGAAGAATTCTCTTTGGATGAAAGTGAAAGCAATAAACATCTTAGTTAGTAGTAAGTGGCTGGTCGAAAAGCATGATTCTTAGATCTATTTTTAGCCCTTAAAAAAGGGCCTGAAATATGTGGCAGACTATCTATAATGAAATATCTCTAGAGTCTGAGTATATTTCTTAAAAATCTTCTAGGTTATCCTTATCCCTTGAGGAGCAACTTAAAAAAAATATGACTACAGTTAGACCTACATCTTTGAGATTATAACAGGAAAAATAAACTTAACTTTTACAGTATGCGCCATATACTCGTAGACCTTCGGTATTTCAACATTGAATAACTCTGTCGGTTTTTAGCCGATTTTGAAAAATGTGCATGATTCTTAAACGCCATTCAGTGCCATTTTAACCATGAGCCAATACACACCGAAAGAACGCTGAAATCGTAGCGCTTTACATTGAAATCAAACTTTTGTTTCCATCAAGACGGCTCTCCTTACCATACCGCAGCCGCTATGATGCAGTTTTTGCAGTGCAAGTTCTCGGGACACGTTGTGTCAAAAAATGGTGGTTTGAAGTTACCGCGTCGTTCTCCAGAATTATTTGTGCCTGATTTTTTTCTTTGGGGCTATTTAAAAAGTAAAGTTTATGCCAGCAAGCCAATGACAATCGACGAACTAAAAGGTAACATACGAGCCAAAATGCTGGCTATAACGCGCGAAAAAGAGCTGCTTTTTGTGAATCGAATGTCACTTAATCATCGTTGTGTTCTAAAACTGATTCGCTCCTCAATGTTGATATACTGCGCGCCATTTCACCCTGTATTTAAATCCACTTTCCAGCACCCTCTTTTTACAGAATAGACCAGCACGATTGACCCCTAGACCTTTAACCCTTCAACCAACTAAATATTTTTTCCTTTTTATTTTGTTCTCCTCTTGTTCATTCCTAATCATGATTGTCCAACAAAGGATAACTTCTTTCAATTCAAAATAAGTTTGTCCTGTTGGAATTTACCAGTTCCCTTTAGACTCTTGAACCGTAGTCTTAAACACGATCATTTCATTTCATAGATATCTTTAAATAAGTAGTAGGACACAGAAAAGTAAAACGAAAATATTTATAATTTTTGGAAGTGTAGATTTAGATATGCAGTTATCTACAAGAGTATTCTGTCAACCAGCAAGAAGAGTCCACTTTCTTCAATGACACTTTACTAAATAAGTGAACCTTGCCCTCACACACACATTCATGCGAATATAAAAAAACACTAAGTGAATGAATAAAGCCGATAAAGCAGCAGCTCACTCCAGCACATCGGCTTGTAAAAAATATATTCGAATAATCTAAAAACCTTAAAAAAAATATAACATACGAACTACTTGCATACACTTAAAATAGATATTCCATTCTCTAGTTGAGGTTTGGTGTATTGAAGGAAAGGGAAAGGCAAAAATATATGAGAATTCAGACACAGAGGCGAAAGAGTTTTAATTGTTGGATATATGTACCAAACATTATTTGATTAGACGTGTTCGTAAAAGATTCTAAATATCCTATAACATATAACGTAAAAGAACGCGATTCTTCATGAATCGTCTTATGGCATTATCAAGATTGACGAAATAAACGAATGTCATCGAACAGATTTTTCAATAATTGCCACAAAATATTGTGACATAAAACTATAACAGCTGTCTATCAAGAAAGACACGAAAGATATCATGTTTTTTTTCTCAATTACATTTGCAAACTTCGAATAAAAATTGACGGTATGAAAATCGAGACAGGAGCTAAACAGCCGACGACATCGAACGAACTCAAACGAACATCGTAGGGGCAGGGGAAACTTGTGAGTCGCCTGTGAAGGTGAAAAAAATGCGAGCAGCAGCTTATGCAAATGACCGCCGTCAAAGCAACAAAGCACAAATCATTTACATAATGAAAAAGCGTAAAAGGGAAAATCCAAGAAGCAGTGGAGCGCAAACAAGTGTCGCGGTGGAACAACACATTCTTCCGTGTACGTATGCCTGCGACACAATGAATGCATTGCATCCCACTCGAGCAGGAAATTGTGCGATCTCGTATAAATGTTGACTGACAAAAAGAAAGTCCCGCTCACTTTTGTTTCCAGTATGCCAAAATCAGCGACGGATGTTGCGGTAAACGCGAAGAAGACCAACGAGAACACAGTAACATGCATACATAAATTTGCACAAATGCGCATAAGTAGAAAAAGGTGGCTTCTTGTATTGTAGCAGCTATGTAATGTGGTGTTGCAGCAACGTTAACAACAACAACAATAACAAAAACCACCGTCACAGAGTAGCAACAACAACAGTGCCCAACAGAGTCAGTGACAAATCCTACAGATCTGCTATGAGCATAAATGTATGTAACATACTACTTGTAGTAAGCCCCAAACGTCAAGCTGTCGACCTGTCTTGAGTTGCAGTCCCTGTCGTGTCGTGTTGTGTCGTGTATATTGTTTTGCTTCTAACCCAGAAGCCTTCTACTTGGTGACGGCAACCATCAACTGTCAGTGTCAAATGCACTACTTCTTCCACTTAGGCTCTTTTTATTGTTGTAGCTATTGCTGTTGCTATTGTCAGTCCCCACTTACCGCAAAAATGCGTATTAAACACCTTCTTTAGAGTCTCTTTCTCTTCCTGTCTCTTCCGTATCCAAGCAAATAAACAACCAAGCATTCGATTATCACCCACCTACGTTTGGCTTCCGACCCTCATTGGGGAGGGTGCAACATAAACAGGAATAACAACAAGACCCAACAAACCTAAAGCAAAGCCGCAAAACTGAATTGGAAATGACATTGCTCGAAAGCACTTTAATGTCAACCAAGGTGGCAAGCTAAAGTTGCTGTTTATTGCAGCGGTACTTTCATTTATAAATAACGAATTATAATTGAAAGTATTGAAAATTGCATTTATTTTCTTTATACGAGAAGTGTTCAAAAAATAACGAGACTTTTTAAATTTTGTGGTCTTGGATAGTCCGATTGTCAAACATTTTATATCTTTCATGTACATGAAATTATATATTAACTTTGGTCTGAAATACAATATGTAAATACCAGAATGACGAGTTGAGTTGATTTAGCCATCTTGTAGGCAAACTAGTCTTTCAATTTCTAGACATTTCAACCAACCCTGATATATAGATAAACTGGTACATTGAAACGATCATTTGTCGTAACCGGCCAGATCAGACCGCTATGACATATACATATATACGAACGATTTTTCAGATTTGAGATCTTGGGTAAAAAATACGTCAAAAAAAGCATTAAGAATGTGAATTTTTGCATTCTGCACTTGCAATATTAAATAAATGTTGCTGTTGAAAATTAGCAAAATCGAATTATTAATTTTGCAATAAATTTTTTGAGTTCAGGAAAAGTATAAAGATTTCGGCATGACCGTTGTCTTTTTCTTTGTCGTTGGCTTTTTCTGTGACAACTACTAAGGTTAAATTGGTTTTTATGAGCTCGGCAATTTCCAACAATATCAAAATAGACGAATAAATCAATATTCTGTTAAAAAAAAATAGAATTATCGCATCGAATTTGAACACACCTTGTACATACATACGAGTACATTCGCACGTAAAATCTATAAATCGATATATGTACATACGAGTATGTGTGTATTAATTTGTATGAAAGAAATTAGAAAATCGAAATCTAGTTTTTTGTATTACGTATAGTAGCTGCACTGTTAACCAAAGAACCACTCACATACATAAAGATATGTAAATCACCTTCCAACCACGAACACATTTTTTAAAATAACTCGCAATTATTGAATTATTTACGTTTCCCCTTTTCAAATTAATATTATCTTATTTGCACAAACTTTTACACCACTCACATTTTTGCTAACTTCACAAATTTCTTTCTTTTTTCATCTACTTTTTATTCACATTTTTAATAAATTGTTTGCAAAACACTACCGTTTCATATAAATAACAACAACAAAATACTAAAATTTAACCAAAATAAATAACAATTAATAAATAAAAATTAAATGCAAAAACAATGACAACACTACTACTACTCACAACCAAAACTACATATCAAAATAAAAATCGAAAAAACATAATGAATTTCAAAAATATATACATAATTAAACCGATTGATTATTGTGCACAAAAACAATAAAAATTGTAAAATTAAAAATAAAAATTAAATTAAAAAAAATGAAAAAAAAAACACATCAATCAACCTTCTTCCATCGTCATCATCGTTGATTATGTTTTGTGTGTGTGTGTCGATGGAAACGCTTGATTGAAGGTTACCGGATTTTGTCGTTCACCTCAGGAAACACGTAAATCCAGCCCAACCGGCTCGGTCACATCTTCTGTCTCGAATGCCGCACTGACACCATCACGTCAACTTACTGATGCTGAGAAATTGCGTAAGGTCATCTTGGAGTTGGTCGATACAGAACGTACCTATGTCAAGGTAAGTGTGGAGAGAGAAGAATAGGAATATTAAATTTTTTTATTTATTTTTTACACTCGTTTAAGGACTAATTATTCGAATTATGAGAACAACGATTATAATGAATTGAATTTAAAAATTCATAAATGTGAAAATCTAAAAAACGTTTAACTTTAACGGTGCAGGTTCTCAAGTCGACGCGAATATTTATATTTTACGTATGACCACGAATAACTTTTTAGAAAGTAGTCCGATTTTGATTTCTTATTGGTCCGATTCAAACTGAAAAACAATTACTTCCGGAACTGTGAATTTGATTTGGTTCTTTATTAATATAAAGATAATTTAGTAGTCTTCGCTCTTTGATTGTTTATCGCCAACTCAAAACTACTTATTCGTAGCTACCATATATTTACATTGCTTTAAGGGCTTAAGTATGTATTAGAGCTGAGTAAAAGACGCTTTCTATTTTTGGTAAATATATTTTTCGGTACTATAATTTTTTTTATAAATAATAATGATGAAATGAAAAATCCTTACAAATATGATACAGAAATATGTGCGGAAAATCAACTTAGTTAACTACTGTCCTTCTTAAATGGGACAAAAATATTTATATTAAAATATAATGGGTAACAATAGTTCACAATGAATTCAAAATTGTGAATAAACAACAAAATTTTAGGAAAGGTTCAAAATTATGCTGGTGAAGACACACTTTCCATACACTTGACAGAGATAGTAATTGTGGGTTGGCAGTGTGATAACATTTTAAAGCGAAAATTACAGTCGTTGTAAGTAATTATGAATAGAGAACGGTAGCAGAAATAAAAGAACGGAGTACATTTACTTTGCTTAAAACCTAGCGTAGGATTTAATTATTAATTTAAGGTGGAAATGAAATAATTAATAATTAAAAAAAGCAAAATAAAGATTAAAAGAAAGTAATATAGGAAGCAGAAAAAAAGAGTGGGAGGCATTAAAGCACAAATTATTAAGTCAAGTTCGCAACTCGCATAAAAGTAGCGCATAAACAATTCCTAAAGTACAAAATTATGACTGCGGGCTCAAATAAATATCTTAGACAAGAAAGAAAGATAGAGGGGATGAGAAGTGGGCCAAACTTAGCAAAGGCATTATTCCTACACTCGGATGTGCCAGTAATTTTTATCACCAACTTTTCACGCTACCAACACATAATACAAACACATACATTAAGATATTTCTCAAGGTGTTCATAATTTAGCACACTTAATACTACATAGTAGTAGAAAAGAAGTAGTAGCAGCATTTTAATGAGTTTCAGCAAGTTTTGTGCCAGTTGGCAGGAATTTGCAAATACAAACCACCGAAGCCAAAAGTGCAAACAGCAAATAGCAAACGGCGCTAATTGTAGGAGTTGGTGGTTACGGTTACCACTAACTTTTACCTTTCATTCAAGTCACAAAAGTAATACCCACACGCCACTGACTTCAGCGTTCTCTAACTCAAACTTTTTAATCATTCAACCGCTATTGTTTCAAAGTTTTTAAACTGCATTAGCATAGACCGTTACATTTTTGGCTTTTATTTAATTTTTGTATGTATTTCGAAAGTAGCACTAGATATATTCAGATATCGTTGGTAGAACATACACACATTTATAAAATACATACTGTTTTGTTATTTTTCAAGTGTGCAAAACTTTTCTTACGACTTCCGTTGATCTCTTTACTTTTGGACAAACACACCCTAAAGCCACTTGCCCTCTTTCTTCCGATTCAACTGCCCTAAAGCCAATTGCCCTCTTTCTTCCGATTCTCTGTCGCTTCTTTCTTACAACTTTCGAGCTTTGTTTTTTCTTCTCTTTTCTTCTTTCAGTTAGTTTCTTATTTTAATTAAAATATAATTAAAATATTTGTTAATTCATAATTTTACATTGCTGGGGGCATTTTTCTACAATAGGCAATTAGGTCACACATACTCGCTTAGTACTCGTATACATGCATAGATATACCAAATCTAACAGTAGTGTGAAATGATAGGTATGTATATCAAGTCCGGCACATACTCTTACAGGTGTTTTATAATATACACATTTTTTGTTTATTTGTATATATTTTCTTTTTTTTCGGATTTTATTTTATTTATACTTTTTTCTAACTTCAGTTATTCTAAATTCACAAAGCTTAATATTCATATCCTTGATGTAATCTCTTCCTATACACTTTATTTTATCTAGCACTTGAACAATCTACTGGAGAACTATTTGGAACCGATGAAACGCGAAACATTCTTATCGAATGCTGAGATTAACGCTCTCTTCGGTAACATACATGAAATTGTCACATTCCAGAGGCAATTCTTGCAAAATCTCGAGGAGGCTTTGGAGTTGGAACCAGATTTTCATAAATTCGACCATTCCAGTCAGTTCCGGGTGAGTACATCACATGAAGTTGTAAAATATAATATTATTGTAGTCCTATTTTACAATTTTACATTGCGTAGTCCCATTTGATCTACGTTTTGAAATCGGTCGGCTGCAGGCGCAAAACTTAGAAAAATATAGGTATACAGATTTAGTTTTGCTAAAATATAATAAGGGCTTTCATCTGAACAGATAAACGGATAAACAGCTTATATTTATCCCTTACAAACATTTTTTCCATACAAAAATTTATATAGGTAATAATTATACCAGGTTTATCAGCCATTTCTACGTTTTAAAGAATGTCCCTAATGTATAAAATAAACGCTTACTTTTAGGGACAGCGTAAAACGGCTGAAGTTTTCATGGCTCAACTCGTTGGCTTCATTAGGGGCTTTATATCGTTAATAATATTTTCAAAGGCTTCTTAAGGTTGGGCACACAGCTTTACTCGTATGGAAAATCTAAAGAATTGATCTCTTATAATTCATCGGGTAACTTTCTCATGTTTTTTTTATTTTCAAATATTTCAGAATATTAAAAAAGTATAAACAGTTACAACGCTTAACTCACAAAACTTTTATTCAATGTTAGTTGTTTAACTATAAGCTGGTTCGAATTTAATTTCGGAAATCGAGAGAATTTCATCACAACTCAAATCAGTATCTTGTCCTGATATTTCGCAGATCTTTCTTCTATATTCTAAATATACTTTTTGAGGACCCATATTGTTACGATAGTTGTATATAAAGGCTTATTCAGTGGTCCAAAAATTTAGCATCCTGCCACTTTTGTCTGTAGTGCGTTAAATGTGTAAACTCGGCATGATAACTCCTAAGGTCATCACAGCAGCTGCTGAAAGTAAACTAGAAAACAGATAAAATGCACCAAGTCTTCTTATGGTCATTTCTTATTGTTATTTATTTTTTTATGATATCTGCACCATTGTGCAGTGCGTTGATTTCATGTTTTTTTCCATTTCGCACAATCGAACATTGGAAATTTTCATCATTTCCTTTTACAATCATAAATTACTTTGCCAACTTGTGTTGGCAATTTCTACGACAAATACAATAAGTGCAGTAAGGCCAAAACGTCGAGCGACAAGGCTTGAGTAAGTATGCATGTATAAACCATAACCAACCGACAACAACTTTTCTGATATATGAATTTGTATATACTCGTACTAGTGCTACAGTTAACTGCATACTTATTCTTTAGATGTGCTTTTGGAAAAGTATGGTTGTCCATTATTTCTCTTTCGAAGCATTCTGAAACGGCAGGAAATTGCAAATTTTGTAGTTTATGAATACAATTCATATCAACTTGTTGGTTGGAAGCATAGTCACCTTGGCTTCATCTATTCATGTTTATTGCCGTTTGGCGAAACAAAACTTTTTTTCTAATATTTTTACAATTTCATTTGTTTTACTCTTAACTCAATTCTCAACCACATTTTTACCTACTGCGCACAAACACCTTAAGAAGTTTGGGTAGAGGCTTTGCAGACTATAAACACAATTTTACGGTTGCTCAACTGTAGCCCTTATGAAAAGTGTTTGCTTTACCACGCTACAGCTTCTTTTTTCATTCGGGACAGCTTATCACTTTCTCTAAGTTCTATAGTTTCCGTCCTGACATTTCATTAGAAGCGATAATAAATTTATTTTATTCTGAGAAAAAAGTGCAATAAAAAAAGCAATATTGAAGAAGGAGTAAAAAAAAGTTGCTTGCAAATGAATGAAGGAATGCGGTGGAAAATATAAAAAAGATTCGCAGCACAACAGCATTTAATACAAACTTGCAGAAAAAAAAACGTTTACATATTATGTAACGAACCACCGGGAAGCAAAGAGTAGTGTTTAATTACATAGAAAAGTAGCTGATAAAACTGCCAACCTAACTGTAAAGTGTTCAAGCGTGATACTCTTAAAAAACAAGAAAAAGGCCAATCTTCGTAGATTCATGGATTAATCTGTGGTCAGATAGTTTAATTGATGGTATTTTGGCCTTAGAAAACTCAAACGACGACTAGTGTTAAAACTATAGTCGGTTTCGAAACAGAGGAAATATAAGAATCATAAAAACCAAAAACCAAAATCTACAAATGGTATTTGATTTGCTCATGCCAACTTGGTGCCAACTAGCGTCCTGATGTTTATCTAACAAATGAAGATACCTACAGTTTATTTCAAGCCGCCTCCGGACGGCCGTTGGATTTTTATGAGGAGCTTTTATTTCATGTCAGAAATGCACTCGAAGGGTCTCTATTGCGACAGATACTATTGTAAAATGGATGTTGACAAGGAAACAGCCACCAAAGTTAAGCGTAACCCCTTTTCCACACAGACATACATATATTGAAAATTTCTTAAACCATTTTGCTCGTGGAAGGTGGAAGGCTTCAGTTTTCCCGACCTATGTATACACATTTACACACAGGGGGAATTGTTTTCACTTGATTGCCTTATTTGTTTGGCTTATGGAGCTATAGTTCTTCTATTGTCTGCTCTTCGCTGTTTGTTAACAAATTATAACAGGTCTGGCACTTGTTGGTCTACTATTTTTATTAAGCAAATATTAAGCTGCACCACAAGCAGAACGCAATGTAACAACTCTGTAGTGAAAAGTACTAGTTCTTGACTAGATTTCAACTGGTTTGCATTTTTGCACTAATTAGTCCACCACCATCCGGGGAAGGTGAACCCGAAACTCCAATTGATGACAATGGAAAAGTTGTTCCATTACCCGACTATGAAGAAGTCCGAATAGCAAAACAACAAAGCGGCAGGGACCGATGGATTACCGGCCGAGATATTCAAATACGGCGATGGAGAACTGATCAGGTGCATGCATCAGCTAAGTGTACTCTTCCCAGTCCACAAAAAAATCGATCAAACAATCTGCGCCAACTACCGTGGAATAAGCCTTCTTAACATCACATATAAGGTCCTATCAAGCGTATTGTGTGAAAGACTAAAAGCCCACCGTCAACAAACTGACTGGACCTTATCAGTGTGGCTTCAGATCTGGTAAGTCAACCATTGACTAGATACTCACCATGCTCCAAATCTTGGAAAAGACCCGTGAAAAGAGGTGTGACCTTTTCGTCGATTTTAAAGAAGCCCTCGACAACACGAAAAGGAGCTGGCATCCTCGCAAAACTTATACGGCTGTGTAAACTGACCTTAAGTAACACTAAAAGCTTCGTCAGGATCGAAAAGGGCCTCTCCGAGCCGTTCGATACCAAACGAGGTTTCAGACAAGGTTACTTTTTATCGTGTGACTTTTTTAACTTATTGCTGGAGAAAATAATATTGTACGACCTGCAAAGCTGAATAGAGAAGGTACAATCTTCTAAAATAGTGTACAGCTGCTGGCGTACGCCGATGATATCGGCATTATTGGCCTCAACAACCGCGCCGTAAGTTCTGCTTTCTCCAGACTTTCTAAAGAAGCGAAGCGAATGGTTCTGGTAGTGTCATCAAACAAACAGTCATAGCACTCGCGACTCGGCTCCCACGTCACTGTTAACAGTCATAACTTCGAAGTCGCAGATAATTTCGTCTATCTAGGGACCAGCATTAACACCAATAATAACGTCAGCCTTGAAATCAAACGCAGTATCACTCTTGCCAACAGGTGCGACTTTGGACTGAGTAGGCAATTGAAAAGTAAAGTCCTCTCTCGGCGAACAAAAACCAAACTCTACAAGTCGCTCATCATACCGCGACGATGGAACGATGAGCTGTACGATGCGATGATATTGACATAGTTCAGCGAATGAAGAGACAGCGGCTACGCTGGCTAGGTCATGTTGTCCGAATGGATGAAAGTACTCCAGCTTTGAAAGTTTCGATGCAGTATCCGCTGGTGGAAGCAGAGGAAGAGGAAGACCTGGGTTCACTTGGTATTTTCAACTAGCGACAGATAGCGAAAAGAATAGAAGAATTACGCGCTAATATAAATTCGCCAATAAAGGAGAAGAAGTTCATCTTTCATTTATTACCCATATAAACAACTGCTATTTTTAACACGGCGATGTCCTAGGAGCTGGCAATTTTCCGATTATGGATCAGTCTTATATTATACTAGCTTTATACTAGTTCAATTATATATAATTGACGCTTTGTAACCGCTGAAGCTCCTCCTCTCATTTGTGGATTTGCGCATTGATGTCCAACAAATAGACAGTTAAAACTAAGTCGCCTCCGAGCGGCTAATGCCTTTTATGAGGAACCTTTATTTCATATCAGAATTACACTCGGAGGGGTTGACATTCCCTGCCGAAGGTGACAGCAATTAGAAAATGTAACTAAATTTTTTATTTAAAATTAATTTTCCATAACTTTTGGATGTTGGAAGCATCAGGATTTGAACCCTGACATTCCGGATGGCAGAACGCAGAATGCTAACCACTTGGCTACCGTGGCCCCCGAGTTCATTTAGGCATATTGAATTTCTACTTTACTAGACATACTTTACACACAAATAAAAACAAGTTTAACCACTCGACCACAGTGACGATGAAGCGATGAACGTCATTTTGTTCAGGTACCGGCGAGCTATTTACAACAACAAGACACGGTGGTGGATAGGTAGTCAATTTATAAGAGAATATTAGAATCAACGATCGCGCTCAGAAACAAAAATGGGTAGTAACAGTTGTTGAATAAATTATCATTCATATTTTAGGCTTAGCGTCGCCCGCCATTTGGATTCGGAAACTGCTGTATCTGAAGACTTAATTTGCCAAATTCCATTTCTGCTGCCTGCTCAGCAACTCAAGCATATGTTCATACATTTAGTCAATGCTTTACTGCACAAAATATTATTCTTCTAGGTTAATCATTATAAGTATGAATGAATAACTTTAAATGCGAAACGGCGAATTCATGCCTGAAATTTTGACTCAAGAGATATTTATAAATAAAATTAAACTAAGCGCGTAAAGGCATATAACCTCAATTTAGTCCATCAAAAACCATATACCTTGTGAAAGTAATTATAACGTAGCTACAAACATACATATGTACATATATGTAGTTTCATATTATATGTATATACATATAAATACACGACGGTGTCAGTGTTTAGGTGTATGTACAAACATACTTATGTATGTTCACTTTATCCCGCACCAGTACGCTCAGTTTTCCCATTCATTTCTGTCCTGTTTGAACTCCTTCTTCATCATGCAACTGCCGTCCCAAATTGCAACAAAAGGCTATATAACAAGAAACAAATACCAAAGAGGAGTAAATTAAAACCTTGCTCATATAAACACACATATACACCCGCAAAGGAAAGAGGAAAAATTAGATAGCATCATAGACAGTGGTGCGAGGAAGTGAAAACGTGGTAAAAGCATTAGATGCAGCGAAACTATTCAGCTGTCTTGATTGCAGTTTTTGAGCTCTTTTCTCCCTCCTCCTCACCATCTTCCAGTATATATCTCACCATGACTCCAGCCATAATGATGTCATTAATGCGAATTTAATTAAACTGAAACCCTTTGTTCCGTGACGTAATGTAAAAAAATATAGTTACAGTAAGCTACTGCCACCTGAATAGAGAAATAAAGACACCTGAGGAGTACAATTTTCATGTGACGACATATTCAACACAATCGTTTCAGCTCATACTACTAATGTCTTTATATAGGATATGAGTATGTATTTTATGCAGAGGTTTTTATAATTGTGCTTTTGTCTTTTATCGCATCACAAGCAAGCAGCTTTTCTTATATGTAGGTACATGTATAAAAGAATTCATTTTAAAATAGCAATTCTGTTATTTCAATTAATTTTTGTTTACTTTTTTCTTTAAACTTGCGTTGTTTTACTGCAAAAAAAAAATAATTATACCTCCCTTATCATAGACAGCAACCGCGTAGCAGGTTCTAAGCGGGCTCAGTAGCAAAAGGCGTAGGAATACGTGCTCCCATTTGGAGGGTCAGAGGAACCTTGGCAAGGCCAACGTTTGAGATTATAAAAAGCGTTTAGTCCTTCGGCGGAAATATCTTAGAGTGTAATCCGAACAGCAATTAGTACCCCTCTACACCAAAAGATGCTGCTCCCAGAGATATTTAGTTGCCCATATTAACATTTTTTCAGCTTAGTTTCTGTAAAATACCTTTGTAAGCAAAACCTTAAAAAAATTTGCTTCCAATAAATTTATATGTACGTAATCCTATAGAAAATAATTTATACCTTTCATTACTTTCAGAATGTTCTCTTTGCAATCGGTTCGGCTTTCTTGTACTACGTCAACCACTTCAAGCTTTACTCTTCATTTTGCGCTAGTCATAGTAAGGCCCAAAAGGTGTTACATCCAAGTAAGTAAAATTATTTATTACTTTGTGTGATATATGATATATATATAAGTATCCATACATATACATATTTTATTCCATTCTAGATACTTTTCTTGAAGGCACTACAATTTCCACGCGTAATATATTTTTCCTATTTCTTCTGGTTGTCTAAACAAATATCAAAAATAAAATTTCCATGATTTTTTGTGATTGCAATCTATAAAAATATTTTTTTATCTATATAGGCTGCTGTGTAATGCATTTCCCCTCTTCCTTCACTCTCAAAGTGACAACACTCTAACCAAGAGTGACCTTAACCTACATCCGACTTTCCTTATTCACAAATGGAGCTGAAATACAATACTTAGTAAGCTTATAAGAGTGTACATACTTGTGCATGGATTAAGGGAAATTTTTGCGCAGATGGTACTCGTAAAAATGAGAATGCCTGAAACCAAAGACAAAATCATGTGGGAATTATGGTTTTGCAGGCTTAACCGGATTTTGGTTTCCAGTCATTAGATCTATATAGCCTATAAATGTTTAAACACGTTCCAAGTTCATATTTCAATATAGTTTTTAGAAAATCTCTGGTATATGGTATGTGACTTCTCAGGTGCATGGGAACAAATTCTCTTCTGAAGGAATGAGTAGTAGTAGGCAAATTTTAAAACTAAAATACTTTATTTTACTCTTACTCTGAAAAAACTTTAATTTAACATTATGGTGCAAATTTGTAGCCAGTTAAAACCTGTGTGCATTTATTTCAATACTCTATATTATTTTAAAGCCCTCATTCGCACTTACATCCTTAAAACGTATTTTCAAGACACTTTCATACAACCATATAGCTGTTGGTTTATGTATATAAAAGAGTGGTGGACAATTATTCCATAAATTTATGCTATGACAACGAATTCATTGTGTATACGTATATACTTAAATGCATGAGTTTTTATATGAATGTATTCACATTTTAAGTGCCACTTCGAAGTAATTGTAAGACAATTACAAAATATTTACAGCATGCTCTCACTTATCAAATTGCTGTGCCGTATCTTGCAACATACATATGTTTTACATACATACAATATGTGTTTATGAATATATGTATATGTATGCGTATGTTAAAATACTAACAAATACATAAATATACCGATAAATGAGTGAAAATGATATATCTATGGCCAGAATGTTTCTACATTCATTTTCAAGAATGTATGAGAATGTTTTTATACATATGTATGTATGTACATGCCTTCATGCATTTAAATATGTACATAAAGCTGCGAATTACTTGGCTGTCCTTTGTTATGCATTTCAATGTTTTGTACCTAATATGAATTATTTTGTGAAGACCACACAACCATTTTGTAGAGAATGCACACATACACATAATTATTTGTATATATGCTACGTAAAATAATGCAGAAGTTTTGCTGCAATTTTATATTGATTCATCAGACATTAACTTATTTTTATGTATGTGTAGTTTAATTTAATTGTGCAAGGCAGTGAAGTCAGGGTCCAAAGATTTGGCTCTTCTTGAGGCAAAAGCCTTCATACGCCAACTACGCTCAAAAATTAATTATTACAAATTTAAGTACAGTGAAATTCCCCATTACGGACAGCCGTTATAACCGGACAGCTCCAATAGCCGGACAAGTTTTGTGGACACATCTTTTTCACTAATTTTTCCATACAAATACTATTCCAATAACCGGACACTCTAATAACCGAACGCGGACAGTATATTTCAAACCATTTTGATCGAAAAATCTCTCATAAACGGACAAATTTAAAAACAAAACAAAAAATCCCAAACAAGATTTATTTTTTTTTTTACAAGGGTTATTTTTCCCGTATTAACTGAAAGAACTATCACTCTTAAAACCGAAAAATTTGTTGGCGGCAAGTTCTTTAAGGAAAGACTCACAATTTTGTTTTGTGCAAACATGGCTGGAGAGTAATAGCTCCTTTTGGTTATAGGTAAAGCAGCCCGGCCTCGATCATCCAAACAAGTTCCCATTACGGAACTGCCAGTGGATTGGAAATCTAATAAAAAGGCATAGATGACTCGAGGAAATGAAGGCCCAGAATCGAAAAATTATCTTGTTTTTGGATAATGCAGCATCACATCGAAGGGAACTAAACTTGACTAACATAAACATTGTTTTTTTTTTTTTGCCTCCAAACACAACGGCAATAAGCCAACCCCTTGATCAAGGAGTAATCCAAAATTTTAAAATTTTCTATAAAAGCATCGTTCTAAAACACTTGCTGCGTAATATGAACACTGTCAGTTCAGCATTAGAGCTGTCAAAATCTATTATTGTTTATTTCATCAAAGCAGCTTGGAATAAAGTAGAAGCAACAACAATCCAAAACTGCTTCCGTAAAGCAGAATTCACGAAGGACTCGATTTGGCAAATGATTTCGACGGTTTTCTCCAAATAGATCAAAACATCTGCCTTGAAGACAACAATGTAGAAATTCAATTTGAAGAACAAACCGATTTTATGGACATTGCCGATTCAGAAGAAGAATCTAATGAAGATATAAGATGAGGCGTTAAAACTTGTTGCGCGTTTGAAACAATTCGCCAAAAATGATTTTGTAGCTTTTCAACACATCAAAAATATCGAAAGTCATTTTGAGAATGAACATTTTAAATTAAAACAATCAATATTCAAATAATCAACCATTACAAAATTTTTTCAACTAAATTAGTACTGAAATGTTAAGACTTGTATGTATGTATGTACATGTATGACAATGTAATTTGTATATTCGAATATGGAATTTTTATTTAAACAAATAAATAAACGATAACTTCGAACCACATGAATGCGATTTAAACATAATTTTTGTGCCTCCCTCCCATAAGTGGGCATCTCTCATAACCGGACACAAACACTGTACAATGTTTATGTTACCAACTCCGTTATTTTGTAATGTTTTTCACTATTTAAACGCTAGCACACTTCATTCGTGGAGTTTTCGTTGCTTTGATTTGAGTAAAATTTATTATTCACTTTATAAATACATCATAGCTTTGTTGCTACTTGTATGGTTTTATCATGTATTATTATGTGGGGTGAAAAGTAACCTCCTTGACCGCCAGAATGCGCTGCTACTGCAAAAAAGTTTATAGTGCCTTATAGTCCGTTCATATTTAGGTAAACATGCCGAATTTCCGTGCGATACTGCCCTTGTTTTTGTTTTGACAGCTGATTGTTGTTGAAGTTTATTGGTGCTGTGCGATATTACAATATCGTCATGCAACTTATCGCGAGAATGAGACAACTATAGGCATTAGTGGGAACAGCATACATTTAATATTGCATGAACATTTGATTGTAAAAGGAATTTTTTCACGTTGGAGTCCACAATCGCTCAAAAAACTGCTCGTAACGATTGGACGAGATAAATTAAAAGAAAAACGATAGCGGTGCTTTGAGACACCTCTATGACATTGTGACAGATTATGAGCCGTGGATATAGGCATTCGAGCCTAAAAGCAAACATCACTTGACTGTGTGGGTGTTTAAAGATGAGCCGAAGCCAACAAAAGTTGTTCGCGCTTATTTTTTGGAAAAACTGGCCATGTCGGAACCATTCTACTATAACAACGCAGAACAGGAAAATTCTGAGTAGTACACAACTTTTAGTTTGCCAGTTGTCTTTCCAGAAACCGGAAAGCCAAGCGCTGAAGGCGGATAACTCTTAGATACTACAATGCGAGCTCTCACACGTCGACTGAAACAACTGAAATTTTAAACACTCTAAACATCGATTTGATGAGTCATCCATCGTAGAACCTTGATTTGGCACCGAATGAGAGCTTCTTATTTCCGTACGATAAAAATATGCGTTCAGAAAACATGTTTTGGAGATGCCTCAACCAGAGTGGCAAATGTGCTTCGATAATTGGTGCAAAATAATAATGCGATTTTCGATGATTAATAATTGTTTTTGTTCTCTAATCCCGAGATATAAAGGCAACCCTCGTATATTTCAAACCTCTTTTCATATTTGTTTAATACATAGTACATGTATCTCTCATTTTCATCAACTACTTGTTATGAGTATGTGTGTAAATGAATATCAGATATAAATATTCGGAATATTCTTTTTAGAAATCAGGCAACGAGGATTACGTAAAGGAAGAGAAATTAATTAAGCTGAAAATATACTCACACATAAACATACATACTTTCGAGCAATTAAATACACGAAATGGTGTACTTGAATAAAGAAGTTTCAATTACCAAAGACAATATTCTAACGAAGTTTATCGAAGTGGAAAGTTCTTGTCTATTTTTACTTATTTGCAATCGAAAAGTTAAATATTGCATTACTACTAGCTGGATAAACATTTGAGTAATTATTATAATCACTGTAACAAGACAGATAACTTGAAAGCAAGAAAATTTGCAAAGAATACTGATTCTATAAAATATTATGCATAAGAAATATGTTCAATAAGCGCTCAACTTCTTGAACTGTCATATCCAAAGCATTCCCAGCATTTTTCGTTGTGATGAAAGGAAAAATTGCGATAAAAGTTGTCACTTGGTATATATGTATGTATGCCATGTACTATATATATTCAATTGGCCCTTTATAAGCGGTGATTATCAAACAAGAGGAGGGGCAGTTTATTCCTAGCTGCCCTTAAATGGCTGATGGATTTTTATGAGGAGCTTTTAGTTTCTTGTCAGAAATAGACTCATAGGTGTTGGCTTTCCCTGCCTAGGAATTTTTTATAAAATAAATTAATATTCTACAACTATTTCAATGTTGGTCTGGCCAGATTTCGAGCCCATGACCTGCCGCATTGCAGCCAACACTGCTAATCACTCAGTTACAGCGGCCGCTTTAACTCGTGGCAAGCCACCAGAAAGATTTATATTCAATATGTACTAATTATTCTAATTAATATTTCTTTGATAAATTTCATGATTACTATAAACTTTTAGACAGTTGGCTAAAAAAAATTATATTTTAGTGTAGGGGAGGCAATACGTAACGGAAGTAAGAATCAGGATATAAGATCTATTGGCATCCTATTTTAGTACCTTAGGAGCTCGTTTTTAATTATACGTTTTACATGCATATGCCTATAGATGCAGCAGTCGTTTTGAGCTCGGTGTGAAGTATCATTCTACCGCAGTGTCTTGCAGGCACCTTGATGGATCTTCCGGTGTTCAAATCTAGTGCTACAGACTATGACCACTTCAAGGTTTTGTCGTAAGGGCCTAATTTTTTAAATCAGTGACATATTAAGTGTAATAAAAAACGTTTTGCATAAATAGAATTGTTAAATTATCAGGAGGGAAAATCATCGATATCGGATGACTATAACATATAGATTCCATAAATCATAGCCTTTTAGCGTCAGGTGTTTGCAACGTAATTTCTAAAATCCTTAAAATTAATATTCACCCACATTTATTTATTTTATTTTATATATACATACATATGTATATATATATTAACCTATTTCACATATTGGTTTTCTCCACAGATGAAGGTAATCACGCACTTCAAGAATTCCTTGCCGCACGTAATCCAAAGCAACAACACAGCAGTACATTGGAATCGTACTTAATCAAACCGATACAACGCATCCTTAAGTATCCTTTGCTATTGCAACAGTTGCGCAATTTAACTGATGCACGAGCTGATGAACATTTACACTTGTGCGGTGAGTATTTATGTGCATTTCTACATGAGCATAAACAACCGCAAGACATACACACTTATGTTCACATTCATTTGTACCTATGTAGCTGTTATCAATATGCTTCGATATTATCCTAGTTGCTTATAAATATATTTACATATTTTTCTACGTTTCCTTAATTTTTCCAGCATAATTAATAATATCCCCTTAATAATACGAACCTTTTTGTTTTCGTTGGATGTGTGCTTGATATTTCACTTCTTGGTTTCTCTTTATTTATTCGCGCCCATTTATATTCCAAAATCCAACTCTATTTCCATTTATAACATTATTCATTTTATTTTGCTTTTTTTTGCTTTACCTTAATAGAGGCGCTCAAAGGCATGGAAAAGGTGGCTGAGCATATCAATGAAATGCAACGAATACACGAGGAATATGGTGCTATATTCGATCATTTATTCCGACAACATCAGAAGTCATGCAAGCAACCAATTGATTTAAGTCCAGGTCAGTGGATAATAAATTAAATTTAACAATTAATAAGCTTGTAGTACAACTGATGAATATAATATTTTATGTAGTATATTGAGGTCTCTCATATATGCAACAGCACACAATAAGCTAGTTTGCATCTACTTAATAATACTCACTTTCATATCCGATGGATGGAAGCTCCTTGGAGAAGGGTGGTGGCAAAGTAAAAATTTAAATATAAGTATTCTCTAAGTTCAAATAAATCAAATAAATAAAAATAAAGAACACTGAGACGAATTGGCAATGTGGCCACCACTTTACCCGTCCATACTCATGACTTTCATCTGCTATTCCCTTGAGAATATGCACTGTAGATGAGCGTTTATAAGCGGATTAATTATGGAATACCAACATATGAAACGACCTTCACTTCATATGTTGGTATTCCATAAAAGTACACATCTCCAACCAAAGTAGAATCGAAAACCTCACATTTCTGTTTAGATGGGGTTAGAATATAACGTTTAGCTTTTAAAGTCAACATTTCTTCAATCATGGAAGCTGGCTTAGAATTTTTACGTATTATTATTAGAGCACATCAACAGCACACTATTATTACCATATATATATATTATTATATTAGAATTTACATTTTTCGCCCTAAAAATTGTCACTTAATCTATCAAAGAATTATTATCCAATATCAAGATCATTCATTCCTCGATACAGGTGATTTGCTCTATTACGGTGGCGTTGAGTGGCTTAACATTTCCGACTTTCTGGGTAAAATCAAGAAGGGCTTAGAGTTACATGCGATGTGTTTTGTTTTTAAATCAGCGGTTGTGTTCCTGTGCAAAGAACGTTTGCGTCAAAAGAAAAAGTTAATGGTAAAGGGAAAGCATCCCAATAATTTAATTAAGTTTTATTAAAAACCCTTGTTTCTTTTCCTGTTTTATGCAGGGCGTTTCGAGTAAAAACGCACCCAACGAAGTCGAAATCATACGCTATCAAGTGCTCATACCAGTAACCGAGGTACAAGTGCGTGCCTCCTCTGCAAAAGACATGGACTCACACTTCTTATGGGAATTGATACATTTACGCTCACAACTTCAACGCCGCTCCGAAAAAGTTTACGTACTCTCTAACAGCACGGCTGATTTTCGCAATGCTTTCCTTAAGACTATAAGACAGATTATACGGGAAAGCGTACGCAATATGTCAATTCCGATGAAGGGATTCGGTAGTAGTGGCTCTGTGTCGGGAATCTCTTCACAAGGGGGCGGTTCCGGTAGTTCACAAACACTTGAGCGGCCAAAGCAACAGGTTGTGCAAGTATAAATACCAAACAATATTTTTGTACGAAATAAACCTTCTGGCTTTATTTTTTTAGATAACAATCATACAAGGCTCACAGACTTTGGGTAAACCGAAAAAGAAGTCGGGTTCGCAGCGTCATTCTGCAGGTAACATTGATTATGATAACTTATCCGGCAGTCAAGAGGCGGAAGATGTGCCAATGCTGCATCAACATCATCAACAGCAACAACAGCCGCAACCTAGTGGATTCCGCGGACGCAGCAAAACCGTGGGTGATGCTACAGGTATACATGCAGGATTTTATTTATTCGGAAAACCATCCCTGAAGTGATCACCTTTTATGTGCGTCTAAAACTATATCTAGTCTTCACCGAAATGTTTTGTTTTTTTTATTGTATTGTTTTATTGAAGCTAAGAACTTTAGCTTTGAAGCAGTCAATGTTTACAATTTTATGTGGAAGATCAATGTATCAGGATAGACAAGATAATAGTGTCCTAACAGAGGTCCCTACGAAGAGTACCTATTGCAATTAATATTTAAACAGCAGCAACAATTGTGCTACTCCATAGGCTTGCTTATTTCAGCTGGCCGAAATCATGAATCAATACACACAACGAGTTCTGAGTATTGATTGACTTATTCAATTTCTTACGGTATAAATCGTCTGTAATAATTGCAGAATGCTATAAATCTTCTTGTGTCATCTGCATTTGTTGGTCTTGGGTAAGTGCGTACCGCTTCGCATTTCTTTGGGTCTGTTTTGACACCTTTATCTGTGATTAAATGTCCTAAATAAAGAACTTCTGGTTTAAGAAATTGACATTTGCTTGCATTTAGCTTAAGGTTGTACTTCTTTAGTCTTTCGAAAACATTTAGTAGATTTTGGTTGTGATGCTTTATAGAGCATCCGAAAACAATAATGTCGTCCACGTAGAGAAATGCTTCTGCTTTTAATCCAGAAAGTGCTAGTGTTAGCATTCTTTGAAAACTATTTGAAGATATTTTTAATCCAAAAGGTAGTCGTTTAAATTGAAACGGCAGGATATTTTTTAAAGATAACACGAAAATTATCAATCTGATTGTAACAGCTGAACATGTCCCTTTGTAATCACATCACCACATATTTTCAGGTTGCATCGCCTAGTTACTGAGCTTTTTTTTTTGCTGTAACTTACATATTTAATATTTTATTCAATGGTAAAATCGTAGAAGTATGGGGGGATACGTGAACTTGTTTTACATTATGCTTTTGCGGGGCACAAAAAAAACTTCTAAAATTTGTTAGGTACCAGAAAAGACATAATGTGAATAGCGTACCATAGAAAGATTTATCGAAACCGCAACTCCGCAATTTAAAAATGGAAATGGTATAGCCTCAACATGTTCACTACGCTTAAAGCTCATGGATATGCTGCAACTACCCATCTTACATACCTTCCATCCATAGCAACCTATCTTATTAGAGCGCCATGTAAGTGAACATTTGTCACCGCTTGCCCATTCCGTTACTCGCAAAAACTAGCGGCGATTTGATTTTTTCCGTAAAACTGGCTCACCTCATTTCTCACTGTTATACAAGATTGCCAGTATTGACTATGAAAATGCATAGTTTTTTCAAAAGAAATGAAAACTAAATTCGTAATTAATTATTTATTACCATATAGATCTGGTATATTTGATTGGTGTTTATATTTGAACAAATAAATTATGAAATTCGTTGGCGAAACTTATAAGATTGTTTAAAAGTATGCAAACACACTGGCAGCTGGTATTATTTCGCCGCTGTCAGCAGCGGGTGTTGTGGACGTTAGGTATGTAAGATGGGTAATTGCAGCAATAGAAAAAGAAAAGGGAAAGATGCAAAATGTTACTAATGTTTATTACAGAAACCCCATAATATTCTAAATGACCGAGCTTATGCAAAAAAAGATGTCCTAACTTTTCTAGATCTAAAATTAGTGCAGAGCGTTTTCAAAATGTTTCTTCGGTAATGGTAACCCAAACTTTCACTGATTTTTATTGATAAAGATTTTAAATTAAATGCAGCAAATTAAAAATTATTTGAAGCCTCCTTTAATGGAGATATATGAGTATACATATGTCAATCTCAAAGCGGGAATTATGCAAGGTTTGTGTCGTGACGTTTTTCCAACTTTTTACTAGTAGAAGAATGGTATCCGTCTAATACGGACTTAACCCGTTTAGATTATTGCATAAATTCTGAGCGAAATGAGGAACTGGCTTTAGATGAAGTCAAAAATCACTTCATAAAAATTTACTTAGTATTTGAAAGAAATACGAAAAAAATTAAAGAAAGGATTGGGATTGATGAATAAAATAAATATGTATATACATACGTGTAATTATAAAAACTTACTATATAATTAAACAGTGACAGTTATTATTTTACACGCTTTTCTTTCTGTAGTTTTCAAATCTGTTTTTTTTTTCTTCTCACATAAATACTTGGCCCTTTGGTGATATTACTCCCCCCAAAAAATTTTATGTAACTAATCTCCTCTTCCGACATATTAGATCCTCTACAACAGCAACTCCACCAACATCAAAAGCATATGCAACATCATCAACAACAACAACAGCAACATATGCATCACCATCATCAGCAGCAACAAGTCCATCATCAGAGCGACATTGAGCGTATGGATCCTGGCACCAAGTCTGAGGGAGAAGAGGACTCCCAGCAGGGCACAATCAAAGCGAAAGCCACGCTGGGTCGAACACCAAATCATTTGACCCTAAGGTTTGTTAAAAGAAAAATCTTTCTGAAGAATACATTACCATTCATTTTTTGGAAAGTCATTAATAGCTACTTTATTATAAATTTATTTCGATAACGGGGAACATTTCATAAAAAAATAAAGTCAATATGATTAACTAGCGTGGTCGTGGGACCTCACCAATCATTATCATGAATTATTTTTGAACATTATTAAATCCGCTCATAAAAGAAGCGAGTTTCTAGTGAAATAGCCTGAAAGATTTTTCTGGTCGATTAATAAACTTTCTTAAAGATCTCATTTCTACCTACATTTTTGAAGAAGCGTGCAACAGAGCATTTCTATATAGTCAACATATTTCTACTCTGGGCGATAGTTACTGCTTTTAATATTGCCAGCTTTCATGAAGTAGAAAGTAAAACAATAAAATTTTAATATTAATATCCTTACAAGCTCTTTCGTTTCCCCAGGTAGATAAAATACGTAAGCATATTAAACAGAAGACTTAATACCTCCTAGCTTAATTCAGTCTTGATCTGTCTTCGTCAAGAATTTCAGTCTACTTCGAGTGCCGTCTAGCTTCGAGTTAAGCTTAATATACACTTGACTAAGAATCAAAGTTAACCTAACACTAATTCAAAACAGCAGTACCTCTCGCCGTAATTTTTTTATTTATATTTTAATATCCCTCTCCCCATCATTAAATTTCCGATATTTCCTTAGTATCCCCTCTTCTATGCGCAGTACATTACCATAAATAAGCTAACCGATAATGAATTTCATTCCATTTCTTCTATTTTTTCGATTTCTGTGCTCTTTACATTCTCTCTTACATACATGATGACTATCGACATCCAACCATTTCAAAATTTCAAACAACACTAACTCCAACATCACTTCAAATTCATTTAACTCCTACATGCCAACTGTTTATAATGTTGTGTTTTAAACTAATCACTGCAGCACCACATCAACCCTGTCGGTCGGCAGCACTGGTAGTCAAGCGCGTTTGATACAATCATCCCATCCGCCATCAAGCTATCAACCAGTACTCATGAAAGATTTAGGTAAGACTAACTCAATAACATACGAACTATCGTCTTCCCCTCAAGCAGAGATCACGGATGCGTCAGCGACAGTGAGCTCGTTATCAGTAGCTATGGAGGCAACAGATCAAATGATGTTTATGATCGAAGAGATGGGCGTGGAAATGAGAGAGATGGACGAGGAGGAGGGAGTGGAGACAGCAGAGATGGATTATATACTCGAGTCGGAATTGCAAGCTGCATCCGTAGATGCAGCTTATAATTTAAGTTTAGGTATTAGTAGTAATAGTAGTAGTAGTAGTAGAGTAATAAGGGGTGGTAGTGATCTAGCCAACAACACACGAATAAGTGGCAGCGGTAATGGTAATGGTAATAACCTACATTGTGTACATACACCAAAACGTTTGTCGCCACGTCAATCACCCAAAGCAGACATCGAAGTAATTGAGATTTTCGCCAATGAGCTAAGTCAATTGACTGCCGCTCAGCAAGTATCGGTTGTGCATCATTCAGCAAAAGAGTCTTCCAAGTACAAGTCGAGTAGTCGGCAAACAAGTGTCAGCAGCAACGGTAGTGGCAATGTAAGTAGTAACAACGAGGGTAGTGTTTCTGCAAATACTCACGTTGTCGATAAGCACTTGAGTGATCTCGAACATGAGCAGATCACAGACACCACTTACGATATTGCAGCTTATATGGCCAATCTGAAAGAACAGGCCCTCGAATCGCAAGAATTGCAAATGGACGTGCAAGATCAGCAGCAAAATGATTCGAGCCTATCGCCGGAGCCTCAAACAGTTGTTGAGAATACGCAGCAGACGGTGGTGGCTGAGATCGAATCGCCGCCACGGCCTGCCACAGAGTCAGATAGTAGTGGCATAACTACGGGCACTTCGGAAAAATCCGAAGACGAATCCGAATATGCTACATCATTATCAGCAGCACACCACGTGATCATTGATAAAAAAGTGGACAAAGTATTCAAATCCAAGACCTCGGAAAAAGCACAAAAATCGAGTAGCGGCAGTAGTAGCAGCATTGCAAGTACTGGCGCTAAGCCGAAGATCACAAAATCACCACGTCAAAGTATTTACATTTCGCCCGATCGTTCCAAGTCACAAGGTAGCTCTCCGGTGCGTATAATTAAAATAAAATCACCACGTACAAGCGTTAGTGAACAAGGTAAGCGCTTAAATGTCAGCTCTAGTCGCGACTCTTCGGCCGATCGTCTGTCTGGTGGACGACGCACACCAAGTCCACGCCGTAGCTCGGACGGTAGTGGCATACTGAAGCGTCCAACCAGCCCCGCCGCCGGCATTCTTAAACCCCCACCTAGCCCCAGCAAATCCAGGAGTCCGGACCGCAGCTGCCTCAAGAAACTCACCCCAGCGCATGACTGTAGCATAGAATCGCTCTCACCACATATTTCACCACGCGACAGCATTGAACACCTCTCACCTGATCGTGCCGGCAGCAGTCTTTGTCAACGACACTCTCCACGTAGCAGTTTTGACAGCCGCAGCTCCGAACCTAACCTCGATATACCACGCTCTTCCTTGAAATCCCCGCGCGGAAGTTTTGAATCGCGTTCGCCTGAGCGCTGTAGTCGTAAACGTAGTCAATCTGCGCATGGGAGCTTTGAAACTGGGCAACGAGCAGCCGCGCTGGCAGCAGCCGAAGCTTACTATCAATATTATCCCATTTATGATAATCAGACGTGTAGTGATCATTACATCTCAGCAGCTACAACAACAAACCTGCCGCGTGATGTCGGCACTAATACGACGACTACAACTACAATAGGTACAAGTACTCGTCGTATAAGTAAGTCGTTAGAGCGTTCGACATCCCGTGAGAGTACAACCAGCAGTTCATATCGTTATGGCGTGTCACCTGAACGCATTTACACAATCAACACTATGGGCATGGGCGCAGGCCCCCTACGCTCGCAATCGGCTGAAAATGCATTTGTGCCCTACGCCTACGATCCCCACACAGGCGAGCATTATGAAATTCAGCAACAAGAATTTGCCGCTACCGCCGCACCGCCGGCTGCTTTCATGTACGCACACGAAGCACAATGTCCACACGAACGCATTTCGGCCTACCAGTTGAGCTCTTCAGCACCCGAGTACACAACATGCATTGACTGTTTATATCAGAAACGACCTTCTTAGCATAAGGCCCGCGTGCGACAAAGTCGTACGCGGAAGAAATCACCACGTGGCATAGTACATCCACCGACGGCCACATCGTCGGGCATGATTTGTGCCGCGAGCTTTGATCCAGGGGCAGCAGTTGCAGCGGGTGCTAGTGAAGCAAGTGATTGTGTGGATTGTCACGATTACTATGAAATACATGTTTAAGGATGCGCTGGAAATTTAGTGGAAAATAATAATGTTATAACAACGTCCACGAAATATAGAAAATATGATTAACCTATATACATATATAAAGGTTATCAGAATTAAATAGACGTAGTTGAAGTCAACTTATTGCCATCCTGTACTTGCATGTACATATACATATATGTATATACAAACATTTACCATTGTTGTTTGACACAGGGATTTTTGAAATAATAAAATTATATACATATACATTTTTACCGTAATGTATTGTATACATACATGTTCGTGTATGTAGTCCTCTAGTTTTAGATACCGAGATTTACAATTTAATGCAGTGTGTATGTATTAGAAAAATCAAACATTTGTTCTTTGTGGCTGCCAAGGGTAAATGGCAATGAAGACTTTGCTCATTTATTAAATAGTTTTCTGACAAAATGTTAAAAACCTGATGTAAAGAGAAATTAAATTTAAAGGGTGGTTAAATTTTCAAGGGCCGATGTTGATTTTGAATAAAACACAAACTATTTAGGAAATTATTGAAATTTTATTTTATTATGATATATTGGTATTACTCAATTATGTATTTTATGTAACAAAATATCGGCCAAATGAGCGTCGCGACCTCGGCGGCACACCTCCATACGATGGTCCAAATTTTCGATGACGCTGAGGCATAATGGAGTTTCTATGCCGTTAATGTGCCGAATTATCTCATCCTTTAGCTCGTGAATTGTTGCTGGCTTATCGACGTACACCTTTTCTTTCAAATAACCCCAGAGAAAAAAGTCCAACGGTGTCAAATCACATGATCTTGGGGGCCAATTGACATCGCCATTACGTGAGATAACACGGCCATTGAATTTGTTGCGCAAAAGAGCCATTGTGTCGTTAGCTGTGTGGCAAGTGGCACCGTCCTGCTGAAACCACATATCGTCCACATCCATATCTTCCAATTGTGGCCATAAAAAATTCGTTATCATCTCACGATAGTGAACACCATTCACAGTAACTGCCTGACCGGCCTCATATTGGAAAAAATACGGCCCGATGATGCCGCCAGCCCATAAACCGCACCAAACAGTCACTCTTTGTGGGTGCATTGGTTTTTCGACAATCACTCTTGGATTCTCATTCGCCCAAATGCGGCAATTCTGTTTATTGACGAATCCACTGAGGTGAAAATGTGCCTCATCACTGAAGATGATTTTCTTCGAAAATTTTCATAATAAGTCTGGATAACTTTAACACGTTGTTGGATTGTGTATCTCTCCATGGTTCAAATTGAGTAAGTGTGAAATAGAGAAATGTCAAATTAAATTCGGAAAAAAACTTGGCGTTTAGGTGTGGTTCACATTCAACATCGGCCCTTACAATTTAACCACCCTTTAGCTAACAAGATCAGAGTTCGCCAAATACCAAGTTTATTCGTAATTGCATGCATAAGTTTATGTTACCAATTCATTTGATATATGATAACGAACTCGGAACAATACGTGAATTTAGCAAACAAAATATGCAATTAAAGATTTGGAAATGGTACATAAAAGAAACAACTTTTCAATTCTGGAATTTATCAAAGACAATCTTTCTACCTGGTATTGCAGAACATTTAGTGATGGGCTAAGCGAACGCGCAACTGCTATAAATAAAGAAAATTACAGCAAACACAATGATCTATGGAAATATATAAAATATTTTCATTTGTTAATCTTCTTGCTGCTTTCCCATACTAAATTTCAGATCTCATAAATGTATATGTATTACACATAAATTTAAGTATATATATACTTATGGTATGTAGATGAATAGTCTCGGAAATATCTAATGGTAGCATGAAGGAAGGAAAATAGGTCTATAGCTTGGCTCCAATAAATAAATTATTCTTATTTGGTGGCCTGATGGGTAGTAACGATTGTTATTAAATTTTCTGAGCCGCGTTCGGTGAGGTAAAAAGCCAGTAAAATGTGTAGTAAGAGAGCGCAATTCAAAATAGAAAGATTGAAAAACATCTGTTTTGCGATAATATGGCAACAACACAAAAACTTCTTAAAATAAAAATAAGTAGAATACTGTAATATGTACTCGCATGTATGATACACTAACAAAATAAGCCCCGAAATTTTGTTAAATTAAATTTTATGCTGTCAAGGATTCAATTAAATAGTTAAGGTACTCGACAAACGAAATGTCTTGGCATTGGAGTGGAATCATCGCCCGCGCACCACACAGCCTACATTGAAGAGTTGGAAGTTAGGAATGTATAAGCCACTGAAATAGAAAATTTTCTTAGTTCTTTGTACAATGCAAGCTGATTTTAGATTCCTTTAATTTATTAGAAAGTAGTGGCGGCCAAATAATTCGCAAAACATTGCGTAGAAAGATTGTTGCTACCGACAAAATGACGATAATACATTCTTAAGCTTCAGAAATCGACGACAATGCACAAAATGAGAGTTCCATCAGGGTATTTGTATCTCTTGTCCAAAATAGCAATAATACACGTATAATCGGCCTTATGCTGAATATCACCATTGTCAGTGAAAATTACGATACGATAACATTGGTATGCCGTTCAACGCCATCGTCAACAGTATCGTCAGACGACGCTGTGCGGTTTGCTTGTCAGCGTTATCGCCATCGTTTTCTGTAGTTTTTATCGTCTCTTATCGTCAGTAATTTTACTGACGACCTTCAACGTAACAGACGATAAAGAAATTAAAGTGCCTAACCACAAGCGCTCAATTTGAGATTCTTGTGGTAGAATTGGTTATTGCCACAAAAATTAATGCAGTAGGACCACCTGTGTGGGATGGCGATGAATGGTACAAAGCATATTTAAACACGAAAAAATCAAATGTTGCTTGTTTCATCATTTTAGCTACATACATAAATATGTATGTATTTTATTTTCAAATTTAAAATGAAGAAAAAAATAATGAACAACAAGAAAGAATCAAGAGCAAGGGGTTACAAGCAGATGGTATTGACTCCTCTTGAAGAATCTATTGCAAATTTGATGGGATTCGAAGAGCTGTTACATCCAGCTGGTGCTATATTTGGCGTGACTTTAGTAGCAACAATACGCCGATAGATTTAGAGAAAGTTCCTGAAGTGTCAAAAGAGGAATCTTCTCGAGTAGATGTTTCATCAGTAGATTATGTGCCATTTGGCGGCACTTCGCGTAGCACAAATTCGACAACAAACAAGGTTTATTCCATTTTTTATTAAAAAATCGCTTTTTTTGATTTAAGCAAACTTCACAGCTTGAATATATGAATCGAATATCATAAATATACAAATAAACTGAAAAACCATAATTTCACAAATAAATTTTCGCGTTTTCTCAATTCAATTTCAACAAAGACGAAACGATGAAAATGACGATGAATATTGACGATCGTCGGCAAAGACGTAGATGATATTCATCATAAGGCCGAATGTCATTGAACTTAATAAGCTAACTCACGATGTGTTGGATATTTTTAAATTTACACTTTTGCATTCATTGAAATGCACCCTAGCGCTATTACCCTTATTAAATATGTAAATAACTATTATAATGAAAATCAAAAAAAGTAGCTCTAGTGTTAACAAATCTATCTTTACAACAAAAGCGAATTGTATCTATTAAATCAGAAAAATTTATGAGAATCATGTATAAAATTCTACTACAATCAGGAATTTGCAGAGTTATTTGACAACTTAGAAAAAGGGATTGATTGTTCGATAATTAACATAAAAAAACAAAAAACAAATTCATATAAAATCATATAAAATCATAGCGAGATCCTAATAAGCGGAATAACTAAAACTGAAATAATAATCAACAAAATTATTCGATCGCTTATCCAAAAGCACGAATATCGTTAAGAATGGAAAGTCTTAAGATGTCATCTATTATTGATTGCCCGGAAGAAATATGACAAATGGATTTAAATTCTGATAAGAAAGTCTAAATCGACAGCTATCCGGAAATACTCTATAAATATGAGCACAAATCAAAAACCAAAACACGTCAGAAAAAATATTATAACCGAACAAGAAAAATGAGAAAACTCGCAAACAAACCACAACCACGAAATATACGAATACTCGCACTCGCTAATAGTCGACACTCAAGTAAACCGAAACTAACTTAGATGAATTGAATCATAATATTTAAAGCAGCACTAGCCAACACGTGAAAAAAGAAGCTTTCTGAAAAAGTAAAAACAGTGAGTGAAAGGAAAACACAGGCAAAACAAAGTTACTCATAAGTTAGGAATTAAGGAAATCAATATATATGTATATGTGCATACGTATACATATATGTAAAACAACAATTTTGACGCAGATCAATTTAGTGAAAATGTTAACATAACTAATTAGGTTAGTTAACTAAAATTAGAAGTAAAGTCACTAAAAGCGAATAAAATACATACATATGTAAATGCGTTATATATTCACATACGAAACAACACAATGATCTAAAAAAAATTATAAATATATTTAAAGATCTTAAACTCTTGTGGGTTCACAGAGTTGGGACGATCCCTTAATATGAATACTCGGTATAATACAAATACTCGCATACATTTGCATACTAACACAATATTTTCAATGGCGTTACACACATATAAATATTTATATGTATAGATATAAAAATTAATTGATCCAATTTCTATGGCTAAGTAAAAAAATACAAGACTAAGTCGATGTACTTCCAAATAAATTTAATAAACTTTAAGTAAAAAAACACTAGTTAAATTAAAAATATTAAACAGAATTGGAAAAATTAAAAATGGTCACAGAAAACGATAAAAACAACAGAATGAACAATCACACCAAAATAAAATACTTGTAGTTAATATAATGACAGAAAGGGGACTGAAAGAAAGATTTCCAAAATAAGGACATGACTATCAGGAATCAATGGTTGGCTGAGGCAAATAGCGCCTCTGTGTAGTTAGACAAAGAAAAAATATATACATGTTTATATTATTTACATTTCCAATAATACTAATTAATTTCTAATTTCTAAAATATCACTGGTAAAAATGGAGGATTTATTTTGATATGCCAAAATGAAGCGCGCTTATAATTTCAGATTTGATATAAAAGTTATATGTTGTTATTTAACAGGACAATCTAGAAAACTTTCAAAAACTTGATATTACTGAATGAAAACTTCAACTTTGATCCGAAGTGTGTATATGCCAGAGGGGGAAAAGATGGACCCATCTATTCCGATCGGATCAGAATGAGGAGCTAAGTCCGCTTGTACGCAAACTAGTCCCTCATTTTCTCAGATACTTCAACCAAACTTTCTACTAATCGGCCAAATCGGATCACTATAACATATGGGCCCCATACAACCGATCTAAGGACTTGAAATTTAGTATTCTATACATACATAATTAATTACATATTGGTACTAAAATCATCGAAATCGGACGACTATATCATATAGCCTCCTCCAACCGATTTTTCAAATATGATAATTAATATTAAATCCTAAAATGAAATACCATAAATTTATTATGGCTCTTCTTTTTTGTTCCGGATTAAACAGTTGCACGAATGCATTCGTTTTTGGGATTATTCAATATACTCTCGAAACATGTATAGTATTTGTTAATGATATCTACATGAGTAAAACATTTGAGCAACAGGAATGGTAATGCACGTTCTATTCTTATAACGAAGTATCCTTTATTTTAGTTTCGATGCTCTATGGTTAATAAGCGAGTATTGAGAGTACTCCATGCCAAGCGCAGTTACGAAAAAACAAGGTTGCGACGTACATACATACGAGTATGTACGTAGATTGGCAATTTACTTTCAGAAAAAGTGCACTTCTTTCTCTCGATAAAGAATTAAATATTTAAGTATTAATGTTGCTGAAAGTGATCTAAAAATAATATTTTAAATTTTTATTTTAATATGTATACGAGTACATATGAGTTTTACTCTAAATATTTTTTTCACTTTCATTTTGAATGATTTTAAAATAAATATATACACGTATATGTAGGTTAATATAATATGAATGTATAAGCATAGGTTATGTTTTTTGTCATTATTTTAAAATAAAGTAATTTACTATTGAATTTTCAATTATTAATGTGCACTTAATTCATTTCAACAATCTAGTAACAGCAGCATACAAAATTATGTATGTATGTTAATTGTAAAATTATTTGAGAGTACTCTCAAATACTATACCTTCAGTTGCGAATGTTGAGAATACAAATAGTCTTTGCGATATATTATATTATTCATTCCATTTCGATTCATTCATTATATTCCTCTTCGATTGTATTCTCAATTATAATCGCTTACATAGAATGAGATACCGCAGCCATTCCAACAACAAGAAATTGTTTTGGAGCTGTAAATAGGTAAATGCAGTCACGCAGCTGTTTATTTTAGAATGACGGCTTATTTTAATTTTTCAAAAGGGTTTTCACTTTAAATATTCCCTTTTTAATAAAATTGAAAAAGATTTCAAAATCAGAATTATTTCCTCTAACTTTCATGCAAATTAAAGTCAATAATAAATGAAGCCAGAAATGTCCTGTTATTAAGGTAAGATTCAAAGATTTGTCTTCAAGTTATAAATAAACAAAACGTAATTATAAGATTATATATTCAAATTAGAGTTGGTTTTTATATAAGGAATTATATTTGCAAATTATAACATTTAAAATCACATTAAAAGTATTAGAAAATAAGAATAAACCACAATTACATATATACATATACGTGTATGTAGATATGCAAAAATGTACAACAGACAAACGACCAATAGTTGTTAAGGAAAAGCTACTTTCATTTTGTTGTAAATTAATATAAATGGTAAAATAACAAGAATCAAAAACGAATAAAATGTAATAGCTGAAAAAATCAAATACTTGAAAGGCTTCACAGCAATAAAATCAAAATTAAAATTTAGTTATATCGCAACAACAGCAAAAGCAACATATAGAATCAAGCAAACAAAATATGCTAAAAATCAAAAACATAATACAATATTTAAATCAATAATCAAAAATTCATAAACAAAACGTAAATTTATGGAAATAGTAAATAATGATAGATTTTTTGGTAACACAAAACTAGCAGCATCTACACGAATACGTAAATTAAAGTAAACAATTCACTGGTACATAGCGAAACAGAAATAACAAAATAGTCAAAGGTAATATAAAAAATGGGTGTTTATATTCATCAGTCGATGGTCCAAAAAGTTAATGATCTCAATATAAAATCGGAATCGTGTCAAAGGAACCAAATTGCACGAATTATAGCATGTACATGTGTGTGAATGTACCATAGTATCTATATGTATATGGTAAATGTAAAAGATCAGAAATTCAATAGTTTGTAGACAAGTTTTAAAATAAAAAATCTTTACAGTATTGTTCAAGTCTACGCAATAGTAAAAATACAGAATCGAAGAATATTTCGCTATAAGTGTTTATCTAGAAAATAAAGGATTATTTAAATGTAATAAAACGAATGAACGAAATACGTATTTAACTAGATGACAAGTAATATACACGTAAAAATTTTGTTCCAACACCAAAAGCAAGCAACAAAAACAAACAAATTAAAAAAAAACAGCAATGTTACAATAATAATAACAAAAAGTATTACTTACAAAAAAGGTTACATTAAACCTCCAAAAAGGGTAATAAATACTCAAAATGTACCCCAAAAAAATCTGCAGCAGTGACATAATCGACGTTTTATCGAATTCGCAACTAGAGAGCTCCCGTCACTCATACCTCAAAAACACACTTTTGCTGAATTCACAAATCGAACTTGCTTAGCCGCAACGCTCTATGAATACTCGTGTGATCATACAATAAGAGCTTTTGGTATGAAATATACAAACATTTGGTAGTGTTAAAATGAAACTATTTTGATGTGCTGCTAAGGTAAGTAAACGTGATTTACTCAATGTTACTGAGATGTTTATTTCATCCCCAAAGACATTATTACACGATTAGGTTGGAATATTCGAAAATGAACTATTTTAGGTTAATAATTCCTTGATTGGCAATTTTATGACTTAACTACTTCAGTGATAAGCAAAATTGGTGCCAATTCATATTTAGAAATGATATGTTATATCAAAATGCGAAAATATTACAAAAATGAATTAAATATTTTTAATAATGAATATCCTAAGCCTGATGACTTATTTATACCGTCTCAACACGTATTGGAATATCACAGTTCCTTTTATGATCTCGGAATCCAAAAACGGCAACGTAAAACGGACAATGTGCAGCTTGCCACTGTCAACACAAAATAATAATAACAAATTTTTTTTTTTAGTAAATGTTAAAAATTAGGCAACATAGAATGAGTCTTGCTTACGAAATCAACGCGAAGTTTACATAGAATTAAAATAATTCATTTAATCCGAATTTTTAACAAAATTGAGCATATGGAATTAATCATTCAATAATTTTTACAGTTAATCGGTCCTGTATAAATTTTCGAATGAACTCCATTCATTACATTCTAATTAATAACTTATCGGTATTCAGGCATTTATACATAACATTAATTTTTTGTTAAGAAAAAAACAATAAATGTATAGTTTTATAAAAACCTATTGGTGAAATATTTATTTTTTCACCTTTGTAATATTTTCGTGTAGAATAGAAAGCAATCATAGTTTTAAAAACAAAATCTTAAAAACTTAAGTGTATTCCTGTGTTCCATATTAAAATTATTAATATATCAGAGATTTCACTTTTATAAAGTTACATTAAGAAATAAAAAAAGTTTTTTGTTTTTAGATTTACTGAAAATAATTATCAGTATGAATTGAAGATTGAAGATAATACTAAACAATTATTAAGTAATTAAAATTTACTAGTGCATCGTTTTGTGATAATATTGAAATGTATTTAACTTTAATGGAAATATATATATTCTATATATACATATATTTTTAATATTACAATGTTTTATTAATACTAATTAAATCAAAAGAAATGTGATTAAAACTGAGTAATTATTATAAAAGTTTTACTTAAAGAACTTAAAAGGCTTGAAATAAACTATACAAATATTTAACTTGATTTGTTCGATCTTCTAATTACAAAATTAGTATATAAATATTGTTGGTTGGCATCGCTTGTATGAATTCGTGTTTAAAAATAAAACAGCAAATTCAGTGAAAAATGCAAGTTTTATCCCTGATTAATTTAAAACAAAAAAATAGTACCTGCACAAATTGGGTATCATAAAAGTGTTTATTTTCAAAATACTGCTCCTATTATATGCATTTAACTCCTCCAAAAAAAAATTAAAAAGTATTCACTTATAATATGCACAATACCCAAAAGTATGATACAGTCAAAACTCGATTGGTAAGATTTAAAATATTTTATGTCATCGGAAATTCAAAGCTTGTTGTTTTAATTATTTGCAATTACTGGGAAAACTTGTCAAATTTCGATTTACTTATTTATTTTTTCTTACCTACTAGAAATTTGCATTTTTCTCAAAGAAGAAAAAAATTTGAAATGCAGTGTTAAAACATTAAACAACAAAATTTCAAGAAATAAGTAAAATCCTCAATTTCCATTCCAAGTGAAATGTCCTTAATTATTATGTCTTATGGTTAACACACCCCAACTCGATTTTAAATAAAACTGGAATTAAATAAACAAGATTATTTTTCAAACTTGATCAATTTAAATTATAAATATAAAATAAATGATAAACTTTCATCTATTTATAAATTCGTTTAAGGCTGTAAGGATTTTTGAATCTCAATTCATCAACTTTCGTACATATCTATGACCCTAAAATTCACTTAACAGTACCAAAAATTCTATCAACTTAATTATTTAGTTATTTTTAATAAAAAAAAAGTATTTAAATTCTTCTTTCCAGTATAATTTTATGCTAACGATATTTCATGCTATCCATTTATGCATTTAATGTTCAACACAAATTTTAATTTAGATTTAATATTTTTCTTTATTAAGCAATTTTTATTTAATCCATCAAGATGTTGACATATTTTTTTCGCTAAGAGCACATAAAATAATTTGGTTGAATGAATGATAAGATTACTAACTAACATAGGTACGTGTACTAAGTACTACCTCTCAAGCTCAGCTCCAATTTCGAACGCAACCTTAAAGCTAAATATACACACATATGTATACCATATGTATATTTTTTTTCTTTTTTGAAACTTTGTCGTGTTGCAAACATGGATGGTAAAATTATTGATGTATGTTCTCAGAGCAAGTAGTGCATTTAGGAGTTTATTGACTCAAGCTAAACATTTACCATACTTCAAAGTTCGCAAACCAAGACAACACACGCAAATCTGCTGGCGTTATGATTTTAGCTGATGTAACAATTTTTCAAATCAAATCAAATGTAACCCAATCTTACAATCTATAAGAATTCTTAAAATTATAAACCATATGCAACGGCAATAGTTAATATATACTTTTGATTTGTTCAAAAACAACAATATTTTTTTAAATACCCGTTTATATTTTATTAGAAGATATTTATTGAAAATTTTCACAGTCTTATACTTAATTTATATTTTAACAACAAAAAAAAAGAAATGGAAAATGTTGGCATGAATAGAATTGTATTAAACAGAATTGGCGTAATTTATAGTAATAGAAATGAATATACTTTTCTTATCTTGTTAACTCAAATTTTCAATGGAAATTAAAAAGAGCGTACTTTGAATGTGCGAAAAATCACCAAGCAAGCGATGTCAACATTTTATCCAAAAAACTAAAGTAATAATTTAAAAAATGCAAAAATATCATTTTTCAAAATTCGTGTAACTGTTAACACCGTTGACAATACTATGAAACTCGAACAAACGAACAGCATAATAAAAAATTATATTATTAGTCTGCATGCACTAAAAATATATATCTAAATAAATGTTCTTGAATAAATAAATTTGAAGCTTATTATAAATAATAATACTTTTTAATTCCATATTTTTTATTTTGAAAATTTCTCCACCATTCATGGCTACTTAGATTATAAACAATTGGTGAAATATCTAGGTATTACCTCTAAATCCCTACTACTACTCTCGTTCATTTCGTTCAAAAAAGGAAATTTAAAAGTGTATATATAATTACGCTCTGTAAGCAATATTTTACAAATGCATAAGCGAACAAATGAAATTAATGAAATTCAAAAAAATAAAAACAAGCATTTTTTCATATGATTTCCATATTCTTTTCTTTTCTTTCATTTAATTGTAGGGTCCCCGGTGTGGAAACCACGAGACATGATTAATTTAGGCGATGCACAGTCGACAACGCGCAAAGATGATGCGAACAAATAAAGCTTGAAAAGAACAAAAAAAAAATTGAAATCAAAAGTTCAATTTCAAATTAACTGAACGTAATTCCCAATAACAAAAACCATGTAATAGCGGTCATTGAAACAGAAAACAATTGATAATGGCAATGGTTAAACCATGTTAACATTGTTATGTACTTATTTCATACATCAAATTTGCGTATTTTCTGTTAATGAGAGGAATATGTGAACAAAAACTAAATATATGCACGGAAAAATAACGCTTCAAAGCACTTGGTCGTTCTTCCAAGTTAAAAATTAAAATATTGTAATCAACAAGTCTTAATATCAATGTCGGAATAATAGTAAGAAAAAAAGCTTCGAAGCTTTTCATCGCTGTTAAAATTCACCTACCTTCATAACAAAAAAAAATATGAAAACCCTTTATTACCACATTTTGTATTTCTATACAAGAGCTTGCATATTTTTTTAATTTGCCACTATTTTTAATCATTTTACGATATTTAAAAACAAAAATTACTTTCGGATGCGGAATGATTAACTTTTACTCCTTTTGCTTTTATTTCTTTGATGCTTAAACCATAGGTTTTTATTTCAGAAAATATATATTTTTTTTAATTTATATATACCAAAACAAAAATTCTAAGTCTTATCCTTGGGCTACAACGTATTTTAATTTCCTTTTCCATTAATATAAACTAAGTGAAAACGTTAATTGGTTAAGGTCTCATAAATTGAGTGAAGTGTCCAAATGACTAAAACCTTCAACGGTAAATCATACATCTTATGATACAGTCAAAAGTCACGAATAAGTCAAAAGTGATTCTAAAAATTATTGATGATATATTTAATATTGTTCACATTTCCCATCTCATTTTTCCATGAAAGACAAAATTGGAAGAAAAAGCATGTGTAACAAATAAACAAATCAGCAAAAATGCAGCTTCTTTTTGAAGGGGGCATGCAAGTTTTCAAAAATGTATGTTAGGCTAAAACGAAATGCAAAATAGTAAAATTAATGAATACTAGAAAATATATGCAAATTCACACGTTGTGAAATTTTTTAGTATTTTAAGACAGACTAAATAAGAAATAGAAAATTTAAATTGTAACTAAATGCATATGTTAATTAAAGCTCTAAAGATTAAACAAAAAGGAAACATGAAATATATGAAGGAAATGTTAAATTAACAAAAAATTAAGCACTTGAAATAACGAAAGAGAACAGGAGTGAAAAGAAATGTGGAATGGTCTGGTGTGAGATGAAGGATCTTCATGCATACGAGCTCACAACATACACGTATATTTAATAAATAAGAAGATAACAATTTAAAAAATAGTGAAATTTCGAAAAGGAAAACGTTTTTAATTAAATCGAATTAATTAATATATAATTAACAAATTTAAATGAATTAATGCATAGCACTATGAGAAATTATAATAGTTATAAAATAATAATAAATTTAATAAAATGACGATTAGCACGCGGGAGAAAATCATGCTAGAAGAGACCCTTATATCATGGCGTCTTTCTTATAGTCTTTCATTATTTTATTTTAAAGGAATAACGCTAATTTTTGTTAAATATAGTAAATCATATAAGTAATTTTCTAATATATCATATGACCAATAAGTAATTTAGTACAACATTTGTTTGATCTAAAGAAAACTATGTAGTTTTAATCTCACCTATCTCCCCGTTATGTTGCTAGCGTGCCATTTAAACTAGTCCCTTCCTTCTTCGCCGACCTACGTGGTTAATAAAACTGAGGTTAAAAAAAATTTTCTTTTTTTCTTATTCTGAATTGAATTTATACTTTTATTTTCTTAAAATCCTTCGTTTTCAACGGAAAATTAACAAACTCACACACACTACCTAAAGCATTAAGTGAAAATGCTCAGAATCAACTATATTTTCTATACCTCTGTTTCATAAAGAGTTAATCGAACGAATTCAATAGATCAATGGTAATAAAAAGACATTTCAAATACATTTTTACACTCAAACATAAAAACAAATACGAGTTAAGTGTCTCGAAAAAAAGATTGGACAATTGCGAAAACAGCACAATTTTTTAAAACATAGTTAAAAGTAAAACCTGGAGAAAGGGCGATTGAGATCCTACAGAGAACTACATTTATTAAAAAAGTCACACTAAACATATACAGAAATAATGTGTGGTCACTCAAAAATAAAAACAGAAACTTACCGAAATAACTAATAAAAACGAAAGTAAAAAGAAAAATAAAAAGCTAGCAAGTATGCATATATCATAAAACGAAGCTATGTATGTATGTGTATTTTAATATAATAAAATTAAGTAAAACCGCAGGACTAGTTCATTTAAAAAAAGTCTAGAAAAAATTTAATATATTGAAATAAAATGTTATTAAACGTCACCACTTGAATTTATTTTGGTTTCATTTTTTACAAAACGCGAAAATTACGAAATTTTAAACCAATTACACAACTTTCATCACAAAATTTTGCTATAAAACACTCGTCTATACAAGAAATTAAAACGTTAAAATTTTACACCTCTTTTTAATGACTCTCACAAAATTTATAGATTCACTATTGTGAGAAGTTCGCCTCGCAATAAATAATTTTAAATGAAGTAAAGTTAAAAATATGCTTTCTTAATATCAGTAATCAGATATGGAAATATTTAGAAAATATTTGTCATTGAAAAACTTAGGCAGACATTCACAACGTGGTACGGAATACAACACCTGTTCTCCGTCTTCTACAATAGAAGGCTACAAAAATAATCGATTTATTAATCGTTAGATGTTATAATGCATATTGAATTCCGTTAACCAAACTTTGTTTTGATTTCTTCACCGGATCTAAGTCCATATCATTCCGGACTGCAGAACCGAGAACTATAAAGTACGCAGCTATTGACAAAACGTAACTAAAACCACAAGTTACCGTTCAAAAATCGGACATATCCTGACGGCATATGGATCTGGCACAGAATGTTATATATTTTTTTAATAATGCGCCGCCTAATTTTGAGATGATTTCACAGTTTCGAAACATAAAGATAAATACGCATGATGAAAAGTGAAAAGTTATAACTAGCGCAAACACCGTTAAAAAATCACTAATAGGACAAATAACAACCACACGACAAAATTAAATAGATTAATACAACTAATTATTGTTAAAAAGTAGCATTTTTAAGGAGAGCCCCACTCCCCTCCCCCACCCTTTTTAAAATGAAGCTAATAACGAACAACCACGGCTCGTTTTTAAATAACTTATAGTATGAATTACCTTAGCAAACATTACAATGAGCACATAGACAGTTTGGGAAGTGAATGATCATCGTACATAAAAAGACCATATTTGAGAAGGAGAGAATCAAGCAACAATGAGGCAATACTAAGCCAACATACATACATACATACATACAAACATATTACATACACGTATGGTATAAATAAAACCTACAAACATAGTAAAGAATTCAAGCAAAAATATACTCAATTAAACAAAATTAAATCAAATTCAAGAAATTCTAGTGCAATTTCATTATAAAACAGTATTATCATTAAATTGTTTTTACTTTAAATATTATTTTTACAGTGTCTAAGTACATATAAATGTGCATACACGTACATACATATATAATATTATATACACAAATATATGTGCACAAATGTATTATGTGAATTGAATGCCTTCAGTTATCGAAATCAAAAGTTTTTTAACAAAAATACCAAACCAAATCGTAATTTATAGTATATAAACACAAAGTCATATATACATACATACATATTGCATGCAATATATGATATTTAATTAATTACACCTCATAGCAGAATAGCAATAGATTGTCACATACTCATACATACATACATACATACATTCTCAAAAGACTTTTATGTACATATTTAATTTTATACTCATACATGCAAATATATGTAAATATGCATATGTAGGTATGTATGCTTGAGGTTATAACGGTGACTATAGGACTATAGTCATTAGAAAATCGATAAATCGCTTAACATATTGGTAACAAGCAACCATAACACATACATACATACGTGCTCATTTAATTTTAGATAAATACATGTTTAATCTTTAAGTAAAAAATAAAAGATGTTAATTAAGTTAAACTAATTTAAGTAAATAAATACAGCAATGAGAAATTTAAGGGATCATTAAGTTTGTTTGAATTTAGTTACACTTACACACATACCTATTTAAACTACAGGATAAAAAGAAAAGTAAGAAATATAAACGATTCAATACAATTAAACACAATTGAGAAACAAAGATTAAACAAAAAGTAAATGAATTTATGAAAAAATTATAAAAATATTATATGTACTCGTAATTTAATTGAAATGCAAAGATTACGGAAAACAAAATAAATGTATTGAATAAATTGAAACTTATTAATTATATATGTAAGTATTTGAAAAGTAAAAGAGAAAACACTCACACAATCTTACACTGTTTATTGCATTAAAACGGAAAATAAAAAACCAAGAAGTGAAAAGTGAAAATAATAAAAAACTAACGTTCTCGAAAATAAATAAGTAATTTCAGAATATGTCAACACACACGTAAAAAAATACACACCCCCCTATTTACATGCATATATATACTTAAATCAATATGGGCGAATGTATTAGAATCATTTGAATAATATGATCATAAACTGGAAATAAAAATAAATAAGACGCAAAGTTAATTTGCAAAAATTTCACTTAAGAAATGTAAAACAGTTCCGATGTGTTTTAGTTGCGTTTTTTGGTATTCTTGTGTACCCAAACAAATATTGATCAGAAGTTAGTTTGGATGCGTACGTAAGTATATTTTTTACACCCTCCATGAATATGAATATCCCAAATATAAATAGTTATACCTTCTGCTCAAATATAAACGAGACTGGGTCAATAAAACAAAAACGGTTAATTATTCTTCAATATTTATTTTATCCCCTTCAAAATAGTCACCATTAGAGGCGATACACATATGCCACCTTTTTTCCAATCTTCATAACACTTCTGGTAGGCCGCTTTAGGTATGGCTTTCAGTTCCTTCTTCGAATTCTCTTTTATGACTTCAATCGACTGAAAATGCTTTCCACGAAGCGTCAATTTGAGTTCAGGGAAAAGAAAAAAGTCACACGGTGCCATGTCGGGTGAATACGGAGCTTGCGGAACAATATTTACCTTGTTTTTGGTCAAATAATCGCCTACAAGACGAGACGTATGAGCAACAATTTTGGAACAAGTCGAGCAGACACACGTTTCATGCCCAAAACATCGTGAATAATGCTATGAACGGATCCATTTGATATGTTGAGCTCACTAGCTATCTCTCTTTCAGTCACACGACGATTTTCCAACGCAATTTTCTTTACTTTTTCGACGTTTTCTTCGTTTATTGACGTTGCTGGACGACGATCATGGGGCAAGTTCTCCAGCGATGTACGGCCGTCCTTGAACGACTTATACCAATCAAAAATACGTGCACGTGATAGGCAAGACTCCCCATATGCCTTCTGCAACATTTTCATTGCGTCCGTCGCACTTATTCCATTGGAATAACAAAATTTCAAACAAACATCTTTGCTCAACGTTAATTTCCATAGTAAAATTCGAAAAACACACTCGAGGTTGACTTGTTTATAGTGCCGTAAAAAAAAACTATGTGACAGATCGCGCTCAAATTTGACATGTAAACATATAACAGTCCTGGCAACCTAAGCAAAAAGTATGGCCATATGTCTTGTCCTTGTCGAGTTATGGATAAAGTCTCGTTTATATTTGAGCAGAAGGTATGTGTGCAGTATACCATATCGCAGTTTTTGCTTTATGCCATAGATTGTTGAATGCGATGGAATGTCCACAATAAAAATTATGGAAATCCATCAAGTATTTACATATGTATATTATATATACAACATATATACATAATGTTAATGTACTCGTACTCTTTGCTTTCGCCTTTTGACCAAAGTAATCAACTACAATATTACTAAAACGTTAATAAAGAAGTAAAATAAAAAATATCAAAACAGTAATAGTATTAACCATTATTGCAAACAAAAGTATATATATTATCAATCATCGAAACAAGTCAAATTTATTTTAAAAAATCAATCAATCAATTCTTCTCTATTGGCGTATAGCTCGTACAACTCATCGTCCCATCGTCTGTGGTATTCGACGTTGCCAATACACAAAGGACCATAAATCGTTCGCAAACCTTCTCTCGAAGACTCCCAAAGCCGACTCATCAGTTGTTGACATCGTTCAAGCCTCTGCGCCATATAGTAACACGGGTTTAATGAGCGACTTGTTGAGTTTGGTTTTCGTTCGCCGAGAGAGGACCTACTTAGTCCAAGGTGCTACACCTGTTGGCAAGACTGATTCTGCGATATGCAATGTTGTCCCTTGTTTAACTTTCCTCAGTTTCGATGTTTCACCTCGAAATAGTACCGATGATTGTCGACCCCTCAGGTAGCCCATGATCCACCTCTGCAACCCCGGCGGTAATGAGGATTCCTCAATGCCCGTTAGTAGCACTGAATGTCTGACGGTGTCAAAAGGACGGTTCGCGGGCTGGGTTGGTTTTTTGACTATCGGAGTGTTTATGGCGTTTAGTGTTGTCGTGGTACTATGTACTTTAAGGAAGCAATGCTGATGTGCTGCTGGACGCAGATGGTGAGTGAAAGTCGGGAGCAGCAAGGCCTCAAGTGTCTTCGCTACCAGAGAGAGGAGAGTTATCGGCCGATAAGACTCTACTTTGTTGGCTGGTTTCCCCGGCTTGAGTAGAGAGACCACCCTGCCCATTTTTCACACGTCGGGTATCATTAGGGTGGTCAAAGACAAGTTGAGGACCTTGGTGAGGAAGTCTGCTCCAGCTGGTCCAAGGTGTTTGAGCATCAGCATGCTTATTCCGTCGGGGACGATGGATTTGGAGGCTTTCGCCTTTCGATGACCCCCTGAACCTCTTCCTTGGAGAAATCAAGCGCCGCGCTGGTGTTTGGCAGTTTTGCGCATCCGGCGGGTTACACACCGCTTAGTTTTGTCTAGCTAGCTTGGTTGCCCCTGAGGAGAGATTACAGGATCTTAAGTGCTCCTCCTACTTTTTCCACTTGTGGTTGTTCACTACAGTACGAACCTTCGAGTTTAAATCCCTGATTAGGGGATTCCCGGGAGTGTTGTTACGAAGGGTGTCGCGCCTAGATGCTAAAACCACCACTTCCGTCGAAAAATTGGGGCGGATTTACGCAATTCGGCCTGCCGAGATGAAGCGGGCGCCAGCGGTCACGACGATCCTGGAGGCGGAATGTTCACCAGAAGAAGAAGAAGGCGTTCTCGGTGAATTCCGTGAAGCCGGTCCAGTTACCTTTTTTGAAGTTAACAAATGTCCGGTGATCCAGACTATGCTGTTTATCAGACCAGCACTCGCAATTGTTATATCAGGCGAGCTTTGACAATTACCACAACTCTGGTGGGGGTGTTATCGTTCATTGTGCAAAATGGAAAATCATCTATCTGTTCCGCCAGCTCCATTCCTCTATGGTCATTTGACAGGCTAGAATGCCAAAGATCGTGAGGCGCGTTAAAGTCGCCCAAAATCAAACGGTTTTCGCCTCTGAGTAGCGCACCTATATCAGGGCTATATCCAACTGGGCAACTTGTAACAGAAGGAATGTATATATTAAATATTTCAAGCTCGGCATCGCCTGACCAGATAGCTATGCCCTGACATTCTAGGGTAGTATCCCTGCGGTCGATGTCGCCGTCGATAAGACGATACTGCACGGTGTTGTGTAGGATAAACTCTAAGCCCATCCATGGTCTCGCGCATCGCAGCAATTGACAGGTGCTCAAGGCTCATAAAGTCGACTATCTCGTCGATCTTCCTCTGTAGTCCGTTGCATTTAAATAGCCATTGTAATAGTAGTGCCTGCCTCGGGGGAACGTTCGTGATGCGTGGATGGAGTGTGTTGCTGCTGTATTACCCACTGAAATTGGTTCCGCACGTTGGTGTTGGTTGGCGGTGTTGTTGTGGAGATAGGCGAGGGCAGACTTCTACAGCACGGGGCAGCGTACGGCAGCGGAGTCTTTATGGTACACGCAGCAGAAGTAATCCGTCGGACCAGAGTTGGTTTCGATGCCAACCCTAATGAGAGGGATTTGGAGCAGCCCGTCTGCAAGGTGTTGTTCCGTTGGCGTGCTTAAATTAGTTTTACCTGTTGACCTAAACGGGATTAGATCGCCGAAAGGGTGACAGACCTTGGCCGGATAAAATCCGGGTCAACTCCGATGCGTAGAACCGGCTGACTTGAGAGTTGCCAGTCGTAACCTACACTGCCAGGGACTAGCGACACACAGGTGAAGAAGCTGCAAGCACCGCCCTTAGGACCTCGATGACTTAGACTAGCCCCACCTGTTCTTAAACGAGGTTAGCTAGCCGCTATAACTACAACAACATGTCCGTAGATAGTTGACGTATGATGTGCAAACCACTTTTTTTGATGCGCCGTTGTAATTAATTTCAGACATGTAATACCTCTGTACATTTATGTAAAATACAAAAATAAAGTAATAAATATAATTTAAAAAAACCACAATAAAAAACACGTTTTTAAAGAATATTAAACTAAAAGTTTAAAATAATTTTGGAAATAAATTTAAGACAGTATATAAAAAATACTTGTATAATTGAGAGAAAAGAGTGGAACGCTTTGTGCCATAATTTTCATACATCGAGCGCACCCCGCTTTTCTCTCAGTTATACAAGTATTTTTTATATACTATTGTCTTAAATTTATTTCCAAAATTATTTTCAACTTTTTAGTTTGATATTCTTTAAAAGGGTGTTTTTTCAGTTTTTTTTAAATATATTTATTTTATTTTTATTTTTTTTTTTGTATATCTTCCAGATGTTAAAATAACAGTTTTCGGTAAAAGTATCATTTAGCTGCGACGCGATCCCAAAATGAAATATTTAAAATGCGAATCGTTGCATATATCGTGGCGTTGCATTTAACAAAATACTCCAAGAAACAGGGTGATATGTAGAGTTCATTCAGTATTTCAAAGAAACTGCATGTAGATGTCGCCAAGTTGAAAAAATTAGTCCAAAGGAGAGCAGATAACTTATTTTAAGTTCTCCACCTTCTCGTTGTTATAAGTTCTCTGCTGCACCTTCTCGTTATTTTAAGTTCTCTGGTCGACGCCAGATTTCTATGAGTGCGTTTCACCCCAGATATCGATGAGCGCTGTACACCACAACTTAACAGAGAACTAGCAGAATTTTGCTCAAAATAGTAGAATGAGTACAATAATGAGAGTTTCCATGCAAAATAAATGCAAAATTGATAAAAACCTATTCAAGATAAATGTAAACATGTAGATGGGTATTATCAGAAATTTCTGATTTCAATTTCTGTTTATTTGCTTTTAATAATTCGCAAATTAAAACGTTTTTGTAATATATTATTTTATTGTTATTTACTTACATATTTCTCATTTTTACTAATAATTTTTAAAAGATAAAATGAATGTTGTATTTACGTCTCTGACTATAATTTTTAAACAAAAAGTTAAACAAAATCTTATTTATAACGGAATGTCGTTAAAACAAACATTGAAATACCTCCAATAATGCCTACTCTTCTCAATGATCAAAAACTTAATATTCTCCTTCGTTTCCAAGATTTTTGTTTAAATATGGGAATATAATTCTATAAAAGCAACATGTCTTGCTAAGGCAGCGTGTGGGAAAGGGACAATTGCTTACTTACTACACCTGTATATTATTTCATCATGTCTAGCTGCTTGCTTTGTTATCGATAGAAAATCAATGTTATATTTTTGTTGTTGGTCTATGGTTGCGTTATTGGTCTCTTTGGCACCTAAAGATGAAACCAATTTTCACTCGAATATAAACGCAATAACGTTCATGACACAAATAATTCTACACATCTGAACATCTGCAAAATCCTGTCACGCTGACCTTGAGCACATCACATAATCAGATCCGATTATTTGCCAGGGTGTACCACTGTAGTAATTTCTAAAAGAGAAACAAGATTGATTACTTCAAGGACAAACCACACCAAATATTATAGCACCTGGATGTAATTACTAACTTTGCTGACCCGCAAATACATATATATATGTAGGTGTATATCAATACAAAATTTATCAAAAAAGTAATAAATTTAGGTTAATAGTTTTATTTATTGAGTCAAATTAAATTAAACACATTTGTTATACTAAAATATAAGCTGTCAAAAGATTTTAAATGTAAGTATGGAAATATTTTTTTTTACTGTATCCATAAACTACAAATGTATGTATGTATGTACATAAAACAATAAATTTTCGAGTAACTACATTGAATTGTTTACAATAAAGCAGAAAACGCATACCGGTGTATCGCATATTTGTGGCGCATTTGTACTAAAACGTACAACGTTTATTGTTTCAAAAACTTTCTCTTTTCTAAGCCCGAGGGTTGTAAGATAAATGTATCAAATAGTTTATGAATACTTGTAACTTTTTAACATAATCAACATTGCATGACATTAAAAGCAATTAAAATCTTAAAACACTTCTGAGAGCAAGGGACCAAGGGTATACGTGTAAGCTGCTAGAAGCTACGGAGTTCTGTTTGAAAACGGCCAAGTGAATAACAAGTATACAATTTAATATTTTTTCAGAAATATTTATTTTCATCAGTCTCCAGGTATAAACGTTCTTGTATCCACGGGCGAGCTCGAAAACGTCAGTTGCAAACCAACCATACACTGTCACGCATTCCTAAATTCAACTGTGCAAACTTTGACGACGTATTATGTTCCAAAATGCATCGGCCAAGTTATTGATGCGCAAACGAAAGTAAACTGCGCATTGCTAACTTTTCTGATGCTTTATTTTAACATAAATTGTTAATAACAATGGCCGACGTCGGATGGCAAGTTTTTTGCGCTAATTCTTTTTTTAACGTTAATTTACTTATTTTTTTTTGTTTTATATTTTAGCGATTTCACCGAAAAGCAACTTATTTGCACGAAAAGCGTTCCAAATGAATGCAGGGTTACAATGTAGTGATGCGGGTTCGCAACCGTATTTTAACGTTATGGAACTCGCCCCATGTGTTCATTCATTAGCCAGCTGATACTGTTGGACGCACCGCTTCCAATCATAAGCCAAAGAGCCGGCCACAGATAACAAAAATTTAAACGTTTGTAATTTTCGGACAAATTTTTCTTCCTTACCACAATTTTCATTTGTTTAAATTAATCTTATAACTAATCATTAATTATAATTTACAATTGCTAAGCTTTTGCTAATTATTATATACATACATATATATAACTGCATAAGGAAGAAATTATTTATATTATTTTAATTAATTTAATTAACCTAAATGGTAGATCTGACGTAGATTATACCAGATTTTCATCAATTACTATTATACTACAACTGCGTAATAATTTGTACACAAATTTCATTCATTAATATTCCCCTTTCATACCCTTTCATCTTAAATTATAACTAAGGACCATTATGGGCATTGTCCAACTTCACTTGGGGGGCAAAGTCGGAACTTAATTCGGTAATACATCGGACAGAAGTTCTTTTGTGGTATCAGGCAAACTGTCGGGGAACTTTATATCAAAGGCAACCAATAAATCACCACGCCTCGTTGGCTCTTTAGGGAACGGCAACCCTCTGCCGGGTATGCGTTTGACTGTATTGGGCTTCACGATCTCTCCCTTTGAATTCACTGCTATACGATCTCCTTGTAATGTCGGCACCTGTACAACAGTACCACAGAGCGCCTGCTTCAAACTAATGTGAGCGTTGTATTTGATATCGCTGCCTTCGCGTTTAAATAGCTGGTGTGGTTTGTCTCTTATTATGAAAATGATATCAGCCGGCACCTTTCCAGGCGTTTGATCACCTTCTTTCTGGAAGGTAATCTTAGTTCCAGCCTTCCATCCGGGTTTAACTGTGATATTCAGTACTTTTTCTTCTTTGCGCGGCTGACCTGTTGTCATTGACATGCGTGATATCTTCATTTTCTTAACGCAACCTTTGTCAACTTCTTCTAATGAAACATATAAATCGTGCTCAATCGGCGGATCTTGAACCTGTCTTTTGCGATTGGGCTGTGCATTGAATGACTGAGAACGGAAGGCTCCACCACCACCCATTTGAGAATAGATATCATCGTCGTTACCACCACCAGACATAAAGATATTTTGTGAGTCTCCAAACATTCGACTGGGATCACTTGAGCTGAAGAATATACCGAAAGGATCTGAGGAGCCGAAGAATTGTGCAAACGTCGCGCGCGGGTCACCATGAAATTGGTAGGAATAGTTGGGACCACCTTGTTCGCCTGGACCACCAGGAACGCCGCCCTTTAAACCTTCTTCGCCGTATTGATCATATATGTCACGCTTCTTTTTATCCGAGAGCACTTCATATGCTTCGGCAATTTCCTTAAAGCGTTCTTCTGCTTGTGGTGTCTTATTCTTGTCGGGATGGTATTTCAACGCCAATTTTCGATATGCCTTTTTAATCTCATCATCATTGGCACTTTTGTTGATGCCCAGAATTTTGTAGAAATCTTTACCCATTTCAATGGAAATGTGTAGAAATTAGCTTTATTCGAAGATTGAAAACTACGGAAAAGAAAAAAAAACAAAAATATTAGGAAAACAAATATGTTTAGTAAACCAACAAATATTTATATGATTGTTTGCAAACCGAAATTGCAAACAAATTTTTGCAAACACGAACTACAAGGTAGACAAATGCTATTTTCTCAATTACGTAGGATAGGGATATGTATGTACATTTAAGAACTTTCTAGAATCACGTTTCTTATCGTTTATTTCATGAAACGAACGGCTGTACAACGTTTGTATGAATGAAATGAAATTTGTGCCAACTGTTTCCGACTATTACAATAATCACAAGCTTATGCTATTCTAGCAAAAAATTATTTAACACAAGCCATCCCGTTCCTACGAACGCACTTATGTACATATATCACTAGAGCAAAAAAAGAAAGAAATCTTATGGAAACTCGACGCGTTAGTGGGGTGAGCTACAAATTTGCTATAACTGATTTCATCGATAATTCAAGAATCCCACAACGTTGAATCAAATATTTTAATTACTACTATGATATTCAAAATGTTTTATAAATATATTTTATTATTCTATCATATCCTTGCAATTACTATTCTCTTTGTTTTAAAACATCGGGTCGGGGTGGCATATATATTTCACTTAACTGCGATATTTACCTTTTATGCGTTTATTCGCTGCTTTATAAATTTTCTAAGTTTTTATGCACTTATAATTTTATTCCAAAAGTTTGTAAACAAATAACACAATGCTAACTTGTTAGGATTTTCTTATATGTAATTATTTCCTTCACTTAAACTCACTTAGCAAATTTTTTTTGCCACTATATTAATAAGATGTTTCGTTTTCAAATGTTCTTTTAATAATGCATTCATTCGCTAAGCTCGCTTCTATTTATAGATGGGTTGTTTCACGTATTCTAGAATGTTCCAGATCAAATTGACATTTCTCACATATTCCGTTTCGTTATAACGACATTCCGCTAATAAAGTAAGGTGTATTCACACACTTGAAGAGACGTGCTCAATGCGGTTCAACTTTATCAAAGGCACTGCCAGCTATGTACAAGCCTGATAATTCAAAATCTGAATCAAAGGCTTTAACAGTAAATAAGATTGTATTTAAAGAAAGTGACCCAGACGGATTTTAGAACCTGTCTTCACCACGACGTAAATCGAAAAATACTATAATAGTGACATTTCTATGAAAATCGAAACTACGAGGGTTGTATAATTGTTGAAAATGAATTCTCTGGCGAGGAAATGGAGGGACTTACAATTTATTAAGCCGCCTCCGAATGGCTGATGGTTTTTTGAGATTTTATTTCATGTCAAAAATATACTGGGAGGGGTTGACATTCCATGTCGTGGGGAGGCCGCAATTAGAAAATTTAAATTAATTCTTTATTTGAATTAATTTTCTATAATTTGTTGGGCGAATCAGGACTCGAGTCCAGGCCTTCCGAATGGGAGTACGCAATGCTAACCACCCGTGGCCACAAGTCACACACATATTCACTATAGGTTGATAATCAAGTTACAAAACTTTTTCTTTTTTTCATTTATTTGTGGTGTGTTCTTCTTAAAGCAATATCTTAAGGATCCAAATAGATTAAATTTCAAATATAAGTTAAAAGATAACACTTTACTAAACAATTATCTAAATTACAATGCGAATTCCACCCTTATATGGTCCTAACGACTATTGCCATCCATATTATTGTTTGGTCGAGGTTTCAGAATAAGCTTCCCTGTGTCATCACAACTCATATTGAAATCACTAAGAACTGTCCGCATCCGAGTTGTAATAATTTTTGGCGCAAATACTAATTTGTGTATTCCCATAATAAAAAGTATAACTAAAATATATAAAAGAACTATGTATATATTTTGAACTTAAATTCCAGCTTTATGTTTTGTCATTTTACCAAGCATCAATGTGGCAACCGTAAACATTGGATGTAGCAAGAGTGACTCTATTAGGGGCACAATTGATGTTCGAGGATCACGAAGCCAATAATAAGCTCCAATGGCGGTGCATATAGAAATCGTGGCAAGAACAACTGTAAAACATATATTAGTTAGATGGAAGTTTAGAATACACAAGATATTCTTACTTCGCCATCGTAATGTAGATGGTCCATATGATGATACCACTTCTGTGAGTCTTCGCTCAAATGCTTTCAAATCTGTAAATAAACTTTAAATTTACTTTAAACACACAATATGATATAAAGTTGTTTTAAACTTTCTTGAACTATAGGGTTCGAAATAATTATATTTTTACAACACGGTAAATACCTTCACACGCTGATGGCTCCATATCAAATATTTCTGCGCAATTAAATTCAAAATGGCAATTTCTTTATTCCGTTTTTCATTTCGAATTACAATTTGTCCAAACTTGATGTTTCAATTTAGCTAAACAATTAGATTTTGCACCATAAACTGTATCAAACTGTATGTCCAAAGAAGTGCCGCTTTGGAGAACCGAAAACTCATAAGAAAACGTCAAAAACCAGAGTGTCAACAAGATACAGAGAACGTAAATACAACGAGAAGGTTCAATTGCGGACTAGCGTGTAAACTGTCAAGAGATGCCAAGATTCGATGGATGCATTTCACCACAGGCCGCCAGAAACTAACAGAGTTTGCTATTGATGCATAACATTACTGAGCGTAGCAAAAATAAATATGCTCAGAAATGTAGTGCTCTGTCTCCAACTCACTTTGCTTATGTTAAATTCAGATAACGAATTTTGTATGCTTGTTTGTTATCAAAATAAACGAAATTATTATTTTCAAAATATTAATAAATTTTATGGAATAGCGGTGAAAGGATAAATTTCATTAATGTATTTTACATCTTAAAATTTTTGTGTTATCTAATGTAAATGTTGAATGTATGTCCTCATAAAGGGACGATTTGCCGTCGGCATTTCGCAAAAGTGGTTTTTATTTGTTCATGAATTGTATGTTTTACAAATTAATGAGATTGTTTGATTAATAATTTTATTAAATTGTAGATCTACAATACATTGTGCCTATGTACGTATGTATATACCATGCAAAATACTGACCTTCCTCAAGAAATACATACATATGTGCATATGTACATATGTATGTAAATTCATATACGCATATGCAAAAACATACAAACACATTAACACATCTGAAATCAAATACAACTGACGATTGAATTTTTGTCAGTTGCAAGAATTTGAAGCAACGCTTGTGGACGATATATGAATGTTACGGGTTGAAGTATGTTGTTGTTGCTTAACTTTTCGCGACCAATATGAGCTAATAGGCGATCAGCAAATTTAGTAGCACGATGCCTATGTGCTTCATTTCTGCGGACGATGATTGAATTTTTGTCAGTGGCAAGAATTTGAAGCGACGCTTGTAGACGATACATGAATGTTACGGGTTGAAGGAAGGAGGGTATGGTAATGTATGTTGTTGTTGCTTAACTTTTCGCGACCATAATGATTTTGTGTGTTTGTGTTTTTTGACACTGCCGCGAAGAAGCAACTTGTTGACATGGCATGTGCGGTGGCGTTTATGAATGACCGCACTTTGCTTTGTTGTAAGGCGCAGGCGTCTATGAATGAATATGTTATTGTTTTATTTGATTTCAGATGTGTTTGTATGTTTTTGCATAAGCGTGTATGACTATACATACATATGTACATATGCATATATATGTACGTGTATGTATTTCTTGAGGCAGGTCAGTATTTTGTATGGTAGTACGTACATATGTACAAATGAATATATTTAAAGATTTATAAGTTAATAAAAGTATTAATCAAACATCTCATTAATTTGTAAAAAATACAATTCATGAATAAATAAGCCTCCTAATAAAAAAAAATCCTATTGCAAAATGCCGACGGCAAATCGTCCCTTTATGAGGACATACATTCAACATTTACTATTTACAACTAGATAATACAGAAATTTGAAAAAGATGTAAAATACATTATTGAAATATATTCTTTTACCCTATTACAAAAAATGAATTAATATTTTGAAAATAATATTTTCGTTGTTTGTGATAACAAGCCTACAAAAATTCGTTATCTGAAGTTAACATAAGCAAAGTGAGTTGGAGACAGAGCACTGAGCATATTATTTTTGCTACGCTCAGTAATGTTATGCATCAATAGCAAACTCTGTTAGTTTCTGGCGGCCTGTGGTGAAATGCATCCATCGAAACTTGGCATCTTTTGACAGTTTACACGCTGGTCCGCAATTGAACCTTCTCGTTGTATTTACGTTCTCTGCTGCCTGCTTGACAATAGAAAATTGCAAAGAATGTAGAATGTTGAATTGGTTGTAGGTTATTTTTGCCGCCACTTCTATTCAACGATTTTCCTGTGTTCTCTTATTGTGATTTGGAAGAATATAAATTGTTTTAAAAAATGAGTGCAACTAAGGTTCCATTAGAGTGGAAACGACGAGTTAAAACTGAATATATGAAGATTAGACAACAGAAGCGATATAAACGGGCCGATGAGATTAAGGAAGCTTGGATCAAAAATTGGTTTGACTTCAAAGATACATGTAGTATATAGCTTATTTATTCTAAGTATTATAGGGAAGAACATAATTATAATGTGCAGGACTTATATTGTGAGCCCAAAGTGTGGCATGCGCAACCCTACGAGCCTCCACATTTGGACTGTGTAAAAAGAGCCGAGATTATTGGTTACAATGGCGCTGGTCCGCAGAGGGTTCCCATCTGTATAATAAACGCTGTTACTCCAATACCTACAATGTACACATGGGCTCCAACACAACAAAATTTCATGGTTGAAGACGAAACCGTTTTGCACAACATTCCCTATATGGGGGACGAAGTACTCGACAAAGATGGGAAATTCATTGAGGAGCTAATAAAAAATTATGATGGTAAAGTTCATGGAGACAAAGACCCATCTTTTATGGATGATGCTATATTTGTTGAATTAGTACACGCTCTAATGCGAAACTACAATAAAGAGGAAGAATCAACTCCCATTATAAATGGAGGTGTAAATAAATTAGACGCACCAAGGAGTGATGTACTTTCTAAAGGCGATATAGCAAGCGAAACTTCTGCGAACGCGAAAGATGTCATAAGTGTTGATATATGCATAGAGAAAAAACAAGATAAGGAATTAAAAGAAAAACTACCTTTTCCAACTCCAATTATATTTCAGGCCATCAGTTCCAACTTTCCAGATAAGGGAAATCCACAAGAATTAAAGGAGAAGTATGGTTGCAAAATTTTTCATATTTTATTAACCTACACGTTATATCTAACAGATACATTGAACTAACTGAGCATCAGGATCCCGAAAGGCCTCAAGAGTGTACACCTAATATTGATGGTGAAAAGGCGGAAAGCGTATCTCGAGAGCGAACAATGCATTCTTTTCACACGCTATTTTGTCGGCGATGCTTTAAATACGATTGCTTCCTTCATCGTAAGTAAATTGCTTTTTACAATATGTTCCATTCATAGAAATTTTCAGTGCTGATGCTAAAAAGTGACGTTTGAAACCGTATAAATGAAAACAGTTTTAAATACACATAGAAAGATTAAAGCGTCACAGAACTTTAGCTGTTAAAAGCTCAATTTATTTTTCCATTTTTCTTTTTCGTTTGCATATAACGAAATGAATTCTTAAAAATGATATTGATACATAAAATGATACCGAATATTTGAATCTTCAAATCAACTGCAACTCAGGTCACCAAATGAACGGTGAGTTGTAGTTAATAATTGTTTATATTCATAAATGTCACTTTAAAATAATCAAAATGGTTCACACTTATCATATAACCAATCAACTTCATCATCACTGGTGATATCTAGACCCAGAAATATCAGTTCACCCAATAGCGGAATAGATAAAAACAATTTAAATGTTTATTCACATTCGAATGATAATTAATATTTTACTAGTTCCATTTTTTCATACAAGAAGAACAAATTTATATTCGTGCCACTAGGAAGAAAGCTGTGTGTAAATGTGTATTTTTATTTAGAATTACTTAATAATTTGGACAAGTATGTTTAAAAGCATTTAGAAACTTTTTGTGTATTTCAGAATATTGTTGAATAAGTTAAACCGATCAAAAATTTTACTTTTTTTCTTTAAAAAGAAAATATATTCTTACAAACCACATTTCATTTTCTAATACTACAAATATGTATGTATGTATGTATACTCATCTCATCCCTGCATATTCTAACGTTGAATATTAGTATAATAAGATACGGGTCTAAAAAAACTATATACTTATATTAGGTCTCCAGGTCGGACATGCTGGACCCAATTTACAAAAACGGCGATTTCCAGAATTGAAGCCATTTACGGATCCCTGCAGTAATGCCTGCTATATGTTATTGGTGGGGAACCGTGTTTATTTATATACAGAACTTTTAATTTCTGATTTATTACTTATTCAGGATGGCATGAAAGAGAAATTGGCGGCGGATAGTAAGACACCGCCAATTGATTCTTGTAACGAGGCTAGTTCTGAAGACAGTAACGATAGCAACAGCCAATTTAGCAACAAAGACTTTAGTGCAGACAATATAAAAGAAAATAGTGTTGCTGTTAACAGTGCGGTCTCGGCAGAAATAAACTCTATAATGGGTAAAACTAATTTTTATCTACATTTGGTGTGAAAATGCTAAATAAGATATTTTCTTATTTCAGCTGGGATGATGAATACAACAAACTCAAAATGCGATTGGACCGGTGCAGATCAATCTTTATTTCGAACATTACACAAAGTATTTTTAAAAAATTATTGCGCAATCGCTCAGACCATGCTTACGAAAACTTGCCAACAGGTATGAATTCATCTGCTTTTCAGCTGTAAACTATGCAATTCTCCTATTTTGGCTTTGGTTAATGTTTACATCTATCTGCAGGTGTACGAGTTTGCACAAAAAGAAGAAGCAGAATTTTGCATCGAGGAGTTACGCCAAGATTATACACCGCCACGCAAAAAGAAGAAGAAACAACGACTGTGGTCACTTCATTGCAGAAAGATACAATTAAAGAAAGATTCATCATCGAACCATGTTTATAACTATACCCCTTGTGACCATCCCGGTCCTTGTGACATGAATTGCTCATGCATTCAAACTCAAAACTTTTGTGAGAAATTTTGCAATTGTAGTAGTGATTGCCAGAACCGTTTTCCGGGTTGTCGCTGTAAGGCACAGTGTAACACAAAGCAATGCCCTTGTTATTTGGCGGTGCGTGAGTGCGATCCAGATTTATGTCAAGCCTGTGGTGCTGATCAGTTTAAGTTGACAAAGATAACTTGTAAAAATGTGTGTGTACAACGAGGTCTGCGTAAGTCATGTGAAATTAAATTTTATTATAAATCGCTTGCATATATAAACATATTTCAGATAAACACTTACTAATGGCTCCATCTGATATAGCCGGTTGGGGTATATTTCTTAAAGAAGGTGCTCAAAAGAACGAATTTATTTCAGAATATTGTGGGGAAATCATTTCACAAGACGAGGCTGATCGCCGAGGGAAAGTTTATGATAAGTACATGTGCTCCTTTTTATTCAATCTTAATAATGATTTTGTGGTGGACGCTACTAGAAAAGGCAATAAAATCCGTTTTGCTAACCATTCCATTAATCCTAATTGTTACGCTAAAGTAATGATGGTAACAGGAGATCATAGAATTGGAATATTTGCTAAACGTGCAATTCAACCTGGAGAAGAATTGTTCTTTGATTATAGATATGGTCCCACAGAGCAGCTCAAATTCGTTGGCATAGAAAGAGAAATGGAAATTGTCTAATGTTTAAATAAAAATATGAATAAATACAAAGCTATATATATCAATTTATTAAACATAATAATTATGTGTATAACCTTTCAATATCATACTGTAATAGAAACATTCGCAATGATAGGTTTTGGTCGTGATTTGAATGTTAGTTTTTTGGTGCAAATAGCTCTGACTACATACTCTGTAGATTGGCGTGATTTATTTTCCAAAGTAACCGTAGTATCGAGTGTGGTGCGATCTACCGTTTTATTTAATGTAGAGTTTGGATCAAAATAAATACCAGATTCGTTCAAAAGAGCCTTCTTATCTTTAGTTCTTGATTTCTCAAGTACTGCTAACGGCTTTTCCAGTTTTTGCTCACGCCCTTGCAATATATGATGTCCAATTATAAGAATCTAAAATATGAAAATCAAATCAACAAAACAAATACAATTCAACTTTCTCTTACCGGCTGGCCATATTTGTTATAATATAAATCCCCAATGAAAAGATCGTGTACATTTTCTCCCGATCGTATTTCCAGATCTCCTTGCAGCTCAATGATTGCATATTCCTCGAGAGAAGTTGGTGAAGTTCTATAACACAGTTTACAGTTTAAATAATCTAGACCTACTGCTTTTAAATTGTCACTAGCGTAGTAACATACTATATTACTATGATATGTTCGTATACAAATGTATGTACGCGTAATTTACAATTATTGTCAAAATAATTTTATTGTATCTGCTGCTTACGTTTTTACTATGATAGGCATACTTTTCTGCGCGATAATAATATAAATTTTTGTTAAATATTTCACTATTTCGTTAAAAATTTACAAAGGCGCGCAGCATGTCATTCCGCAGTTTAGTGTTTTCGTCTTTACGTCGTTTTTGCTCTTTACAGCTGACTTTGACACAAAGCGAATTCACTATAGTATATTCGCCTGCTTTTATTATTAAAGCAGAGAACTTGGAATTATTATCGTTATTTGGCGTTATCTGATACAAGTGTGTTGTATACAATTTTATTAAGCGTATATTAAATTAGGCCTAAGATGCTACACCTTCGGCATTTAAGTCGAATCCCTGTAAATAATGGAATTTTTTCAAAGGTAACGTTGTCAGAGTGTGAGAAAACCAAAACATTTTTAGTCTTATATAAAGTTATTGTTTGCTACTTGTTTTGGTTCTTTCATTCATTCTTCTTCACCTGGTCAGCATACGTATATTTGTACATACAATAACGTGTTTAAATAAATTGCAGCTTTTGGTACGAAATGTAATGAGAATCAATGGTGCTTCACCGTTTTTCATAGTGTCGAAGGAAAGAACGCATTCTTTTAAATACAGTACATCTGGAGCAGATGTAGTTAATAACCAGCATGAGCGATCAGATGACAATATATTGAAACGAGTTCTCAATAAAGTTGGATTCGCACCAAATACAAAAACAGTTAGTATACTTTTTTAAGGCTTGAAGTATCCAATGAAATTATTTATACCCAACAAATTACGTTTTAGCGCATGAGGGTGTCCAGTCATATGTTATATGAATGTGTAGCTGATAAGATCAATTATCTAAGTTTTTTCAAAGCTTTCAACATGCCTAACACGTTCAATTCGTGGTTTCTTGTTACTGAATTACATGTTTGGATGCTACTAGTTCGAGCTATGGCCGAAGGTTCGGAATCCGGAGAAGATGGTCGATTTCTTCGTAATTGTATTGTGGAAGTTATGTGGGGTGACGTGAATGCTCGAGCTAAAAAACTAGGTGTAAGTCACCATATTCGGACATATTTTACTATAATTTATAACGAAACACTTGCAGACACATAATCCGTCAAAAACCCGCCAACAAATTGAAATCCTTTCGGAACAATTCCAGGCGGCACTCATTGCATACGATGAAGGTATTATGTCAGAAGATCGTGTTTTATCTGGTGCATTGTGGCGTCGTTTCTTCGCTATGAGCTGTGACGACATTGCAAAAATTGAACATTTAGTGAAGTATGTACGAGAACAAATAGCTATTCTAGATCGACTTTCGCGTGAAGATTTCTTACAAAAACCAAAAATATTGTGGACAGATTTAGAGAAAATAACTATTTAATTCTATAAAATATGTTATACCGTTTGAAAACATTAAATTGTTGAATTCCTACTATTTACGTTTATTTACTGTGCATGATTAATTTAAATATGTATGTATATGCATTCGTTGTAGACTTTAATTTCCAAGGAATAAGTAAATTAGTTTAGTATTTAGAAAGTACTTCAAATAATTATATTAAACTTTTATGTCAGATATATCTTTGTTAGTGATTGCCCTTAATTGACATTTACAAAGGTATGCCAATATACGTCGTTCTATTTGGGCCTTTCTTTCGCTACGAACTCTCCTTAGCAAGTATGCTATTTGCCCACAATTTTCAACGCTATGGTGAACATATGATTTGTCTGAGATTTGGAAAGTAATACTTGTTTCATTCTCGACAGCTTCACTTGTAATTTCTCCCAAAGGCCGAGACATTTTAATGCTTTTATCGACTTCGTCCGTGAAATCAGAGGAAGCTCTTTCATTAGTTTCAAGGTGTTTGTTTTTTAAGCGTTTTGATCCATTCTTTATGTTTAAAGCTTTTTTAGGCTTGTCGAAAAGGTCGGTACACTCCAAAAAACGCATTCTTTCAAGATAAGGCCATGTGGATCCTCGAATGATTCCTTCCTTAGGACACAAATCGCGACAATGTCGAAGTTCTCGCTGAAAATGATTTCGAAGATTGTTCCATCGGCTTAGACAAAATTCCGCTGCAAAATAAGAAATGCATATTGAATGATTTTTATTATTAAATAAACAAGAATCATACGATTAGTTCCCAAATCTGAAGCTATCATATTCCATATACGATTCTTTTCCTTCATGCATTCAAAAGTTGAAAGTCCTCCCCAATGTCTATGATAAAGTACTGGGCGAGCTTGAACCAGTGAAATTAGTTTAAAGTCGAACGGTCTGTTCTTTTTATGACTTGTTCTTGTCATTTTGTTAAAATAATCCAGATCTCTATTTATTTTTTCACTTTTATTCAAACCTAAAAAAAATTAAGCTCGATAAATAATCAAGGAGTTTTTTAATAAAAGTTATGGCCTTACTTTGCGGAGATATCTGTCAAAACCATTGTAGAGACCTCCCTGCAAGAAAACTTCCGATCATTCGAGCCAACATATGTCAGGAACTCATGATGTCTTATTCCGTCAGCTCGTAGAACGATTTCCCATCACTTTCTTAAGGCCGTAGTGAAAAATTTGATGTGTACATTTGCAGAGAACGTAAACAGAGAACGTAAATTAAACGAGAAGGTTCAATTGCGGACCAGCGTGTAAACTGTCAAAAGATGCCAAGTTCGCGAAAGGGAATTTAACAGAATTCAGTTCTGGGCTCATAACATTGATGAGCGTGGTAACAGTGCATATGCTCAGAAATGTTATTTACCGTCTCGAAATAACATTGTTGTATGTTAACGATAGATAACCAATCTTTGTACTATTTTTAGGAAATAAACGAAAATACTATTTACCAAATATTTAATAAATTATGAGAACAGATTTATTTATTTATATAGAGGTTTACTTATATAGAGGTTTTATTCAATATTTGCCTTCAAAAAGTGTTGACTTGCGGTCGGTAATCCGCAATACCACATTAGCAAAAGGAGATATTTATTAATGAATTGTATTTGTTACAAATTAATGAGATGTTTGATTAATAATTTTATTAACTTATAAATCTATAAATACATTCTTTTGTACATATGTACGTATTACCATACAAAATACTGACCGGCCTCAAGAAATACATACACGCATACATGCATATGTACATATGTATGTATATTCATATACGCATATGCAAAAACATACAAACACATTAACACATCTGAAATCAAATACAACAATAACGTTTTCATTCATAGACGCCTGCGCCCTACAACAAAGCAAAGTGCGGTCATTCATAAACGCCACCGCACATGCCATGTCAACAAGTAGCTTCTTCGCGGCAGTGTCAAAAAACACAAACACACAAAATCATTATGGTCGCGAAAAGTGAAGCAACAACAACATACATTACCATACCCTCCTTCCTTCAACCCGTAACACTCTTGTATCGTCCACAAGCGTTGCTTCAATTTCTTGCCACTGACAAAACTTCAATCATCGTCTGCAGAAATGAAGCAAATAGGCATCTTGCTACTAAATTTGCTGTTCGCCTGTTAGCTCATATTGCCCAGCAAGTAATTTCCTTGCCTTCCCGCATGAACCTTGTCGACAAGATGAATGTGTGGCGAGGATTTTGTGCTAACATTCTAAAACATTCTAAAAGTTCCAGAAACTTCTAGAATGTTCTAGAATGTTCTAGAACATTTGATTTCAATGAAGAAAAGCAGACGAAGCATAAAAGCAACAAAAACTCTTCCTCAAGTCGAAGTCAAATTTTAGCAAAAATATAAAAATTGACGTTGAACTCAGGACAAAGTGAAAACCCATACATACAAGCAATTTAATATGTATACGCAAAACGCACACATCCTTAATAACGATCACAAAATTTTTGCTAGATTTCATATTTCTGGCATTTTGGTGTACGTATTCAGGTACAGTAAACTTTGTGCATCACGAATATATCAATCACCAATCAACAGCTATAGGAGTGATTCTTATATAACTTCATAGATTTGAAATTTTTATTAAAATCTTAAATTGTCCTAAGTTAATAAACATTTTTATGTAATATTCCTATATTTTTAATAATTAAAATATGTATTAGCTTAATAACAGAAGAAATTTTAGAAGCTATAGGAGTCATTTGTATATACATATGTAGTTAATTAATTCCTCATCGATTTCAAATTTCTATTAAATTTTACAATTTCTCGAATTGCTAAACCTAAATTAAATCAAAAAATTCATGTTTCAAAATAATGAGATGCTTTTACCAAACCATTTTTTGGCATTCATTTAAAATTCTTTTGGTAATTCTAAAGAAAAAGTTCACTCTATCGAGAGCGCGATTTGCTGTTGTCGAAGAAGACACAAATTTGTTCAACTTCCAATTTTTGTCACTTTGGTTTGTAGGCGAGTCGCATGCAGGGAGATGTGTGCTGCTTGCGCAGCTCGTATAGTAGACGGTGCGCCAGCGTTCGTCTTGAGGACTTTTTTGCAATTGAACTAGCAGCGGCCATTCAAATAGTGTTGTCATGGTGATGGCGTGGTAGTTTTTTTTTTTGCTAGATGTGTACGTTTTTGCTTCTTCTTAATACATTTATATGTACATACATACATAAATACTACGTAAATATGTATGTACGTGCGCTCATATGTTTAAATGAATGAAGGAATTTTAACTTGTTTACTTATTTCGATATTTACATCAAAAGTAAATAATATTTAATAGGATTTAATCAAATATATTTTAATATACCTAAATTATCATAACTACCATTAATATAAAATAAAATGAAATATATGGGAGTATATAAAAATCATATGGATAAATTTCAAAAATATTTAATGAAATTTACAAATTATTAAAAACAAATAAGCAAAAGTTTATAATATCATAAATTTTTGATAACCATCTGCAAGCTTATATTTATCTTGCATAGGCTTTATCTATTTTACATTTATTTTGCATGGATTTTCTCATTTAACATACAATCTTGTTAATTTTGAGCACGATTTCTGTTTGCGCACTGTTAAGGCGCTGTAAAATTCCTTTCAGATTTGCTCTGTTAAATTCCCTTTCGCTGGCGAGGCAGCGGAACGATTTGACAAACAGCACGCCCTGGACCTTCTCGTTGTATTTACGTTCTCTGTCTGGCGTCGACTGAAAAGCGGAACAAAATGACAATCGGCACGCCCTGGACCTTCTCGTTGTATTTACGTTCTCTGTCTGTTCTCTGTGCGGACCAGCGTGGAAACTGTCAAAAACGAAGTCGAGACGTGAAAGCGTATTTCACCACCGGCACAGAAATTAACAGAATTCGTCTATAGCGCTTAGTCGAAGTCAAATTTTAGCAAAAATGTAAAAATTGCTGTTGAACTCACTTCGAAGTGAAAACCCATACATGCAAGCAATTTAATATGTATATGCAAAACGCACACAATCTTAATAATGCCCGAGCCCTTCCTCTTATACCCCGCCATCCACAAGCCAATTCTTAGCGACGATCACAAATTTTTGCTAGATTTCATATTTTTCGCCTTTTGGTGTACGAATTCAGGTACGGTAAACTCTGTATATCACGAATATATCAATCACTAATCAACAGCTATAGGAGTGATTCTTAAATAACTTCTAGATTTTAAATTCTTATTAAAAATCTTTAATTGTTTTAAGTTATTAAACATTTTTAAATAGTACTCATATATTTTTCATAATTAAATATGTATTAATTTAATAATAAAAGAAGTGATAGAAGTTCTAGGAGACATTTGTATATATTATAATTAATTCCTCAATTCTATTAAATTTTAAATTTTCTCGAATCGCTAAACTTAAATTAAATTAAAAAATTAATTTTTAAAAATAATGGGACTTTTTTCAAACATTTGTTTGGCATTCATTTAAAATACGTTTTGTAATTCTAAAGAAAAAGTTCACTCTATCGAGAGCGCGGTTTGCTGTTGTCGAAAAAGACACAAATTTGTTCAACTTCCAATTTTTGGCTCTTTGGTTTGTAGGCGAGTCGCATGCGGGGAGATGTGTGCTGCTGCGCAGCTTATTTAGTAGACGGTGCGCCGGCGTTCGTCTTGAGGACTTTTTTGTAATTGAACTAGCAGCGGCCATTCAAATAGTGTTGTCATGGTGATGGCGTGGTTTTTTTTTGCTAGATGCGTACGTTTTTGCTTGTTCTTACTACACTTATATGTACATATATATATATATGTATATATACGCACGCTTATACGTTATTGTATGAATGAATTTTGGCTTGCTTACTTATTTTGATATTTATCCCGAAAATATATGATATTTATAGAATTTAATCAAATATTTTTTAATATGCCTACATTATCATGACTACCATTAATTTTATTTAAAAATTAAATTATTTAAAAATTAATGAAATTCTGAAATAATATAAAAATCATATCATTTGGTAAATTACAAAAATATTTTATGTTAAAGTGCGGTGAAATACGCTTTTAGATTTTCGTGTTGAAATACGCTTTCATAAAACGAGCCAGCGGACCAATTTGATAATCGGCACGCCTGGGAAAGGTTTGAAGAAGCCTCTGCGCGCCATATTGCTGAGAGAAATTTACAAAAACTTACTTTATTTACGTTTAGAACAGCTGATTTACCTTGTTTCTTTCTTCCTCTTCGCAGAACTGCCACCTTTTATCTAATATTAAATAAACATTTAAGAGTTATCGTTAAACTTAACCGGTTTCGTGATCCTCACATTAACAGGAACTTGAAAAAATGGTCTTAATGAATTTTTTTGTCGGATTCCACATGTTGGCAGTGAGAAAAGGCATGTTACTATTCCAAACGCTGCAAGCCTTTCTAAGTGGACCACTTTCATTTTATTTCCAGTATCCCAATGGTATGGATTCGATACACTACGTTGTAAAGCCGGTTGATTATCTTATATGGACCTTCTCAATTGCATAGAATTACGGTGACAAACCTTTCTTCCGTAGTGGATTGTATAGCAACACTAAATCTCAGTCTTAAAAACCTGGCCTTCATCTTGTCACTCATAATTTGAATTCGCTGTTTGATTAGACGCTTCCTTCACAGTAATTCTCGCATCACTATTCACCCCAAACTTTGAATCACTAGGCAACTGAAGCTCGCTACCGAAGAGTATCCTTGCTGGCTTTTTACCCGTTGTTTCCTGCATTGCGGATCGATGTCCCATCAGGAACAGAGGTATGTGGTTAACCCAATCAGCCTGATGTTTGTCCACCACTTTCCTCAAGTGATTGGTTGAATCGTTCTACCATACCATCTGATTGGTGATATCGAGCTGTCGGTCGGCTTTCCGAATACTAAGTATCTGGTGCAATTATTGGAATACCGCCGATTCGAAATTTCTTACTTGGTCAGAGTGCAGTTTTATAGGTGCACCGTATCTGGTAATCCAACTGGGTTCACTTGCGGTCATTTGCTAAAGTGGTCCATAATCACAAGGACGTACTTGTTTCCTAGATTGCTCATAGGGAATGCGCCGCCTACATTCCATTCCCCAGGTGCCCTTCACTGGAACCATTGTGGAATTCTTAGAAATGGTCCGGAATTCTCAACTTCGGAACTATTATTAAATTGCGAGAGCACTGGCCATCTTCGTTTTCTCACCTTATCCGTGTGATTTTAGGCCAGATGAATCCACAATTCACCAAATATACAATCTTTGAGAAGATCCTCCCATATGCGGCTGACCGTGAACAATACTAGAAGCGCACTAGAATTAAGGACTTTTTCAACTTAATGCTGAAGAAAATAAAAAGGAGCTGCAGAGCTCAATGAACAAGGTACAATACACGTATTTTACAAGTTTACAATTGGTGGCGTATGCGGGCCAATAATATAATGATATCATTTACGTTTAGTTCTGCTTTATCTTGATTAGAAAAAGAAGCGAAGAATGGATTTGCCAGTGAACAAGGACAAGAAGAAATCCCTGTTCGAGCATTCGGGTTTTGATTCCCACTTTGAAATCGCAGATATTGCTCATAATATGAATGATACTCTCAGCTCTGAAATCCAACATAGAACTACCTGACAACAGGTGCTACTTGGGAAAGTAACGTCCGACGGCAATTAAGAAGAATATATTATACATACATATGTAAGTTGGCGGCCGCAGTAGCCGAATGGTTAGCATTGCGTAATACCATTCGGAAGACCTGGATTCAAATCTTGGTGCAACCAACATCCAAAAGTTATAGAAAATTGCTTTAAATAAAAAATTAAGTTAAATTTTTTAATTGTGGTTGCCCCTCGGCAGGGAATGTCAAACCCTTCGAATGTATTTATGACATGAAATAAAAGCTCCTCATAAAAAAAACCATCAGCCGTTCGGAGGCGGCTTAGTATAAACTGTAGGTCCCTCCATTTGTTGGAAAACTTTAAGACGCAAAACCACAAATTAGAGGAGGGGTTCGGCCGAAAATCGTTTCAGCGGTTATAAAGCGCCAATTATATACATATATTATATACGAGTATGTAAGTTGAAGCTATATGAATTTGTAAATTTCATGTTTCAAATCAGAGAAACAAGTTATCTATTTTTTTTATTTACTTTATTATATTTATTGTGTGTTTGCATTGAAAAATTTCATAGTTCACAACCTTACAAATTGAAAATTGATGGATGATATAAGATCAACAACAACAAGTGGGAATAAAATTATTTATTATTATTTGTATGCAAACTTTATTGTTATGTGAGACGTGGTCCAAAAATGTTTTTTTCACATTGGCCGCAAATTATCATATGTAGCTTTGTGAAATGTCAGCTATATTTTTCACATACATACAAGTTTTTATTGACTCATTCATTAATCTGTTATTGAAAGTCGTTAACTACTGCTAATTGTATGAAAGTATATTTGATTTGCACCTGCTTTATATATAAATACTTAACTAAACTAATTGAGCAAAAACATGAATGAAATTGCAATCGCTATCAAATAGCTATTTTGAAAGAATAAAGATTAAAAAAAAATAATGAAATAATTATATAGGTAAATCATGGTTTATCTTTTTTGAATATATTTTGTGAAGTTACAATAGATATGACTAAAGTACAATAGAACATTTTTCACAATTTGGCACATTATACGTTCTACATTTTAATTATATTTCTTTATGCGTATTTTTGCAATATATTATTTTTATTAAAATGTTTGACTAACATTTATGTGATTTCCACAATACTACATACATAGATATATGAGTGATAACTTTGTTATTTTAGTTTACCAGCAAATTTTTATCGATTTTCACTACCAAACATTTCCAATCATTTTGCTTTTTCTATAATTTACTGAAATCACTGAATACTAATTCTTCACAATTTAACTCTAATGGTTATCTTAAATAGGTGTTATTTATATTATTCAATTCATATGTATTTTGAGCGTGTTATTTAATGCTAATCATAATCATTTTTTTTCTTATTTGAACTTGTGTATTTAAAAACATTATGTAATCTACGTAATACAAGTTTAAATTCTTAGGTGTGTTGTTGCTTGCATAATGCAGTGAGTAAAAGAGGAGGTTCCGTGGTGTTTCCTTTATTTGATTTATTTTTGTTTAAACCGGATTTAGAAATTCTCATATACTGGATGGAAACTTGTGTTAATAAAAAGCATTACAAAAATATATATAAGGTACATTCGCTCACTCAGTTCGTTCGCAATTAGCTTCTTCGCTCCTTGCTGTCATTGTGAAAAACTTTTTCGAAACGATTTAATGTCAAAGAAAGTCAGAATTAATAAATAAATTAAAGAAAACTATGATTGAAAACATTCAAAGAAAATTGTAATTTTCGGTAGCTGGCTGAGGTGCAGTAAAGGGTAAACATTTAGATGCTAGCTAGATTGTACCTTACAGATATTTTTATCATGGCAGAAGTTTATACATACATACAGATCTAAAGTTCTCTATTGAAAGCCTAAATTTTTTAACTAAAGATTTTTTCTTCCGATTTTTCTTTTTGTAATTGAAATATCTGCACAGAATACAATATAAGGCTGATAATTAAAACATCTTTTATAAAATTGGAAAAGTATTATACTAATACATATGCACACTAAAGTAATTACCGAAACAATCTTGTTAAAATTGAGGGAAGGACAAGAATAGTTTGCCATCATTGTACTGAATGCAGTGATGCTTTTAAAAGCTTTTATGTGCAAGTCTATAGCAATATTGAAAGATAATATAATGTATTTACTTTTAAGATTGTAATTTTAATACGATTTCCTCTGGTATTGCCATTGTATTAATCTCATTTTTTAAATTTTTATAATTGAAATTATAATTTTAAGATACAATATTATTTTATATCTACGAGTAATTTGGCATAAATGGATTGGATTTCACTTTTGACCCGTACGTAGACATAATCATTTATCTGATAATTTTTATATTTGTTTTTTTTTTTTTCTAATACACTTATATTTAACTCATAAATAAATAAATTGAAACGAACATTTCAAATTTATTTTATTCGAGTTATTTTGAAGATTGCTTATTCAACAGCAAAATATTTAAAATTATAAGCTAAAGTAATTATATTACATCTAAAAGTAGAGTATTTTTGATTTAGTGTGTTTCACTAAAAATTAAACTTTGGCTTCGGTTGAAGTATTTTGTTAACATAAAATAACATATTAACAATAAGATTCCAATTAAAATTTTGGAGGTTTTGGGATTAAACATTTTACTTAGCGTTAATTATCATAAACGCTGATACAAGATGAGTTTGGTTTGGAGTGATTTTTCCGTATACCTATCCATAAAAATCACTTGTCTACAATAATATGCATAATAATTTGCGCGTATTTCAATTCATTCATAAATACTTGGTGTGGTAAATGTATTTTCTATTTTTTTGATACTCATACATCTCATGTTTCATCGTTTTTCACTTTTTAATTCTTAAAATATACTTGTATAAATTTATATTTTCTATTATCTTCTTCTCAATTAAAAAGGTCTTACGGAAGTTTTGTATATTTTATGATCTTGTCGTATTTCTACTTGTGCTTTGAATATTTTTTCTTTCCCATTTTAATTTGTAGGCTTTGTTTTTGTTTAAAACTTGTGTGCGTGGTATAATTTATCAGCATTTTCATCTGCAACTGACAAGTTCTGGTCCAAAAACACTCTCATTTGCAAAAATTTATAAAAAAAACCTGCCTTTAATAGAACAGATCATTAAAGACTCTACTCTTACATTCATACTTATATGTAAGTATCCTAAATATATCTACATAAATATTTGTGTATAACAATAATTTGAGCAAAATTTTCTTCACCTCGAGTGCCCTTCAGCGATACTTAGGAAGAGATTTGGATATTTTTAAAGGCGCTGCAGCGAAGCAAAAACACGCACATTAAAATACATACAATAAATTTTAGTTGTGATTTTAAGAACAATATATTTTCATTCTATACATAAAATTTAATTGATTACTCACAATTTGTGATAGCTGCATTCATAAACATTTAGGGAATTGCTTATAACGATGTTTTTTGTGATCTTCAATTCGGTAAACTTATATTTGTGCATACCTATGCCAATATTTAATAACCGGCTACATATTTTGTTTTTAATCAATTCTAACAGACCACCATTATGTAATATTTATATTTCCGTGAAATTATACGGAATAGGAAGGTCTTTGATTGCATTTCGGTGTACATACTTCGAGTACGGATATTTGAAAATCTAAACTATATTGGAAGCGTTTCTTATTTGTTCACTCGTTTGTATTTTTATCACAAGTAAATACAACACTATTTATTTTTATTTTCAGAGACATCCAATCATATCATGAATATACATACACTCATACAAATTTTAGGGAAGAAAAATTACTTGAATAGTAAAAGAGTAGTTATTTATATTTTTTAAGGATATGTCTAAGTGTCGATTTTTTTTGAAGCAATATCTTTTATTTCCTGATAAGTGAATAAAAAATTAAAATAATTTTAATAAAATAGATTTTAAAAATGCATTCCGAGCTGCCAAGCGAAATTAATAAGCGATGTAGTAAAATGTACAATAATTAATGGTATTCAATATTTGGTGTATTTAGTGCACAGATGTATATGTAGCTGAACCAGCTTGAACTAACTGACAAAGTTTTGGTACAGCTGTTGGAGACACAACTTCGGATGTTAGTCCATTTATTATTGCCGATATATATAATACAACTAATGTTGTGAGAGATATTAGTGACCCTAAGACTTTTATATCTTGCAATATACAAAAGGAATACCAGTTTTTAAGAACAAATTAAATTTGTACAATATACAATCTAAAATTTAAAATACAATGACAAATAGTCGTACTAAAAAAAACTTATCTTAAGAGTATTTCATTGTGAATTAATAATAATTATAGTAAATAAAAATAAATTCAACATTAATCTGAAAAGTATGCTTGAAATAATCTCATTTTTTATCATCTTTAAGGTTTACATTGAATGATCGAATAGTAAATAATATGGACCGATGTTTTTCCTCATCATTTCATCTTTGTTTTCATAATGAACTGCATACATTTATATACATGTATGCAATATTGTAATTTTGCATTAAATGCAAAGCAATTACCATAAAATAGTTATAAATGAAATTTATGTTCGTAATTCATCAGGAAATGATCTCGTATAAGGTAATCATCTAAAATATTTGTTAGCTGACATTTCTCTCCATCTGAATTTCAACTAATCTTTTTTGGCTTATTTTATCTTTTACTAGTATATATTTATGTATTTATTATAATTTCAAATATTGGTTGGACGACATTTAATTTAACAACTACTCATTTGCTTGTTAGATTTACGTTAAACTATTTTTATTTTTTTGGTTCAATGACTTTTTCTGTGTACGTAAGTTTTAAGATAATATGTATCCGCATACTTATTTTTGTAATATTTGCTTTGTTATTCTAATATTTGATTTAAACTCATTTTATTTACCTTTTGTATGAGTATTTTTGGTTGCTTCATTAAAAGTTGCAATTTGCATTGAGCATTTTCCTTTTGGCTTAGAATTAAATATATATCCTTACAATAAATTTTAATTTGTTATCATGTGATGTGTAAGCATTTTGAGAGTATTCGCAAGTGCTAATTCGCAAACAACTGATTTGAGATGTCATAATCTCTATGTGGTTCGTGATTTTTGAATTAGTATGGCGCAAAACGATTGAATCCACCTCGATACATGGTTGCCTATAAGACAAATAAAATATTATGAGATTGTATACAAATTATGATTTTAACAACATATGTATGCATAAATGTGTAATATGTCGAATAATATAATAAGGTACTATATAAGGCAACTTACTCCATAGCCTGGCACCGGTCCGATGCCATGTCCCAGGTAGGGGTCCGCGTATTCTCTTGCCGCGTAACTGTGTTTTTCGAAAAATAAAGAAATCGGTGCAAAGTTTGTAAAATAAAATTATGAATATTAAACAAATATTAGACTAAAAGTTATCAATTCGTTAGTTGTTAGGGAAATTAATATACACATGATTTAGATAAGTGGTCTCAAATTCATTTTTCACCGGATCTTATTGGTTTTGATTGAGGGATTAAACAACTAGTAGAATACTTTAGCCCTTAACGGAAGTTATTTAATTTTATTATCATTTTGCACGCATTAATTAAGGCATATTCTAAATCAAGTGAGCTTTCAGTTTTTCTTCTCTTCATTTTGCTATAAAAGAAAAATAATTAAAATTAATAATTGCTTAAAAAGATTACTATGAAATTGTTTAAGAAATACTCAAGAAACTTACAAACAAACTTAAACAAAAATATATTAAAGTGCTATAATTTTATAAAAAGAAATTACTGAAATGTTAGACGGTATTCGTATAACAGTGGATAACCAACAATTAAACAATCTTTATATTGAGAATAGCACATTCATTTCTCAGTGAGAAGAAGTAATAGTTGAAATACTGAGATTTCTTTCGGGGCTGTTCTGGAATCTGACCGGAATTGATTTTGCAGCGATTTGCATTTTCGATTGGAAATCAAAATGCAGTCACCGTCACGTCCGTTGAGACAACAGCATAGTAAAATTTTCAATGGGAAATCACAATTTTGACATTTAATTTGGAGGTAAAGTTTCAAACTTGTACTAATACAAATACTATATTATGAATAACTTAACAAAAGAGGTAACCACATTCAGCGATGCAATGAAATAGTACAGGCACTTCTCAAACGAAAATGTTGTGCCTCGGAGTCCTTTAATTGACTAGAAGGTAATGTTGCTAAATGGATATACACGTACAAAACACCAAATTCGTTGACTAATCGGACTCTTTGATGCCAATAAACTTGATGCAAATCTCATATTGGGGGAAAAAATTTACTATGTATTACGGTTGGTTTCGTCGACGTCGTGTCGTCGTCGTTTTTTCAGTCGACATCACATCGACGTAAAATTGCTATTGCTAACTGATATACCTAAATTGGAGTATTCGGCGTTGCCTTTCCTAACGCCAATGAGTAGCAACGCGCGCTATCCCTAATTAAGAGCGCCAACGTTTTGGCGTTTTCTCTTTCTCTTCAAGTTGGTATCGTTTTAAGAACATTTACTAAATTAATTGCATTTATTTCAAATAAGATACTACGAACTTCATCGGTTGGCAAAAGTGTGCCTCCACAAGTTGAATTAATTTTTCAGTAGCAGTAAGTGTTATATACAATTTTTTATTTTTTTTTTATATAAGCTAGATGCAAAGCGAACCTCTCCAATTTTTGCCGGAACCACCTATGTCAGATCATAGAATTATACAATTCTCCATAGGATATTCAAAATAATAACAAACCCCAGGAAAATTGACTGGACAAAGTACAAAACACTGTTAAACTTAAATATTGACAGAGAAGAAATAACAATCAAAGTAAGAAACTTTCAAGAGTTAGAGAGTAACAGAAAGTAGAATACTTAAATAATAGCATAATAGAAGCAAGAGCAGGCGCCCCGTGCTGGAGCGCACACTTAACATCACTAAGAAGAGTGAGCAATTAACTCCTTTGAGAAATTCAAATCACCAAGAATAGATTTTATATGGCCAGCACTATTACAAAACGGAGGACAAATAACATCCGCACTGGTACATATCATGAGAGAAAGCTTAGCATTGGCATACATACCAATGTCATGGAGAAGAGCCTTATTAAAATTTATTCCCAAACCTGGAAAAAAGGATTACACAGTAGCTAAATCTTTCAGGCCAATAAGTTTAACATCCTTCAACTTAAAAGCCATGACAAAGATTATCGATAATCACATAAGAACAACTAATCTAAGGAGTACACCTCTACACATCGCACAGCATGCCTACAGAGAGGGAAGATCAACCAACACAGCTTTGTATCAACTATCAGAAATTCTAAACGATACAATTGACAACAAAGAAGTCTGCATATTGCGACTTTCTTAGACATTGAAGGAGCTTTCGACAATACCTCACATGGAACAGTTGACACAGCACTTCGTAAGAAAAGAGTAGAAAAACCGATTCGAAACTGGATCAACTGATCAACTTCATGCTTAACGACAGAATAGCAGAGACAGTTGCAGACAACGAAACAATTCAGAAGAGTGCCCCCAAGGAGGAGTATTATCACCTCTCCTATGCAGCTTGGTAGTAGATGACCTGCTGGAGCTCCTAACAGACAATGGCATAAAATGTCAAGGATATGCCGATGACATTGTAATAATAGCAGTAGGCAAATTCAAGAGCACACTGTGTGTATCATACGGAAGGCACTCACATTAACAAGGAACTGGTGCTTAGAAGCAGGGCTGAACATTAACCCTAAAAAAACAGCAATCGAGAAAAAAAAGGAAAAAATTAAACCTAAAAGACATAAGATTAATCAATGTAGTAATAGAGTCCACAATTGAATTAATTAAGGCGACAAGATCAATAATGGTATGCTGAAAATTAGCAGGGAAAACATGGGGGTGCACCCCCAAAATACTGCACAATAACATATGGAGCAAGAGCAAAGTTCAACACGGCCAAAGCTGCACTAACTAAACTGCAAAGACTAGCGTGCACATGCATGAGAACGTGTCCTACAGTAGCACTAGAAGCTCTCCTTGATCTTATACCTCTCCACAAGGAAATAGAGCCGTCACACAAGAAAGCCCTATTGACAATGATGAAAGAGGGATCAAGGAAATGAAAAATCATATCAGCCAAGAAAGGGGCTGAGATAAAATAAAGAATACCTCTACCAAATTTCAATAGAATATTAAAGACAACAAGTTTCAATGTCAAATTCGAACTATCCCTAGGGGTAAAAGAACATGGAACCAAACTCAGGTACGGAAAGTAATAAAACCGCCCTCACTTGTGTGATACACAGATGGTTCCAAGACTATTGATGGAATAGGTGCGGGGGTCACTGGACCCAGAACTAAGATATCGATTCTTACGGGGAAATACCCTAGCAGAGGTGTTTGCCATTACAATATGTGCAGAGCTCATACTCCAAAGGAAAATGGTTAACCAACATGTAGTAATTTGCAGCGATAGCCAAGCCGCACTGAAAGCAATATCGTCATGTATAATTAAATCATATATACGTATGGCATGGGAATGCATTAATTAATAACGGTCTGGTTTAAATAATGTGAAGAAATCGGAGGGCACAAGAGACCACTGATCGCGGTGGATATCCTCCTTACTAATCTATCTATCTATTATACATTTCTGTATCAGGTGTTTAATTTTACTCAAATACATAGGTATGTATATTATATACACATACCTATGCGCATACATACATAAATCAAGGTCAAGTGGCAAAGATAGCTAAAGGAACTTGAGGTAAGAGTGAAATAGCAAATACTATTTTCGAAGCAACAAAACTGCTTCGACTATGGCTTAGAAAAACCAACTCACATTTAATAACTTGAATCTGGACAACATTTATACCAAAGAGCTCATATTAAATCCACCTTCGATGATTCCAACGAACCGCCACTTCAGTTGTTTTTGAAACACTGTACGTTTCATATGGGAGACGTATCCAAAAAAAGCGGAAATATTACTTTCCAAAAGATAGTTTTTTCTGGTATTATTGGATTTTAAATCACATAAAATGAGACCAGCATTTGGATTACAGTCTATAGTCTATAAGAATTTTTTAATTTCCATTGAAAATTAAAAAAAACCGCTATTTTCATTTCTAAATATAAGGTCAAGTAAAAAGTCCGTTCGGTTTTTTTTTATTGATTTTTCAAAATATAATAATTTTGTGTACATGTGTCCGATTTAAGTCAAACATGCGCCGTTTTGTTCGTAAACTTGTTCACAGGCCTCTCTTGAGGCCAACTTCTCACCATTAAGCGCGTTCGCCATGGACAGGAAAAGATGGTAATCACTTGGTGCCAGGTCCGAACTATAAGGTGGGCGCATTAGGACCTCCCATCCGAGCTCCCGGAGCTTCTGGCGCGTCGCCAAAGACGTGTGTGGCCTGGCGTTGTCTTGATGGAACACAATTCGGCCTCTGTTGATCAAAGATGGCCTCTTCTGGATGAGTGCTGCCGTCAAGAGGTCCAGCTGTTGGCAGTAGGGGGCCGAATTGAGCGTTTGGCCATAGGGGTGCAGCTCGTAGTAGACGATTCCTTGCCAATCCCACAAAACACACAGCAAAACCTTCCTGGCCGTCAATCCTGGTTTGGCCACAGTTTCCGCCGGCTCACCGCGTTTCGACCACGACCGATTTCGCTTGACGTTGTCGTAAGTGAACCTCTTTTCATCGCCAATCACCAAACGTTTTAGAAATGGGTCGATTTTGTTGCGATTCAGCAGCGATTCGCAGAGGGAAATTCGGTCCCATCATGTTTTTTTGCGTTCATTCGTGTGGCACCGAAGCATCGAGCTTCTTTTTGAATCCAAGGTTATGCAAATGGTTCCAAACGGTTTTCTGGCTTATCTTTAGTTCCTCAGCAATTAAATAAGTGCTCACGTGACGGTCTGTTTCCACTATTTTCATGATTTTATCGTAATTTTCGACGACAGGCCTCCCGACGCTGGGTGCATCTGTGACATCGAAATTACCGGAACGGAACCTAGCAAACCGCTTTTGTGCTACACGTTCGTTTACAGTATCGGGCCCATAAATTACATTATTTTTTTAAGCCGCTTTGGTTGCTTTTTCGCCTTGATCGAAGAAAAATTTTAAAATATAGCGAATTTTCTCTTTGCTGGTGTCCATCTTTGACGAGCGCTCACAACGTACTGAGTCAATCAATCGAAAAACTGTCAAACACAAACTTTTAGCGCGTTTTCAGCGCCGTATAGCATGACATGATGCGACACGTAACACTAGTACTCTCTTAGATAAAAACCGAACGAACTTTTTACTTAACCCAATATGAACATTTAAATAAAAGAAAAGACATACATTAAGACGAGAAAGTTTCCGGAAATTGTCATATAACTGCCTGCGCTGAATATTTTCAGCACTTTTTTTTGTTAAGTTGGTAGCACTGTCTTTAATTACTATGCCAAAAATGTGCGCGATCTGTCAACCAGTTTGTTTGCTCTTTTACAGCCTCAATCGAGTCGAAACGGGATCCACGGAGTGGTAACTTGAGTTTTGGAAAAAAGTCGCATGCGGCCAAATCTGGTGAATACGGTGGCTGATCGATGGCATTGAACGAGTTTTTGGTCTTAAAATCGTTCACAACTACAACTCGGCGCAATGGCGCATTATCGTCATGACAGTTTCCAAAAATTTTTGGACCACAATTCCAGCCGTTGAAACGAATTCATGATGAACCAAACCGCGAATATCGAAGAAAAAAACAATTTCCGGAAAATTTTTGGTATTAATGTATAATATATATATACAAAGACAACTACGGCGATTAAGACAACATCAAATTCATATATGTGTCAATTGTTATTGATAAAAACTACGGCAATACCGATTTGGTCGGTACCCTAATGGGCGAGATATTGTTTTTCATGTTATCTCAACTAGTTTCCGTCGAGATAGTGTTGTTACTTGTCCTAGGGACAAAATGTTAATGAACCTAATAAAAAAAAGTTATGTTATTTATACTAATACAAGTCCCGCAATTAGTATTATCAGTGACGAGATGATTTGTGACGATTTTGTCAGGCGCCCCTCGTATGTTTAGTGCGTACAATTATAATGGGTTATTTGGAGTAAGAAGTTAGTGCGAAATTATTGCATATAAATTTGGATTATTTATACATGCGCAACTAAAATACACTTACCCCGCGACGGTAGCATAACCGGCAAGTGCCGGCTGAGCAGCGGCGGCTGCAGCGCCATAAGCAGCTCTAGCGGCCACCGCTGTATAGGTTGTTGCGGCTGTTGCATACGCCTGCTGAGCTTGTGACAATGGAGTCTTTAACAGCGGAGCTGTAGCCTGCAAAGTTTTAATATAGATAAATAAGGATTAAGATACAGTCGTAAGGAAAACATCAGTAAAAAGGATGATAAAGGTAGTGAACGTATTTTGTACATTACGAACAAACAAACGATACTACTCGTATAATTGCACGTCACTGACTCTTAAACGAGTGCAAACAACTACTTGTAAAATATTTATATATTTAGAGTTAATTAAGGTTTAGCGAAAGCAATTATTAAAATGAGAAAGTATGAGTATGATACATACATGTGGAAAGATTAATATGGCATGCTTTAATTGTAAACATAATTTAAAAAATCACAATTTAACGTGTAGCCAAATATGAATTGATCTCATTCAGTCTAGCCAAGCCAACCAATAACCTATGCATGTAAATTTATTTGCGAGTATATACACGTATGTTAATAAAACAAGGTAAACTAAAGGGAAAATATAATTTGTTAATATAAATACTGACGAGGACATGTTTACAACGACGTAAAAACAATGAAAATATACGATATTGATTGTATCTATAATATATGTATGTATATGTGCTGATAATTCAAAAACTTAGTGTAAAAACTAATATTTTATTATGGTAATAAGATACATATATGAATGTATTTAAAAGTTATTGAAAATAGATGCAAACAAGCAATTTCAATTTAACATATTAAGGCGATTTGAAGTTCTTTTGAACAATTTTTGCTTCTTTACCAAAACGTTTTGTGGTACCGGAATGCGGTTGATCGTATGTGGGGAACTGTTAAGCGTTGTCACAGTGCGGCGCTGTAAGTTTTGAAGTAGATTATATGCATGAAGTCTTTTGAATTTGTCGTATTACTATAACTCAGTATTATGAGTGAAATTATGCCATATACTATGTACATATGTATAAATGTTAGTATGTAATGAAGAAACGAAATATAAGAACTACACAATTAAATATTTTAAATTTGTGGGGAGATTATACTACTACTTACATACAACTGTTTAATAGCAAAATGAAAAAGGACAATATTAAGATAAGTGTAAAAAAATAGGCAAATACAGATTCGATATTTTGTAGCAATTGAAAAGCTTGAAAGAAAAGTTCAAAAATCTGCTATTGGTTTTTATTGTTATATAATTTTGTAACCGCTGAAACGATTTTCGACCGGGCTGCTTCACCAATCTGTGGTGCCCGACTTGATGTTGTTGCCTCCGAACGGTCGATTTCTGTTTTATTGTTGTCCATGTGGGATACACATTTTAGTTGAAAGGATCCTAACTTAAGAACTTTGCTAGATACATATTATAAAAATCGATTTAGTTAATGACAGTTCAACAGTGTGGTTTTGATATTCTCTTACATGCAAAAATTTACGAAAAATCTTTTATAGTTTTGCTGAGCACTGGAGATACTTTTACAATTAGCTCATGTTGCGATAACATCTAGCTTTTCACATATATAAATATTAATATTATTTATTTGGATATCTAGTTTTGAATTTATCTTCATTTTATTATTTGGATTTATACTTTTTAATTGAAGTTAACTTTACATTTGTTTGTATTAGAAACGCGATCTTTTTTCCTTTTTTTGAGATAGGTAATATTCGGGAGGTCCGCTATTATACATAAATCTTTCTAATTTTCCATAAACGTCCAGATGAATTGAATGATATAAATAAAGCGTTCAAGTAGTAACAAAGGCAAAAGCTTTAGCTCACAATTATGTGTGTTATCATTAAAAGATTAAAAATACATATATGGTATATGCTCTAGAAAATTATAGTTAGTAAACGAAAGTAAAAATTATATGAACGGCAAAACAATTAAGTACTGAAGATGAGTAATTAATGTTTTGATAAAAAGAGCTATGATGTTCGAAAGAGATCGAGAATTAGGAAATTACATTTAATATGGCTGCTGGCTGTGCGGCTGGAACTTCTGCGACTGGTTTGGCTGCCTGAAAAATTCGTATTACGATGCAAAAGATTATAAACACAATACGAGTATATGTACTAGTTCATATTGATACATAATGAATACGTATATAAATATACTCTGGCTTAATAAATAGTAAATTTTCTTTCAGAATATTTTAATTGAATATAAATTCTAGTATAATATTTCGAACTAACCTGGAAGCGCAAATTCGGATCAGCGGAAGCTGCAGCAGCTGCTAAGAAGGGATCATAGTAAACGCTGTCGAATATACATAAAAAATTATATTAATTCTAAGTAATATCATCAGATTATACAAAATTTGTCGGGAATTGGTACTTAAAAGCAAAATTCAAATACGATTACAATCTTCATATTTAAAATATGTACTAATGTCTTTCGATAATAAAAGGTTCAATCAACAGAAATAAATACATATGTATGCAGGTATGTATTTCCGTTCACTTTTATTAATAATGAGCAACAACTTAATCGTGTATCCGTTGAAAGCTTCTCAACTGTGATTTCCACAATAAATTCAGATTATCATAATCATTGTATTATATTATCCTGTTTAAATTTTCAAAGTGATAAGATTTTAATATCCCTAGTTTTCTCTCTGATCTGCTGATAGTACCAAAAAAAGTTCTGTGCAAAATAAGCATTAAACGGTTTCCAAAAAGACCTCCTCAACGTAACATATATTTTTTTTTCTAAAATTCAATATATATAATATATACCAAACAAACAACACTTAATCTGAGAGTGTGAGTTCACAGAAATTAATGAAAACACATGCATAAAACTACTCTCCAAAATATTTTAATAGCATTTACGCATAGTACATATAATATATAATTTAACGAATATATATTAGTGTACGTGAATTTATAACTTTTCACATGATTTTTGCAAACTACCCTCCCAATAATGTTTAACTTTAGAGATAACAATTATTTGCATGTCTGCATAAAGTTTAAAAGCAACAAATGGCTAAAACAACAATGAGTATCTAAATCTACGAATGAGAAACAATACTGAAAATTAATTAAGATACATACATATACATGTGTATTTATGTACACTTTACATGAAAAGTTTTGGTTCAAGAATGATGTTTTCTCTTTAAATTTTTTAATAGCGAAACTAATTAATAATATTAAAATTGCCAGGCAGAAAAATTGCTTTTACTTACGGTGCAAATCCGTGTAATGCAGAACCGGCTGCATTGGCTACCGCTGCTGCATTTGCCGCAGCGGCTATGGATGCAGCAGCTGCAGCGGATGGGGATTGGGCAGTGGCACCTGTGGCACTAAAACGTGCTGCATATGCAGCTGCTGCTGCATTGGCCGCCTGTGGTGTATTGGCGGCCGCGGCTACCGCTGAATGAGCTAAAGACTGCAGTTGCTGTTGGGCGGCGCTGGTGTGTATAGCGGCGGCGGCAGCGGCAGCGGCATGGGCCTGATTGGTAGCTCCAGCTGACTGCACCTGCAATGCCTGCTGCAATCCCAATTGATGATGTGCTGCCGCTGCTGCTTGTTGAGCATGATGTGGGTGGTGATGTGCCTGATGGTGTTGGTGATGATGCTGTTGTTGCTGCGCTGCTACAGCAACAGCGGCCAAAGCGGGGTTGAATGGTGCACTTACAACTCCCATATGCCCACGTTGGATGGCAACGCCTCTCATGGCGGCTGCAGCAGCGACCGTTGCTATTGTATAGCGCAGTTTGCAATAACGGAAGTTGAGTTTTGAGACGAGTTTTATGTGGATTTAGTTCGTTGGCGAATATTAAATAACAATTGATTGTAACAAGAAACAATTTGTTAATAATCGTGTTTACGTTTGTATGTTTACAGTACATATGTCGATGAGTTTATTGTTATCGCGGAAAAGTTGCGTGTTCCGCCAGCCAAAGGCCAAGTTCGTCCATCATTGTAAGTGATTTTCAAATATGTTTTTAGGCGTCGTTTGTTCGATGATTTGTTTTGTGTGTGATTTGCAAAAAGAAGACAAAGAAAAAGAAAATAACAAAAATGACATGCTGTTAGATTTGCATAATATGTAGGTATGTTTTAATGTACTTTATAAGCGTATTGAGTAATTTCGATAAAATAAAAATAATAACCATAAAAGTGTGTAATGCTTAGTATTCGAAGTTTTTTTCGTAAATACATATGTACATATGGATGTACTCGTAGGTGTGTAAGCAATATGTGTGATAGTGGTCGCAACCTTCAACTGCTTTTCTCCAGCCGAATTGGAAATGAATTATAACCAAATTTTTCAACGTAAATTTTATTTAGCTAGCAATATCGAGTGTTTCTAACTATCACGTTTTCGTTCAATTTGAATACAATTTTCTTCAGAAAACGATTAAAGTAATAGAATATTATTATAATTGTACTAGATTAACGATAATTAATTAACTAATTAACAATACTATTTGAACGATTAATTGATGCATAAATAACTTGTCAATTGTATTAATTTACTCTTGTAGCAGAAATTGTGCGAAGAACTAACTGAAATCATTAAATATGATCCAGCGTTACAAATAATTAAATAAATAAATTCAGTATTGGTTATCACTTGCGAACACAGATTCTACAAACATAAATATGTATAAATGTTCATATGTATTGTGAGAATAAATTTTTCGTTGCTGGTTGTAAGTTTTCTCAAAAAAACTGGTAAATATTAAGAAGCTTCTCAAATATACTGACAAAAATATATGTGTGTTATTATAATATTAAAGCTTAATGCAAAAATATGTATATACACTTACGGTTCATGCATTAATCAATAAATCCCATGTGGTAAAGAAATTTGTATGCAAAGAAAACGATCGACGACGTTAGAGTGACACTAACGAGCCAATTATATTATATATAAATATATAGGGGTTTCTTAGTATTTTATAAAGTAATTCTTTACAACTGAAAATATGTAATGACTATGGTTCCCACAGCTTTTTGCTAAATTTTGTTTTCACTTCGGTTTGAAAAACGAATAAAATGTGGCAAGAGTAAATCGATTCTATATATAGTTTAAATATCGTTAATTATCCTTTCAACAGTGTCATTTGATAAACGGTGCTATATACGAGTGAGAAGTGCCTCTTAACTTACATACGTGACGACTGTTTATTTTATATTTTATGTAAACACTTAAATATTCTAAGAAAAACTGAACTGATTATGGAAGTCTACTTATTCTGAATCAAATTAATCGAATCTCTCTTTATACGTTTCTGCAAAGAACAATTTTGCATTTGCATTACTAAGTTTTCAGTATGAACTATTTACTTCAATCGATTCGGTTGAAAAATTTGAAAATGTGATCTTTAAAGCAGTTATCAAATGGAATTTTATTTCGCTTTTAAACGAAATAAAAACCTGGCTTTAATGTCAAATTGTTAACGGATAATGTTAATCGTTAAAATTGAAGTCTCCTAACAAATCAAACCAAGCAGCCATTTAAAATTGTGCGGTTTCAACATTAACAATTTCATTTCATTTCGATAACATGACGCCGAAACGAAAAAAAAACAATTTCATTCTTCATATTAACAAAACGAAATGGCATCCTTTCGATCATCATTGTTTGATCATCATTTCATCACAGTCGAAACTGAGTCTACAGCTCATTCGAGCGAGTTCTAGGCTTAAAGAATAAAAAAGCATACATATATGTATTGCTATATTTAGAACTATACTAAAACTATAAATATTTGTTAAAGTTATTAAGACATATTTAGCAGGATTTACTTTCTACTGACTATTAAATGTGATATGGTTTTTATAAAAGTATTTGATTCGAGTTTCTGTTAACGCAAACTATATTTTAAATAGGTTTCTTTCACTTGGATTTCAGTTGATAAATATTATGAAAACTGGTATGTTCCAGTAAAATATATTTGAAATAATAATTTCAGTTCATACAATTAAAATTTCTACAAATTAAATTAATATTCAGAGGTGTTATAGAAACTGACACAGAATTGCTTATTTATCGGAATTGAAAATTAATATCTGTTTGAAATGGTGTTATGAAACCGACTTGATTTTGCTTTTTTCGAAGATAAGCAAACCCGATATTCATTTTAAGGGATAAGAGCAAACCGCTAGAGCTACCAGAGTCGATGTAAGTGTAATTTGCATTCTACTTTCCCATTTACTGATACAAAAGTTGTTCGTATGTAGATTTATTAGACCAATATCATCTTAAAAAAGAAGGTTTTGGAAGAAGGCTCCTATCAACGGCCTGTGGGTAATGATTCTAATACCTTTTATAACAGAAATGCTAAAGACATTACAACGTTTAATTTGCCCACGCTGGATAAAGTTAGAAATGAACGAAATGAAAAGCAGATAGATCGTGACCATTTTTACACCAAGTACCGTATTCCAGGCATTACTGGTTGTAAAATCCATTTTATTAAATTTCCGCTTGCAAAGAAGTTAGCAAACAATTCTGTCAACGAATATCTACTCGGTCTAATTCCGACATTTAAGCCGATAAATCGGTTTCTGTAACACCTAAAACCGTCACAAATTATGTTTCGAAAAGGAAATCGATATGCAAATCAATAATCGGAATGTGTAACCCCTTCAGCAGAATTTTGTCGGTTTCAATTCTGATTCTAACAACAATATCTTTCTTTAACACCTCTGATTATGAGAACTACTTATTTTGCCCCTTGAGAAACAGTCATGCAAAACAATTTAATACTTGCAAAAGCCAATATTTAATATATTGTGTATTAATTACCAGGTAAAATATTAAGGTGGTGACAAGGTTTGCTATTAAGAAAACTAAAAAAATTACAATTTAAGATTCTTCATGGGTCTAAAGGTTATATTTTTTATGGTTTTAAAATTGTAGACAATATTGCATAAAATTTTCTATACTTTTGGATATAAGTTGCACTAGGACTCGACCCATGGCCTTCAGAAAGGCAGTACGCAATGCTAACCACTCGGCTATTGCGGCCGCTGCAATATTAAAGTCTTGAAATAACATCAGCTTAAAAAAACTATTCAGAAGATTTCGCGATAATTGAAAAGAAAATTTATTATTGTTATAAACCAGAAACGATGGCTGCCTAAAAACCACTTATGTATTTAAAAATAGCAAAAAATTGTAGGATACAATTCATGGTGATCTAAACGTCTTGTAAATTGTGCGCATATATTTATCAAATGTAATATGCATAATATATATATGTATATATGTAAGTACGTGTATGTACCATTTGGTGGAAAAAAATCTAGACGCAAAACCCCAAATTGGAGAAGGAGCTCGGCCGAAAATCGCTTCAGCGGTTACAAAGCGCCAATTACATATATATTATATATATATATGTATATATACCATATATAAGTATGCACATATTTATTAGACATCGAAATGAACGAATATGAAACACGACCCTTTAAAAAATATCGACAAGCAAATATATAAATTAAAATGGAATATGCACCTCGCAAAAGTTAAAGTTATACGTCTATTAGGCCGCGATAATGTCACTTATGATACCACAACGCCAAACAAGAAATATTATAAAATTTTTTATTTTAGAAATGGAAACAACACATCAATATTTCACTAAATTAACAACAATCTACTAATACCTTACTAGTTTTCATAATTCATAGAAATCCTCAATTCTTCTGCATATCCACATAAGAATATGTAATTGCACATAATATTTATCAATAAAAGCTGCACGGATAGAATTAGTAAACTTAAAAGCATAAAATCATTAACCCAAAATAATATTTTAAAAGGAAAACTCTTAATTATTGAATTCTGCTTTTAAGTCCCGAAGCCAAAAATAATCATTAGGAGAAATATATTCTTTCTATAAGATCTGCGAGCAATACCTTCGCCTTGGTGCTGATGGCCGTGATGCAAGTACAATAGGTCCAACCCCAGGAGTTAGAGTTGTAGATGCAGATGCAGTTCCAGTGGGTATTGGTGCCATCGGTGAAGCTCCCATGGGTGGGCCGAGAAAAGGCCAAGTGACTGGTAAGCGGTACCCTTTTAATACATTAATACATTTCGCTTTTGCACTGAGTTTCTTAGATCAATATACGTGTAAGTTTTCATTATACACAAATGAGAGTATGGATACAGGTAATCGAATTCGTATAAAAATATCGTATGAACATAATGTTTAACAATTCAAGTACTTTTTGTTTAGTTGTAAGCAGTCTGATTGCTTTTATATTGAAATAATCATTCCCACCCCTTAAAGTTGAAAAAGAAAAGTGTTTTCGGTCATGCCGAAGTCTTTATATTTTTCATGCAAACAGTATTTTAGGCGTAAATGTTAATATAAACTCATATATAACGCCTAGATACAATATAAGAAGAATTTGCCGATTATTATTCGATTTATCGTTATTAAAAAGACTAAAAACTTTATTATTGTTGAAAATTTCATAAACAAATGTAAATATCTCATCTGGTGGTGATTTTAGATCTTTGTTTTATTATAAAAAAAAAAATGTTTTTTCGAATTAAAAAGCTATTTATTATTGTCAGATATGTATGTTCGAAGTATGTTTTATATATAAATAGAAGTGGTGAGCCGAAGCGAGGTTAGACGAAATGTTATATAACAATCAACTTTTTCATGCTTCCTCAATTCTCTAATACGATGTATGCATGATATTTGAGTTTCACACAAAAGTAGAATAACACGACAATTTGTTGCATATCGTAAAAGTATAATTTTGTTATGTTTTACAACAAAAGTACAAAATATCGTACAATTTTTATAAAAGTAAAGGTTTTCATTACGGTATACCTGCGGCTTACCTCGCGCCGTAGACTTTCATCTTTCAAGAAAGGCGAAGCATGTTTTATGTTAATGATTCTTAAGTATTTTGATGCTTTCAAAATATATATGTATATAAACACATACATACTATTAGCAGTCATTATGGTAAATAAATTTTTTGTTCAATTATACCCTACCGTTGTCAAAAAAAAATTAGAATGATATATCTGTGATTTTGTTTGCGTATTAAATGTTTGTTTCAAATGTCGTTGTAAAATAATATTAAATGGAAAAGAAATTAGAAGTAAAAAATGTTATTCTACAATGTAATACATATTTCAAGTTTTCGAATAGATGGTTTGAATGAGTAATATGTAAAATTCCAATTTGAACTTTATGTGCTTGAAAAAAAAAAATAACCTCTAAATCATTTAAAGAATGTATTGGTCAATTGTTTCTGTTCCTTCAAGTCTAGTACTGAGTTCACATTTCACGTGAATGTCAGAAAAATCGGAAGGGCGTGCAATTTGGAAAACTTGAACTTTGCGAGTGGCCGAGATTGAATATTGACATTTTTCGCATTTATTGCCTTTTAGAAAATAAATGTTACTCAATACTTAATAACAAGTATAGAGCCGTGGTTAAGATGCATTATGGCTTTTGCGATAAAATTTATTCTTAGAATATGTATGTGAAATACCAATACTGAGTTATTTTACATTTATATTTTAGCTTTAATGGTTCATTAATTTTCACCTGTAAATTGCGACATTTCGATGGTGTTATCAATAGCAGTGATTTTTCGAAAAAATAACTAGGGAGGCAAAAGCGTTGCTACCATTCTGAATGTACTGTAAGTAGTTGCTCGAAATATCATTTACGTACATACGTAGTATTTAATAAAAGCACATAACAGAAATAGAAGATAAAGTAGGTACATAAATACAAACGTACGATTAAAAATTAACTTACTTAAGTTTGTACATAGATTACTTACATTTGTACAATATATGAACCAATATGGTTATGATTACAAAACATGCATTTATTTGCATATTCATTTGAAAATAATTTTGTTACACTACCACGTTTTAATTATATTTAAACATTATACAACGAATGAATTTCTTGGGTTTTCAGTGCACATTCCGTGCGAAATTTCACATGCTTTCAATTAAAAACTCAGTTAAAAAAATTAAATTTTCAACCCTGGTCTAAGAAGGTGTCCCTGACGATAAGGGTTTCTATATATGGTAGTAGTTCTACATTTATAATTATTTCAAATGCATGTATTCTTCCCTCGCATTTAGTAAATATAAGCTATAAGTTGTTGCAAACAAAATATTACCAAGTAAGACCAATAATAAGAATAAGCTTTATAGTTAATATACACTACTCAAAATATAAACTGCAAAGATTAAAGAAAACAATAAACTGAACACATGACAATCAATTTTTTAAAGTAGGTTTTGTATTGTATGTAACAGTATATTAAGAAACAATAAGCTTCCGTTTATTTATGGGTTTAACTTTTCAAATGTTAAAAGTAAAAAAGTATTTGCTTATGCAAATAATCCCAGTACTCTGATCTAAAGTACATATACTAGTTCTAAAGCAAAGGATTTTGTCATAATCTAAACGGGTTTCGTTGTAATTTGTAGCTTTATAATATTCCTTAAATTTACACGAGTTTCACTTGACTATCTGATTTAGTATTGAACAAATGCCTAAAATTTGTTCCTAAAATAATATTTCAATACCACTGGAATAGTTATTGAATGCCAAAAATATACTGCGGATATGATAGCAGTATTACAATATCAAGAAAATATTCAAGTAAAATGTGCTAAAAGATAGAATATTCTTACCGTCTGGCCATTGAACACACACTAGGACATTGAATTTCCAGTTACGTTTAGTCATTGTTTTTGTTGACAAAGTTAAGAGAACCGATGAGTATAGCACATGTAAAGGAAGAAAAGGCAATTATTAAATTATGTTTACGTTATTTCTATTGAAGAATAAATTTATATAAGAATATCTAAGTTCATCTATTTAATGTTTAATTATAAAATTATGAAAGCAAATACTTATTATGTTTTTTTTTTTTAGAAAATATTTATTTCAGAATTATACACAAGGCAAGGCTTTGCTTTATTGCTTCGGCGTTGATTACGCTTACTTGATAACATGCTAATAGAAGTACATACCGTGTTGGAAAATGGGTAAAAAATATAAAAATTAACAAATTTTAATGTACGAGCACATGCATGCCAACGTTAGCGAAGGAGGAAGTAATATATCGCTATTCGTGGGGCATTTGGTATGTTATGGGTTATGTATTCTGTAATATATTAACGGAGTAACGATAGCATTACCATACATATCCTTTTCCAAATGGGTATTTACGAACATATACACGAGTAAGTACATATGCATAGAAGCAAAAAGTCTAGCTTACTACGAGGAATTTTATGTTAAAGTTATGTGCTTCTTCTTTCATACTTCATTGTTATTCAATAAGATATCATTCGCAATATTTAGTGGTGGAAAATACATAGCTTAATCAATTTAAAAATTCAATAACATGCAAAGTAAGCCATTTGATTTCTCTTGAAATGTTGGTGTAGATAACTTTTAAAGTAAATATTCCAAAAAAGAAGCGATTTATTTGGACTAGTTTAACATATGAATCAACGCATGCCATGCTTTATTATGCATGAATTTTATAGGAATTTTGCTTGTTGGAAAGCCTCATTCTTTACACATAAGTTTACTTTTATTAATGAAATACAGTTTATCAAGAAATACATTTTTTTACTTTACGTGAAAAAATCATAGACTTCGGTTAGGTTTAGTGGATTTTTTTAATGCAAAATGATTTTACAATATATTTTCAGTTAATATCATTAAAAAAATTAACAAAATTAATAATATTCTACGAAAAAAAAACAACAAAATGTAAGTTTACACATTTTTGACACTGTCAAGAAACTCTTTACACAATGTACTAAACCTATTTATTACTCTCAATGTATGTCTTATTAAAATATCTTATTATAATATATATATAATTGGCACTTTGTAACCGCTGAAGCGATTTTCGGCCAAGCTCCTCCTCCAATTTGTTGTTTTGCGTCTTGATGTTTTTCCAACAAATGGAGGGACCTACAGTTTATACTAAGCCGCCTCCGAACGGCTGATGTTTTTTTTACGAGGAGCCTTTTTATTTCATGTCCGAAATACACTCGGAGGGGTGGACATTCCCTGCTATTACTAATATAAATATTTAGTGTGACCCCCCTTATCATTTGCTACATGTTGGAGGCGCTTTTTCATCAATCGGACTAACTTTGGCAGGTCATATTCCAATGGAATCTTGTGTATGGCAGATTATAGGGTTTGTCGATTTGTGGGCTGTCTTTTTGACACTTTTTTCTTAAGATAAACCGACAAATTTTTAATTGGTTGAGATCGAGGCTCTGAGGAGGAATATCGATGACTCTGCCGCAGTTGTATAGGAGCAATGTCCACACATTAAGCTCCTTATGCTTGGAGTCATTGTCCTGGTAGAATTTAAAAGTTGGCTTGTTGTTGAAAAAAAAGCCGAATTTCGCTGTACTTGGCAATACAGCACGGTATTCATGGTTATTTCTATAAATATCCAGGTTCACACTCCTTGACTGGAGATGCAGCCCCAAATCATAACAGACAGTTTGCAAAATTTTACAGTCGGAATGAATGTATGTATGCTTACGCCATACAATGGTTGGGCCATCGTTGTAGTACAGTATCATTTTGGGTTTCTCACAGTCGTATAACGTCATCCCAATATTCTGCCGGAAGATTTACCATGGATACAGCGAAAGTGAAGCGCTTTTCTACATTGACCACAGAAAGCAGTGGCCTTTTTGCGGTAACTCTTGATCGGTACTTGTTCCGCAAAATGGCTTGGCGTACAGTTTCGTGTGAAATATCAAAGTAAAATTCTTCCTTAAGCTCCTGAGCAAGAGTTCTTATCGTTATTTGTGGATTTCGGTCAACTTTTCGCATGATTATATGCTGTCCGATCGTTCATCAATTTTCTGTTTTTGGCCACCCCCACTCTTGACATCAAGACTCCCCTCGTTTTCCGCACCACTCAGGACATTGTAAATTGTTTTCCGAAATACAGAAAACATGTCTACCAATTTTGGAACCGGTTTACCTCATTGGTGGTTGTAGTAAACCAATTGATTAACTTCAAATGACAACCTTTTACAAAATGCCGGTTTCTTAAGAGTAACTGTTTACCTACATAGGTACGTGTACACTCACAGCAAAATTTCACAACCAAATCAAAAGGAATGCAAATAGATCATTGCAATAAGCAATTGCAGAACATAGATAACGGTTAATTACATTTTTAGGAAAAAACGAGAACGAAAGAGAGGGAAAAACAGAATGTGTAAATTGTTTCTTGACAGTGTCTAAAATGTGTAAAGTGTCATTTTGTTGTTTTTTTTTCGTTGAATATTATTAATTTTGTTAATGTTTTAGTGATATTAACTGAAAAGATATTGGGAAATCATTTTGCATTAAAAAATATAACAGAAGTATATGATTTTTTCACATAAAGTCAAAAAAAAAATATATATATTTTTTCAATATGTAAACTGTTTCTTGACATACTGTATGTATATTTTCTGCGTTTACAGTTAGTTGTACATCAATTCCAAACGCCCAAAACAAAATAATCGTAAAATCTAATCTTCATTGCTTATTAGGGAATCGCTACCCTATCAAGAAATAGACGATTTAGAGAAATTTGTATAAGTGATGTTTATTTTTAAAGTTGCATGACTGTTCTTTTATTTTCTTTATTTTTTTTATACATGCAACCATGCAACATATCATGCTAGATGCCAGAACCATCATGTACATATATATACTTTTATAATGAAGATATATATACGAGCATATTAGTGCTGTATAATCATTTGCATTGCTTACTTATGTAAAATGTTATATTATTTACATTTTTGCAGGCAAGCAAAAATTATTATGTATTTTAGTTTTCTCATAAAAGTTTTGCTCACCTAGAGCTGGAGCCGGTATGGCGCCGTCTTTAGTCAGAACAACTGTGTATGATTCAAAAAACAAGAATATTTAATATAAATTTATATCAGCACAAGATTTTGTTTAACTATTAAATAAATTAGTCATAAGCAAATACAAAAAAGGAAATTCAAACAGATAAGTATAAAATAATAATTCAATTCAACTATGAGCTTTTTATTAATGTGTAAGATTGTAAATAATGTAGCACACCAAACTAACAATCGCGGAGAACTGAGCATAGCATAAGTTTTTCCAAATTTTTTTTAAATATACACTAAATCTTCGATAAAAGATTTTTACTATCATCTTTAACCGAAAATGACAAAAATGTAATTTAAAGTGAATTTATTCATTTCATTAAAGGAAACCTACTCTTTAGATTATATGTTAGATAAAGCCACAAAAGTTTAGGAATGACCAAAAAGCAATACGTTGCTTTTTCAAGATAACTAGTTACTATAAATCAGGACTACGATTATAACCCATTGATTCTGAGTCTAATGATATGAACTTTTTATAAGCACCCAGTAAAATGGATATACGTGTATGTAAGTGCATTGCCTTTTGTTGTGAGTTTTTGTAAATATCTCCTTATTTTAATTGTGTTATATTTTTTAAATAGGTATTTATAAATGATATTAAGTAACAATTAAAAGTACGTATTTCATATTGATATTTTATATAACAAAAATAAATAAACGTAAATTGCTCTCACAGAAAACAGATATATGTGCATTATGCTAAATGACAGTTTCAAGAAATAGAGCCACCGCGCTTGTCCGCCACTAGTTTTAGTCGGCGTAGCATTGAATTAGTTAATTTTTTTAGTACGGACAGATCGGGACTTAGGGACGGTCACTGCCATAGATGAATGTTGTGCGATTCAAAAAATTCCATTGTAGACTTCGCAACATGTATTGGTACGTTGTCTTGTTGGAATATCCAATCGTTGCCATGAAACGCTTCTGCGTATGCAATGAGCTCACTATCTAACAATCCTATATACACTTGTGCGTTCATACGGCTTGGAATAAGGTCTATAGCCCATTCCATAAGTGATCCACCACTATGGTTTCGTTTATAGTAAGTTTGCCGATGATGTCGTATATCTCTCCAATACTTATGATGCCCATCTGGACTATCTAAATTAAACATCTTTTCGTCATTAAAGATAACTGTTTCAAAATGGTCGTCCCAGAACTTCTATTTCGTATAAGGCCATGCGCGCCTTTTTATGTCTATCCGTTAAGCGCGGTTTAGATACTTTACACTCATAAATGAGATTCAAATCCTGTCTCAAAACTTACTGTATTTTTTCCATCTTCATTTATTGTTTTAATTTTTACCTGCGTGGCATTTTGAGCTAAACTATATAGCTATTGTTATTCTTGTAATACATTTTTGTAATATTACTTACGCACTTCTTTGTTACAATGATTAATTTGATCGGGGAGATGTTAACGCTACGGCATTCAGTAACTAAGTAATGCATTACATACTCGAAAGAAGCAAGCAGTTATTCACATTTGAGAAAACCTAATAAATTATTTTGCACTTATATCCATTTTACTTAGGTAGTTCATTATGTTAAGTATGGTGTTTTTTTAAATTTAAAATAAAGACTTTAACCGAAATCTCGGGGACGCTAGTATCTTAACATTATTACTGATACAGTGATAGTCGCCGAGGTCGTCTAAAGAGAGGTACAGTGGTAGATCTTCGTTGTTATTGTTGTTGTAGTAGCGGTTCCTTAACCCCGCTTAAGGCAGGCTTTGTCAATCTAAGTCGCCGAGGTCATCTAAAGGGAGGTCTAGGAAACGTGCTGTTTCGACGGGATTGGACCAAAGGGAGAGGGGGGTTAGATGAGTCGGTTTAAGGAGGCATATGAAGAGGTGGTTAGTGTCGTCCGGAGACTCTCCACATGCAGGGTATACGTTGGGTATGCAGGGGTCGAGTCTGGATAAGTAGGAGTTTAACCTGCTACTATATCCAGATCTAAGTTGTGCCAGGGTCACGCGGGTCTCTCGAGGCAGCTCGAGCTCGTTGTCTGTAATAGGTGGTAGTTAACACCGAGTACGCTATTTACGGGAAGGGAGTCTTTGAAGGTGTTGACTGACTCCTGGTGAATGGCGTTCAGTGCTTGTCTGTACGCCGTTCTGTCCAGCGGTTGTTGCACGTGTTGCAACTTCAAACCAAGTACTCCCTTTCTGATGTGCCTAGGGGGAGGTTCGGCTTCAAAAAGGTGCCTACTGGGATGCTCCGTACGGCTTACACAGCAAAGCATTATGCTCCTTAACTCGTAGCATAGATGCAGGAGGTTCCCAGTCGCAGTCCTAAGGGCGGTGTTTTGTCAGGCCTGTACCTTCTTCAACTGCGTCTCGTTCGTCCCCGGCGCCCAGATCGGTGCAGCATAGTTTTCGACCGTCCGGCCAATTGCTTTATAGGTTGCCAGCACGGTTTATTTATCTTTACCCCAGGTGCTGCCGGCTAACGCTTTGAGTATTTTGTTGCGGCCCTGGAGTTTTGCGGCAATTGCAGTCGTATGCGGAATGAAAGAGTGCAGGCTATCGAATGTGACTCCCAATATCTTTCGGTTGTTTGCAGTCGGAATTTTTTCATCATCGACCTTCACGTCTAATTCAAGCCTGTACTCCTTTGTCCAGCTGGTGTAGAGGGTGGCCGAGGATTCGGTCGGCTCTCAAGAAAGCCGGTTCTACGCACCTAGGTCGGCGATCTAACCCCGTTTATGTCAATAGGTAAAAATTAATCTAAGGTAGACAATCGTATAAGCGCAGACTGAAATTTTTCGAAAAAGCATATTTAAAGCACATTATTTCGAAAAACAGATTTTAATAGTCAATTGCTGTAATTACATTGTACACCAATGATTGGCGATAGTAAGTCGGCATGTAACTTGTCAGTCAGGATCCGTTGGTTCGATCCCTGCCATAAGAAGTCTGATGAGGGGATGTGGTGATCTCCGAAATAGCTGTCACTTCTACCATTTTTCTTTGTTGTATAACAAAACATTCAATTCATACAAACCAGGCCTTTTAGCTCACTATAAAATAGCAAACATTAATAGTTCGTGTATGTACCATATGCCGCAAAAAACAATTATGAAGCATATTTACATGTTTATTATTGAAAATTTATATCATGCCTAAAGGATCTTATTAAAGGAAAAATCGTATTCAAATTGTGCGATTGCAAGAAGAATAGGGAAATCAGAAAACGTAATCCGTAATTTTGTTAAAAAAAGCAATAATTGTAGAATATATACCGCTACATAAGGTAACCAAAAATTGACACTTCTTCAAAAAGGGAAAATACGCGATGAAACAACACAAAATAAACTAAACTGCAGCCAAACTAAAAATTTGTGGGGAGTATTGGCAGGAAAAGTTTATAGTAATGGGCGTCAATACAGAGCGTCAATGAGCTAAAAACCCCAATTCAGCAATGCTGGCTTGATTTGAGCAGAGATTTGCTCAAAAATCTTGTTGCATTTTTATTGTTATTGAAAACCGGGGTGGCCATGTCAAGTACTAAGATTTAGTTAAAGTTTGGAGTTTTATTTTATTTTTGATACGAAATGGAGTGTGCTTAAACGAATTTCTATTTCTTACTAAGTTTTTCCAAATACTGTTGAATTGATAAAACTTTAAGTTAAAAAGATGTAAAACAATAAATTGAATAACTTCTCATCTTTAAACGCAACAATTAAAACTTTTATTTATTAAAAACTCAACAAATTTGTGTGCGCTTATACGAATGTCTACCACTGTATTATGAAAACTAATTTTTATACGACATCTAAATTTTGATGTGTAAATACAATTTTCTTTTATGCATCCATGCAAGAACAAAAAACTTCATTTTAACTACAATAATTTTGCTTATTTCGTCTTGGAGCTGTAAAAAGTTGAAAGACCAATACTAGGTATGCATTGTTCTGAAATCATCTCGGAATCTGTGTACGTATCCGATTGTTAGTCAAATTTGGTACTGTATTTCGATTTATCGGAAAAATCCGACGAAGTTTTATTTGGCATATTAAGTTCTTCCTTTCTTCAGGATTTTATTTCATTAAGCATAAAAACCTAAGATAAATTTAAGGAAGACATTTTAATAAAAGTAACATCAAATTATAGCTAATTTATAAAACTATCATTATTACTCTGAGGAACGTCTGCGGATCATTTGGTGCCCACAGTATTTTAGTAAATATAAAGAATCCAAAATCAGTTTGCTTTGTACAAAAAATGAGATCATAAATCTTCTAATTCTATACGTTATAAAAATTAATAAAATGCAATTTCTCAATCCAGACTGTGCCGTATGCGGGCGATGATTACACTCCACTGTCACCACTTTTCCCATTAACGGTTAAATTTACTATATGATTAATATTAATAAATTAAATTTAAAAAAATTGAAATGTTAGCACATCATTAAAATATCATTACTTATACTTTCATAAGAAGTATTTATAGTTTCAGTGAGAAAATTACAAATCATTTGTATTTCGTGTTTGCTAATTCTTACTAGCTGAAATTTTCCCGCTGCACGAATTTGCATCTTCTGCTCTAAACTAATTTTAAAAATTGTTCTCGCGTTTCAAATTCTCTTCGTCTTAACGAACGCGGCTCAGTGACAATTAGTAAAAATTATATCCCAATATGCAAAATTTCTTATTGCACTTATGACCGCCTTATATACTTATAGATCATTATTAGTACTGAAGAAGAAGAAGCTTGGCCGAAATTTGCTTCAGCGGTTATAAAGCGCTATCATTTAAACTGAAGCGCATATATTTAAATAATTTTTTTTTAATAAAATTAAATTTTATTAATCTACTTACCATTTGGGACAGCTGTTACTTTTTTCGTTTGCACACGGGCTGTGGCGTTGTTCACCTTGTTAGTTAAAATATCATTCATCGCAATGTGATTCCATGTAGGTTTATATAAGTATGTTTCGGAAGAGTGAAAAATTGTAGAAAATGTTAGTTTCAAACATATGTACATACACACATTCATAATGTATAAAAGACAGTTAATTTGTAACGTTTAATGAAAACTTTGTTGGTAAATCCGTTTTATCAATTAAGTATTGTGGTACCTTAAATATAAATTTGCTTACTCTGAGAACGCTTCAATTTCAACAAAATGTACATCGCCCAGTTGGTGGCATCCAATCGATGCTGTTTGTACACACAATAGTAAATTTTTCTGGTCATAGCTGAAATTTGTTTTCGATTTTTATTTTCAAAATTATGTATTTATGGGGTTCGATTTGCGGTGGATATGAAGGCCTCCGCAAGAAAATATATTTCAGTTTTTCAACGAAAAAAATAGCAGCAGTGACATATACTCAAGCAAACAATTCAAATCCGCAGAGCAATTATGTACAAAAAAGCAGAGTAATAAACGTTTAAATATCATTACGCTCAGCTAACAATTTTATGTATTTACGTATATACGCATGCTCACAAAAACGTACATATATAAACGCGCACGTAGCAACGTATGTATGTAGGAATGTATACATGTGCGCTGGATTATTGGAATGTTTATTAAATGCAAAAGTAATGTACATATACATATGTATGCGCTAAGAACGGAGTACAAATAAAAATTAGCTATTACTATGTTTATAAAAAAATATGTATATCTTTTATACCTGTACCTGTCCTTTAGATTAATCTTAAAAACAGGAAATGCCATTCCGATATTACCAATTTTATCATTTTCAGTTTCTGATAAAATCATGCACAACCTCAATATAAAAGGATAAGGCTTGTGGCCAAGCCTCTCTCCTTGAACTATTGGTAAATAGGAAACAATGCCTTCAAACGGTATTAACTAATCGGATTAATAATTTATACACACATATGAGTACATACATACAAAATAAGATCTTATTATCTGTTTAGGATTATAATAGATGAAGTGTTGTTATTTAGCAAGAAACACTTAAACCATTTTTCAGTGAGTTTATACATAGTTTGTTAGTCGTGTGTAAGGGCGTTTCTGAATGACACCCTTTCCTTTGAACTTACTGCCATAATGCAGAGCAGTTTCGGAAATGGCTTATAGGTACATATATGTATATGTATATAACTATATATAAGTGTGATAATTCCATTTTCAACTTTCTAAAACAATTGCTCTCTTTTTTTGCAACTGATGTTGCTATTTTCATATTTGCATTCTTCAACAGCGCTAGCTCCCTCTGACAATGTTTGTGTTTTAGGTTTTGAGTGCTAGTTCGCCATAAAGCATTCTTGTGTTTGATAAGTGTTCTTCGCACCAAAGTAGGTTATGTATGCGCTATTGTTAGCTGCGAGGACATAGCGCTGTCATTGTTTTCGTTTCATACAGGGTATTTTACGCCTAGATGATTTGATGGCAACGCGGCAACACTAAGGTTATATGCCAGTTATAGTAAATTTTCAATTAACGCAGCAACATAAGTGTACTTCTTGGTAAGTCTGGATTTGTACAAGTTTTACTATATTTTCTGTTTACTAGGGAAACTATTTTTAGCTCTTTGTTACAATAGTACTGGTATTAAAAAAGTCGTAAAGCAAATCCCCAAGTCACTTTATTTATATATTTATTTGTTTATAAATTCATTATTTGAGTTCAGAAAATAATTGGGAAAGTAGCATTCAAAACAATTCACGTATGCAAAAGTAAGATTCAACAGTTTAGCTCAAAACAGGAAATTGCATGAAATTTATGGAATTAAAAAAATTTTTTTTGGAAGCTAATATTTTCGATCATTAAAACTTTTTCATTTATTAAAAATAAAATGTGGATCTTATTTATGTTGCTAATAAAGCAATGACAAAAGACGACCTAAAAGGGTATTCATAGCTTAAGGAAATAAAATGGAAAAATTATACTCTTTTTGGAAACGAAAAAGTATGACATTAACTACAATTATTTATTTATTTATCTTTGTTTATTCATTTTTTTACTGCAGGGTACTAATAGATGAAAATAATATACATACACCACACCACTGTGCGAAGACGTACTAAAACCCATGCAAAATACAATATATCTTTATAGTGGAACAAACAACATTTTTGTTCGAATTTAGTGATTTTTTAAGAAAAATAACGAACCAAACTTACTTGTCACAAAGTATTTCTTTGATGTTTTCAAAAAGTCTCATTATTACGTATGGTACATGTAAGGGCTGTCATTCCCTTGAAAAAATATTTGTCAGAACAAAATTTGTATTATTTAATACGTCTTGAGATACAATTAGTACAATTTAGATGTTAGGTAGACTATACACGTAGCAGTAAAACCAATGCGATTGGTTAATAAGTATTCGAATATCCATGTTATTCTGCTTAGTTTTTAAATTAATGTTATATAAGAAAATACTTACGTTTGTAAGTTTGGTTCGTACGTCTAAGCTCATTTTTCTTTGTAACTACAGCATCCTGTTTTGTATATTATATTCTACAAAGAGTCCCACCTCAAAGTAAGCAAATTTTTATTTACTTAAATGCTAAGTTAAAATCATTTTGTTATGTGATGTGATATAATATTTTTATATATTTATTTTTATTCATAAAATAATCACACATAGTAATAAATACATACAAAAAAAAAAAATGCAAAAAATTAAATAATACAAATGCAATACTACTATACATAAATAAGTGTGTACGTTATAATATGAATAAAATACTGAATTAATCGTTTGTTAATATATAGTTAAAAATAATCGTACAACATGCACCCACCTCGATTTTGCGTCCCTCAACCACAGTGCCATGAAGACGTTCACGGGCTCTTTCAGCGTCATTGCTATTTGCGAACGTTACAAAGCCAAAGCCCTGTTAGATGTCACGTAAAACATCACAGACATACATCATACCGTGCCACAGTGTGCATTGATAATATTGCAGCATCGCATTATGAACATATCGCAATCGCATGCAATCGGACAAGAAATATAGTGAATAAATAAGAAAAATATTGTTATTCTTTAAAATAGTTTTCAATACATTCGGATTAAAAAAAATGAATATTGTACATAATAGCCTAAACTATTTATGTTTCGACTAAACATGCCATAATTATTATAACTCTTATTCTGCATTTTTACAACAAATCAATAATAAATTTGAGGTTTAAGTTTTCAATAGAAACTGTGACCGAAAGCGTTGGCAATGACAATTGTTTTGATCCCTTCAAACTGCTAAATTTTTTTAAATAGTTTTAATATAATTAAATACTTTACAAAACTAAACGTTATTTAGAAACGAAGGAAATTCAGGTGAGTGGATAAAGGTGATTACTATGTAATAGACGTCTGATTAGCTGACAATAAAAATGTTAGAAGTTTAGTTGAACTAACGATAACAACGGCGCACGTGCGTAGCAATGCCATTATGGTGGAGAAAAGCTGATGAGTTCCATGCAATAGTTTCAACGCAGTCGAAGAAAAACATTATGTGTAACTTTTTTAGCACTGCGAAACACCAGAAGGTTCTAAGGTTATCCTCTATTGTGTGACTTTTTTATTATAATAACGAAGAGTTGTTGAACCAAATCTAACCAAGGCGGAGCAAAACATCTCCTCATCTTTCAATATTGACAGCATTTCTTGGTGTTTCAAAAATTATAGAAATGGAGTTATCGCTTTTTCTGTCCTTTCAGATTTTTCTATGCAGAAGTCGAAGAGTCGGGTATTTACTTTTATATATTCTTTTTTGCAACTCTTATTTATTTAAATCTGTTTCCCGAATATCTACGTAAATTCTAAACAGTCCTCCGACATTGTTTGTAAAGGCTCATATTTGTTTAGGGTATTAACAGAATTGTAAAAGTAAATACGCATAAATAAATACATATAAATGTGCATATATACTAACAACATAAGATAACTTTCTCTCACCTTACTGCCGCGTTCATTGAAAATGATTTCCACGTCCAATATGGTGCCGAATTGCTATTAATCACAGATATGTGTCGAATTAAGAAGAGGGAAAAGGTAATAATTTTAAAACATATTTTTTGATCAAAAACGTGTAAATAACATAAGGTTTATTAGACTTCGAAAAAATTTGATGACACAACTCACCCCAAACATAGCGCGGAGATCAGGATCCCGGAATCGAAAAGGAATATTGGAGACGTGTAAACGTTTCGGTTGATTTTTGGCATCGATTAGAGCTTGTTGTTGTTGATTTAGTGGCACTAGCGCTGAAGTGAGACTAGTTGCAACGGGCGTTGATGGCACAGCAGAGGTGACAATACCACCACCAGCAGCAACGCTAGTAGCGTTAAGACAGGCGAGGACCTGTGAGGTGCTTGCCCCACTTACTAATGGCGACACAATAGCTGTTGAGTCAATTGAACCGCCAACAGATTGCGAAGCCGACATGGTTGCAGGTAATAGACCAGGGTTTGTTGTACTAGTAGCAGTACTTGTCGCTGCCAATGCTCCTGTAGCAGCTGAAGTAGCAGTAACAGAGGTGGGAGCAGCTCCTATAGTGGTTTGATTTGCTCCTATGCCAGTAATAAGCTGTTGCTGTTGGTGTGTACTGCTGAGCAGATCTCCTGTAGTACCAGTTGATACGGTGGTTGTAACGGCGGTGGCGCCGATAGCAGTAGAAGTACTGCTCTCATTCGAAGATGATACGGCCGTAACTACTCCGCTACCGTTTGCAGACTGACCCTGGATGCTAATACAATTGCCTGTACTATTAGTCGAAGTTACAGCTAACGGAACGGAATTATTTGCCATCGACGTAATATTACCACCTCCACCACCAGATACTCCGCTAGGGCTGCTCAAACTGCCTTGTTGTTGCTGCTGTGGTTGTTGTTGAACGGTGTTTGCATCTGATTCATTTTTAATCAATACTGAAGACTGAGGGATGTGGAATAGAAGAGAAATATGTATGTTAAAATGCAGTGTTTTGTACTGTCGTCAAAGAACTATGAGACGAAATAAATGATCTACAAGTACGAGAAAAGGTTTAACATTACGTAGGTATAATGCATGCATTTTATAATAAATATTATGCTTAATATTATAGCGAGAAATATTAGTGAGTCAATAAATACTACAATGCATCTTGCTATAGTTTTTCCATTTATATAAAAAATTCTTGTGCTGTAAATACTTTAACAAGACGATGGATAGAGTTATCGCAGACTCCAAAATTATTTCAGGGAACATACTTTACAACGTATTTACGCTTATACATATATACCGTGAATTTGGACCAATTAAATGAAATTAAAGTACTTTACATACTCCTCTGCAATGCGGAGCTGAACCAACGCACAGTTCGTGCCAGTTTACTGTTAGTTAATAATTGATCAAGCTTTAGCGATTACATTTTGTACACGAAGTTGCAAGTTGCCGTTAATACTGATTTTGAAATCTTGGAGAATTAAAAAAAATATAATTAAAATTTGTTTTCTAACTATTGTACATAATTAAATTTTGCAAAGTTTCACAAAATTATTAAAGAACAATTATTACTAAGTTTTTAGTCAGTTGCATTTGGTTGACAGGCTCTACTGCTGATGACTGCTTAAACGATAGTATTCTCAAATGTTTAATTCGAAACGATTGCAATTTTTTGACCAATGTAAAGTTTAAATTTGCAGCGATCCATCTTTGTTAAGTATTTAATTCTTTTAATGAACATATTATATACATTTTTGCTCCTGCGCGCTTACTGGTATTCCCACCCGGAATTGGCCTTGTAGGTAGATGCTGGAGCCATCTACACTGATCTATAACTTTTTTATATTCACCCCAGAACTTAGGAGCGTAGCAGCCGAGTAATAAAAATCAATAACCATCATAGCTAGCCTGTAGGTACAAATATACTTATGGATCAAGACCGAGGGAATGGAGCACATCTTACGGCAATGTTTCATCGCAAATCGTCATCACTTGTAATGTCACTAATTCTTATGTTGCTCAACACATGTTAAATGAATTCATCATTACAGTTAAAATGCTAATTTTTTCACCGCCGCTATTTTGAGGTTGCCCAGTTAAAAATTCCATTAAAGCAATGAGGAATAAAACAAGAGACGAACTCGTTATACAAAAGCCAAAGGCGACACATGTGCAACAAACTACTTTTGGCATAATGGGACCAAGAAGTGAAGAAGGAAAACAAAATGAAATACATATATGGAATTTTTGTTCGTGTGCATGTATTACACGTACATGAACAACAACAATGAATTCAATTTTATTCGTCTATATATTCATGTATATGTGAAAGAGCTACAACTTAAGTAACATAATTGTCTCCAGAACATAAAACAGCCTCGAAATCGGAAAAACTTTACACAAGCCATCTACTTATGATATACATATATGAATCATAGCAAGGCGATTATGTTGGTTTACGCAATTACAAGACATTTTAGATGTTATGATAATTTGCGTAACATGATTTTTTTTAATCAAATTGCCCATATTTTTAACAAAAAACATCCTCTTTGGGTCAATAAGTTTTTTTTTTTTTTAAACTCTTAACGACTAATCATTCCTGCCTCATGCACATCCAGCCGACTGACATCTATCAGTCAGATGGTAGCACGCCCCGTTTATGGAATTCGTTTGCATCTTTGAAATTTGTTATCGGTTAGAGGTACAACAAAAAATAGTTCTTTGTAATAACATAATGCCGAAAAACTGACACATGTCCCACGCAAAGTTAATTCAAGCAAGCTAATATCTTTTAAATGACTTTCCTGTTTTATAATAATCGTAAAGTGTACTGAATGAGGATCATATTAACAAATATACATAGGCCGTTTTAGCTAAGATAGGCAATAATAATTACTCATTCCATCAAAACGAATAACTTAATTAATTAGCCAATAACTAAGTGAATATATATTTTAAATGTACATATATATGTGAGTAAAATAAACAATAATAAATATGTTAAATATACAGCTATTTCTGTATACTCGTATATATATATTCAAAAAATCTAGGATGCTTGAATTTATTTCAACCCATACAAGTACTTTTGTGCGATGAGCCCAAATCTATTGTATAAATATAAAAGGTTTGGTTATGAATGACTGACGGATTAACCCACAGCCTTAGCCACTGACCGTATAGACCTGAAACTTGCAGGGTGAATTCTGTGTATATTGTAGGCATTCAATTAAAACGATAAAACGAATTTATTTTTAAATCGTTCGATTTACATGGGGAGCACTTTCTATTTATCGTTTGATTTACATAAAATTGGACTTAAATTGAAATGGGGAGCACTTTTTGCCGAAAAATGGCTTGGGATCAATCTATTCGAAAAGAAAAAATTATAATTATGATTCGATTTGTTTAATATTTGGAACATATGTAGGATCTCTTTACCTATCTATCTGAAACAATCATAATTATGGTTCGATTTGCTTAAAATGTAGAAAGCTTTCTGCCTAGGTTTTCTAATATGTGGAGAACTTTTAAGAAAGAGGCCCAGGAAGCGATCTATTCGAAAAAATCTTATTTAGGGTTCGTTTTTCTTAATATTAGGATAAAAATTTATATATTTGTTAAAAATCTTATTAGAACCATTTGGAAAACCCAATCGGACGAAGTCCCGGGTAATATCTAGTATATGATTTAAGAACTGGGTTTGAATTTGAGATTTATGTTCTATTTGCCCGTAATACTTGCTAATCGTTTTACTAACAACATTTCTAGTGAGTGAATAAAAACATAATTTTGATAATTTTTGGATGTTGGCTGCTTGCTGAATAAAACTAATAAAATAAAATCAAGCTCCCAATTATCACTCCATTCATCACACTTTGTGCGAAAAACGGTAGTTGATTCAATTTTGACTGAAAAGTTTCCATTTTCAGTGTTACAAAATTAGTTTAAGGCTTGAGGCCACTGTAGATGCTTAAAAAAATTGATTTTTTTTATTGGCTAAAAATATTCTTTGGACCTTATACAATAAGGAACAAAAGGTCTTTTACGTGTCCGACATCGTATCACGTTTTTTAAAGTTGGCCCGCAGCATAACTCAAACAATTTTCAATTGACTCTTTTCTTACACCTTTTTAATATTATTTTAAAGAGAATGATGTTCGGGATTTTCGATAGCCTAATTTAAACAATAGTTATAAACAATTAGGTGCCGTTTTTTGGTCGACAAATTAGTTTTTTCTGAAATGCTTCCAAATTTCACAAAAACCAATATTTTTTAAAATCCGTACGTCATTCTCTAGCTAGCCGCAGAGCTCTTAGAAGAAAAAAACTCTACAAAAATATCCATGGATCTGTCATTTTTAAATATTTTTTTTTTTGTTCTAAATGAAATTTTTTTGTATTTAAATATGAAACTAATAAAATATCAAAACATTATAGTTGTATTGTATTTCTTTCCACATAAAAAAATCTTAAGGAAAGGTGTATTTTTGGCATTTACAGTGGCCTTACTCCTTAAAATAATAATAATATTTTGGCTGGTGTTTTGAGTTAAACCATTATTAACAACATCTGAATGCTATAAATGCAATTTATGAACCAGTTTTATTGCTTAGAATTTATTCAAAATATTTTATTTAAATAATTAAGTGCTTTTTAAAAACATTCCAACCCTGGAAACAAACTTAGTAAAACCGCCATAAGTGCCGAAAAGTTGCTCAAACACCAATATCCGAAAAATGAAGCATGTAACATATGTATGTATATAAAATCATGAAATTAACTAGAAAAGCAAAACGTACCGAGCACATCTTATTTCTTAACATGAATTATTATAATTTACATTTACAATTTTTCGTGACTACTGTCGACATTGGTTAATACTTATACTTAATGTCACTATGGTATATGTTACTTGTATGTATGTTATAAGTATTTTTTATGTTATTGCTCCAAATCAAAAACCCATAAAAACCAAAACCAAAGTGGATGCAAGACAATCGCCCTTAAAGTATGCTACGTTCGATATACATAGGTACAATTTTTATATGTATGCATTACACATTTATTATACAGTTATAGTTACGAATACAATTAATGAAAAAGTTATGCGGGGATGCAGTTACTGTAGTTGTAGTGGCAAAAATATATGGCCGCAGTATTAATTAGGCTCTAGTAAAAAGGACACATTACGAGAATTGTCATTCCATTCCATTTCATTCCATATATAATACATAGGTATGTATGTATTCAATTCAATTGGATTTTTTGTTTATGTGGTGGTAGTAGTAGTAGTAGCTAAATACAAGTACGAATAATTTACATGATGCAAAAAGAATTTGCATACTATTTAGTACTTGGATATTATGTGATAGGTGACAGGTGTGACATATGGCAAGTGGCAAGTGCAGTACCATCAACTGGCAGTCACTTGGGCCACGCGCACAGCAAATGTAATGCATTGTGCAATTCTTTGCTTATATGGCAACAACACTCACTAGGGTAATACTTTGTGGTTGTGACGTCGACGTCGTCACCGTCATAGACAATTTTGGCGTCTGGACCGGTAGTTGTGACTGGGATTGCGACTGTGATTGTTCTTGGATTGGTTGCAGGTGCATTTGGTGGTTGAAATGTGTATAAGGTCGGTGATGTTGAAGTATTTGCACTTGATGTTGTTGTTGTTGCTGTTGCTGCATCTGTTGCTGTTGTTTGTGTTCAAAACCATTTAGAACGATCGTCGGAGACAAACCATTACTGAGTGCGATACCATGGCCACCATTATGTGTTTGAACTCCATTTACCAAAGAGGTATTCACAATAGCTGTTGACGTTGGTGTTGTTGTTGTTGTAGGCGATGTGATCGGAGAAACATTGCAGTTGTTGATGTGAGGAATTGCCGTAGGCAGATTTGTCTGCGGGAGAGCGATGTTTAATGTTTATTCACTTTCATCTTAAAAGTACATACGTGGATTTAATTAATTGTCTATGGCTTTGTAATCTACTTTTTAGTTTGCATTATTAAAAGAATAAAAAAATATTTTATTATAAGTGTCATGAATATTTTTTGCTAAACCAACACCAACAATTTATTATAAAAAAACTATTATAATCCGAACAAGTAAACCTTTATTTCTCGACTATATGAGTACAAATAAAATACTTTGCTTGATGAACATAACATGCGTGGCGCTTTGCTTGCTTATCGCTAAACCGCAACCGTAGTAATAGCTAACAAGACAAGATGAATGTTAAGGGGGAAGGATGGGGAATTTGATATTTAATGCAGCTTCTGTTTTTCAGTTGCGACATTGGAAATCGCGATTGTCTAAGGTTATCGTGTAAGCACGACCCGAATCGCTTTGGGAGATAAACTACAATAGAGAAATGTTCAGACCAAATTTCCTTACATTATAATATTGTACTGAAATTTTTTATATGCTTCAAAACAATTGTGTCTGTAAAGACCGCTAATAACAAAAATATGTATAAGAATTTGGAAAAATTTGGAATATACAAATTTTGTTTTATAAACCATAGAAGTTGTGTTCATATAATAATTGCCAATATACCGAATTCCTGGGGATATTAAAATTAAACATAAATAAAAAAACAAAATTTAAAATTATCGATAAGTCGAAGTTTACAATTATTCCAGAAGGTTAACTTAAAATTTTAAAAATACATAGTGATAGACGATAAGGCTGGCTAACAACCCAGTATTATATTAGCTCCTGTTAGACGGTTATGCCTTATAACCAGTTAATTAGCAAACGTTTCAAATCATACCTTAACATTGCTCTAGTAAAAGATTTCCGAAATACGTACAGATTTAAAAATAAACATTTACAAAGCATGCAATGTTTTAAAATTAATGGTTACTTATGAATTTATTTTTTTAAATGTAGAACTTTATTTATAGTTTTAAATATGTACATGAGTATGCATATAGTTCAAAGAAAATATATATTTTTTGATATCTTATAAATAAGCTTCATTAGCTTTAGCATGCAAGTAAATACTTATCTAGAAGAAATGTTTTTTGTTTAATATTCTCCATTCTTACTGCGCACTATATATTCGCACTTACACAAATACCGTAGATGTGAGTATGTATAAAATAGTTTTATTTTTGGTTAAAAATACATGCGAAGTCTCAATAATGAAAATTAACATATAAGGTACTCGATGGATATTTACAAAAGCACAATTGACCAGCTCGCACAAATTTATTGATGTTCACACATACGGCTCACTTACTCATGAGAAAAATCAAGTAAGTGCAATGTATTTTACTTACCTTCTTTTGCTGCATATACATCTGTACAGAAGCAGCCGATGTAGCTACATTTCCTGGAACCGAAGCCTGATTTCCATTTTCTGGCTTTATTTGTGAAACGGGCTCGGCTTTGATGGCAGTAACGGACATGGATAGGCCATCCGGGTTTGTGGTACCCATCTGAGTACCTGTTGACGGGTAGCCAGCTGGTGCGCCTGGAAATGGCGCTACTCCGGCCTGCACTACGTGCTGCGATTCGTAAGCCACAATAGAAAGAAAAAGTAAATTTAGTTAGCAAAAAGCAATGCGTAAAGATAACCGTATCCTTGAACTCACTATTAGCCTAAAAATACGAAAAAACTAGTCATTCAGATTCATTTACAGTTACAGGTTGGAATATTTTACTGACATACTATTTTTATCTCTGCTATGAACTAGCTACGAATTAAATTTAGAAGCAACAAAATATTGTAGATACATAACATTGTTATTAATTTGTTTTTCTTTTGTGTCATTTTCGTTTATGAAATAGCAAATTTTAGAGCCCAGATTGCCACGCATATCGAGTGCAACAATAATTCGGAACAACCACTCAAAATAAAAACAATACAAACTATTTGCATTTGAACGCGCACGGCAACTCAATTAATTGAATCACATTTGGTTGCGAATGGAATTATAAAAGTTGGCCCAATAACTCTACCACATAGAAAATATCACTAAACCACGCACAATACCAGCAGCAATTCGCTTCCTCACCAAAGTTAACTATGACCAAAGTCAACTATGAACTAAGAGTATATCATATATGTACATTATATACAAATATATTTTAATATGGGCGAGCTGCACCGGGTGGGCGACAAAGATTGCAACATGAAATTCGATTTCTTGTGAACGTTTTCATGCGATTCACACTCTTTCGATTAGCGTTGGCTGCTCATTAGCTAGGCACGTCACGAATGCGTTGATTTATTGCAATAGTTTGCCAAAATTCAACAATGTTAAGTAATTCTATATCTTTCGCCAGTTGGTTTGTAAAGTAGATTAAAGAAAAATAGATTTGTGTCCCAACTGTGAAGCTATTTCTAATAATTGTTAAGAAAATATATAATATAATTGGCGATTTGTAACCGCTGAAGCAATTTTCGGCCGAGCTCCTCCTATAATTTGTGGTTTGGCGTCTTGATGTTTTTGAAACAAATGCTAAGCCGCCTCCGAACGGCTAACGTATTTTTATTAGGAGCAGTTATTTCATGTCAGAAATACACATAATTTAAAAATTTATTTAAATTAATTTTCTACAACTTTTGATTGTTGGCCGTACCAGAATTTGGACCCTCGCCTTCCAAAGTACGCATTGTTACATGAGTTACATCAAAGAAAGATAATAATTCACCTTACAAAAAAGCTGAGTTTTAAAAGTTTGCGCCAAAAAGCAGATTTCCAAAATAACTTATTATTAAAAGGAAAACACTGTACGGTTTATTGGAAAAATATCAAGACGCACACTATGACTTCTAGGAGAAAATCGTTCCGAAATCGCTTTAGCGCTTATATTCAATTAATTCGAGATATAAACATAACTAAACTTTCAAATGCCTTTTCTGAAAGTTGAAATAATTATCAAAAGCTTTGCACAGAAATTATAATATTAAAATTTTTCTCTATCGCAAAATTTTAACACACGTACAACGAAATCAATACCAACTGATCTTCTTCTAGTTAATTCACTTATATCCTTTGAATTTGTACTAGTTCGAAGAGTATTTTGATACTTGAGAACCTTTCTTTGGCAAATCTTCTTCCATATATTTCATCAAACCCGGAATTAAAAAGAAGTGTGAGTAACCGAAAACCGTTTTGTTGAATTTTGAATTTTAACTTAAAGAATCTCTTTCTATTAAGACTTGTTTGTGTTTTCATCCATTTGACATACAACGACGGTCATTGGATGTTTTGCTTCGATTCAACCGTCGGCCAGCTTATTATCGCCTGGCGCATTAAGTGAAAGAGAACATGTATGTACGAGTATATGTAATTATAATATATGAACGAACAAGTGTAGTTGACATGTCTAATAACAAGTGTTTGTGGCAGCTGGCATGCTGCAATTTTTCAACATTACCGTTTATAACTTATGATCGCAACTTGCCACTTGCCCATCATTGCGAACGTAGCATGTTTTGTCGCCTGGTTAAACGCAAACGTCAGTGTACGCAAAAAAAAATACCTCCACAACAATAATTTTAAATTAGATAAACGCTTCGCTTCGTTGAAGATTTAGCATTTTGGCGGGGGTGAAGAGTTCTGCTATGTTTCATACGCGTCCTGCCAAAAATACACAACAGTCCTAATGCGAAGCAATTAGCTGTACAGCGTCGAGGCAACACAGCGAGAATATCTACCTGCGCCAATGCCCTGCTGCCATCGTCCGAAACAGTCAACTTGGCAGCAAACGGAAATTTATTGTGAACGTGTGAATCGATGAAGATGCAACATATGTGTGTGCAATGTTCACACGCGATTGCACTTGCCAAATACAGGGGAACATAATTAATAAGATGCACATAATTTTTCCTTTCGCCACTCAGTTATCTGCAATTTAGGGCTTTCTAATAGGCCATCACGATGCAAATCGGTAATGAACAATATTGATATGCATTTATGATAGTTTTATTTAATAATATAATCATTCATTATTATATTCAGGTATGACTTTACATATTTCTCATACCTGCTGGCTGCAGTTTTGGAATTAGTCATGAGCGTGATGACATTCTGCTCTCCCAGAGTTAATTGATCTCCTTGTAATCTAAATGAATGCAGATTTTATTTTAGAAAATATGAACGAATTAATTAACAGAAAATAATATATTGATTACGTAGAAGTTAAAATCAATATCTAATGCCACGTTCCGGAGCAGTGTCAGCAGTTTCGGGATTTACTGCACGAATAACTTTTGCCTAAAGTATCGTACGTGTATGCATGGTGAAATCATTTAATTACGTATGTATTGCCAAATTGGCTACGTTTTCAAATGTTATTATTGTTCAATGTAAACTTTTAAGAATGTTTTCTGTTTTTTTTTTTTTTTTGATAAATTCTTGTTCTCACATTACAGAGGATGCATTTCAATTAACGTGAACACCACATATGTACATATTCGTACATATGTGTGTATTGAACGCCCAAAATTAAAAAAAAAATATAATTTTTTATTAAAATATGTTCTTTTCTTTTCTAGTTTGTCTTTCAACAACCCCTCTATAGTATGTATAACATATGTATATATGTATTTTAGTACGTATGCTTTTTTACAAGTATTGTGTAAAACACATGTGGTTGCAGAAAGTTTAGCGGCAAAGATTTTTCTCAATTATATACTCGTACTTACATAGAGTGTTCGACAAAACCAAAGCACGAAACCTACACAGTTATTATAGTTACTACAAAATGAAAAAAAAAAAAAAAATGCCAAACATTCACTAGAAGAATTTCAAAATTACAAATTTGCTGCGACAAAACTAAAGCACATTAGTATATAATTGGAAAAAACTTGTTAGTTTTTAGTATACCGCTGCAAATCTTCTTCATATACTGAATTTTATTATTTAAAACGCCTATGGAAATTCTTACCAAAGCTGTTTGTTACAATTGTCACGATGTATTTTCCGATCTACAATTTCCCACACTCTCACACTCACACTCTATGGGGTTGAGATCAGAAGGATGAGTGAGTGGGCTGCCTGCCTCGATTTTATTGGAAATAAACCGGTCTTTCACACATTTAATCATATTATTGGGATTGTTAGCATGCTGGTATGACCAAAGGCAATGACATTTCCTTTTTACATCACGGGATAACATAAATGTTTGTAGACCATTATACTATTAACTCTGTTATTGGACTCATTCCATCCTATATTCACTTTGAGTTTACCTGCCGATATGTAGAGATTTTTTTGAACTACACGTGTAGGGATTTTTCGGGACCTACCAACTGCATGTACAAAGTCAAAAGAGAAGGAGGACCGAAAATTCGGCAATTAACGCAGTTATGAATGTTAAATTTTCTAAACGGCCGCGATAGCCGAGTGGTTAGCATTGCGTACCGACATTCGGAAGGCTCGGGTTCATATTCCAGTGCCAGCAACATCCGAAAGGTATGGAAAATTAATTTAAATAAAAAATTAAGTTAAATTTTCTAATTGCGGTCGCCCCTCGGCAGGGAATGTCCACCCCTCCGAGTGTATTTCGGACATGAAATAAAAGGCTCCTCGTAAAAAACGGTCAGCCGTTCGGTGGCGGCTTAGTATAAACTGTAGGTCCCTCCATTTGTTGGAAAAACATCAAGACGCAAAACCACAAATTGGAGGAGCAGCTCGGCCGAAAAATCGCTTCAGCGGTTACAAAGCGCCAATTATATATATATATTAATAACCGATTCACGTTCATTAAATTCATGTCTAATGTTTTTATGTAATATCTCTTATACTGATTCCGAGCGTAACAATATGTTTAGCACCGAAAATACAATAAAATGTTATTGAAGATACGCAATACGATTAGTAATGCTTTGTTTATTTGTAACAAACAGTTCTTATTAATGCAATAAGTCCAATTATGAAAAGAAAAAACTAGTAATCTAGCTTTGTCGCAGCAAGTTTATGCAGGCTTTCTTAACACAACAAATGTACCTTCTTGTAAATAATCAAAATGAGTAAATGTTTAAAAATTGTATTTTTTTTTTTTTTTTTTTTTTTTTTTTTTTTTTTTGGGTACCATGGGCAACTCGACTATCGTATAAACTAATAAGAAAAGTAGAGACCAACTGCGAAGTAGAGGAGTAAAAACTGAAACGCAGTCCCGTTACTGGTGAACTGGTACACTTTTAATAACAAATAACAAACTCGTAAGTTTTTAACTTTAAAATACTAGTATTGTGCATTCCAGTTTAGTTTAGCTTTTCACCGCAGAGTACATAGAGCAGTTGTAATATTATTGCCCCGTCAACTAAACTGGTCGGTAATGGTGTTTTAGCTGTTGGTCACTTACACTTAAAAATAAAAATCTAGTTAAATACTAGTATTTCAAATATGAACTCATGTTAGTTCGCTCTTTGTTCGCAAGTCAACAGTATTGAGAAAAGAAAAAAAATATAATTTAAAGAAAATTATTAGTAAATAATTTTACAAATATCTCCAATTTTCTATATAGAGCTTTCCTGTAGTGCAATTCCGTAACTTTTATCGACACGACTTGTCGGATCGCAAACTTGCGAATTTTGTCGCTTGCGCTAACGATTATGCGATCAGTTTTTATGATTGCGGCATCGTAGAATAAATATTTATGCACGCTGCATCGGATGTTATACTACTCTTAGGTTTCCAAATAAATTATGTTGGTATTCATTTAATGTGGCATTTATGTAATAATGGCAAAATTGCGAGGTCGCCACTACGGTTAAATGAACGCCCCATTGAAAGAACTCTTATAAGCTGTTCCCTATTGGTCAAAAGTAAAAACTAATTATGCCGAGAATAAGTAAAATACAAAAGCTTATTAAATTTGGCAGAAGAGAAAAGAATATGAAATATTGAAAAAATGATAATTTGATAAATGTAAAATATTTTTAAAAGAGGTGTGTTTGGGAACTCGATGAAAGCAGATTCAAGAAGATCACATGCATATTTTGGAAAACCTTCGGTGTTATTTTAAATTTAATAAAGGGAGACTAACTTTTTAACAAATCCGATCATGCAAACAATTTCCTCTTAAAACGCAACTCGCAATTGTATTATATATAGCTTAGGCTCAAGTCGTCAAATGGAATGAACAACCTTCACAAGACCCAGAAGCACATCTACTCTGTTAAGGTCCAGGCTGTGTGCGATTATAGACTGCAAATGAGACATTTGGTATTAGGCTATCCAGGCAGCGTGCACGATGTAAGTATTTATAATAACTGCGAATTATCGAATGAAGTTGATACATTTTTCATTGGTGCTGAATTGATCGTAGGTGACAGTGCCTACAATTTATCTCGTACTCTTATAACACCATTTAGAGAAAATTCCAGAAAACTAACACAGAGCCACAGATCATTTTTCAACAAAACAAAATATTCAGTAGTTATAGGATTAGAATTGAACATTGTTTTGGCATGCTAAAAGAAAGGTTTGGCAGCTTAAAAAGCTTAAGACTACAAATTATAGATGAAAATGGAGTGAAAAAAGTTAACAAATGGATCCTCTATTGCTCATTGTTGCACAACCCTAAAATCCAACAAGATGATCAGTTCGATTACCAACTTGAGCAATCAGAGCAACGATATCGACGAGTCATTACCAAGTAACCGAACTAATGAAGGGGGGAATTGCGACGAACAATCTGAGAAATGTTAAATTATACAAACAATCAATAAATAAATTTGCATAGACAATTCAATTTTTTGTATATGTATGTACATAATTTCAAGAAAAAAAATTTATTTATGACAAATTGCCATTAATGCCATTGAAAATAGTCTCGCATAGTTGCCATTTTATCGCGAAGAAAATTTCATAAAAAAATAAAGAATTGATTTGCGACATTGTCAGTTTGCTAAGTTTGCAACAAATGCTATAAGTTTACGACTTTATATATTTTATGTAATTTAAAAGTCATCACTGACAATGTGCATACTACATAAAATCAATTGTATCACAATTTATGTAAGTATATATTTTTCATTTTAAGAGATAAAACTTTTAGCTCAAAAAAAAAGATAAACAAAATTCTTAATACTTTCTTTCAACACAATTTAGAGGGGGAGTTTGGCCGAAAATTCTTTCAGCGGTTACAAAACGGCCGCGGTGGCCGAGTGGTTAGCATTGCGTACTGACATTCGGAAGGCGCGGGTTCAAATCCCGGTGCCACCATCATCCAAAAGTTACGGAAAATTAATTAAAATATTCTAATTGCAGTCGCCCCTCGGCAGAGAATGTCCACCTCTCCGAGTGTATTTCGAACATGAAAAGGCTCCTCCATCAGCGGCTTAGTATAAACTGTAGGTCCCTCCATTTGTTGGAAAAACATCAAGACGCTAAAACCACAAATTGGAGGAGGAGCTCGGCCGAAAATCGCTTAAGCGAATGAAAATGTTCAGATTTATCGAAAATGAAGAGCACTTTTGTAAAAAGTAATTAACAGAAAAATTTATAGATGACTTTATAATACGAAGCAAAACTTTACAAAAACAAATATATATTTTCTCATATGGACATACATACGAGTATTTACTATTCACATATGCATACATGTACCATATACACAGAAGAAAATCGAATGACGCCGACACTAAAAAAAACGAATCAGGTGGTGCAATGAAGCATTTGACAGTTGCAAAATTGAATTTGGAAATCTCATATGCTAATACCTGGTTGCAGCATTGGCAACACAACATGAACTACAAATATCAGCATGTGCGCATTAGCCTGATAAACGGAAATGTATTTTTAAATAGCTTTTTGAGCTCGTCAAATTGGCAACGTTAAGAGAGTGCTAACAGTACAGGATTCATTTGCAAAAAAAAAAACAAATACATAGCTAAAACAAAGTCAAATGAATTTCATTGAAATATTTAGGTGTGAGAATTTGGTACATATGTATATATATGCAAATATCTAATGTAGTCACTAATTAAGTGGATTTAAACGATAAGGTTTATATAGTTCTCAGCATTATATATGTCTTTACACCTATATATGAACATGTATATAACTGACGCTTTAAAACCTCCGATTTTCCGCCGAGCTCCTTCTCCAAATTGCATGTGTAGTGTCCCTCTGTCTGAGATGAACTAAAGGCTTCTTATAAATATCCATCAGTCGTCTCGAAGCGGCTTGGTATAAACTGTAAGTCACATGGCTTAATGAGATTTCAGACAAAAGCACTTAAACAGATATAATTATATCACTTTTGGTTTCAAATTCTAGCATACTGGCAAGTTTTTAAAGATCAGATGTTATTATGAAGAATATACCAGTTGTGTTTGTTGAAGTTTGCCGGTTTTTTCGATAAAGAAAACACTTTATTTTCAGTGGAATCTCAAAAAGGGAATGTCCCATCAATGCGAAAAGGTGATAGTCGGACGGGGCGAGGTCTGGAGAGTACACCCGCCGATAATATTTCCCAATTAAGTGTTTTTAATGTGTCTTTCACCAGTTTAGCGGTATGAGACGGCGCGTTGTCATGTTGCAAGATAACTTTGTCATGCCTTCGGGCCCATTCCGACCGTTTTTTGATCAACGCATGATTCAAATTTATCATTTGTTGTCGGTAGCGATCCGTGTTTACCGTTTCACCAGGTTTTAACAACTCGTAGTACACCACACCACACATGATTTTTTTCGCTTCGGGTTCTCAAAATAAATCCATTTTTCGTCCCCCGTGACAATTAGATGCAGAAAAGATTTCCTTTCGAATCGTTTAAGCAGCATTTCACAAATAGCTTTTTGAGCTCGTCAAATTGGCAACGTTAAGAGAGTGCTAACAGTACAGGATTCATTTGCAAAAAAAAAAACAAATACATAGCTAAAACAAAGTCAAATGAATTTCATTGAAATATTTAGGTGTGAGAATTTGGTACATATGTATATATATGCAAATATCTAATGTAGTCACTAATTAAGTGGATTTAAACGATAAGGTTTATATAGTTCTCAGCATTATATATGTCTTTACACCTATATATGAACATGTATATAACTGACGCTTTAAAACCTCCGATTTTCCGCCGAGCTCCTTCTCCAAATTGCATGTGTAGTGTCCCTCTGTCTGAGATGAACTAAAGGCTTCTTATAAATATCCATCAGTCGTCTCGAAGCGGCTTGGTATAAACTGTAAGTCACATGGCTTAATGAGATTTCAGACAAAAGCACTTAAACAGATATAATTATATCACTTTTGGTTTCAAATTCTAGCATACTGGCAAGTTTTTAAAGATCAGATGTTATTATGAAGAATATACCAGTTGTGTTTGTTGAAGTTTGCCGGTTTTTTCGATAAAGAAAACACTTTATTTTCAGTGGAATCTCAAAAAGGGAATGTCCCATCAATGCGAAAAGGTGATAGTCGGACGGGGCGAGGTCTGGAGAGTACACCCGCCGATAATATTTCCCAATTAAGTGTTTTTAATGTGTCTTTCACCAGTTTAGCGGTATGAGACGGCGCGTTGTCATGTTGCAAGATAACTTTGTCATGCCTTCGGGCCCATTCCGACCGTTTTTTGATCAACGCATGATTCAAATTTATCATTTGTTGTCGGTAGCGATCCGTGTTTACCGTTTCACCAGGTTTTAACAACTCGTAGTACACCACACCACACATGATTTTTTTCGCTTCGGGTTCTCAAAATAAATCCATTTTTCGTCCCCCGTGACAATTAGATGCAGAAAAGATTTCCTTTCGAATCGTTTAAGCAGCATTTCACAAACGGTTTTTCGATTTCCTATTTGTCTATCGTTCAGCTGGTGTGGCACCCATTTTCCATACTTCTGGATCTTTTCCATGGCTTTTAAACGTTGGCAAATCGCTCCTCGAGTCACATGTAGTGTTTCTGCCAATTTTTGTTGCGATTGGGTTGGATCAACATCCAATAACGCCTGCAATTCCTCGTCTTCGAACTTTTTCGCTGCACCAGGATGTTCATTATCATCATTGACGAAACCATGTCTCACATGTTCTAATCACTGGAGTATGTTCACCATAAGTTTCTTCCAGCAACCGGTGAGCATCAGCTGCTTTTTTCTTTTGATTAAATAAGAAAAGCAACGAATGCCGCAAATGCGATTTACTTGGAACGAAACTCGACGTATTCACTGAGGTAAACAAATATGACGCTATTATTATGTGACTTGCGTATTTTTGTAGGTTAATGTCAATAGAAAAAAATTACATACATGCCAAATCATAGAAATTTATACATATTGCTAGCGCCATCTACTAGTAAAACCGGCACACTTCAACAAACACACCTGGTAAGTGACTGACGATTTAACTGTGGAATAGCACGAGAAATTAAATATTTTATTTAGTGACGCGGTTCACTAGCGTGTCGCGTTGGGCCTGAAAAGACAAATGATGCATACATTTGATGGACAAATGAACTAAATATAGACGTAATGTAGCTCACTAACGAATCAGCATGCTTAAAAGATTTGCTTATCTCTCAGCAATTGAAGAATTGGGCGAAAGAAGTTTTTTTGTTTAAAGGTGACCGAAATAGACACAATGGTAATCTTATACGGGATGTCACGTGAAAAACACGTGCTATACAAACGACCCTGCCTAAAAATTTAGCATTTTATATTTTTGCGTTGTGCCCCAAAACAAAGATATCATGAAGATTCTTTATGGTATCCAAAATCGTACTCACTATTTCTGCCCTCTATTTTAGTTTATATATTTTTAATTTTATATTATACGAGGGGATTAACAAAAGCTCGCTCAGTTGGTGACTTTCAATTTGTTTTTGTTAAATCTAAAAACACCAAATCCCTTGCAATTACTTTATTAGTCTTCCTTTTAAATTTTAGAACAATCGGCTAAACTGGTGACGAGAAAACGCAAGATAACTGAGGATAGGTGAGACTAAATTCCAACACCAAAGCAAACAGAAATTAGCCATGTGATGCTCTTCGGGTGGAACGATTGCTCCGTCTTTAAAGACTATTTCCGAAGATTCTAGACCGGCAAAAATCAGCAGCAAAAGTAATGATGTGAGTTTACTTCACGCGATCTTAAATCGTAGCTGCTATTCGTAGATTATTCCAGTGATTACCAAAAGTTTTCAAAAATTTGTTGGAAAACAGGAAGAGGATTTGCTGCGCTACTTTTTACATCATGACAACGCGCCATTCCGCACTGCTGAGATAACGAGTAGTTTTATTGCGATCATTGGGAACGAAGAAATACGTCCAGAACCATATTCTCCGTATATAGCACCTTGTGATTTCTGGTTATTTCCGAAAATTAAAAAAGCAAAGGTATTTAATAGCAACGAGGAGATAATTAATGCGGTTAATGCTGAACTTGATAAGCTTAAAAAAGAAAACTTTTGAAGACTGTTTCCAGAATTGGATCAATAGGCTTGAGAAACGCATTAAAACCAATGGCGATTATGTAGAGAAAATAAAAAAGATTACGAATAAATACAATAAGAATTTGTTTTTAGTTTTTTCGGGTCAACTTACCGAACTTTTGTTAATCACCTCGTACATACATATGTATGTTATTTAAATAATCATTTCAGCTCTCGATTTAAATATGTCGTCGTGCATATTTACAACATACTCGTACATACATATTTATGTATATCCAACACAATGCAAAATTAAAATTTTTATCAATGCACACCAATCCGCAAGTTCATTAGTTTCGCAGTAAATAATTTCAATTTTCGGTTATTTACGTTGGCACAATGAATATGTGGCTGAATGTTGGCACTGGCTCTCCGTGGTGCCGTAAGGACCTCTGGCACGTCTAAAAACAACAAACGAAAGTAGAACGGTCGCCGTTGCCAAAAATTTAATGCAAATTAATTTCATACAGCGGAACAACAACGAAACGTCAAAGGCAACATTTCAAGATGGAAACTGTGTTTTGTGAGATAACAAAGCAAATGATGGCAATGCTAATTGAAATGTTTTTTCTGTTGTTGTACAATGTTAAGCAGCTCACATTTATATTAATAGTGAAGTTGGAAAATATGGCTGCAATTATTTCTGTGCTTTGTAAATCCAAAGCAATGACCGCAACCATGAAGAAAAATGTAAATTTTTTTTTTTAATTCGGTTTAATACTCTATTATTAACCAGAAGATTTATCAATTGAAAGAGTGCATAAAAGAGCTGCTACTATTGATGATGTTTGATAATTTCGTATTCTCTACCCGTATGCAAAATTTTCGTTTTAAAATTGTAACAATGATGGAACATTAATAACGGTCTACCCTATACTTGACAGACGAAACTCTTTGTAAAACAAAAAAAAAGCTTAAACTTACCAACATGAAATAAAATGTTAATTGTTTAAAAAACATGTATTGTATTAGAGAATTGAATAAACGTAAAAAAGTTGAGTGTTCGGCAACATTTTGCTTCACCCCACTGCGTCTCGCCTTAACTCCTTTTTATGTGTGTTTATTCATATAGGTATGTATGTAAGTGTAAATAAATACATCAAACAATCTGTCGAAACGCAACCACGAGGTAAAACGATTCGAAACTCCTATGTTTCTTGTTGTCCCTGAATTTATATGGAAAACTTTACTTGGCTTTTAATTGTAAGCCCATTTGGACACTAATATTGCTTCTCTCACTTTGACCGAGTCAATATTATGCACCATAAATGCACACTCAATTAGACCTTAACGATTGCAGGTATAACACCAGCATCGTTAAGCTTTCTAAGGCTGCGTGAACATAGGCTAATCACTGTCGCCTCAGCTGTGCTCACTGTAATCTTCGTTCTGTTCACATGTTTCGTGTCAAGTTTTCATTTTAACTAATTCAGCCTTAAGAAACGTTTGCCAAAGCGATAACAGGTTAACGTGTGACTAACGAACACTCTCCAGACCTGGACACACCAATTTTAGTCAGAAGAAACCATACAAGCGTGGGAAATATGTACACGCAATTCGCTGAAGTAATACACGTATGAAAAGTGTAAGGAAGCAAGTAAATCTGTGAAAATGTTTTAATGAATGAGAAGAGGTGCAAAATGGTTTAATGTTATTGGACCAACACGGATGCCGCTAGACGTTAAATCTTATGATTAACCAGGCGATATTTAAGGATCACAATTAAAACGTCTCAACATAATTAGCAGATGCTCCAAAAAGGAGTATTAAATTTTTATATTGGGTGTATGCATTAATTCGTGCAGTTTTCTAAGAGAGGTTTGTACTAGTATTACTTCGCGTCGCGTTCATCTGTGACTATATTCATTTCAAAGGTACTGTCATTTCGAGTCGTTTTCAGTAGATGTCATTTGCTTTAGCGTGAACAACAATTTGTTTCACTCATTTAAAAATGTCGAAATTTGTACCGGATTAAGTGTTTTTGCGGGGAGTTCTTCTTCATTACTTTAACATGAAGAAAAATGCTACCAAAAGCCATCGTATTTTACTGGACGCGTATGGTGACCATGCTTTAGCCGAACGAAAGTCTTAATTTTCGAAAAAAAACCGCAAGAATTAATGCATACACCCAATAAAACATTTTACCGAGTTGCAGGTCCTTCCATTTGCTGAGGAGCTAGACCAAAAATCGTTTCAACTATTGCCAAATATTAAATTTCTTATTAAATTATTTATCCCCCACATATTTGTATGTACGTGTATGTGCATACAATCTTTGGCGTTCGCACACATTTTTGTTTTTTTTTTTGCCTTACGGAACTCTGTTTGTGCAAAGAAGTAAAGAAAATGTGCAACAAATCCATATTTTGGTGGATAAGTAATTAAAATCCTTTAGAAAAACGAAGTGATAACATTTTTGAAATTTTCCATCGCGCGAACAACTTGTTTGGCATCAAACTATTTAGTAAATTGTCAATTATTTGGATAATCAATATCCGTAATATAATAAAACATGGCATGTGAACCCCTTACGGAAAGAAAGCATTATCTATACTAACTTAGGTAAAAAACTACTTGTGTCGTGGTCCTTGGTCCCTAGTCCATTTCCGGCAAAACAAGTATTACATATATCTATCTAGATAATTAGATACACTCTAACAAAAATTCAACTAAACCGAGCCATAAATAATATTTTCTTAATTAGTATGAAATATTGGTAATTGCTTTTCTGCCAATATATTTCGAGTAAAATAATAACATAAGGTATAAAAACGTACTTATTATATGAATAAACGATTTTAGACTTACGACCTTTCATTCATGGAATATATAATATAAGGTTTCAGAATTCCCTAAAAAACTGCCTAAATCATATTACCATACAACTTGTGTATTTAGCTATTACTAAGGAATTGTGATATAATTAGAATTTTACTTTATTTTAAAATTGAGGACAATACCGGACTTTCGGCTAATTGCCAAGTGTAGTAACCATAATTTGGTTTTATGATGGTAACTGGAAGCTTACTTCTATTGCGTTTAACTCACAATGGGTGGGAAGAATTTCTGCTCTATGGCTTCAGCTTGTTTCAAACAGCATTTGAAAGTGTGATGGATTTTTATGACGAATTTTTTATATCACGCAATTGTGTAGAGAAAGACAAAGGTTCCTCAATAAACTCCCATACTAGAATTGCTTTCTCTATTTTGTTTCACGCGGCGCGGTAGCCGAGTGGTTAGCATTCCGTACTGTCATTCGGAAGGCCGGGTTCAAATCTTGGTGCGATCAACATACAAAGTTATTGGAAATTAGTTTAAATAAAAAATTAAGTTAAAATTTTCTTATCACGGTGGCCCCTCAGCCGTTTGGAGGCGCATTAGTAAAAACTGTTGGTCCCTCCCTCTGTTGGAAAAACATCAAGACGCAAAACCACAAATTAGAAAAGGAACTCGGCCGAAAACTACAGCTTCAGCGGTACAAAGCACCGATAATATACAACTGTGTGCGTAATAATTGCAGTGACTAAGTGAAATTTAAGTAAGAATTTTTTCACATTTAAATAATACCAGAAATTTAAATTTGCCAATGCCAAAATGTAGGCCCAAACACTACCACCCTACATTTAAATTAATTTCTGATGTAGTTACCACAAGCATGAAATCCTGTTACTATTTGTATTACTCGGTACTATTTTACTGTGATTTAAAATAGCAGCGCCAGTAAAAAAGCCGTGTTATGTGAACGAATTCAGGTCAAACTTAAAAATATAAATTAATTTTCAATGCTGGAAAAATTATTTGTGCAAATATATCGTTTTTAAAACATTAGAATATGTTTATTTTCAAAAATGGAGGAATAGCCTTCCATGGATCCCTCACTTTCACGCCCTTTGAAGTGTTTTTATTAGCAACATATATGACACATATGCACATACATACATACATGCAAATAGAAAAATGAAAGCGTATTTTTGTCCCCAAACTGATAGCAGACAAAATTTCAATTTGGTATTTCGTTGATAACCAAGCAGCAATTTAAGTCTTTAAGGGCATCTGAATTTATCTACAGTTATTATGGCACTCGTCATTTGTTGAAATCCACTTCTGTCCAAGAGTAGATGTGAACACCAAACAATCAAAATGTGAATAATCACAATGTGCGCACATCAAAACAGATACGAAGGGGATGAAGGCATTGAGTTGCCGCTTTAAATTGTCGGCCAAGTGCACTTCAACATATTTACAGCAGTTTAAAGTGGCACTTAAGTTGACTTACACTACTACCCCGGCAAATGCACAAACGCTGTTATAAGCCGAACGTCAAATCTTCTCGCAGTGCAGCAATGAATGATACGAATAGGAGAAGTTGGGTGGGAGACACTAATAGACTTAACATGATTATATGAACTCGAGTAAAGAGTAATTGTAAGTGTAGAGATGAGTTAGCTAGCAAACAGTCTAATGTTTGGGTTTAAATGAGCGTGATTCGAATGCCCGATGTACGATATAAAAATAAAGAAGCGGAAGAAATACTTTTTAAAAATTCAACTTTATCATTAAAACTAACTACAACTAACATTGACAAATTTCTGACAAAGTGAAGTTCCATAAAACGAATCACTGTTGAATTAGAGTTTCAATATATGCATGGATAGTTTACGACAAGTTTAGCTGACATTAGGATTGACTCTAATTACGCAACTATTGATAAATGTTTCAAATAAGTAGCGCTTTGATTACAACGCTTTTTATACTGAAATGGCGCCCTCATATATCGTTACACCTGTGCTCTTAATTGGAAGAAATCATAGAGCGTAAAACATAGGTTCGAAGTCCATTATTTTATGATAAAATTGTTGCTAAAAGTGCATACGTATCTACCTATACACAAAAAAAATTATTTTTTGAAAAGGAATATAGTCCTGGTAATAATCCCAAACCTTGTTGAGTAGAGTCTCAACTATATCCAATTTGCTATAGGGCTTGACAAATAAAAAATATATATTTGCTAGTACCATTCTACTTTATTTGGGATCCAGGTCCTCAATAATAAAATAAATGATTTACTTACTAAATGCGTGTTTATGCTTTTTATTAAATCTGGTTTCACTTACCTGAAATAAAAAGAAAAAATTAGAAAAGTTATATTGTAAACACAAAAATATATTGTAAATATTTGTACACGATATTCTACAATACTTTTTGGAAATTAACTGGCAATATCGATCACTTCTTTCCACCGATTCAGAATTGTGTGAAAAATATCACCTTGATATTAACGTTTTCTGAAATCCCAATGTACGATTCTTCTTCGCTTCCTTTGCTTCCGGGAAGACAAGATATACACAATTACAATGTTTCAACATTTTTAATTAATTCAGTTTACTAACGTCATTTTTTTCTAGATTAAAATAACCAGAAAATACCTTCTTAATTTACTATATTACTTATTATTTATACTTGCGAATATACACATGTATATGATGTTTTAATGCCATAATACATATGTATGTTAATTGAGTAATTTAAAAAAAAATATTTTTGATTATGAAGACAATGCCCAAACGACGTCTTGAATCCGGTTCTAAAGCAACGGCTATGCAAATTAAATAAACAAACATTTTTAATGCGAAAAAATAAAAGAAAATAACATTCAGAATTGAAATTCACCCTGGCGCCACAACATACTACGTCACACTCATAAGTAATCATGAGATGGTCACGGAAGAAGTTTCTAATTTTCATGAAATGTCAGTGGAAAAAAATAAGGCAATGACAGTTCATGGCTGCTTATCTGAACAACTAAAAGAAGAATACTTTTTATTCGTTTTCGACAAATTCCTTTTCCCCTTACAATTAATTTTACTTTTCTTTTGTAAATTTTGGTAAACCTAGCCCAGTCGCAGGTTTTCATAAATACTTGAATAAAAATTGATATTATATGAATTCTACTGTGTCTCATTTGAACAAATATTGAGCAAGCAGCAAACTAATATTTTTCTGACTAGTTAGAGAGCTGCACGGGACATATGAGCAAAAGGGTTCTTTTGGTTCATTGGGATTATTAATAGTTCTGTTTATAATCTCTTCTTCTTAATTGGCTATCTGAAACTTATTGACACTCATAGTGACTGCATTCTCTGTTTTTTATTTACTTTCCTTTGTGACAAAAGAAACAGTACAATCAACCTCAATTCACAATATGAAACACTATTATTCGTTGAAAGAAGGCATAATACCAACTAAAAATTCATTCGAACGTCACTTTCGATCGAAATCGATCTTCGAAAACAGCCTATATCATGGCCCATTAATAGGTTTAATTTCAAGCCCTTCTTTCTCCCTTTGAAATTAAATTTAATGTTTCGTCTCGAACATCATTGGTCTCAAATCTTCGACAATCTGTAAGAATTTCCTTGCTATTTTTTAAATAAATACCATTTTTAAATTCATGTCAAAAACACCATCCTGCATTACTTGTTAACTTTAAGAAATAGATTATGTCTTCTTCCATTTATGGATTATTAGCGACAGTTTATATTCTAACTAATTTGTTTAAAACGTCAGTTTATGATTTTTTGTACTGCATGTAGCTGAACGGTTTTATTATAAGATTTTTAAGCAAATCTAACCATAAGTACAATTTTTATGAATAGGTCGGTAAGTCCCGACCACTTCCGTAAAGAAAAATTTCCCACTTCCTGCATATACTTTCTTATCGGATGCCTGCGTTATACACAGAACACACCCTCCAAGCTCGGTACCTCAAAGAGATTAGGACAATAATATTAATAAATGACTAGCTACTAGGGTAACGGGTTATAAAACATATATGTCTTTCCTTTTTTATTGGCGCTGACACCGCTTATACGATTATAGCCGAATCAATTATACCGCTCCATTCATCTCTTCTTTTCGCTGTTTGCGCCAGCTGGAAATACCAAGTGAAGCCAGGTTACTCTCCATCTGATCCTTCCAACGGAATGGAGGTCTTCCTCTTCCTCTGCTTCTACCAGCGGGTACTGCATTGAATTCTTTCAAAGCTGGAATGCTTTCAACCATTCGGACGACATGACTTGACTTCGCTTCTCTATCAAGCCTGGAGATAGCAGAACTAACGACGAGGTTGTTAAGGCCTATGATATCAATATCATCGGCATGCGCAAGTATTTGTACACTCTTGTAAAGGTTATACCTTCTCTATTCAGTTCGCAGCTCTGATTATTCTCTCCAGCATCAAATTGAAGAAATCACACGATAAAGAGTCACCCTATCTGAAACCTTGTTTGTCACAGAACGGCTCGGAGAGGTGTTTCCCATTTTTGACTCCGCTTCTGGTGTTGTTTAGCGTCAGTTTACACAGCCGTTTACATATATTTACACATATTTATAATCGGTGAACCAATTTTCGGCCAGCTCCGCCTCCAATTTGTAAAGTGTCGAGATTTGTTGAAATATGAAGAAACTAAAGCAACTATTTACAACATCGCATTATGGATGTGTACATATAACCAAAGTTCGTTTCAACAAAACGGCTTACAAGTGACACAACATTCGCACATGGTGGACGGAAGCAGATTTTCTTCATTTCGAGTACATTGCATGTCACAGCGCTCATTTCAATAAAATCAACGGGAGAGCTAGTTGTCATTTCTCTCTGGTGGTTTTACTTTCAACTTTAACACATGCGCGTAATGCATTAAATGCTAACAAAAGAGGAGGAGGTATATACATACTATGTACATATATAAAGACAGAGAGGCAATAAAAAAATACAAGTTACTGCTTTGCGGAGCAAATCTTTGTGCGAGTTGCATGCCACTTCTTCCATGGAGCAGCGGCTCTCACTTGCAGTTATTTGAAATACCTTCTTACTACGCATACGCTTTTTGTATAGCATTTTTAGACCATTCTTCATTTCGTGCTAAACCAAAATAAAAAGGAAGTCAAGTTATACACATAGATAGATGAAATGGATGTGCACCGCGACTATTGGTCTATTGAGTTGTGCATATTAAAAATGTGGATAATATTTGGATGAACTTTATTTGTAGGCAGTATTTCTTCTTTTAAGATGCCACCAACATCCAAAAGTTATGGAAAATTCATTTAAATAAAAAATTGAGTTAAATTTTCTATTTGCGGTCGCCCCTCGACAAGGAATGTCAACCCCTCCGAGTGTATTTCGGACATGAAATAAAGGCTCCTCTTAAAAAAACCAGCAGCCGTCCGGAGGCAGCTTAGTATAATCTGTAGGTCCCTCCATTTGTTGGAAAACATCAAGACGCAAAACCACAAATTGGAGGAGGGGCTCGGCCGAAAATCGCTTCAGCGGTTACAAAGCGCCAATTACATATATATATATATATATATATATATATATATATATATTGGGTGTATGCATTACTTCGTGGGGTTTTCTAAGAGAGGGCTCTACTAGTATTATTTCGCGTCGTGTTCATCTGTGGCTATACTCATTTCAAAGGTACTGTCATTTCGCGTCGTTTTCAGTAGATGTCATTTGTTTTAGCGTGAACAACAATTTGTTTCATTCATTTGAAAATGACGAAATTTGTACCAGATAAAGTGTTTTTGCGGGGAGTTCTTCTTCATTACTTTAACATGAAGAAAAATGCTACCGAAAGCCATCGTATTTTACTGAACGTCTATGGTGACCATGCTTTAGGCGAACAAACGTGCCAAAAGTGGTTTGCACGGTTTGAAAGTGGCAATTTCGACTTAGACGACGGAGAACGACCCGGACAGCCAAAAAAATTCTACCTCACCCGCCTTATAGCCCAGACATAGCGCCTTCCGATTACCACTTGTTCAGATCAATGCAAAATGCCCTCACCGAAGTACGCTTCACTTCAGAACAGGGTAGCAGAAATTGGCTCGATTCTTTCTTGACCTCCAAGCCGGAGAAGTTCTTTTGGGATGGGATCCACAAACTGCCAGAAAGATGGGCAAACATCGTAGCTTCCGATGGGCAATACTTTGAACATTAAATGTATAACAATTTTTTCACAATAAAGTCTTAATTTTCGAAAAAAAAACCCACGAATTAATGCATACACCCAATATATATATATATATATATATATATAATCTATTGGCGGTCGCGGTAGCATAGTGGTTAGCATTGTGTACTGCCATTCGGAAGACTGGGGTTCAAGTCCTGGTCCGACCAACATCCAAAACTCATAGAAAATAAATTTAAATAAAAAATTAAGTTAATTTTTCTGGTTACGGTAGCACCTCATAAAAGCCATCAGCCGTTGGAAGGCTACTAAGCCGCCTGTAGGTCCCTCTATTTATTGAAAAAACTACATATCTTAAAAAATTAATTGAAAGTTTATCACTCGACGAAATAAAAATTTGTAGCACATAAGCATTACATAAGTGCCTCCCCTTTTACTCAACCAAGCAATTTATATACATATTCATACAAGTATGTATAATCGTAAGTATCCATAGACTCTGTGTATTGGTGAAATAACAAGCAATTGCCAGAGCTGCGACGAAAGATGAGCATAACAAACATTAAATTAATTTGACCTCGAAAGGCAATTTAAAATGATTAAGACGAGTCGAACTGGACAAACTGTAGTAACGACAACTTTTGGTATTGTTTTACATGTAATAATGTCGTATTTTAATATATTTTTCAGTCATGTTTGGTACTTTATATAAATGTAGTGTTTGATCAGAAGGTTCTCTTTTTGTTTTTATGAACGAAGGAAATGTTGGATTTCTTATGTGTTATTAACTAATATCCGATTACAAATGTCGAAATGCTATGGCGGTTCGATCAATATCAGCAAGTTGATAATTTAGTATTTTGCACAAATATGTTTAATTCGTAGCACAATGCTCGCTCCTGGCACGAACACATACGAGAGATGTTATTCATCGTTAGCAGTAAATAAATTTTGTAGAATGTTAAGTAAACTTTTGGAAAGATCGTATGTGAAAATATTTGGACACAAATGTATACACATATGTACTTGCCTATACATACATATTTATGTATGTTAGTTTACATATTCATTTTAACATGCAATGGCTGAGGCCGAAGGTGGATAATAGCGTTGGAATCTAAATTAGGAATGAAATGAATTACACAGAAGCAAAAATAACAACAGCAGCAAAATCCAACTTCAACGCCAACTCCAGGATAAGCGTGACACGCATAGTAAATACAGAATTTATCACTGCCAAATGTGAAAGCCCTGCGCTCCTACTTTGCTACGGCATAGCAACTAAAAAGAACAAATAACATCCAACTGAGACAACTGAGAAAACCTTGGTGGTAATAACATTTATGAAGAATATCTGAAACCCAGCCGATACTGGTCTGAATCCGAGCGAATAGGTAATGAAAGTGAACATTTCCCTATCAGTATGTATATATGTACATAAATGCAAGCATACATATAGATACACGTATAAACGAAAGTTGAAGTTGCTGGGTCTTATATGTACAAAGTTTATAGAAAAAATGTATTCAGAAAATATATTATTATAATGAAAATATGAAATATTAGAGCTTCTATACAACCGACTATTTAGATGAAATTATCAGAGCCGAATGGCCACGCCATACCACGTTCAATAAATTTATTAAAACATTTGCAGTTTTTTTGATCTTTGGTTAAATTTTCAATCAGGTATAATAATGTTTCGGATGATCGCCGTTTTGTTTTACAATGCTAAAATTATATACACTTCTACTGATTTCAACTGAACATGCGATGGCTGAATTAACATTTCCATATTTACACACAAAGAAATATGTGTATTCTGTCGGTATTTAAGACGTATAAATAACAATTTGCCCCTCTTTGCAATAATTGCATTCAAAATTTTTTTCAGAAAAAATTTAAATTTTTGTGGTAAAAACAAATAGTAGCATACACCATGGGGCTCTTAAATTACCATTCACTAACTTTTTCCCACAACAGCTCCTTCGCTAGACGGCAACAGGGCCACCGCTCACGCTTGAAAGAGTCCTTGCCGCAAGTACATACACGTGCATGCATGTATATGTATATTTTTCGGAAAGGGTTTTGCGTGCTAAGACTACATTAACTTTAATATAATTTTGATGATTGGTGCAAAGAAGCAACAATGCAAATTACGACTAACAAAAATAGACTGCAAAAAGAACCACAACCATCATCCTTTCAGTTAACCATCTTGGGCCTGTTTAAAATTTCTTTGTGAATCAGACGTAAATATGTACGAGTATGTACATACCTGTATATACCATACATATAAAAGTAAACATCTCAACTTTAAGTGTCGGTTATCCCGTTTTATGAACCACTATTGATTGGCATTGGTTTTTACCTATTCCTACGTACATTCGAAACGGACAGAATGGTTGATTTTTTAGAAACAGTATGCAGTAACATTCATATAGTCTTTTCTAAAATGCACAACACACTAAAAGGAATCATTCACATTCAAGCACACCTCAAATAGTTTTTACGTACTGAACGGTGTCTATTGCGCTCAACACATCATTTTGGTACAAAAATTACGGAAAAGTACAATATCCATAATAAGCATTATTCTACGACAGTGGTTAGCAGGGCGTACTTCCATCCGGATAAACAAGACTTAAAATAAGCTGAAGGTAGGGACCGATCTATTCGAAAAAAAAAAAACTTATTTATGGTTCATTTTACTTGGGTTCTTTTTTTGCCCAGTACCAGATACCGATATTTAAAAAGAAAAAAAAAACCATTAAAATTATTTTTATGGTTCAATTTGGTTGAATTTTCGTACGAAGGTATCTCGGAAATGTACCACGTTCATTTTTTTTGAAATTTGATACGTTGGTAAATGTTTGTCTACATTACATTTACTATCAACCAATCACCTCCTTTACAATACAAAAATATAAAACATATATAATCGAACAAAAAACAGAAAGCTCTATATATTAAATATAATATATTATATGTATTTTTTGCTTCAAGCAAGCGAATATTGTATCGAAAGCTTTCAAATCTAGAGATTTTTCATCCAATACGGAAGTGCGCGGACATTGGTACTTGTCCTAAGTAAACGCCAAAGTGCCATAAATCTTTCACTTTATCGGATGTTGTCACAAATCAAGCGAGAATCCGTAGTATAACTATTTGCAAAGGAAACATAAGTTACTTCGAAGTTATGACTGTCAACAGCGACGTGGTAGCCCAGATGCAACTGAGCTGAAACCAGCTGCACAATTATTGTTGCCAATTATATCAATATCGTCGACATATGCTAGATTTATCCTCTTGTAGAATATTGTAACTTTTATGCTAACGCCATAAGTTCTAATAAGATATTCAGAACGCGGCTATGAAGTCGACGAGGAGTTGGTATGTGTTGATACTTTTTCCTCGGGTCTTTTAAAAAATTTGGCTCATCATGAATATCTGGTGTGTGATATATCTACCAAGCTTGAAGTCAAATGATTCGGTCTGATCAGTTCGTTGATGGTGCGACTCAATCTGTTAATCCAAACCTTAAATAATCTTATAAAACCGTGGATTTGCTAGACGCCTAGCAGTTCGTAACGTCAGACACGCTTTAATCCCATCGTTTGTTGTAAAATGGAGATTATTTTTAAAGCATTTTACCTGCTAGCCATCTTCGAGCCATCTTTTGCCCATCTTATTTGTACCACAGTTGATTTGGTTTCGATCCAGAGAGATTCAAGTTGCACTAAGTACAAACAGCGTCTTCTCTTTCGTCGAGGCATGATCGTAAATCAGAGATATTTCGATAAATTCAGCATTACATAAAATAACTGGGCAGAATCACCTTCTTAAGTAAGTCGTCGATAACTGGTCGTGCCGCACAAAACAATAGACATTCGTTTTTTCACTTTAGCTCGCCTTAAAACGGTTGTTTTTGGGGTACCCAGAACTATTCAGTTTACAAATACAATTCGCTGATCGCAGTGAAAAATGATGTAAGCGACATAATTAAAACTTTTAGTAGCAGAAATATCGCTTTAAAAGCGCATCAGAATTAACAGAAAATTTACAATCTTACGGTATCGAAGAGCAGTTAGAACAATAAAGTGGAGACAATGAAGTTTTGGAGAAAATTGTTGCTTACATCGATCATCCATCCAATTGATTCCTTTTCAAACCAATCCATAGTGCTTCAACGAGAAAAAAGAATGAGATGGCATACTTTGAAAATTCACATATCAATTTGTATGCAAATTAATGGAATCGCAAAAAAAAAAAAAAAAAAAAAAAAAAAAAAAAAAGAAATGTAATACCTAATCAGCAGGAGTGTAAGTGTGCATATGTACATAGATGTAAGCTCACACATAAAATAAAATTATTTAAAAAACAGCATTCTACGCATGAATTTTTTTTCATAGCAAATTTTATTGTATCATTTAGTAGCTTAATGTGCTGGAGACATGTAGCTGGGAATGTACATATAAAGGCCCACACTATAAAAGTAAAAGTGAGAAGTATTGCGAAATATTTATTTGGCAACGTTCTCCCTTTTGATTTTTGTACATAACCGTAATCAATATTGCTTTTTAATGAACAACTTTGTCTATTTCAACCAGTATTATACGATGAAATATTCATTTCCACTATACAAGCCAGCTGGTCACGTTTCCATGAAATCTAGGCAGATTTGCAATTTTCCAAAACATAAATGGCAAATTAGTAATGAACATTTGATTATGAATTAATTTCATCATAAAAAAATCTAAATGTGCTGAAAATATGCTAAGTTATTTTCGCAAAAACAAAAAATCGCTCATCGAGCTGAAGTAACCTTCCTCGTATTGTTGGTTTTATGTTTTTTTTTATCATCTGTCGTATTAACCGAGTGGAAATTAATAACAAGTTATAATTAAAACTTAAATGTACATACACGTATGTATGTAATGTCGGCACAACCATTGCGTAATCAGATGACCGTGGTGCGAAATTGTTAGTTTAAGAATTTGAAAATAAATACATATGTATAGCAAAATGTTATAAGAAATATGCACTTTGTGGTATTTTATATAGAAATAACCAAAAAGAAAACTTTTCTAATCAACTTCTGTGGAGTTTGTTATTTTACCCAATTACCCAATTTATTCATATTTTTATATTCTATAGTTATGAGTAGTATACTATATTTAGCTAAAATTATCAAAGCAGATATGTACATTAAAAAATTAAACTTTGAATACACAATAGCTAATTGTTTTGAAATTGTAGAGAAATAAGTCTACAGCCCATGACCATAATAACATCTGAAATGAATCGAAGATTGTCAACTTGAAATATCCGAGAATAAATATATCCTCTTTGGAGCCACTCACTAGCTATATATCGACCAACGGAGCTAAATATAAAAACACCACACCAAAGTCCATCATATCCTAAATATATGCTGGGGGTGTTAGGTTGCATCATTCTACCTCAAATTAAATCCTTTACTATTCTTAACTTTAGACATTTGCGCTCTTGAACTAGTTATTGAACATTAAACAAAAGAGGTGAACTCATCAGCTTGATACAAAACCACATTGCAATTCAGAGAAGTGAACTTTGAATCCTGTTCAGTGAACGAATTCTTAATAAATATAACACCTTGAATATAATAAGGGCGCTCGTGCCTATACTATCTGTTGTAAACGTCGTAGTTGCGGATGGATAGCCTAAAATTTTTCTTATATGTTTTAATTGACTTTGGTAAATGTACATAATATTGTATTGACTTGTTAATTATTTACCACTTTTAAATTTAGTAGATCTTTTATTAAGCTGTTTCCAAAAAGACACCATTTCGCAATAATATTATTCCCCATTAATTATGACATACTCACCCTTTTTTGTGACCTTGACAACGACAAAATTTTATTTCAGGTGTCGAATAGATGAAGACATTCCTACCTACCTACCAACCTCAGATGTCTAAATTGGCAAGACTTTAAAAGTATAGTCAAATCTTATTTTTTGTGAAATAAATGTAAAATAATTTAATTTGCCTCCAGTTTTAGGTGGTAAAATATTCCGAATATGATTGTACATCTTATTTATATACATATGTATGAGTGTAGACAAGAAATAGAAAACATAAGCGAAGCCGGGACATACTCGTGTATGCACTCGCACCGAGAAGGGCACTAGGCGTGCTTTTTGGAGTGTGAACACGCCAAGCGAACCAGAAGGTGATTAATTGCCTGAAGCTAGGATGCGTACATACATTCATATACACAGAATACGCTGAGCAACACGAACTCATTCTTGGCTACCTATGTACACGTATGTATATTGTAATATGCACTTTGTAACCTTTAAAACGATTTTCGGCCGAGCTCTTCCTCCAATATGTGTTGTGCGTTTTGGTGTTTTTCCAACAAATGGAGGGACCTACAGTTTATTCTTGAAAGCCTTCGAACGGGCGATGAATTTTTGTGAGGAGCTTTGATTATCATGTCAGGAATACGCTCGGAGGGCTTCATATTTCCTGCCGAGGATCGACCCCAATTAGAAAAAATAATTCTCTATAATTTAGTATATTGGTCGGATCAGGACTCGAACCCTGGCCGTCCAAATGGTAGTAGGCACTGCCAACCACTCGGCTATTGGGGATACCCTACTTTTCTATTCTTATCTGCTAAGGCTTGGGTTAACTTGTTCCCAAAAAGCATTCTGCACATTCAGTATTAAGTTGTCAGCTGAACACGCGCATGTTATCACGGACGACGAAATTTAAATTTTTCTGATACTTTGCAGGGGTTGAAAAAACAATTTTAAAAATTGGTTTCAATAAGCAAACACCGCCTAATCTTTAAACATTTTGACTGTCTTCGATAATTAGTTTTTCACAGAGATAATAATCATTATGAGCTTTATCAAAAAATTACTTTATAATCATTATTTAGGGATTTAAAAATTTCGATTATTAATAATTATTACTTTTCAGATTTAAAATATCGCTCAAAAGTAATAATTAAAATTATTTTATACTTCTTAGATAAGATATAATTTTACTTTATGATTTTTATATTGTCTCTCAAAAGTAATGATTATATCTTAGCTTTAAATTTGTCTTACCAAAAATATTCATTATCTTGATATATAAGATTTTCGATATGCTTTTGAGTTTTATTTTTCCAATCAAAAATAAAAATTGTAATTACAATCATACAATATTGAGGACTTCAGTGATTAACGTTTTACTTATTACAGATAAGAACAAATAGTGTAACATATAATGAAAAAATATATTTTTGTAGCTATAAATAATAGTTATCGGTTCTTCATGATATGCAGCAAATATAGCAGATACGAAATTTTACGCTAATAGATTCTTTAAAAACGTAGTTATAGCGCAAAATAATTTTCCGAATCCGCCGATCTTTCCTTTAGAAATAACCAAGCATATACATACATATAGTGTGTATATTTGAATTTAATGTTAATTTGGAGCTCATTCAATGGTTAGTTTAGAACAAAAGGGTTTTACGATGAACCCTTCATTAATTTTTGAATGGAAAAATTTCGGTCAGAAAATAATTTTCAGTTTTTAGTAGTAATGGATAATACAGATAATAATATCAAGATAAGGCAATAACCACACTAACTCATTACAGACAAAAGAGATACAGTTGCTTCAATGGAATAACGGGCATATTGTTTACAATTACGAAGTATTTCTCTAAACCGAACCATGCATCTCCCTGACCAACATCCAAAATGATAGAAAATTAATTTTATATTTACGGTCGGCTCTTGGCAGAAAATGCCAACCCTGAAAAACATCAAGATACTCCTCACAAATTGGAGGATGGACTCGGCTGAAAATAACTTCACCGGTTATAAAGCGCCAAGTCTTAAATAATAATAGACACATACAATTGTGACAAATACATGAGGTAAGTATTTTCGCTGTTTCTTCTTCTTCTGAGTAATATATATATATATATATATATATATATATATAATTGGCGCTTTGTAACCGCTTAAGCGATTTTCGGCCGAGCTCCTCCTCTAATGTGTGGTTTTTGCGTCTTGATGTTTTTCCAACCAATGGAGGGACCTACAGTTTAAACTAAGCCTCCTCCGAACGGCTGAGTAAAATAACATGCTTTATTTGTCAAAAGTCAGTACTTACTTAGGGTCTTCAAATAAGTTCGTTTTGATATAAATAGCAAATATATAACGGGTCCGCCATCTAACATTTTATTTTGAACTAGTGGTTATTTTGAGTGTGTTAACACTGATGTTACATCTGATTTGACAGAAAGTTAGTTTTATCCTTCCGCTGAACGAAAATGGTTGTGTATACGATTGAAGAATGGGCAGATGAGCGCTTGGCCGAAGACCCGGAATTTTACCAATAAATCATCTTTTCCGACGAAGCTCATTTCCATCTTGGCGGCTACGTCAATAAACAAAATTGTCGTATTTGGGGGACGGAAAACCCGCACGTGATCGAAGAGAAGCCAATGCATCCTCAGAGAGTTTGGTGCGGATTTTGGGCCGGCGGCATCATTGGCCCATTCTTCTTCGAAAATGAGGCAGGAGCCGCCGTTACGGTCAATGGCGAACGCTACCGCGCCATGTTAACGGATTGGTTCTTCCGGAAATCGAAGAGGACTTGGACAACATTTGGTTCCAGCAAGACGGCGCTCCGTGCCACACAGCCAACGTTACGATCGATCTTGTGCGTGTGTGCGTTTTAAAAAAAAAAGTTACGTGGCGGACCCTGTACACACAAGAAGCAGAAAAAGTCTTTGTTGATTCCCGTTTATTTCAAATCCCCACCTCTCGATATCGCACTTCATCGCTTTCTTAGTTTGCCTTAAAAGTTACAAATATACGCAAAATTTCAATGCTGAACTTACAGTTCTGAAAGTGGGTATGAACAGCATTATCTGCTATTTGAACGTTGGTACATACAAGCACTACGGAACCAGCACATTGTAGTGAAACAGAGGGATTGGAAAAATTGGGGAAAGCAAAATCGCGCAAACGAGTAAAAACTGAAAAAATGAGTAAAGGAGCGAACGACTGTCTCAAGCGCTGTCCGAGCACTACGGCGTTTCATTTGCCGTGAGAATAAAATTTTATGAGGCAGGAGATTCCATCTCAATGATTCAGTCAGCAACTTTGTCGATAACCGTCGGCCAAGCATGCGTAGTATTTTGTTTATACGACTGTCATTGTGCTGTTGATGCTCGTGGGTGGTTCCGTTAAATGCAAAGCATTATTAAAGGGAGAAAGTTATCCTTTGTACATATTTTTTATTATTTTAGTTTAATTATATGACAAAATTGTTTAGGGTTGGAGACCAAAGACTGCGGTTTTAAGAGATAGGATATTTGCAAATCCTTGAAAATAAATGTTTATATTGCATATGTAAGTGAATAAATTTTTTTTGCATGACCAAAAGTTATTGCTGAGCATAATAGTCGTTGATATTTAGGTGTACTAATGAGGAAGTAATTGTTTAGAGAGCCACAAGTTGAATAAAAGATAGAGTCAAGACGCCAAATCCATTATGATAACATCAAAGTAAGAAATGGTTGGCCACATTCGGATTAATTGTGATGTCCTCATCTCCGGATAGTATCAATAATATCATATAATAGACTTTGTTTGTGTCAACAATAATATAAAAACCACTACAATAAAAAATGTAGACAATGGCAGGCAACTAAACGATAAGGCGGATATGTTAAAAATTTGTCCATTTTGTGATGTAAAGTAAGCGATTTAATGCAAGGAAAGAAGGAGAAATGGTGACAAGCAGAATTTTTCTAGTAACAATGGCAACAAAAAGCCTGTGTTTACATGCAAACTATACTAAGTTGTATCCATAAGTAAAATATATGTAAGAGGCGGATAACAAAAGGCCAAAATATGAACGATGAAAACTTGACAACTTTTATGAGATATTTAAGTGATGGTCCGTTGATCTACTGAATCTTTTTGTTGCATATATGGTTTTGTCGAAGTATACTGAATAAACCAGTGATATGCAATTTTACGTCATTGAAGGGACTAAGAACTAAAGCTAGAAAAGGTTCAAATTTTTTTGGTGTTTTATGATTCAACATAGGGAACTTTCGATGCACAGTTTAAAAATGTATGGGGTTTTTAACATTAATTTACCATGGTATGTCTAGTTGTCTAAAAAATGCAACTCTAAATTAAAGGCAAATTAGAAAAAAAAAACATTACTTTTAAATGAAATGGCATACAAGCAAATAAATCGAAACATCACCGGCAATAATAAGAGAACATAAGTATAGGAAAATTACATTATCAATTGCAATGTTTGCAGGTATTTTGCTTTGCAATGGTTGCCGTATGCTTTCACGGTGTGAGGTCTTAACCCGATGTCATTGTTGCTGGTATTTAATGCCCGACGGATTTCCTCTAACAAAATGACTTCAGGATTTTTTTTTTCTTTTAGGTTTGATGGTAGTATGCGCTATTTTAATAAATAAATGTTTATTTTTTATAAATAGTCTCTATATGTACGATCTGTAATTTAAAAAGTAGTATTGACATAAGCTTAATGTAATGTACAATAATGTTCGTGGGTATAATGTACCCGGCCACAACGGCGAAATTCTGTTTAGTAGCCGCAATAGCGCCAGGTTTTATATGTGCGATATCATTCTTAGCAATGCACGAGAATACTAATAATACGTAAAGTACAAAATCTTATTATGCGACGCTAAACAAACAGTAACAAATTAGATAACCAATAATTATATTATAAACCCATTTGTTGCATTTATGTGGCCGATATCACACAAGCAAAGGAGTATTGAATGCAAATAACCAATCGTTTAATTTGTGTATGCTGAAAAGAAATATAATAGTTACATTGCCTTTGGAGTCCTCTGAGAAGGAGATGGGATGAAATAGTTATCGATAGCATGGGGTAAACATAACAAATAGCTGCACTAGCGAAGGTTTGCAGCGAAACTCGCATACAATTTCGAACGGTGAGATTACTTAGCTTTAAAAAATATAAATTAAGATTGATATTTTTACCAAGACAACGAATATGAACAATTATCAGGGTATAACAGATAATTAATAAATTTTCAAAATCATTTTGCACTTAATAAAACTCTTTAACTCCACTTTATGTTGCACAATAAGATTTTTTATTTCCTATGTAGATTCCTTTTTTATCTTTATATTTGCATGGCTAAAATATTAACTCACTTTTATTATATGGCACAAACTTGTGGGATATCTTGTAAATTGCCTGAATGTATTTTTGCTGTACTTTTTTTCATTTAATAAGAGCGTGTCGAAAATTTTCCCTAGCGTGTCTATACAATATTCTCAAAACACAAAGCTTTCAAGCATGCCTCCACCTCCTCGGTCATCACTGATCAGGAATGTAGATACGTAGGTATGAACACACAATTTGTTTTCCCTTGTCGACTATGAGTAGTCTGCTTATGTTGTTGCTGCTTTTTATTATAATTTGTGTTATATTATATCTAAGTTGCTGTCAGCTTTGTTATCCTTCTCGTTCTATCGCTTCTTCCTTTCTCCATACGTATATTCAATGCATACATTTGTGTGTATATTCAATATATTTTTCTGCTCCTCTGATTCACATTGATTGCTAAGGTAATTTATCGTCTATTATGCACGCGTAGTTTAATTCTTTTGCCAAATTATCGAAAACGAAACGAAGAAAAGAAACAGCTAATAAAGAAAAAATCAAACACAGAAGGAAAATGAGCAAATAAATTTCTATTGAGAAAATGTTTTTTCTTTTATAATAAGGAAAATGCTTTTTATGCTACTCGTTTACACCTTTTGTGTATTTAAATAATTGCTATATAGACAGGTGTAATTATTGTTTAGCAATAAATTAAAAAGGTTTTAAAATGATCTAAGGCCACCATGCCACCGCAACTTTGTTTACGTACACTTCAACGTCTACGTTGTGTAAGCAATGTAAAAAGTATGTGGTAAACATATGTATACATATCTCACACACATACGCACACCATAGATTGATCAGTTAATCGGACATACGACTTAGGTAGTTGGCAACGATATTCAAACAGAAAAAACTGTTTCACCTTCTCCGTCCGCCCTCTTATTCATGAGCCTTTGCGCGTTGCATTGTCCTTGAATATGTGCAAGCGCACCGCGACTTCTTCAGTTCACTTTAGCTTTATTTATTTTATACAAACGCTCGTGCACAACAGAGCTCGATACCTTCACCCTCACCCACTTTTACAACTTATCCGTACGCCCACACCCCCTTAAAAGCTACAATATTTACTACATCATGCGACCATGGCGTGTGCATGTGCCTTTGAAATTGTCAAGGTCATCACCCGATAGCCAGGGAATCTCTGATAAAACGTTTATACTTAGTTTTTTTATTGCGGCAATTAAAATTAGCTAAGCGTCTTTTTGCGATGCTCTCGAAACATACACAAACTTTAGAATAATATGAATTTTAGGTATATCAGTAAATGAAGCTTAAATAATTTTTAGAAAATAACGTTTCATGCCTTTATATGACAAAAAGAGTAGTTAAAAATTAAAACTCATTTCATTTGCCAATTTCATCTTTGGATCAATGTCTAAAGATTTTTATTATAAATAGTAAAACTGATTTAGTCATAATTCGCTCTCAAAATTTCGTATATGTATGAATAATAATAGAGAACAACAAACACTTCACAAAGGTAATTTGCCCTTCGTGTAGCTTATTACTCAAATAAATTACGATCACTCAAATAGAATTCGATTTATTTGGCGGCGCACTAAATGACAGTTTTCGCACTTCTTTATTTTATTTATATTGGGGAAAATTTGCATATTTGCATTCTACTCCATCTTTCTAATGTAAGCTCATTTGCATAACATAAATCATCAACTATAAAACACCGAAGACATGAATATGTTTATGTGGGATCTGAGAAGGGCGAGCTTAGAGGAGAATCGATTTCTTTTCAGTATTTGTTATTGGCAAACTCGTAAGGGCGGGAAAATATTCGAGCGTGACAGCAAATTGGTTACTCATTATGACATGTTTGACCTAAGTTGCAAACTATTTATTTAATTTTCAATTTTCTTTCTAGCACTCTCCAATTCATTTAAGATATCAGTTAGACACTTATACTTATAGCTTTTTAAAATTACCTCCTCGCTTATAGAAAGATGTCATTGATCGGCACAACTATTTCCATTACATAATCTTCTCGAACTAATAATTATTGAAGAAGGTTTGTTGCAGACTTTAAACAAATTTTGAGTGGGATGTGGAGTAATATGGTTATTTGAGTCTCTGGTTTTTGGTTGCAGTTCTCTTTGATAGAGTTAAATGAATATATGCATTTACCTAGTGATTAGACATTGACTTTCCTTGCTAGAGGCGGCCGTCGGCTCAATTCGTCTGTAGCACCTAATATAAAATGTTAAAAACTTAAAGTGACGTTTGCGATTTTTTGTTACAACCAGCGGCCTAAATAAGCACATATGTATGTAATTGAAGGGAAGCACAACGGGATGTAAAGGAGTGTGTCTTACTTGCATTGTTTTCTTGAGTTTTTTCTTCCTTCAGTTTACTACACATCCCTCTATAAATGATAATAGAATTCGAAATGAAAGAACTGTAACTGTAACGGCATATTGAATGTGAATTTAATTGTAGAAGCATATTTTGTCAGACCGACAAAGTGAATTAGAATTTGGGGTCAAAGCAAACAATTAATCTGCAGTCATACAATCTATGTACGTACACAATTAAAACCATTTACATAAATTTTTTAGATAAATATAAGGGATTTCTTCAAATATGTAAGGGTTATGAAATACAATACTTCTTTGTTGCTTTCGAGGCTCAACATAAACAATTAATTTTAAATAAAAAAGCGAAAGGTGTGTATCTATCCGCACGCAACAAAAAAGTTAATACATAACAAAAAATCTAATTTTCTAAACATAAACAAGTATCGCGGTTATATACCAACTAGTAGAGCGTTAACTGACTTTTCTGGCAAAGTATTCTCAAGGCCAAATCGTTAAGCGTGAAGCAATAGCTTTTGTGCAAAAAGCATTTTTAAATGAACAACTTCTTTGATTTCCAGCCAGAGGGATTCTTAAAAGGTAAATTTCAAACGGCAAGTGGAGACGCCAACAACAGCGAAGGTTATATGATTTCGTTGATGACGGGCAGAATTCTATAATATTAGTAAATTAAATGTTGAGCTTCAAACGTCAACTTGCAACGTCATTACATAAAAACAAATGCGTGTAAACCAAAATCATATAAGAAATTGCTTCTTCAAACACAATCACAATTTTTACAATAAGTGTTAAGCTTGAAAATTTGTGAATGAATCAAAGTTTTAAGATAAATGCATATTTTCCTAAGAATAGTAACTCTAATGTTTACATGCGATTACAAAAATTATTACATTTTTATTTTATTTGGTTATACCTACACCTAAACAAAATTTAATTATTGTATTATATATTATTTCCAAGCGAATTGCAAGGCAAATCCCCGATAATGGCAATAAGTGGGTGTTGCCATACAGCATATACATAAAAATACACTACCATATAGGGTTGTAGGGCCGAAGGCTGCCAACTTGCAAAGAAGTTTCGCTAAAAATACTGTTATATTAATAATAATAAATATAATAATAATAATCCTGGCCGGAATCTTTTAAAAAAAGGGATGGCCTCTTCTTAAACTGTTAGAGGCAATTAAATATATTTATAGAGTTTAAAAATTGTATTTTAGTTATTTTATTTTGTAATTTGTTTCTTATATGTGGCAACACCAAAATTCGAATTAATTGCTTTATGTACAAAATAATAGGGATAAAATCCAAACTTTTGTAATTACAACTTTAAGTTATATTACAAACAAACAGGCATTACCTTACCGTCTGAATTGTACTATCGGAGCTCTGTTATTGGTCACATTGTTATCTTGTAAATGATGTTTGATTGGTTAATAAGCTTGCTTATCTGAGCTTATCTTTTCAAAACTCTTGTGATATCTTATATTCGTATATGTATACGTATTTAACTCTTTTTCTTGTAATTTATGTGTTAAACAAATCTATATGTACCTGTTGACGCAACCCTCTAGCAAAATCGGTAAGGCCTTACCTTATGGAAGTAAAGAGGCAATGCAAATCGGTTCTCAAAACTCTAAAGCAGACACAAACTCTCTCAAGAAAAATGTAAACAAATAAACAGAAAACTATTCTTACGTATTTGTCATCGCATAAAAATCAAAACCAATACATAAACATGTCAGTGAAGGCGCATGATGATAGTTTGAATTCTAGTCGGGTTTTGTATTTGATTAAGGGGTTAGGGGTAGTCAGAATTTTCAAAAAATCAATTTTTTTTTTGCATTTTCGTTAAGTATAATATCTTAAAGATAATCTCTGAAAATTTCAAGTTAATCCGATAATTCGTTTTTAAGTTATTCGACAAATAACAAAGAGAGCTCGGGCCTTTCAAAGCGCTCGGGAGCAGGTAGCTAGTATCTAGTGTGAATCTTTAAACGCGTTTTTCTCAAAACTATGTTTTTTGAACTGGTGACAACTGTAACTGTAACTGGAAATGGAAAGAAAGCAAAGAGCAGCTAGTATATGTCAGTGGAGCTCTCAGAAAATCGTCAAATGGGGCACTAGTCGTTATACTACATTTACTGCCCATAGACTTGTATTGAAGTCGGCGCTTATTGTTGTTCGCTTCCATTTCCAGTCTTGATAAAGCAGAACTCACGGCGCGGTTGCTCAGGCAAATAATGTCAATATCATCGGCGTACGCCAGCAGCTGTATACTCTTCTAGAAGACTGTACCTTCTCTATTCAGCTCTGCAGCTGGTATTATTTTCTCCAGCATTAAATTAAAAAAGTCACACGATAAGGAATCACCCTTCTTTCGTATCGAACGGCTCGGAGAGGTCCTTCCCGATCCTGACGGAGCTTTTAGTGTTGCTTAACGTTAGTTTACATAGCCGTATTCGTTTTGCGGGGATACCAAAATCAGACATACCTGTGTAAAGGCAGCTCCTATTCGTGCTGTCGAAAGCGGATTTTAAATCAACGAAGAGATGATGTGTGTCGATCCTCTTTTCATGGGTCTTTTCCAAAATTTGGCGCATGGTAAATATCTAGTCAATGGTTGACTGATAACGTCCAATCAGTTTGTTGACGGTGGGTTTTGTCTTTCACACAATACGCTCGACAGGACTTTATAAGCGATATTAAGGAGGCTTATCCCAGGATAATTGACGCAGACCTTTTTTTATGTATTGGGCAGAGCTCACTTAAATTCCAATCATCGGGCCTGCTTTCGTTCGACCATATTCTGCGAAGTAGCTGATGCATGCGCCTTGCACCATCAGCTCCATCAGCTTTGTTGTTTTTTAAGCGTGCGATTGCTATTCGAACTTCTTTATGGTCAGGTAATGAAACGTCTTTTCCATCATCATAGTTTGGGGTTTCGGGTTCATCATCTCCGGATACTCCATTCTCACTGCTATTCAGCAGGTTGGAGAAGTGTTCCCTCCATAAATTCATTATGCTCTGGGCAACGGTGGCTAGATCACCTCTTTGTGTCCCACAGGAGTCTACTCCGGTCTTCTTCTCATAGAATTTTCGAGCGTTACGGTATCTATCTCCATTGCGACACGGCAGTCCTCATCGTACCAGCTGTTTTTGCGACCTTTGCGAAATCCAATAGTTTCGTTTGCAGCTGTACGTAGAGCTTAAAATACTGTCCCACAGTTCCAGCCAAGCACGATTTTCACATCGTGTCGGGGGCAGCGCTCGTAAGTATTCTCTAGGCGCTCATAAAAGGTATCTTTGGCCAAATCGTCCTTCTCTTCCGTCGGGGCATGGGCGCAAATCAACGATATGTTGAAAAATTAATATTTTTTTTCATTGGAGATGGTTTCTACGTGGTCCAAAACCGTAATTCTATAATTTTTGGATGTTGGTAGGACCAGGAATAGCAGGTACGCAATGCTAACCGCTCGACTAACACGGCCGCCACCTGTAATAAGGGTCATTCTAATATATTTGGGAAGATTTCGTTTCTACCCAATACCACGAATTTTCGTAAACTTTTAGAAATTAATTTAAATTCAACCTAGCCGGCAGGCACCAAATATATTATAAACTATTTACAAAACGAAAAAATTGGACAATTAATTAATTTTTATTATATTATTTATAATTTAACATGTCTCAAATCCCTATACCGAAATCTAATAGGAGAAAGCGGTTGCTCTTACATAGCCTGCATTGTTAGACAAATCATTGTATTGTTTGTTTATTCAACACGTATGCAAGCCTATACTCCCAAAAATAGAAACAACTCAAATCTATTGTTTTTGGCTTTTCTATATTTTAACGGAAATAAAATTTCATGCAAATCAAATAAATAATATTTCCCATTAATATGCAATACGAGTTTATTGGACTCGCCGTTTTGATGCGTTGTTGTTACATGTACATATTTACGAATATGTACATATATGTTATATACATACATATACTGATATATTATATATATTATAAAATATACATATACTGGTTTTTAGGAGACTCAAATATGTTTGTATATATGACGTCTTTCTTAGGAGTGACGACCGGGGCAATGAAGGTTATATGAATACACATTAAAAGAATATTTTAAACGCGTACGAAAGCAAATAGTTAATTAACTTCACAATGTTTGTGTAAGAGATTCTCGAGGGGCGGTATAAAACACGTAATATGTATACCGGTATGGGTAAATAAATCGAAACATTGGATTTGATTGGTGAAGAAGGTATACGCTTATTACATAAAGTAAGAGTGACTATTGCCGGGTGCAGTAGTTGATTTGTAAGCATCTGGATGGTCATGAGTTCAAGATCTGGCAAAACCCATAAATAATTTTTCTTACAAAACTTTTAGCGCACCTGCATCTTCTTTAAAACACGAGCAGTGATCGCCTAACAAAAAACTGGTTGTGAGTCATGGGTTGGTCCTATACCGCATTAGACAGGACGATTTAAGTGGGTACTCCAGTGGACTAAATGGTTCACAAATTTTTCCATAAAAGTTACATCAAAAATAATTGTGTTTCTGTTTTTACCAATTATTGCGTTTGAAGGAAAGTAAAAGTAAGCTACCCGAACTCAAGAGCTATTTCCGCTGAAATGGAATTAAGTGGAAGCAGATGTGCAGATGCAGATGGAATTCATAATGGAAGCAATATTACATAGTGTCCGCACATAAATGAAAACAACTTAAAATAATATAAAAAATTATTGCATTTGATCATACCTACATATTTATATGTGTATAATTATGCTGCGTACGTGGGTATATTGAAAAGTAACCGAAATACGGCTACAAACGTATTATCCTTTGCTTTTGCATTGCTGCCGTCGCTGTTAAGTGAGAATTTTTCAAAAAGGAATTAAAAGTTATGCATAAAGATTTGATGTCTTAGAAACCCTGAATATTCCAACTGTTCGTAAAAAGAGACAGCTTCCTCATTTGAATCTAGATTTAATTGCTACAAAAGAAAATAATCCTTCGATTTTATAAGATAAAGTTTGGCCAGCCACTCAGATCAACATGTACATACCTTTACCATATAATATTCAATAATATTAGAGTAATAAAGAGTTATAGCAAATATTTATTTATAAGCTTAACACATCATAATCTAAAAAACTTTATAACATTGAAGTGTATACGGATTCGTGCACATAACACAATCGACATTGGCATAATCATCTGCCAGCGATATTAAATACTTACATACATATGTACATACTATATGTAAGAATAAACGTGAATAATGAAATGTCGCTAAAAGTTCAACTGTAAATAAAAAGGAGGGAAATTATAATTACACAACAATTTAATGCTGGCCCATCTTTACCAGTTAAGCGACTAGAATGATCCAGCGATGCAGTCAATTATTGCAAGTGTGTGAATTGCGAAAATGCATTTGGCATTCAAAAATACAAACAATATCGTTTTTTATTGTTTTTTTTTTTTTTTTTTTTTTAAATGTGTGTGTTTATATGCATAATGAAATAAGAAGATATAATATACATATACATACGTATGTTTAAATATGAATAATTGAACACCTTGTCATCAAACAATCTCCGTTTGTGAAGCAACTACTTCAGCTGTATTACCCAGGTGTTAACGAAGCTACGTGCTATCTGAGCCAAAGCAACCCGATCTAAGCTCAACTATGGATTATGAGAAAGTGATATCATCTCTATTTTTATGGCCATATAGTTGGCCCAAGTATTATAAGAAAATGTTGCAGAAAGTTAATTCAAAACAGAAGGTCCTCAGTACGAGGGTAGTACCTGTTGTTTGACATCGAGAAACAAACGCAGACTACGACTCTTTCCATAAACTAGTTTATTAAATTTTTGGCACAACAATTTTAATATTAGATTTCATTCCAAATACTTAATTTATTTTCTTTAAATTCACATAATAGTAAATAGTGTCAAATTTGGAGAGAAAGATGAGACTAGATGTGTATAACACTGTATCTCTAAGATGAACGAAGCATTGGAGCATCTGCCTTTTCTCTCTCCGAGTATGTTAATGGCATCTAAATGCTTTTATTAAAACAACTGCCCAATAGACCTTAAATTTAGATCTTTAGCAATATTCAAAAAGTAATAGCTATCGAAAGTCGACATTGCCCGTATTAAAAGTGTGAAGTAATTATATAAATAATATACTTCTCATTAAAATAAAAGAACCGACGCAACAAAAATGTCTCAATCACTAAGTATATACATATGTGCATACTTATTAAGTCCCAATAACTTATTTGTGGCTGAATTAACTGTCAGAAAAAAATAGTTCTAGACTTGACTTGCAAACACATATATTTATATTGCATCCAAACTACCTGTATGTGTATTAACTAAGATTGAATACTTCATGAAATTTTCTTCTCTCATTTCATATCTCTGGTGTGTATTATCATCTGCTTTTCATTTTATTTTCTGGTACTTACTACTTGGCTCTTCATGAGCCGCTTATAGTAGAGATTTAATTTTTCAATGATATTAATATGAAATGTGTCGACCAATGGTTTTATATGTGCAAGCATACACATGTTTTGCTTCAATGAAAAACTCAGTGTAAACAAGTTTACTAACAAAATATAAATATGTTGAAATGTATTGTTATAAATATGTTCATATGTATGTATGCCTACGAATATCGAAGTGTGCTTTTATATGATGCATACTATAACACGTTTTATCTGTTACTATCCTAATTTTTCGCTAGGCGTATGATCCCTGAAGAAATTTAACTAGCTTAAGATGCTGCCATCTCAAACTTTAAAAACTATTTACTCAATCAACTAGTTCGGATTCATCTTTTAATATTTTGGTAATAAAAAATTATATAATTTTCAATTTAATCCTCAAATATAAATATGTGATTTATGTGTACATATGTACATATATTCAAATTATGAATAACGTTCTAAACGACCAATACAGATAGAAGCTATGGCATTCCACTTGCAGCATTTCATCCTGCTTGGTACCCTCATAATTCAAATTAACTCTAATTGAAATAAATTTTCATTTCATCAACACAATTGTGCTTCTTTACTCATAATCTGTGGACAGTGACAATTGTATACTACCGAAAGAGGGAATGTTAGATGTCCCACGATATGCGCGATGAACTGAAAACGGAAAATATAAATATAAAAATTGCAAACTTTGTAGAGGGGCACAATGAGACAATTTCATTTAATAACAAGCTTTGTTGCATGCGACCAATGAATGATGCCACTGTGCGTCACTGAAAAGTTTTAACGACAGGGGTAGGAGGAGTAAAATTTAAATTAGAGGTGTTACAGCTTATCACACCATAACAACTGACCCAACCAACTTAACGCGCAACAATCTTTCCAATTATTGGTTTCATACCATAATGTCGTTGCCAAAACCATAGCTGTAGCTACCAATTGAAACAGGCAACTGGTTGCTTCTTTGTTACATTATAATATTTTTCTCTTGGGGTTCTCGTGATTTTTATTTCGTATTTTTTAATTTTCTTGGTTTTTATTTATATCAAATCTTATTTTTAGACAAAACTAATAGCTAAAATCGATATTTGTGATTATGGTACTAGTAATCGATTACATTAAATATAAATGCGGCTCTGATTATGATTACAGCGGATGTTTTATGGTATGGAACCCTTAATTTAACCTTGAAGCCGCAGTAAACGAGTTGTCTTAAGAATAAAAAATCCATATGTGATGTATGGCGATGGCTATAACAATTGTTACTGAATGCAAAAAGCCAGTAAAATTTTCAAAAAGAGAGCATAATTTTGACATTTAGTTTGGAGAGGAAGTAGCAAATTCGTGCTGTAAAAATTTCAACCCGTAAATATTAGCAAGCAAGAAAAAATAAATATAGTTTAAAAAAACTAAAAAAACGCTTTTAAAGAATATTGTACTAAAAAGTTGAAAATAATTTTGAAAATAAACTTAAGACAATAGTATATAAAAAATACTTGTATAATTAAGAGAAAAGCGTGGGGCGCTTTGTACCATATTTTCCATATATATTTTTATTTGACAAATTTTGAAGAATGTAACATATGTAGTTCAAATTCGAATGGAATGAAACAAAGTTTTCGATTAGTTTTTCGTCACAAAAACAAATATTATAGGCAAAGAAGGCATCTTTGTCGTAGGCGGTTTGCCATATAGATTGTAAATTAACCGTGCGAAAAAAAATAAATTCCATTTTTTCTGGCCGTTCCTTTTAAGTTTAATATCACGGGCATTCTCACTAACTTTGTTCAAAAAAAAAAAAAAAATTATCTTCAAGAAGAGAGTTAAGGAATGCATGTCCATAATCCAATCGGATAACTTATCTTTTTCCACGCAAACTTATTATCTGAAAATGCTAATGCTTCCATCGTCATCTTGCCATGTATAGGGCATTCTTCTCCATGGTATACTAACTTCAGCTGTAATATACGGATAACTGTTTGCGGTTTCTGAAGTAAACGTAAATCATATTTAAAATAATTTATTTTTCATGGAATATCTTTTTTTTTAATTTGAACCTTAGCATTATATGTAAAACATTATTCAAATGACCGCCTCGCGAATTTTGGCAAACTTCGATTCATTTAAGGTAACTTTCGACCACTTTTGAACACATATTCGGTATCTCAAATATTGGTTTTCAAGTGCTCAAGGGTTGAAGGTTTATCCGCATAAACACGGTATTTTTCGCAACTTCCCAAAAAAAAATTTTCATTTTTTAGTTAGTGATATTTTTTAGATCATCAAGTATTGCTGCTTCAATTTTCCTTGTGACATGTACCTGTACATGGAACTGTAGGAATTGGAACACTTTGCTCAACATTGCTTATAATATGATATGCTACATAGGTACATGTCGCAAGGAAAATTGACGCAGCAATACTTTATTTACTTTAAACTTGTCTGATTTTTATTAGTACACTACTACATTATAAATATATAATGAATTTTCTACAGAAAGCAATGATTATATTTGTAATAGTCTTTAAGTCCTCACCAAAGATAAACGAGGGAAGAGATTAAAGAAGAAAAGCAGGGTTATGTCAATGAAATAAAAATTTAACGAAAATTTAACACCTTTTGAACAATTTTCTCAAATTAACTTTTAGCATTGAGAAAAAAGTTCCGTTTTATTAAAAATTCGATACTGATTGCATAGCTCATAACATGAATTAGAAATTCCATCTCCGATTTTCGATATTCAACGAATGCAATTAATAATGAGAGCCATCATTGCATTTTCCTCTTCCCCCTTTTTTAATACAGAATTCATTTCGATTATATTCCATACCGCGGGGCGACGTAACTTCTACACAAAATATAATGTAATATATTTTAACTTACCGGATAATACATTCCTTGCGGAGGAAGAAAAAATGCTCCTGAACCCCACAGTTTGGCGGCTTTTATATTTGAAGGGTTGCGTATAGCGAACTTATGTATTTGTTTACTGCGTTTGTTACTTTACTCAACAGAGTACTGTTGAATTTTTTAAAGTGACACAAATGTTGGGGTTATGAAACACTATTGATATGCTAGATGGCAATATTTTATTACAAAATTACTTTTTTTAAGCAATACGTTTACTATGTTTGTTGCATTAGAGTGCTTTGGTATTTACTAGCGAAGTATTTTGGCACATTAGATACTTATATAATAGTTTCTTCTATTGTATGTAAGTGAATTCAGGTTTTCACTAATTATAGAGGAAAGAAATATCTGCACTTGCGATTTATGCACTTATGTATGTAATTATTATACATATAAGTAATTCACTAATAGAGAAATTAAATATAAAAACTTCTTTTCGGAAATATGCATACATATGTACATACATCCATATGTACACATGTATACATTAGCACATATTTATATACATCAGTATGTACACATTTTTACAATCCTTAACAACGTTAACAACTCTTTGCCTTTATATATGTAAAAAATTATCAAAACTCACTAGTTAAATTAATTAAAATATAATACATCTTCATGGATGTTCGAATATATGATACCAGTAGAGATATGTACATATGTATATATGTAAGTAACATGTAGTCATTCAATGTTCAAAATCGTTTTTTTCTTGTATCTTGTTATGTATTAACAAAGCATATTTTTATAATTAATTGAAGTGACCGCGGCACTATTTTAAACGTAGCGGGTCACACATCAAAGCAACGATTTTTCATACAAAAAAAAATCAAATTCACCAATATAACTAAAGTATGTATCCCGAGCACTGTCTTCAATTAATGAGGAATTCATCAACTTCATCGAAACATTGAACTGGTCTAAAACGTAGAAAGAAACTGAATTGGGAAAAATTTGTTGAAAGAGCACGCAGCGAATTTCTTGCATGCTGTGTCAATAACTGTAGGATTGTCGTATTTTGTATCGCGTATTATATTTGCTAAATTTAGTTTCCTCGCAGACAAAAAGTGAAGCCGAAGAGCGCTGGCTCTCTGGTTTCTCTTTTGAGGGTTGTTGCTTAATGGGGGTGCTTTCAATATGAGGCCGACTAATGACTAAAACAAACAGCTATGCTGGTGGGAAAAATCGAATCTGTACGTCGGAACAGTATCAGCATCACAACAATAAATGTTATGAACGTTATACATACATATATATATGTACATTTATTGCAAATGATACAGAGAAATAGAGAAGGTAAAATACAATGGAAAATATAAGCTATGATAAACCTAAAGAATAACCAAACCATGATAAGTAAATGGGTGTATGAGAGGCGACTAGATAAATGATGCTACAAAGAAATGAAAATATTGTGTGGACGAACTCGCAGACGTCTACCCAAAATGTATGCCTAAAAGGAGTCACATGAAATATATGCACAAACGCATATATGAACATACATGTATAAGATATACATATGTATATGCATTTGTATTTCGGAAAGCACCGAATGGAACGCAATGAACAAAGAGATATTAAATATGTATGTGCATGAATATGTTTGTACTATGTGCGTATGTAAATGAGATTTTCAACATCCCGACAAAATAGTCCGCAGCTAGCAGGCGTATCTGGGCCCATTCAAGCGCTAATGTAAATTCAAGTGAATTTATTTTTAGGTCTTTCACGACTAATGACCAAGCGATGCTACAGTGTGCACATAATTTGTACACATATCGCAGGTGTGTATACATATTGTCGATATCTAAGTTTTAGTTAGTTTCTAATATAATCCAGGAATATATCATATTTGGCACATTATATTTGTTTTTTTATCCGGGGTAAAGGATATCTTTTTCTATCGATGGTGTTCGTGTTTTAATTTGGGTGTTTTTTTTATTTAATTTAATTTACTTGGGTTTGCTTATATTAACTCCATTTCATCTCCACATTTATTAACACCTTATCTTTATTACGCACATCAAAACGAAATTCCTACATATGTAGATATTTAGCAATCCTTTGTGAATATATTTTACATTTCTGTTTCCAATCAATTATTTATTATACCCAATTTTACACTTCAAATTGAAAATTTTATACTAACGCACTCAGTATTCTTATTTTGTTTCTTAATTTTGTACAAACTATGTAAATATTTTCCAATTAGGAATAAAATCCAAAACCGAGAAGCACAATCAACAACAAATCACTGTAGAACTTCAGAAGTTCTATTTTAAACGAAAAATACATGTGTGCTTTACAAGAATACACTGAATATGACGGTAACGTATAAATATATACATACAACCAACGAGATACGAAAGGGAGAGAATACTAGAAACTGGCAAAGTTTTTAATATTACAGCACTGCGACAAAAATACAACTAACGCGAAACTTTTCGCGTCTTTGCACCAACTGCCCGGCTCGCCGTATTCGCCGTGTTCTCCACGTTGTGTTCTCCATTCTACGAATATTCATTGTTGCTCTCTTTTGCTCCACGGTTTTTGTTAATTCTCCCTTACAATGATTTCGTTTCATGGTGAATGGTATCCTAAGCTAGGTATTCACCATAAACGTAAAACAACGACAAAGAACGTATATTAATATACGTTATTTGACCGTAATCGAGTTTAAGTTTTGAAAATTTTTCATTTCATGAAACTCAAATAAAATGAATAAATACTTGAAACATATTCCACATACCAATGCAGAGGACTTAAAAGATCTCTGGTTAAGTGTGACAAAACTCATAAAGTGAATAAGCTTTTCACCCAAGATATGGTGGGAAAATTCAAGCAAAAGCTCACTGATTCACTCTAGCAAAGATTTTATAAATTCTCTGCTTTAGTGTTAACATTGCGCCTTTTCGTTTATTAACATTATCTGTGTCTGCTAAAATTTCGAAATTGCGCTAAATTTCTAAATAAACTGAAAGAATGACAGGAAAGATTTGATTTCATATTTTATTATGTGGGTTCCTCAAATCAAAACTAAAATACACACCCAAATTTCCTGGTTGAGTTCCTCCCATTCCTCGTTCAGTTGCAGATTGAGGACAATGCGTTGATAAAAGGTACTGTTACTGTCTGCCAGACCACTAAACATTTTAATGCAATCTTCGATTCCGAAATTGGAAACACCGAAATTTACATATGAATGTATGTATACGAGTACTTAAAAAACTTAGTAACTAAATATTATTTAAAAAGATAAAATAAAGAAAAACGCAACTAATAAATTTATCCAATTGAAGTCACAGCAGAGTTGTACGGAGACTGCCAGAAATAGTTAGAGAAAAGCGGAAAAGAGAAGCGGAAGACATGGAAGAGGAAAAGGAACCGTACAGAAATTATTGTAAGTTGGCTATGCTGGCGACAATATTTTCTCTGGCGAGTGTTAAATAAACTACGCTAGAAATAGCTACTAACAATCTTTCACCTAAGACACTATCCGAAGCATTTTCTAGTTACAGGGTGTATGCGGAAAAAAATTATCGGATATAAATATTGCACAAACGCGATTTAAGCCACTTACAGTGATACAAAATTTTCTCTCTTCACCATTTTCAATTAAGAATGTGATTTTGTTAATTTTAGAAATAACTGTACCCACGCCACTCACTTTACGAAACAATTTGTTTGTTGTGAGATTAGCAACACTAGGTGATTATCAAAATCGATAACATGCGATTGGGCCAATCATTATCTATCATTCCCGGGTTAAATTAATTAAAATTTATTGAAAATACATTCATACGAAAATCTTAATACTTTAAAGAATTAATAAAAGAACTGGTTTAAAGAATTATATTACTCACCTGATATTGATGAAATTCCATAATGGATATAGATCCATTTAATTCAACAGCCGACATTTGAAGTAATTATGGCAACTTGATTCTTATTAATTCAGTGGTAATAGTACGTGCATACATACATATGTACATATGTATGTATGTAGTTCCTTTTATAAGTTGTAATGAATCACAAATAAGCCTTTGTCCTAAATATCAATTCCTCCTTTAATGCATGTATTGAATTCAAATCGAATTGATATCTTATACTGTCTGGATGAAGTAAAAGTTCTCGTTGAATAAATAAGTTTATGCAGTGAAAATCTGTTTAGTTAAGCTATATCCTTCTCTTCCTCAAACATTCAAAAATGAAAAGTTTGGACGGCGATTCCCATTTTCTCTTAAGCTCAGTTTTTAATATGTAATTTCTTGGTTTTGTTCTTCCTTTAGTACTATATTTAAATTTTTTGTTTATATTCTTTTTTAATATTTGATGGGTTTATCGGTGGTCTCAAATAATCAAATGTTAGTTTATTTAAGCTAACAATTTTGTATTTTCCCCAAACGTAGGTACTTTTCATCTACAAAGGGAAAAAGAATCAAGTTTTAATTTTTTTTTCATTGGCAATACAGCAAATCAATAGTATTCACGTTTAACTAATTTTAATTTATGCCTGTGATAATCTTATATATAAAAATCTTATGTCCGCACGGAAAAATACAGTAATTTACAAAAATCTCCTAAAGTTACCGACCGAATGACTTGAAATTTCATCAGATTGTTTCTATGATACCTGGAAAGGCTTACAAGAAAAAAAGTTCGGGAAGCGGACCGGGGACTGACCTATTCGAAAACAACTCTTATGTCGCCACGGAACGGGTGTTCTCCAAAAGTTACTAACCAACTGACTTGAAATTTCGTCAGATTATTTCTATGATCCCAGAGATGGTTTTTTCCAAAAAAAAATTAGGGAAGTGGACCGGGGACTGACCTATTAAAAAAAATTCGTATGTTACTTTGTAACGGGTGTTCTCCAAAAGTTAACGGTCGATTGACTTGAAATTACGTCATATCGCTTCTATGATACCTCACAAGGGTTTTACGAAAAAAAAATTTCTGGAAGTGGAACAGGGACTGATCTATTCGAAAAAATCTTATTTATGGATCGAATTACTTGAAATTCGGTACATAGGTGTCTTTTTGCTGGATTGAACTACACTTATCTCCGGGAATTTGACCAGGGACCGACCTATTCAAAAAATCTTACTTATGGTTCGATTTACTTGAAATTGGGTACGTAGTTGGCCTTTTACTTAAATTAATATGAAGACTGTTATTCTCTCCAAAAAAGGGACCAGGAGTTGACCAATTTAAATAAATCTTATTTATGGTTTGATTCGCTTGACCCCCTGAAACTCTTCCCTGGAGCAATCAAGTGCCGCGCTGATGTTTGGTAGTTTGCGCATACGGCGGGTTACACGTCGCTTCGTTTTGTCTACCGAAGGATGCAATGTAAAGAGTCGGCTGAAGTAGCTCGCGCATCTCTTCGGGTTCGACGAGGCGAGGTCACCGAATGAAATTTCCACTCGGTCATCGCGTCTCGTCAGGTTAAACAACGACTTGACTGTAGCCCAGAGCTTGGTTGTCCCTGAGTAGAGATTACAGGACCTTAAGTGCTCCTCCCACTTTTTGCGGTTGTGGTAGTTCACAACAGTACGAATCTCCGCGTTTAGGGGATTTCCAGGATCGGAGTTACGAAGGATGTCACGCCTAGATGCTGAAACCGTCGCTTCCGTCGGGAGATTGGGGCGGATTTCCACAATTCGGCATGCCGGGATGAAGCAGGCGTCAGCGGTCACGACGATCCTGCGGAAGGAACGTTCACCAGAGTGCCGTTTGATGGAGTAAGGAGAGTACTGAAGGCGTTCTCGGTGAATTCCGTGAAGCAGGTCCAATGTTGTTGTTGTTGTCGGGCATGCTTTCATCCGACCATATTTTGCAAAGAAGCTACGTTTGACGACACCATAATGCTTGCAAAGTCAGTAAAGTTGAAATATTAGTGGCGTAGTAAATATGAAAATACAAATATTAAACATTTTCCAGCTGATTTGGAATACTTTCTTATTATACATACCAAACACTAAAAAATTACAAAGCCCTTAATATGCAAAATTTTTTTGTGCTAACTTGAACTTGGCGAATTCAATTATTCAATAAAGAAGAATTTTTTTCCTTGAAGAAGTTTATAAAAATGAATGCAGTAGCGGGAAGAGATAGATTCATCAAAATTTCTACCAATGTCATCAGAATAACGAACTGAGCAGTTTCACCCACGTCCTTCTATCCGTCTGTTTATGCGCAAACTTGTCCCTCAGTTTTTGGGATTCTTCAACCAAATTTGGTACACAGCAGATCGGACCCTATGACATATATTCGACCGATTCTCCAGGCTGGAGATTTTGGGTCATAATCCACACATGTCATAATCACATGTAGGCTCAAAGGCTATTGAAACCGAAAATCATCGAAAGCAGAATCTCCACATAATAAACTTGTTCAGATATAAGGTTTTGGGTCAAAAATCAACTGAAAACAAGAAAATTGGTATTTTACACACATAAATTCAAATAAATATTGGTATTGAAAATTAGTGAAATCAAATTTTGCTTTTCGCAATAACTTTGATAAGTTCATGAAAGGTATATGACTTCGGCCTTAAGCTTTTCGAATTTCCACGGTATACCTCGTGTAAAGAGCTAAGTTATTACAAATCATTTTCTTACTGGACACTGTACCACTTTAATAGTTTCATTTTATTTTTTATTCCAGTTAAATCTAGATTGCTCAACAGTCTACTACTAATCATTATCTTAAATAATACCTTTTAACCCCCTGCGGGTTAGGGGTTCAAGAATTTACCCGCGGTAAGGCATGCCTGTCGTAAGAGGCGACTAAAATCCAATAGTTCCCGCGACAGTCGGGTATTTATACCGGAACGACCCGGATTTTTTATCCGGCCAAGGACTGTCATTCCCGCAACATTCCCCAAAAATTACTTTGAGGAATATTTTTGCGGCTACAACAACAACAACAACAACATAATACCTTTTATAATATTTACAAACTATTTTTAGTAAATAACCCGAGGTGTTGTTTGGTAATTGCATTTATTTAATTTCACTATTTTTCCGATCGCATTAGTCGAGTGGTCAGGGGTTTGATTCCTGCTTAGACCAATAGCGAATGCCCCTCGCAGGAAGGGTTATCCCCTCCGAGTGAATTTCTGATGTGAAGTAGAAACTTCTTCGCTCAGAGGCGGCTTTTAATAAACAGTAGGTCCCTCCATCTCTTCGAAAAACATTTGGAAGCACTCCACGAATAGGAGGAACTCGGTCGAAAATGACTTCAGCAGTATAAACACATTACGTAAACACCCTCGCGAACAACTGTCTCCCCCAATTTCTCCAATTTTTTATGACCCCTTTTATTTTAATGCCAAAAATAGTTTTTCGTATTTTGGCTGAATTGTAGATAGTACTCTGTTACTGCGTCTGTCAAGCACTTTGACAAACGGCTCTCTATCACTTTGACTCATACATATTGAAATGAATGCTGGAATTTATAATGATATAATTCACGTAAATTTAATGCAATCACGCTGGCGATGAACAAAATTTCCCCGCTGCAAGCAACGTCGATAACTTGTGACTGTCGGGTGATATTGTATGTAAAATGGCTAGTTGGACTATTATATACTTGCGCTTTCGGATATGTACGCAATACTTTACGTAGCCCGTGGCGTCCGTTGCTTACATCTTTTTACGTGCTTGTAAACTGAAAATCAACAAACCATAAACAGTATGGTCCACATAGAGCAAACAGAGTTCATATTTACATAGAATCAAAATAAGTTTGATGCAGTGTTAATATAATTTACGTCGGTGAATGCAATACCTTTATTTATTATTATTATTTTCTCATTTTTTTTCCCCAAACACTATTGAAAGAGCTCGATATATGTACGTATGTATGTAAAGCATGGCCATTTACAATTTCCTTATATGTTTCTACGATATCCATAACTTTTGTCACAAATAAAAAAAACGTTGAATGTAGATAATATTTATGTCTATCATTCATCAAGGATGAGAGTATTTAATGAATATTTACCAAAAAGATGTTAAGTCGCAATGTTTCAATTATGACTATCAACTTATTCACTTTATGATATACACGGGAAAACTTGCAAATGTTCAATTAAACACACATATGTAAAATGTAAATATATGAGCAAAACTTGGACTTCTCTTTAAACTCGCATTTCTATTGCTCATTAAGTTTAAGTATTAGAACAGAATTCATTCCAAATAAATACATAAATTATAAATTAGATTTCGTTGATTCCTTGTATAAGAATACCTTTTCTCCAAACGACTTTCACTTTCTTAAACAATTCCAAATTCTCCGTCTACCCCCTTGTGAATGACTTTAATGACTTTAGTTTTGCGGTCGTATCACTAGCCAAGCGTTTAAAAATGTATGTTGCGACTGATTTCACGTACTGCGCCCTGAGTTATGTTACACCTATGTACATGCCAGCTGGTTTGATACGAATAACAGTCTCCCAGCATCCTATAAGAGTTTTTGGTTTTCTCTTGGACGGTATTAACATACTCTTTATAAAGTACTTTCTCTGTTTATCATATGTTTATGTTTGAATGCATGTGGTTATTCGATTTTGCAAAATAGTGGGAAGCAAACATATTGACAAAATTTATAAAAAATTAAAAAAATTTTCATTTATTATATTTTGAATTTTTTTTATACGAAAACCTATGTATGGTAAGTGCACTTATGTATGTATATACACGGTAAATATGAAATAAAATCTTAAACAAAGTCCAATTGACCTTTGTGACTTTTGACCTTGAATAAAATATTTTACACACGGGATCAATTGTCGCATAACTACAGAGTCAACACCTTCAAGGACTCCCTTCCCGTGAATGGCGTGCTCGGAGTGGAACCACCACCTATTGCAGACAACGAGCTCGAGCTGCCTCGAGAGACCCGCGTGACTCTGGCACAATTTAGGTTTGGATATTGTAGCAGGTTAAACTTCTACTTATCCAGACTCGACACCAGCATACCCAACATATGTCTTGCATGTGGAGAGTCTCCTCACGACACTAACCACCTCTTCACATGCCGCCTTAAGCCGACACATCCAACCCCCCTCTTCCTTTGGTCCAATTCCGTCGGCCTCCCGTTTCCTGGACCTCCCGTTAGATGACCTCGGTGACTTAGATTGATTAACCTGTCACTAAGTGGGGTTAACGTAGCCGCTACAACAGCAAAAACGTGTTACTTTGTTGATGTACTAAGACTACAATTAGCTCATGACCTAAACGAGGTTAGGTAGCCGAAAAGCTGTCTTCCCTTAGACGGATGAAATTCGTGTCAACTCCGGTGTGTAGAACCGCCTATCGTGAGAGTGGACACAATTAAAACCAGGATAATGTAGTTGGCTTAATGATCGAAAATTCTATGAGAAGATACGACGACTTACAGAAGGTTTCAAGACCGGAGCAGACTCCTGTAGGACACAAAGAGGTGATCTAGCCACCGATGTCCAGAGCATATTGAATTTATGGAGGGAACGGTTCTACAACCTGCTAAATGGCAGTGAAAATAGAGCATCCGGAGATGGTGATCTCGAAACCCTAATCGATGACGATGGAATAGACGTTCAATTGCCTGACCATGAAAAAGTGCCAACAACAAAGCGGCTGGAGCTGACGGCCTGCCTGCAGAACTATTCAAACATGGCGGTGAAGAGCCGGCAAAATTTATACGGCTATATAAACTGACGCTAAGCAATATTAAAAGAGAAAGGTTTTGCGTAAGATTTACGGTTCTCTACGAGTTAGTAACGGCGAATACCACAGCCGATGGAATGATGTGCTGGCTAGGTCATGTGGTCCGGATGGATAAGAACACTCCAGCTCTGAAAGTTTTTGATGCAGTACCCGCCGGTGGCAGCAGAGGAAGACCTCAACTCCATTGGAAAGACCAGGTAGAGAGGGGCCTAGATCTAATTGATATCTTCAATTGGCGCCAAGCAGCGAGAAAAAGGAATGAATGGCCAGTAAAGTAAGTACTGTATTTGGCTTATGTCCTAATTATGCACCCTTGACCCGGACATACCCAACACAACACTAACCTCTTTCACGTTAGATGACCTCGATGACTTAGCCTAGTCTCGCCTGCTCTTAAGGGGGATTGGATAGCCGCTACAACAACGACGACAGAAATCCTTACGTATATAAGCGACCAACACAGCTGCAAGTTTAGTTCAGTTTCAGAATAAACTGTGTGTTAGAGTGTAGAGTTAATAAACTGCGTGTTTGCCAAAGAATTAGTAGACTGTGTTCTTACAATGAAGAAGCTGAACAACAAATGTTGTGAACAATCCAGTCATCGAACTCGAAGGTTTTCGAAATCTCGGGGTTAATCTAGCAAAATCGTTGCAATATATTATTTTGAAAATCAAGTAAAACCAAATTTGAACTATATCAACCCTTTCTCCGTTTACTGTTATTCCAGCACATTTGATTTAAAAAGTAACTCACTAAATTTCTATGTTGGAAAAAATATTCGTATCAGCTGTTGAACTTGTTTTCTGTAGCTTTCTGAACAGTTTTAAATCTCGATGCTTAAGAAGCTCTTGCTTTCTTTGCTCGACAAGCTCCGTACATCATAGGTGTTTAGACCAGATGCCTAATGTAGCCAATGGGTTTAAGTAAATATAATAAAATATACATAGGAACCTTTCTATTTTTATATCTGTTTCGGCTACCAGTATTACAATTAGATTTTTTTCAAATCCAATTTGCATCTCCAAGAAGATACCCCAGGCTTACACGGTAATTGCCCAAATTTAAAAAGTGTAAGTTAAAAAATTCGAATATTTTTTATACACCTTTTCGTAAATACAAATGTATAATTAAATACCAATGGAAATTAATTCGATTTGTTTTCTTTTATTCCTTTCAGAATATGCAACTAACTTTGAGACCGATTGTGGCCTCTTCGAGAACAAGGTTAGGCTTGTTATTATTATTGAACAAAATTGAATATAAATTTAGAAAATTTCTAAGCAGTGTACCTTTCAAATTTCGTTAGGGCTGCTCGTAATTAAGCTAATTATATTTGGCTAAATTTGGTGTGTTCATGCTAAATATTATGTCCGAAACACCTCACCAAATGTTTATTTAAAATCATAATGAATACGTGTACTTCAATTTCAGAAACTGATATTGAATTTTCGTAATTGTATCATATTTTCTACATACCTGAACAGAGAACTTATACAATAATAACTACATACATATATATACGCAAGCATACAAAATATTTTATGTACAAATTTCATTTTATTATTTTAGCGGCAGTTGTGTTGTGTTTCGATTGCGCATATTACTCGACTTCAAAGTAAACATATGTTGAAACTTTAATATCTAAATTAAAAGTTGTTAAAAAATCAAGACGGTATTCTCCAAGAGGAAATTTAAATGGTAGATAAAAACCTCTGTTCTTGCCTACAGATGCATTAAGGTAAATATAATCTTGCTACAAGTTAAAAATAAATATGTATATATATATTAGGTCAATGATTATTGGAACTGCTCTACCGATTACTCACATCTATAGGACATGTGGTATGCATGTTGGAATATTTCTCAACTAAATCAAACAAGCGCTTTAAAATGACATTGTTCCGTTTAACAATGAACTCACACCAGTCCACGTTTATATAAATAACAAAAGGTACATAGCCAACAGGGCGTTTAATGTAAGATGTCATTCTCAACTGGAAATACAAAAAAAAAAAAAATATTTTTAAGAGCATATTGTATAAAAATGTACATACATACATTTATTTGGTTGATCGGACGTTCCTTGAAGTAGCACAACGTTTGTACCTTACTATCATTACTTTTATCTAGAATCTGACATTCCTCCAATGACACCAAGTGTGGATGAGAAGTTCTGCATTGAATATTTTTCAGCTTTACAAAACTTTGAAGTTGGTTACTGCTGCTGACTTCAGCAACCATTAACACACAAATGAGTAAACCTGTGTATACGAGCGTGGCTATCATTTTGAAATAGTAGAATAAAAAATAAACTTTGAAAGATAAACGGTCAAAGTAAGGGTGTTTAGCGCAATTCTAAATGCTAATAAATTGGATTAATTAATTTAAAGAGCAATTATGGAGATTAGCCAATTAAATTAAATATGTAATGAGACTTGATGGATTTGGACGAATAAATATGAAACGTAGTATGTTGGAAACATATTTATTGAATTTTACAAAGTATCTTTTGTTAGTAAACCTATTTAATTGCTTATCACACTATAAATGTAAATATTAAAACTTTATGCGAGTAATTTGAATATTATCATATCTCTACTTTAATCAAAAGCGCACAAAATATGAAGTTCTTTAAAAAAAACTCACACAAGTAAGTTTACTGATATTTAACGTTTTTGCGTTTTCTATAATTTTGCGGTTGTTGCTTGTACACATAACGAATAAGAATTAGCAGCTAGTCAGCATAAGTATGTGTGAGCGTACTTAGTATTTCCAAAAATTTGGGTTTTGAGCCATACGCCGCTGAAAGTTCGTGTACCAGTTTTGCAAGGTTGACAGTGGAACAAGTGTTTCGGTACTGAGCGGAGAGATTTGCTGTGGAGTTACTCCAAAACTGGATGCATAATTGAAGAAGCTTTCTAACATTTTTTGACTAAACTGAAGATTTGCATTAGCGTTTTGCTGGAAAATTTATTGTTGAATATTTTATTTAGTCGTATTATTCAAGGCATATTTTCTGTCAATAGAAACTTACCACAGCTGGTGTTAGTTGAGCAACTGTAAGTTCCTGCTCAACAGAAATTCCAATTTGCGCTGTATGAGAAATCTCTTGCGCTCCAAATATCATACCATGTTCAGCCGCTTCTAACTCATGACTTTTCTTTAGCTGTGAAATTTTAAAAATTGCTGAGGGCTTAGCATTTGAAATGTGTCCCAAGTACTGCCATGTAGGGGCTGAATTTGCGTCGGGCCAGCTAAAGTAAACTGCAGCCGCTGTTGTCTCGGGAAGTGCTGTTACTCCGGTTAAAAAAACTACAATATAGTTTACATGGTCAATGTCTGACACATTGATTACTACCTTATTTTCATCTACGGGTGTGAAATTAGTTTGTGGCTAAAAACAACGTACATATACGGATGATTAAAAGAAGTACATACATGTGAATATTTGAATAGCTTACTTACCAAACGGCCCGAAATTATTAATCCAAACATTTTTTTTAATAATTAAGATACATAAATAATAACGTATTCTAGAACAATGAGGAAAATAACGCGTTTGGGGAGTTCGGTTTTAAACAATTTGATGTCACAGCTGTTTTCATGGTGGCCTTTCGCCGCAAGACTGCCAAACAAGCTTGCCATATTTGTTAACTTGTGACCGAACTAGACAATTTTTTGAATTAAAATGCTAAATACGAATATGAGGTGATATCTAAAGCATATTCTAGAGCGCGTGTATCAAATATTCGTTATCGAGGTATGTAAAAGTGCCGACTAGCATAGTAAGGAGAATCAAAGCAAAATTTCTAACATCTTGTTGAACGAGTACGTCCTATAACCGAGGATGTACTTGTTGTCTCCAGTTCGAAAAACTCGAAACCAGATCGATCATGTTGTGGTAGACGGACGACATGTCTCCATTGTTCCTGACATGCGTACACTACGAGGACCCAACATCGACAGCAATGAAACACACCTATGTGCAGCAAAAGCCGCCCGTCAACAGATAAAAGGAAATACTGCAAACACAACAGACATCCGAAAGGTTTCCCACTCGGCTTGCCCTCTTGCTCTCTGAGAGCACTCTTCTGCTAATAAGGTATAAGGGAACTGTTGGATCGCATTTCAAGCTTCCTACATACAGCAGCTGCAAACGAAACTATTTGTTCGCGGAAAGGCCGTAAGAACAGCTGGTACGATGAGTATTGCCGTGCTTAAGTGGCGAAAAGCCAGACTGCCTCTCTCAACGTTGTCGTTGACCAGTACACGTGTAGGGTGGGAAAGATACCGGGAAGTGAAGAGGGAAGCAAGACGCATGTGCATGTCAACGCCAGTAAAGAAGAAGAAACTGTGTGTTTATAGAGAGTTGTATAATTAGTAGAGCTCAAGATTTTTTTCGAGCATTTACGAGCTGTTCGAGCACTTGAGCACTTTACGAGGTATGACAATTAAGTAATGAGACTGATTACATTGCCGCAATTGTGGTAGCCCTGCGACCTTGAAATTCACTTCCCCTTCTCCCGTCATCCTTCTCCTATCCATTGATATATTTGCCATCGCTCTAGCTTGTTTAGTTCGCCTGCTGTGTCGTGTTGAGTAATACTGCAACTACCCATCTAACATACCTTCCGTCCATAGCAACCTATCTCATGAGAGCGCCATGCAAATGAAAAGTTGTCATCGCTCGCTCATGCCGTTACTGACGGTTGTCCCATAGAAACCAGCGGTGATTTGATTTTTTCCGTAAACCGGCTAGTCTCATTTCTCGCTGTTATACAAGGTTGTCAGTACTGACTTTTTTAAGCTAATACTAAATAAACTGAGGGAAATGGGATTTGGGAAAAAATATGAGAGAGATAGAGAACTTTTGCCTAACTACGTATAAAAAATTAGTAAAGTGGTGTGATGTAAATTTTATGTCGTTAAAGCGTAAATATGAAGGTATGTCCTCCTCTAAAAATCTTTTTAATCTTTAACTTCATGGATTTATGTAGATGTTACAATGGATCTTTATATTTTAGAAACCATATAAATTATTGTGTTAATAAAGTAGATAATGTCCCGAGCAACCTCCAAAAAGGGTTTGGCTGTGATCCCTATTTCGGCGTTTTGGATTATCTGAAATCAAAAACCATTGGTTGAGATTGTGTAAAAGCGGAAACCGATCGGTTTATCCATTTTGAGAAATGGGCATCCACCTTGAAAATATCGATTTCACAAAAACGCGTTTAAGTTTCAGAAGTTGTTAACACAAAGTTAATTTTTTTTATTCCAATTCAAGATATTTCCGTAAATAATTATCGAGTAATATCTCTTAAACAATTGTTCATTCCAAAAAGCAAAAAAATAATAATTTTTGAAATTTCGTAACGTATTGGCATTCGAGCGGTGCAAAAAGTTTACTATGTATTATTCTCAGCAGTCGGTGACAGAGCCAAACTTTAAAAATATTTATTAAAAATCCAAACAATAAAATCTTTGTCGAGGTTAAAGAAAATCAATAATTTTGAAAAAATGAGTAAATAAATTCCAAAAATTAATTACAACAAATTTAAACCATTTGGCTTTGATGGGTTTATTTTTTGATGTAATTTTTTGGTACTTCATTCGGCCTTCCTTTTCGTTCAGATAGATGATGGTTACTTGCTTCTGGTAACTTTGTCTTCCTCTTTGATGCTGCTGATTCTGTTATCTTTTTGGAAAGTGTTTCGGGCTGCGGGAATAATTCTTTCTCTAATTCTGGGAGTTGACCAAATATCGTAGTTAGGAATTGCAGAATCTCTTTGTTATGAGCAGTTTTATTGCCAACACTTGGAGCCGCGAGTCCACATCGTCCAATATAACGCATACATCGACTATAAAAAATTTAATTAAGATCTTTCAATATGAATTACTTTAAAGAAGATACAAAACTAAAACTGAATAGCACAAATACATATGTATGTTTGGGCTAATACACTTTACATACAGCGGCTGTTTGTTATCTGCCCTCTGAACAGCTGCTTGCATTAGAGCAAGTGTGTTTTAAATCGAAGTTATGCGTAAGATTTTTGGTGATGTATGAGTTGGGAATAAGTAGCTAGTAAAACTTTTGTTTACTAATTTTTTTCTATTTTGCATACAATAAGTAATCAGAAGCCTTGAGTGGGTTTTGATCTGTTTGAAAATTGCACAATTGATGCCTATCCAAAAAAGTATGTAGAAAGGACATTTCTCAACTGAATCAGTCCATTCCTGCAGGTTATACAAAATAATAGTGCATATAATACTGCGTTAATGTGTTGTTGTTGTTGTAGCGGCTAGCTAACCCCGCTTAGGGCAGGTTTTGTTAATCTAAGTCGCCGAGGTCATCTAAGGGAAGGTCTAGGAAACGTGCTGTTTCGACGGGGTTGGACCAAAGGGAGAGGGGGACTAGATGAGTTGGTTCAAGGGGGCATGTGAATAGGTCGTTAGTGTCGTGCGGAGACTCTCCACATTGCGGGCATACGTTGGGTATGCTGGGGTCAAGTCTGGATAAGTAGGAGTTTAATCTAGCTCTTTGTACGTGTTGCTGGATGGTGCTCTGTAAATCTAGTACTCCCTTCCTGATGTGCCTGGGTGGAGGTTCGGCTTCTAAAAGGTGCCTGCTGGGGTGCTCCCGGTTCTACGCACCGGAGTTGACCCGGATTTTATCCGGCCAAGGGTTGTCACCCTTTCGGCGACCTAACCCCGTTTAGGTCAACAGGTAAAATCTTTTTTCGTAATTCTTTCTGCTTAAAAAATATAAGCATTCAAACTTCTTTGAAACAAATTAGACTTTTTTTTGGTAAAAATAAGAATTCTCTTTGAGATAATTGAAATTACCTTTTCAGCGAAAAAAAGAAATGAATGGCGACGATGAGGAAATTATAAAAATGCACACTAATTGCTATTAAACTCAAATGCCAAAAGATTTTATATGTTTTTGCAGTCGCAAATTCGCCTCAAATCGTTACATTTCTTTATTCAAAAGTATTTCTATTTACTAAATGTTCAAATAATTAATTTTAATACTTAGTACCAGAATACAACCACCGGAGTAAAAAGTTTTAACAGTTAAACCCAATGGGCATCCCGAAGTCTTTATATGTTTCAAGAGCATATCAACTCAGCTCGTTATTCTGATCCGATCGATATTAAATTTGGTGGGTCTCCCTCTTATCCTTCTGGTACTTACATATTTCGGAACAAAATTAATATACTATTTCTTGTTAATGAATTTTTTGAAGCGCTTCCGATCATACTCTTATGCGTGTACCTCTAAGCATTAAAAAGGAGTTAATCAACCAGTTTTACTAGAAAATAAAATAAAGGCCATAGGCCGATATGTATAGGGAATTAGCCCCAGAAAGGTGTTGGGCTCATCATTTCAGGAAATGTTGATACAAAGAACTATATTTATTACCGTTAAGAAAATCACAATTTTATTGATATCAAGAAATAAAAAGTGTTTTTTAAGGACCTTGTAAATTGGTCTATATTATTAGTACACGTATGTTCTTGGTAATAATAATAGCGTCTAAGACAAAACTAAGAGCTACATACATATATCGCTTCTAAAGATTCTTCATAAAAGCGAAGATACGTTCAAAATTGTTGTAATTTGAATTTTTAAGAAAACAACAATTCTGGCAAAATTGTTTATTGAAGAAATTTATGCTACCATAAAATAGGTCTCGCACGTTAAGGACTTTTGGATTAATAATATTTAATATTTAAATTTTCCCATGAAAAAGATGATGTGTAAGATTTCTTATTTTTCGACTTTTGGTGGCAATCGGTATAAATTTTTACAGGTCTATTTCCTCTCCTTCTGGTACTTACATATCTCGGACCAAAGTTAATACACCATTTCATTTACATGAACGGTACAAAAAGAATGAGTTCCAAGGCCTAGGAGCATTTCACAAAACGTGATTATTCGTCTTTTTATCCATGTAGTTTTTTTTTTTAATTTATTTCTTTTAAAGGCAATGGTAGTTCCTTCGGAGATATAAAACTATTATATCATAATTTGACTAGAAACTTTAAAGACGATTTAAAGACTATTCCATAATAAAATTCTGTACACATTTTGTTAAAAAATCATAGTAAATAATTAGTAAATTTAAAATTGACTTAGAAAACTTTTATTTATAACAAATTTTACTGCGACGACGCCAATTCGCTGATGAGGAAATTAAACAAATGCACACTAATTGCGATTAAAATCAAATGCCAAAAGGTTTTATATGTTTTTGCAGTCGCAAATTCGCCTTAATTCAGTACATTTCTTTATTCAAAAGTATTTCTATTTGCTAAATGGTCAAATATGTTAATACTTGGTACCAGAATACAACCACCGGAGTAAAAAGATTAAACGGTTAAGCATTTTAAGTGAATTCAAATAAACGATCAATTTTAATTTGGGATAGTGAATTTTGAAAAGATTAATATTGAATATTCTATGCAATGTTTGAGGCAAAGTGTCAAGAGAGAATCCGTGATAATATTACAACTTAAATTTGATGAGCTTTGGCTCGTCGATTTCCAATTCCAGCCAATTCTTCAGCTGGGTTAAGTCATTCATGCCGCGATAAGTGCATGTTTTTAAGTCATGGCCTGCAACCAAGAAAGAAGAAAACCCGTTGTGAAACGTATATTTCCAATTAAACCCTTCATCAACGTTTTAAATAGTTTCCCATATACCTTTCAAAGGTCAGAAGAAAAGTGTTATTATGAGTCGTCATTAAAAAAAGGAGGTGCCACTCAAATCAATATTCAGACACAAAATTTCGAAATTACGCATACACAAAACGAAAAAGAATTATACCTTAATCGCCTACAAAGTTTATGTTTTGATAAACCAACCAAATATGATTTTCCTGTGGAAAAAAATAAAATGGGAGAGGTTTTCAAATCAGATTTTCGGATAACAGTCGGCAAAGATTCCCCAAAGCAATCAAATACTGGAACTATTCTTAACACTCTTATGAAATTCCCTTTAAAAGAACCTATAATTACGAAAGAAATTTCCGAACAAAGAGCTAATATATTGCAAAGATTTGGTATATTGACCTCGTGCATGCCACCGCTCCCACCAAAACATGCAGGCAATAGATATTATGATCACATAAACAACATGGAACACTTTCCCATAACTAAAGTGATCAAAATTCAAAGATCAAAAGAGAAAAGCAACGACGAACTCTGTTTACCCAAAAAAACAGACTTAGCTACAAGTGGATGCGCAACTGCTCTGAGTATCAGCGATGCTTCATTTCCAAGAGTGATTCAATCTGGAAATTTTGTTGATGAAAATTATTATGGGGAAATATCGGTAGAAACAAATAATGAAACAGAAACGAGTCTGCGAAATAATGTAATCACAAAATATCAACAAAAGGAACCAACATATCGTTATATACTTTATATCAGTGACGGTGTATTGGCAACAGAAGCGGCTAAAAATATCTCTTACTTGAGGCAGCCAAAAAATGGCGACGAACCGTCGCATATCTTCATACAAACAATTAAATATTCAAGATCACCACTGAGAATAAAGTGCTCTGGCAAGAATATGAATAATTTAAAAGAACGTCAACGACATGTAGGTAAAAGAGGGGAAAGAGCTAGTAGAAGAATGAAAATGATAAAAATGCCACATCCACGGAGGGTCTCACAAAGTAGAGCACGAAAAATTGAGAAATTATATGATTTCGTATTTAATACTGAAAGAATTAGATTTAATAAACTCTCTGAAATTCATCATAAAGGCCAGCAAGAGCCATGGTCAACGCATTTCGTTCACTCAGAAGTGCGCGACTCGTCGATGCAGGAGGATCTTATTGTAGATGGTCGAGTTTCTTGCGTGCCGAGTAAAACGCGTATTCGGGTACAATCTTTTATTTCTTTCATTGAAAATTTGCCAATTGCAAATGTAATAACATCGTCATCTGTATCTAGCAATTGCCGGCTAACCATATCTTCGGTTCCCACGAGCAAAACAATTTTTATTCTAACGAAAAACAACGAGTATGAACGTTCGGTAGATAAATATTTTTTCTCAACTATAAACAGTGACGTCAGTAACGTTCTCTTCATAAAAGGTGGGGAGAAAAAGGCATCAACTGAGTTGCAACGATTATTGAAAACAAATGTTTTTAATGGAAACCTTGCTGTTGCAATGCCACAAACAAAAATTGAAGAAAAAGAAGAGGATAATATTAGCGTGACTTCATTTAAATCAGATGATAATTCAAATCCATATTTCGACGAGCGATCCCTCAATGAAGTGAAATTCGAAATGAATGGTACCAATATTGTGCCAAATACTATGACGCAATCATTGAATGAAAGAATTCAATTTAAAAATGCGTCAAAAGAAGCGAACGCAGCAGGTGGCAGCGGAATTCTGTGCGCAGCAGCCGATATTTCGAAGTTGGCAAATTTTGGTAAAAAGCGACGAGAACTTGCTACGTTACCCGTCTCTTCTTCCAAAGTCTCCAATGATGTGAACAATTCTGTGTTGCCTACTCGCACATTACTTCGGCGCCAGAGAAGTTTGAAGTTACAGAATACGACAGATAAGCAGGAAGACCCTATCGAGAGACTCAATCGACTACGTGCACGCATATCGGGTGCTCTAAGCGAAGTGAAGGGTGTGCTAAAGCATTACAGCATCGAAGAGGGTATCGAAAATGCACAAATTTCGGCAGACTCTTTTCCGAACATAAATTTGACTAATGATTCCACAGCGAGAATTGAACCAAACCAAATTACATCGTCATGGGAAACTGTAAGAGATGGAGGTCCAGTAAGTTTTCGATTCGTTAGAAAAGTGCGTCGTCAAAGTGTGTTTAGTGAAGGCGACGTTGGAGAAGAGAAGAAAGAGGCAGAAGATGGAAAGGATAAAAATGAAGAAGAAACCAGGAGTTGTTTACCTTCACGAGATGTTTCAATGGAGAAAAATTATACAGACCAAGTTCCTTTAATTCAACCAGATTATAAACCTAAAAATTGTAATCAATTACATGAAAATATCTATTCCGGCTTTGAAAATCAACTTTTACAAACAGGAAACCAAGCTACCCAAATAATTGATCCGCAAAATGAGTTAAACATTGGAGTAGTGAAGAAAGAGAAGGAAGTAGGAGAGAGTACAAATGATGGAGAACGAAATAGTTGTGTACCTTTACAAAAAGATTCAAAAAAAGAAAATTGTATGCAGAAACTTTCTTTAATTCATGCCGATTATAAAATTCAAAATTTTGATCAATTAAAAGAAAATAATTGTTTCGACTTTGAATGTCAATCTCCACAAACAGGATATGACGCGCCACAAAACACTGATCGACGAGATAAACTAAATCTTCATTCCACGGATGTAAAACTTGTCCATTTAGCAACGTTAGAAGAGGAAACCACACCTGACGGAATACCCAAGGAAAATAACTTAACAGGATGTGATACTAACGATTTTCATTTATCGGTAAAAGAAATTACAAGCAAGAAAAAACTTGATACAAAATCGAAACGTGCCACTCGTCGTGCATCTATTGCCGCAGTTGAAGGCTCACAAATTGACCCTGCGATAAACACAGTCATTCCTCTTGCAATAAAAATACAACGGCGACCTTCAGATTCCGAGACGATAATCAAAAGAAAGGTGAAATCTTCGGAAGCAGCCAACAATACATCGGCGAAAAAAATCGTGAAAGTGAAACGAATGCCCGTGAAAAATAAGCTAGACGTCTTAACAAAAAAATTAACGGCCTCAAACTCAGAAAATAGCCAATGTATTATCAGCGCCAAGGGAACTACATCAAATAACACAATACGCTCAGCGGAAACAACGAAAGAATTAAGCGAAATAGCTTTGCCAAAATCCTCAGATATATTGTCATCACAATTAGCGATCGAAGTCAATGATGCACCACTAAGCAGTGCCCAAGAGCCAGACGACATAAAAAGCGAGGTTACGCAGCTGCTATCTATAGCAACAAATAATTCGCGGTCACCTACTGAAATTGTTGATGCGAATAGTGTAATGGTGGCGGTATTGGCAAGTCCGTTGCAGACAGGCAAGCCAAGCAGTCATAGAAAAAACTCAGAAAATCAACCAACAAACGTTTTCGTAGACAACGAAAAAATTGTGGAGGAACAAAACTTATCCCACAGTAAAGAAATAATAGAAATAAAGTCATCGAAATATACAGATCCTCAGCGAGACCTCAGCATTAAGCACAATTTGGAAGGAGTAGATAACTCACAGTTGTTGGAACACATAGTTAACGATACGACGCAATTGGAAGCAGAATCTACAAATACAGACTTAGTTTCCACTGACCTTAAAGGTTTTGAACAACAAAGAACGTTAAAAACTAAACAACATTACTTACCTCAATTAATAGACGAAAACCAAATAGATGAGAAAATGCCAGAACTGCAGGTATCTCCCACACCTGTGAAGCCGGTGCAAGCATTTGCAGAAAACAGTGCTGATAAGATAAGTATTTCAAAAAAGAAAACGGTAGTCAGAAGAATTGCACGAAAGGTATCGGTTTGCAAATCCATTGAAAAAACTAAAGCAGAAGAAAGTCAATTGGAAGAAATCGCAATAGATAAAGAAAACGAAAGGCTAACAATTGACGACAAGCAAACAAGTGTTGTTGTAAATAAGACCTCCCAAAGCTCAGATGGTGAAACCACTTTTAGCAATGAAGTTTCAACAGGAAAAGAGAGCTCCCCCGGAGCTTCCGCTATTTCTCCACCACTCGAAAAACCTCGAAAAGTTAAAAAGAAAGTAATTATAAAACGACAGCATCGAAAACTCTCGGTGGGGGAAAATTCATTCTTTAAAGAAGCTGAAGTTGTACCAGGTGCTACTGAGACTCTTGAAAAAACTATAGCCTATGTTACAGATGACGAAGAAGATGACGCAGCACAGATTGCCGAAGTGGGACACCCAATAAAGTCTTGCATGAAATCAAGGGAATTTCAAGTGGGGGATTGGGTGATGTATGGTGAACGATTTCGCAAAACTCAAATACGTTGGAAAAAAGGCCAAATTACTGAACGCATTACGAGCATTTCATATAAAATCAAAATAGATGACAAGGAAGTTTCCGCACATATCAGTTACATTAAAAAATACACGGGTCGAAAAGTTAATTTCGGTGGTAAAGAATATCTAGAAATCGACTATGAACAACTTGCAGAAGAGGAGCGCCAAGCTCGTTCATACAGCATATGGAATATGGTTTAAAAACTATAAATCTAGTCAAATACCAAGTATATTTTACTTCAGTTTATCGTCTTATTTCAGTCGGAAATGTTGTAAATTAGAAACAAATCTTGTATATAATGTTTCAGGGGAAGCAATGCGGTTGTTGCATTAGACTTGTACAAAACAAATTGTAAATATTGTTGATTTTAATCTCGCATAGATATTATATAATAATATATTGGCTTTTTCATTAGACATCCTGTTTATATTTGTCAATAATTCATGTAAATAGTTCTTGAGAAGTTATGTAGCATATATGCTTTGTACATAAATGCAACATGTGAAATATATTACTCTGTTAGGGAGAAACAAACTGAACATATGTATAATGTAGACAGAAATAGTGGTTAACAGAAGTAAACAAATTAAAGTCTGAATTCATATAAATTCATATGTAGGTACATATGTATGTATGCATTTCAACAATAAAGCAATGCGTTTACATACAATACATAAGAGCATTCCATTTTAATACCAAGCACCGACTCAGATATTATAGGTATATGTACATATGTCGTCATACTTCAGATCATTATAATGTGCAAACAAATGAAAATGCTTAATTCTCTGAAATTTTTCGTGCTTATCATCAAATTAGTTACGAAAAACGAGCTATAAGTCGAAAATTCACAAATAGCCTTCGGATGAATTAAACGAGATGAATATGTAGCATGCATACATACCTACAAACATATACATATATACATATATGCATGTGTGTGGCCATGAGTCGCCGACCATGGCCTCAAAACAAAAAAGGTGGTTCTTGGCCCCAATGCTGAATGGGCAAACGTCTACTGAATGAAATGAGAGGAAAAAATATTTTCTAACAATCGTCTATTAAAATTAAATTATGGAGCATCTGTTTATGTTTAAGTTCCTATGCATGAAAATTGTTTTTGATGATCTCAATCCTTAGGATGCCCATTGCATACTTTCAGTGGATCACAGGTGATATCAACAACAATTCGATTTTATACGATGAAAGTTATTCATCGAAAATTTGCTGTTGGTATAGTATTAAAAATCGAAAAAAGAAGCACAATACTTACTCGGGCTTGTGAACCCAATGCTAAATAATTAGGGTTTTCCGAATAAATAAAATGCAACAATTAAATAATTCTAAGGTCACTGGCAAGGCAATAAGTTCTGTTAACACAACTATTTTTAAAAATACGTGTATAAGTTTTTTATTTTTCTGTTCTGCTTTACAAATAACAAAATTTCACAGTAACAAAAATGTGCACATACATACATATGTATATGTATATACTTATATTGTAAAGAGATAGATATACATATATGTATGTAAACGTGTATGCATCAAATGAAATAAATAATATATACATATATGCATGTTTAAGTATGGTACTTAATAAATATGTAGTCTTTTGGGGTGCGCATCTTGATGATTTTACCAATAAAATGGAGGGACCTAAGATAATACTAAGCCGCCTCCTTGGTTTTTTATTATTATTATTGTTATTTAAATTAATTTCCTAATTACTTAAAAAGTCAAGCAATAATAATTAATAAAAATAAAATATCGCTCAGAAAATTAGTTATTATTGTCTTTCAGACGATTTATAAATTAATAGCGGTTTACAAGCGTGTTTATTATGTACGAGTATGCGTTTCATTTATTTTATTTTTCATTTCGTAATTTCGTAAAATATTATTTTATCTACAGCAGTAAATTGCTTAAATTTAACATGTAATCCTTTTTAACTGTTTTATTTAGTTGATTCAGAAATTAATTGCGCTTGATTTGTGTATTTATTAAACAATTCGGGCATGAATGGCAAAAGGCTATTTTATATTTATGGACGAATTTATGAGAATGTTATTTTTAATCGCCGTTTCTTGTAGGGTATATTGTTATAAAACAATTTAACAACAACTGCTCGCGCTCTTTGTCATTTCTGTTGAAATGTTATACAACATATACATATGTAGACAAGTTGAACATAAAAAGAATAATAATTAAACAGTGTCCAAATCTGACAAAAAAGTCTTTCGACTTTTTCGTATACGTATCATATGGGAGGCTATACTTTTAAGAAACCTAAGAAGTAGTTACATTTAACATCCAGCGATTGCATTGAATGATCTAATCGCAGCAGATTAAATTTATGAATGTAGTCCTGTTGGACACTAATCACATATTATTATCCCTATATGCCATATGCCTACATGGGACCATGTGGTTCGAAGGATGCACCTTGACATGTTTTAATCGCCATACTTTGTAATTAAAGAAGAAACGCTCACCAAACGAAACCTCAGAGAGCCTACATGGTGGTCTAACCAAGATCCGAGTACTCTTCTGTTCTCTCTTTTCATGTTTTTTGCCTAAAAGAACAATGTAAATGGTATTCTGAAACGGTAACCTTCTGGTAGGCTTGCTCAATTAATTTGTTTCTTTTCAAAACATGATAAATGCACACTAAACCGAATAAATAGTTACATTCACGATATTTCTTGAAATAAATTTAATAATACATTATTAAATATTTTTTATCACGAACCAGTCAAAAGCATAGTTACTCAGCTTGTCTTACCAACGCCTGGCGCGCATGCACGCTGCCAGGCGGCAAGATTTCACCGATCAAAACTGCGACCATAACTTTTTAAAATGTTTTCCTCTTACAGTCGGAAGTTACGGATGGGAGATATGTTAAATGGCTGGTTGACCTACTAGTCTTGATATAACCATAACAATTGTTCTGTTCGAAATGTTACTAAGCAAAAATATTCGCCAAAGTAGTTTTTGGGGAATGTTGCGGGAGTGACAGTCCTTGGCCAGATAAAAATATCCGGGTCGTTTCGGTATAAAGACCCGACTGTCGCGGGAACTATTGGATTTTAGTCGCCTCTTACGACAGGCATGCCTTCTTCTTCTTCTTTATTGGCGATGGCACCGCTTACGCGATTATAGCCGAATCAATTACAGCGCGCCATTCGTCTCTTCTTTTCGCTGTTTGGCGCCAGTTGGAAATGCCAAGTGCACCCAGGTCACTCTGCACTTGATCTTTCCAACGGAGTGGAGGTCTTCCTCTTCCTCTGCTTCCACCAGCGGGTACTGCATCAAATACTTTCAAAGCTGGAGTGTTTTCATCCATTCGGTCGACATGGCCTAGCCAGCGTAGCCGCTAGTTCATTCGCTGAACTATGTCAATATCATCGTATAGCTCGTACAGCTCATCGTTCCATCGTCTGCGGTATTCGCCGTTGCCAATGCGCAAAGGACCATAAATCGTTCGCAGAACTTTCCTCTCGAAGACTCCTAGAGCCGATTCATCAGATATTGATAACGTCCACGCTTCTGCGCCATATAGTAGGACCGGTATAATGAGCGACTTGTAGAGCTTGGTTTTCGTTCGTCGAGAGAGGACTTTACTTTTCAATTGTCTACTCAGCCCAAAGTAGCACCTGTTGGCAAGAGTGATTCTGCGTTGGATTTCAAGGCTGACATTGTTGTTGGTATTAATGCTGGTTCCTAGATAGACGAAATTATCTACGACCTCGAAGTTATGACTGTCAACAGTGACGTGGGAGCCGAGTCGCGAATGCGATGACTGTTTGTTTGATGACAGGAGATATTTCGTCTTGCCCTCATTCACTACCAGACCCATTCGTTTCGCTTCTTTATCAAGTCTGGAGAAAGCAGAACTCACGGCGCGGTTGTTGAGGCCAATAATGTCGATATCATCGGCGTACGCCAGCAGCTGTACACTCTTGTAGAAGATTGTACCTTCTCTATTTAGCTCTGCAGCTCGTATTATTTTCTACAGCATTAAATTAAAAAAGTCACACGATAAGGAATCACCCTGTCTGAAACCTCGTTTGGTATCGAACGGCTCGGAGAGGTCCTTCCCGATCCTGACGGAGCTTTTAGTGTTGCTTAACGTCAGTTTACTTAGCCGTATAAGTTTTGCGGGGATTCCAAATTCAGACATAGCGGCATAAAGGCAGCTCCTATTCGTGCTGTCGAAGGCGGCTTTAAAATCGACGAAAAGGTGGTGGGTGTCGATTCTCTTTTCACGGGTCTTTTCCAAGATTTGGCGCATGGTGAATATCTGGTCAATGGTTGACTTACCAGGTCTAAAGCCACACTGATAAGGTCCAATCAGTTTGTTGACGGTGGACTTTAGCCTTTCACACAATACGCTTGATAGGACCTTATATGCGATATTAAGAAGGCTTATTCCACGGTAATTGGCGCAGACTGTGGGATCGCCTTTTTGTGGATCGGGCAGAGCACACTTAAATTCCAATCATCGGGCATGCTTTCATCCGACCATATTTTGCAAAGAAGCTGATGCATGCACCTGATCAGTTCTTCGCCGCCGCATTTGAATAGCTCGGCAGGTAATCCATCGGTCCCTGCCGCTTTGATGTTTTTTAAGCGGACGATTGCTATTCGCACTTCTTCGTAGTCGGGTAATGGAACAACTTTTCCATCGTCATCCATTGGAGTTTCGGGTTCACCATCTCCGCGTGTTTCCTGTTCACTGCCATTCAGCAGGCTGGAGAAGTGCTCCCTCCATAAATCGAGTATACTCTGGGCATCTGTCACTAGCTCACCTCCCTGGGTCCTACAAGAGTTTGCTCCGGTCTTGAAACCTTCTGTAAGTCGCCGTATCTTTTCATAGAATTTTCGAGCGTTACCCTTGTCGGCCAGCTTCTCAAGCTCCTCATACTCGCGCATCTCGGCCTCTTTCTTTTTTTTGTCTGCAGACGCGCCTTGCTTCCCTCTTCAGTTCTCGGTATCTATCCCACCCCGCACGTGTTGTGGTCGATCGCAAGGTTGCGAGGTAGGCAGTCTGTTTTCTCTCCACTGCGACACGGCAGTCCTCATCGTACCAGCTGTTTTTGCGATCTTTCCGAAATCCAATGGTTTCGTTTGCAGCTGTACGCAGGGAGTTTGCGATGCCGTCCCACAGTTCCCTTATACCGGGTTGCTGATGAGTGCTCTCAGAGAGCAGGTGTGCAAGTCGAGTAGAAAACCGCTCGGCAGTCTGTTGTGATTGCAGCTTTTCAACGTCGAACCTTCCTTGTGTTTGTTGATGGGCGTTCTTCGATACACAGAGGCGCGTGCGTATCTCCGCTGCGACAAGATAGTGATCCGAGTCAATGTTGGGACCTCGGAACGTACGCACATCTAAAACACTGGATACGTGTCTTTCGTCTATCACAATATGATCGATCTGGTTGGAAGTTTTCCGATCTGGAGACAGCCAAGTAGCTTGGTGAATTTTTTTGTGCTGGAATCTAGTGCTACAGACAACCATATTTCGGGCCCCGGCGAAGTCGATCAGCCTCAGCCCATTTGGAGATGTTTCGTCGTGGAGACTGAATTTTCCGACAGCCGTACCAAAGATACCTTCTTTGCCCACCCTAGCGTTGAAGTCGCCAAGCACAATTTTGACGTCGTGGCGGTGGCAGCGCTCATAAGTGTGTTCGAGGCGCTCGTAAAAGGCATCTTTGGTCAAGTCATGCTTCTCTTCCGTCGGGGCGTGGGCGCAAATTAGGGTGGTGTTAAAAAATTTTGTCTTAATGCGAATTGTGGCTAGACGTTCATCCATCGGAGTGAATGCCAGTACTCGGCGACGGAGTCTCTCTCCCACCACGAATCCGACACCAAATTTGCGCTCCTTTATATGGCCGCTGTCGTAAATTTCACAAGGACCCACCTTCTTCCGTCCTTGTCCCGTCCATCGCAATTCTTGGACGGCAGTGATGTCAGCCTTTAACTTTATGAGGACATCAACCAGCTGGGCAGCGGCACCTTCCCAATTAAGGGACCGGACATTCCAGGTGCATGCCCTAAAATCATAATCCTTAAAACATTTGCGGGGGTCGTCATCAAAAGGGGGGTCTCTCATCCGAGGCTTTAATTGGTTTTTCATTGGGTTGTTTTTTCATGTGGTGGGTTCCAAACCCTACGCACAACCGCATGGGATTCGCCTTCTCACTTTAGCTCGCCTCCAAACGGATGTTCGTTGGCTACCCAGGGGATACGTGGTCTAAGACCGGACGTCGTGAGCTGCTTGAACCATATGCACAAGAATCGTTTCTGGCCACTCCCAGGTGAATGGCAGTCAAAAACTTTCCTCACTTGCGTGAACTTCTACACATGGCCCCATCCAGGCATGCCTTACCACGGGTAAATTCTTGAACCCCTAACCCGCAGGGGTATTTAGATAAAAAGTGGCAGTGCTGCGAAGAAGAATAAAGGAACAAAGTAAATCAGCTGTTCTAAGCGTAAATCTCTTAAATTTCTCTTTGCAATATGGCGCTCATTCAAACCATTCCCCAAGCTCATGAATATAAAATACCCGTCTATATTCTATTATATTTTTATATTATTGTAAAAGAAAAGAAAGTTGGGAAAACGAAAACTTGTTTAAAGAGAACTTAAATTTTAACAGGCACTCGAAAAAACGGCCCTAATAGCCTATTTCCACCGGACGTTAAACATCGCATTTAAATGCGTGAATTCCCATGTGTTTGTTGTTGTATAAAAGTGTGTTAACACAATTTTCAAAGTGAGTTAACTCACTTACGGTAATTTAACAGAAAATGTTATGTAACAGTCGATGCTGTCACTACTAATATAATCATTTCGGAAGTTTCGGTATATTTCTTGCCAGAGTCGTGTATTTTCGGATTTAATGAGGGACGAGACTTATTTTGCATGGTGAAATTTGTTCTGCAAAAGTTACTTTTTTGCATTAATATTAACATAAAAACATATATTAAGTAATTGGAGAAGAGAATGCTTCGGTATATTTCTTGCCAGAGTCGTGTATTTTCGGATTTAATGAGGGACGAGACTTATTTTGCATGGTGAAATTTGTTCTGCAAAAGTTACTTTTTTGCATTAATATTAACATAAAAACATATATTAAGTAATTGGAGAAGAGAATGCTTCTGCTCTTAAAAAATAAAAAAAAAAATAAAAAATAAAAAAAACAAACAAGCAATTGTGGAATTTCAAACGATCCCGTCAATATAAAAATATGCGTGGCTCTGGCAGCTATCAGCTGATTGAGCAAAATAAATAATTCAAGGAAACAAACAAGCAAAAGTGAAAATGGAAACATGCATAAAAACACTTTCGTTTCAGCAGCGTTTGTCCATGCAGCAATAATCTGCACTTGCAAATCATAAGATTGCAAATAAAATGAATGCGGTCTCTTGAATTCATGATTTCAATAGTTGTGACAAATTTTGTAAACTGCAAATGTAAACAAAAATCAGCACAAATTTTGTTTCGAAAATTAAACCGATATGCAAATCAATCATCGAAATGTGTAATCCCTTCAACAGAATTTTGTCGGTTTCAATTCTGACAATCTGTTTCTGTAACACCTCTGATTATCTTACGTATGTAGATAAAACTCGCGGCCGCGATAGTCGACTGCCATTCAGAAGGTCAGGGTTGAAATCCTGTTACGACCAACATCCAAAAGTTACAGAAAATTAATTAAAAAAAATTAAGATAAATTTTCTAATTACGGTGGCCCCTCGGCAGGGAATGTCAACCCCTCCGAGTATATTTCTGACATGGCTCTTCATAAAAACCATCAGTCGTTGGAAGGTGGCTTAGTAGAAACTGTAGGTCCCTCCATTTATTGAGAAAACATTAAGACGCAAAACCGCAAATTGGAGGATGAGCTCGGCCGAAAATCGCGATTACAAAGCGCCAAATATATATAGATAAAATTATAGCTTTTGCTGCCTTTTCTTGTAAATATGTACGAGTATATAGAAATAAAATATATCTTACTACTATACCTAAATTGGAGCGTTGAACGCTAAAGAAATGACAAAAATCCTCTGGACGCAAATAAATCACTTGCACTAGTCAGTGGCGGAAGCCGAAACGTATTTTTTTGGCGGGGCTGTACAGGATAAGTGAGTTTTGCGTTCCTCACACACTGGAACAATTACAACATCAAAAGTAAGTTAATCAGCTAGGTAATGAGAATCATATTTAATCAGCCTAAATACATTCAATGCCGAGGGCGATCACATCTAGAAAACTTTTCAGATATTGGACTAGCCGGGATTCAAACCATTGTACTCAGGTTCGTAACACGCTCTGCTCCCTAGTCTACTAATACAGCCGTTAATACATACAGTGATGAACTAAAGTATTGGCACAGCAAGACAGTTAAACTTTAACACTTTTCTGACCACCGATGAAAACATTTTTAATTCCGAAAAAAAAATGCTAGACAGAGGGACACATTTTCAACCATTTTCACTTCAATTCATTTGATTATCTTTTATATTATTATCCTTATTGTATTTGCCAAATAGTAAGAAAGGTAAAAAGAAACCCAAGATTATCTTCCACACAAGTCGCAGCGGAAGTTAAGGAAGAGTTGGGAAAGGATATTCATCCGATAACGGTCCGGAGAGCATTGCATATAGCTAACTTTCATTCTCGTGTTGCTAGACGCAAACCCCTAATTTCAAAAGTGAACCAAAATAAACGTTTAGCCTATGCTAAGGAGTATCTAAGCAAAACAATTGACTTTTGGGCCAATGTACTCTTCTCGGATGAAAGTAAATTCAAACTGTGTGGAGAAAGCCTAACACTGAACTTCAAAAAGAGAACTTTTCTGCGACTATAAAATATGGTGGTGGAGTCATTGTATGGGGCTGCATGTCCGCTGGAATTCATTGACGGCATTATGGACAAAAAATACTATATGGAAATTCTTAAGAGGAATGTCAAAACAAGTGCCGAAAAACTTAAATTGGCAGTCATTTACATTTCAGCACGACAATGATCCGAAACATACTGCTCATGATGTGCGTACACCACATTAAACATACACTGCCGCATCCGCCCTAATCGCCTGATTTATACCCATTTGAATATTTGTGGGAAGAGCTGGAAAGGCGCGTTAAAAAGTGCGCTGTATCAACAAAAGAAGAGATGAAGCTGGCACTGGTGGAGAAATGCCGGAATATTGGGGCAGAAACCACACAAAAATTAGTCTCATCGTTGCAAAAGCGTTTGGAAGCTGTCATCAAACATAAAGGCTTGGTTACAAAATATTAATTTCGTTAATTTTTTACCATTTTATTATAATTTTTTTGTGAAAATTAGTACTTTTTTTCATTTATAATTAGTATTAATTTAACATAAAAGATAATAAAATTAATTGAATTGAGAATAGTTGAAAATGTCTCCCTCTGTCTAACTTTTTTTCGGAATTAACAATATTTTCATAATAAAAGGTGTTAAAGTTTAACTATCTTCAATTTGTTTTCCTTCTCTCAAATCATTTCTTCTCTTATTTTCCAAAATAAATTAAAGATATTTCTGTTAGAATAAAACATTTTAAAATATATGTACATATATTTTTGAAAATAAGGAATTATGTTTATGAAAGAAACCAGATTGGCCCTTTCACCAGCTTGTCCTGCACTCAGCGCAAAACTCCAGAGCCGCAGTAAAATCCTCAAAGCACTAGCAGGCAGCATCTGGGGAAAAACAAAGAAACTTTGCTGGCAGCGTACAAAGCAATTGGCCGGTCGCCTGAGAAAGTTACGATCTGCCAAAACACCGCCCTTATGACCGTGACAAGAAACCTTCTGATGTCGCCTGAGCATCACTTGTAGAGCGAAGTATCTATGCTACGAGTTAAGAAACGGTTAGCTTTTTTAAAGTTAACGAATGTCCGGTGAGCCGCGGAAACAATGTCGGAAGGTATATCAATCGAGATGTGTATGGGTAAGTGGTCCGTTGCTAGTGTCACTATAGGTCGCCAGACTATACTGTTTATCAGACCAGCACTCGCAATTGTTATATCAGGCGAGCTTTGGCAATTTCCCACAACTCTGATGGGGGAGTTATCGATCATTGTACAAAATGTCGAATCGTCTATCTGTTCCTCCAGCTCCTTTCCTCTACGGTCATTTGGCAGGCTAGAATGTCCAAGATCGTGATGTGCGTTAAAGTCCCCCAAAACCAAACGGTTTTCGCCTCTGAATAGCGCACCTATATCAGGGCTATATCCAACTGGGCAACTTGTAACAGGGTAGTATCCCTGCGGTCGATGTCGCCATCGATGAGACGATACTGCACGCTGTTGTGTAAGATGAACGCTAAGCCCCCACCATGGTTTCGCTCGCGATCCTTGCCGATTATGTTGTATCCGGCCCGGCTCAGCTTCGTTTCCTGGATCACAGCAATTGACAGGTGCTCCCGACTGATAATGTCGATCATCTCGTCGATCTTCCCCTGGAGTTCGTTGCAGTTGAATTGTAAAAGTCGTGTCTGTCTCGGGGGAACATTCGTGATGCGTGAATAGTGTGTTGCTGTTGTGTTACCCGCTGAAGTTGGTTCCGTACGTTGATGTTGGATGGCGGTGTTGTTGTAGAGACCAGCGGGGGCAGACTCCTACAGCACGGGGCAACGTACGCATCATTCCACTTACGGGTGGTGCGCAGGCCAGAGAACGTCCGAACTGGTTGTGGGTGAGGGTTGGTGGGAGTCATGCTGGGGGGAGCTTCGGGAGACCGTATAGGTCTGTGGGTTACCCAAAGTGGGTAAGGGTGGTGAAGGCATTGCCGTGGAGGCTGGGGGCGCACTTGGGTCTTAAGAATTGAGCAGACCTTAAGATGACTCCAGCCATTGCACTGGTTGCACCTAACCGAGGGGGAGGAGTCTTTCATGGCACACGCGACAGAAGTAATCCCTCGGATCAGGGTTGATTTCGACGCCAGCCTTAATGAGATGGATTTGGAGTAGCCCAGCTGCGAGGTGTTGCTTTTTTGGCGTACTTAGATTAATTTTACCTCTTGACATAAACGGGGTTAGATCGCCGAAAGGATGACAGGCCGTAGCCAGATCAAATCCGGGTCAACTCCGGTGCGTAGAACCAGGTGTCTTGAGAGTTGTGGTGACAGTTGTCATCTATATTGGTGCCTAACGTCGCTTTTTGCTATTAAAAAGATATTTTTGTACCTACTTCACAACCAATTTTAACTACAAAATGAATTATATATTTGACTTTGGCTTTATTAACATTTCTTCAAAATGCTTTGTACCTTATGGATACTTTTATACTTTCTCTCTTCCTCTTTTTACACAAATTTTATATGAACGTATATATCGTATGTATAAAGGAATATTGTTATTGTTATTGCTATATATTGTGATTCCTTAATTCTGAAAGAAATTTGGAGCATTTATTATATGCAAGTTATGGTATTGGATATATCAGTTATTACAAATGAGCCTGTACCATCAGAAAATGTCACAAAAAAACCATAAATAATCAAACTTACCAGCTCGTCGATTCAAATCTACACTCACTATTCACTATAACTAAATAAAAAAAATTTAAGCGTACTCCTCTATATCTTTTTGTTTTATTTCGCTGTACTCATAAATAAAGAGTTATAAAACAAAGATAACGACGGATCGAGAACTAATTGAAAATACAAGGTCAAAAAAATACACTATAAGGTTGTATTTTAATAGGCTCAGTTATTTCATTAACTCTGGTCCATAATATAATAAACAGTTTAACCACAACATTGAAAATACATTTTTATTTTTTATGCATCCTAATATATATATATTTTTTTTGTGACTGCGTCTATGATAACAGAAATATGAATACAGCTCAGAGTGATTAAAAATATTTTAAATTTCAAGGTGGTTTCGTATAATGGATCAAACCATATAAAGTCCACCAATATAGAATATTCATTTTAACAATTACGACATTTTTGCTATTTGGTCTTAATATATAGAAGGGTCTGATCATTATTACGTGATTAATTAAAAACGAAAATTTATACTGTATCGAACTAATTCTTCGAGATTATTAATCTGCAGACTGTTTGCTTATGATGTAGATTTATCTATTTCAGTTTTAAAAAGTCAGGAATATTTGGTAAATAATTAAATAAATACATTTTTTTTTATAAATGTCAACAGAAAAAATCTCAAATATTAAGTTAACAAATTTCATTATCGTTTATATAATATCGCAAATAATAATTTTTAGAGGTCGAAAATCACGAGTTGCGGATGTTTGAAATACCTCTATCTGTTTTCGATAGGCTCTGCGGTATTTGGTCAAATTTAGATTTAGACCGTCGTGGCATCGTTGAGCAATGCATTTAGCTCACGTGTGTGCTGCACCTTGGATCCAGTGGCGGCCGAAGCACTGCATGGTCTTCCGATGTAGCTATAATAGCAAAATATACAAGTTGGAAAAGACGCAATGGTGGAAAACATAAAAAATGTTGACAAAGGGTAGGACGATAAAAGGAATTAGAAGGGAAGGAGGAAAATTAAAAATTAATAATAAATAAAATCTTAGATACATACATTTAAATTTGTATAATAATTATCTAAATACCTGTATCCACAAGGCATAACCGCCTAAATCTGGTTGCAAATGCTTAGAAATTTAGCTAAGCACGTTATACGGTTATAGCTTGTGACTACTGATGTTTGGAGCCACCAATGAATGTAAACCAATTTAGGCATGCAAAATTTAAGCATTGTCAATAAATGAAATCAATGGCAGTTAATGAAAGGTACACACGTATGAATAAACTCGCTATAGGTTTAGATTAACGATATGAATGAGACAATGGCCGAATTATTTGTGAATGATAGTTATACCCTGTGAGCTCTTATTAGATCAATGATAAATAGACATTTGTAAAACGTTCTTAATATAGATAGAACTTTCAATGAACCGGTACCATTATATTTTTATATACACCGTTTCAATAAATAATCTCTAGGACTTTTTCTTATTTCAATCAAATTTCGCAAAAACTACCGTGGCTCATGCCGACATTTCATGCTAGACTTATCAACTAACTTAGTAATATTATTCTGTAAAAGGGATGTAGTTTATACGGGACAGTTGCGAATCATGTGATTTAGTTACCAAACGCGGATATGTATTTAAAAAACAGAGCGAATGATGGGCAACTAAGAATTTAATTAAACAATTCACAAATTATAACAAGCATTTGAAGCTACAAAGCAAGGAAATTCACGTAAGGGGGAACGAAAATTCAATATTGGTGATTTTGTTAGGCAGTTATTTTAGTGAATTTTAACAATTTATGGAATTAAAAACAAGTAAACACATTGTTCAAACTTAAAATAATTCTGCAGTAACTTTAACAGTTATTTACATCTTATCAACAGAGTACCAAATTAAAATTTAAATATGACCGATTTCCCGGCCCTTAAAGTGGAATTTCCTTACATTTTCAACGAATATACATTATATTAAATTACAATAGTTAAGCCAAAATTATATACGAAGAGACAAAATGCTAAAATATATATCTTATTGAATTTTTTTTTTGTGTAAGGAACGTAAAAGATTAATCTAAGAAATGATGGAGGCATAGCTTGCAACTCTTTGCCTGATATATTGTAATTTCAAATTATATATTTATATGAGTGTAAATACGGATCGCTCTATTTCCTCACCTAATTTTTCGTCCAAAATTGTATTTAGGAGAAATGTCTTGGATGCCAGCGGGCTTATTAAAATTGCCTTGCATATCACGAACTTCGCGCATATCAAAGTAGTCGACCGGTTTGTGATCGCCTTCAGCGGCCGCCTTTTCATTGGCGAACACACGACTCAACCATGGCTTAGATTTCGAACCCGGTTCGGAATCAGAAGCAGAGTCGTTACTTCTCTGGCCTGTAACTTGTGTAGAGGAGCTGCAACAATAATATACACAGACAAAGAATGGATTGGGATGTATTTAATATTCCATGCTTTTACAATTATTCCCCTGTATTCGCACTAGTTATTAAAACAGTTGAGCAGCGCATATTTCAAACGAAACTAAGGTTTTTACATAAAATTATACATTTATGTACATATGACACTTTTCAATAGATCATATTTTACACCATTACATTATTTTATATTTTAGTAGATAATGCCAAATTATTAGTGCTGGGATAGATTCATACAAAATGTAAACTATGATATAACGACTTATTTACAAACCTACTTGTTGAGTGTATAGATACGTACATATACATATGTATTAACAAAGCCGAACCTTTCAAACTAGATATACATATATAAATGACATTGAGGAAATCATGATTGTCGTATAAAATTGTTGTCTGATAGTAACTTTAAATACTTTCCTTTTCAAAATTAATAATGAGTTTAAAAATAATTCTAGTATAATCCAAGCGTGAGTATGTGAATTTAGCAGTTACTATACTTATATTATTAGTGTAAGTGAAACTTAATATCGTGTGGTAGATTGATTTATAGGAACGCTGAACAAGTGTATTCTTAAGTTTTGTTAACTTGTATTAAACACACATTAAAAATTTAATGTTTAAAAGGGGTGCACCTTCATATCGCGTTTGTACGACACCTCCAATATTTCATTTTGTTTAAGTAGGATTAAAAAATTAATATATCTTTAAGAAATATACTTGTTAGGATAGTGCGTTCGATTTGATACTTTTTTTATTTACATGTATCTGAATTGTCCTTTCCACTTTTATTAGTAATTTGCCTACAATTTTCCCTTCCTCTTTCCGTTTTAATATTGAATTTTTCCGCTCACAAGATTCACTTTACAACTGACATAATGCAAAATACAGTATAACAGAATAAAGAGCATGACTTGTGTAAAATGTGTGCTTTTTTATATTCATCAATTATAAATCAATTTTAATAATCGAAAGGTTTTGATGAGAATCATAAGAAAAAATTGATGTGATCTGCTTATGAAAGCTATAACAAATACTTACCCAACATCCTTATCATGATTAAGAGCGGTCAAGAACCGTGGCTGTACGTATGTCCACGCGCCTTGATTCTTGTGTTCTTCTTGTACCCAGAACAAATCAGCATTCTTGTATAAATTACTTTGCTCTTTGACTAAGTCGAATGGGAAAGGAGAAATCTATACAACAGATATATTATTAAATTTTTTTAACCGTTGGCGACCTACCGATCAATTTCTAACCTGTTCTACTCGAACGATAGCAATATCTTTATCCATTTTTTTGTCCTGACGTGCTTTGAGCAAGTCGTAAAACACGCGCCCAGTACAGAAAAGCACTTTTTGTACGTTATCGGCGTTTTCCGCAGCAGGGCCTTCATCAGGAATTACACGCCTGAATTCACTATTTTCAGCCATCTCCTTGAATGGGCTCCTGGCCAATGGATGGCGCAAAAGAGATTTAGGTGTCATTACAATCAATGGCTTGCGGAAAGGCATAGCAATTTGGCGACGTAAAATGTGGAAATAATTTGCAGGTGTCGAACAGTTCGCCACGATCATATTAATGTCATGCAATTGACGAATTGCGAATTCATCTGATTCGGGAGGGAAATAGTCGGGGTCGTCGGCACATAAGCTTAGGAAGCGTTCTAGACGACCTGATGAGTGTTCGGGGCCCATTCCTTCCATGCCGTGCGGCAATAGTAATATTAATCCAGATTGACGAACCCATTTTGCTTGACCACTTGCAATAAATTGATCAATAATACACTGAGCGGTATTACAAAAATCACCAAACTGGGCTTCCCATAATACCAACGCATTGGGGTTTGTCATGGAATAGCCATGCTCGAAGCCCAACACTGCAAATTCTGAAAGAGAACTGTTCGAAACGGAATACGGTGCTTGGTCAGGATACAGATGTTGTAGAGGATTATATACAGCTTTATCCACCAATTGATGATGTAAAACGTGATGGCGATGAGAAAATGTGCCTCGCTCCACATCCTGACCAGACAACCTCACATGAATTCCTTCTTTAAGCAATGATCCGAATGCCATTGCCTCGGCCAAGGCCCAATCAGCAATGCGCTCATCAACCATTGTTTTGCGTGCAGCCAACACTCGGAGCAATCCTCTAAAATGATGACAAATATTGAATTTATTATGCATTTTCAAATGATAAATTTAAGAATGATTTCATACTTGTGAATAACGAATTCTGCAGCATTTGGGGGCGGTGACGAGAATCGATTACCAATATGAACAAGAGTTTCCTCTTTCACTCCAGTTGGGGATACTTTCAATGGATCTTTGCCTTCGAAAAAACCAGACCAAGGAGAATCAAGCCAATCCTTGTACTAATAATTTATAATAGTCTTGTTTAAAATTGAAACGAATTCAGAAATATGTTGTTTCTATACTACCTTGATGTGAGTTTCTTGCTTAGCCAATTCCAACGATTCCTCGCATATTTTGTCGTACTTATCAGCTACAGCTTTAACTTCTTCCGGGGTGACAGTGCCCTCAGCAATGAGCTTATTCGCGTACAATTCCAAGCAAGTTTTGTGATTCCTAATTTTTTGATACATTAGCGGTTGTGTAAACATGGGCTCATCTACCTCGTTGTGACCGTTTCGACGGTAACTAACCAAATCGATGACAACATCTTTATGGAACGTAGCACGCCATTCTGCGGCTACTCTACTTACATGCACAACGGCTTCAGGGTCGTCAGCATTTACATGGAAAATTGGAGCATTTACAACACGTGCAACATCCGTACAATAAGGTGAGGAACGTGAAAAGCGAGGATCAGTTGTGAAGCCGATTTGGTTATTAACTACAACATGGATAGTGCCGTGAGTGGTGTAGTCAGGCAGATCAGACAAATGCATCGTTTCATAGACAACACCTTGACCACAGAATGCAGCATCGCCATGCAAAAGTAGAGACATGACCTTTTTACCTTCTTGATCTCCGCGGTAAAATTGTTCTGCACGAGTTTTGCCCTGCACTACGGGGCAGGATGCTTCCAAATGAGAAGGATTGGCAACAACAGCCAATCTGATATTTTTGTTTGTTATACGATTTAAACGCTCAATATAAGTTCCCAAGTGATATTTCACATCGCCTGAGCCCTGCAATGATTTTTAAATTGTAGCATCGCAAAATTCGCAATGTGAAGAGCATTGCTTACGTCATCAGCTGCTTCCAAACCGGCAAATTGGGTGAATATTTGGGGTAAAGGTTTTCGGCACACGTTTGCCAAGACATTCAGGCGTCCACGATGTGGCATACCCATAATTACAGATTCAACGCCTAGTTCTGTTGAAACATCAATTACCTCTTTCATTGCCGGTATGAGCATTTCGCCCCCCTCTAATCCAAAACGTTTTTCAGATGAATACTTTTTGGCCAAAAAGGCTTCAAACCTGCAACCAATAAACATATACGTACGTTTAAATAGAATATAAGATTAACAAAGACTGAACTATGTCAAGCTGGCTTGGTAAATTTTCTAATTTTTAAGAAGTTTTGGTTCAGTTCATTTGTCAACGATTTTTTTTGAGCTTCGTAGTGGTATAAACGTTTTTATATTTATATATATATATATTTAATATTATAAAAATTTAGTTATGTAATTGAGTATATAATCAAATTATATAATTATAAATTAATACAAAATATTGCAATTCTGGTATGTTTAACTAATTCAAACGATCTGAGATTTGGCTTTTACAAAAATTTTACAATACTTCTGGTTTTATTAATTCTATACATATTAGCTTACCCTGTAGCACGTGTTAATCGGGCTAAAATGAGACGTTTTTGTTCTGGCGAAAAGTTCATAACACCAGGTGTTTCGAAACGCTTTCTAATCCAATTACATTGTTCCAAAGAGTTAATGAACATATATTCAACCCCCACTTTATTGCAATATACATTTTCCAGACGGTTAAGTATCTCTCTAAAATAGTAAATAAACAAAATTTTATGAACTTACATATTCAGAAGATGTAATAAATTCACTCACCGTAAGGGTAAAGTAGTTTCATCTCCACCTATGAACGTAGTACTAGGAAGTTTAAAAGGCCGATCCATATCTTGCTCACCTACATTTTCATTAATTATATGAGCAGATCAAATAATTGTAAAACTCTTTGCGAAAAATGTACATTAACATTTTTTGTTTATAATTGCTTTGAAATTCGGAGATAATTTTCACAAATCATGCTTATGACAACACTTAGTTCAGGAAGGAATAATGTGGCGTTTTTCGCAAATCAGACAAAATCACAACCTGTCGAACCGACCTTTCATTCGAAATATTTATTGTGATAAGTTCATGATATCCAATGAATATGCAGCATTTAAAAGCAGAATGAGTATGTTGTTTGATTGTAGGCTTCATTTACATATGCATATAACGGTGAGATAATTATTATATAATATAACTATGTATTTCGCTTTTGCATTTCATTTCAAAATTATTTATTTGATCTATAATGTAATTATAATAATTCTCACTAAACTACAAATGTATTTACATACATTGTAGTTTTCTAAAAACATGAAGAAAGAAAGAGCAACTTATGTTCGTGATATTCCACACATTAAAATGTCTGCCCGAAATGTTTAGACAAAGTTCATATCTGAGGACGAAAATTGGGACTAATGCGGAGCATTTTCAAAATACAGGCTAGATCCCAAATTATAGTAGGTTCAACTTTTTGGGATAAAATCGTAGCTAGCTTTTCACATTTGAAACGTATTGTTAAAATTATTAGAAGTAGTGCTCTTCGATATCCACAACTCCTTATCGTGCTTATTATCTATTGTATCGACTAGTATTGTGATAAATCTTACCAACAGTCTGAGTAGGTCGTTTCAATTTTCATTTTTCTATGGGTATGTGCTACTCAAATTTTTACACAATACGTTTATGGCAGTGGAATGCAGGAAATCAATCTGAACGATTTATTGATTACAAGTGTGTTGAATTTCGTAGAAAAATAAATAGATTTATTTAGTAATATTATCTAAAAATCTAAGTAGCAGACTTTTTGTACACTTGTATTCATGTGTGTATGTACATACCTATTAAAATTGGTATGAAGATACACTTTATTCCCTTTTTACATGATAAATATGTTCTCAAAAACTGCGATTAAAATAATCAGTGGGAACGGCCAAGAGCGGTTAGTTTAATATCCATAGTATCGGTAAACCGCTACTACAACAATAAATGATTTATTAACCGTTATATAATTTATAATATATAATTGGCGCTTTGTAACCGCTAAAGCGATTTTCGCCGAGCTCTTCCTCCAATTTGTGGTGTTGCGTCTTGATGTTTTTCCAACAAATGGAAGGACCTGCAGTTTATGCTAAGCCGCCTCCGAACGGCGGATGGATTTTTATGAGGAATTTTATTTCATGTCAGAAATACTCTTGGAGGGGCTAACATTCCCTGCCGAGGGGTGACCGCAATTTCCTATAACTTTTTGGATGTTAGTACGACGCCAGGGTTCAAATACCCGAGTCTTCCGAATTGCAGTACGCAATGTTAACCACTTGGCTACCGCGGCCTCCACAGTAACGTTTATTAAGTCGTATGATATATTAGAAAATTATTTAAACAAATAAATTATGTATTATTCATTTGAAATCCAATATTGTTTAATAAATAAGTAGTAGAAGACGAAAAGTGTGAAACTAAACCACGTTCTATCGGAAATGGGAGGGAGGGGTCTCAGGAAAGGTAACGATGGACATCATGAAGGGAAGGAAGAATCCCGGAAGCCCTAAGGACAATAAAGCTAATTTAATTCATGCTTTCTTCTTTTATTCCACTAATTATATTTTAAAGTATACTCTGTGAAAAGAGATATAATACCTAAAATTCATTAATCTTGCATATATCCGAATTATGTTCTTTTTATTTATTTAAAACAAAACAATGTGTAATCAATATTTTTTATTCCACTAATTATATTTTAAAGTATACTCTGTGAAAAGAGATATAATACCTAAAATTCATTAATCTTGCATATATCCGAATTATGTTCTTTTTATTTATTTAAAACAAAACAATGTATAATCAATATTTTTTTTTCAAATCTTGTTGAATCGAATGCGTGTATTAAGCGAATTAGGTGCCTGTATATTATATATATATATATATATATATATATATACCACCATAAACTATTTCAACCCAAAGTGTGATCGATATAGCTTTAGGTGCGAAGTGATAAAAGTGAAGTATGTCTATACATAATAAACATAAGTTATCGATAATAAGATATACATATATGGGCGTGCACATATAATTAACAAAAAGGAAAAACCAAAGGGATATATAAATGATTTTTATTTATGATGCTATTATTTTTAGATTATTTTACTCTGAAGCCTATTAGGCTATCCTACTTACCAAAACTGAAATTTGCGTAAATGGCTTTTGTTGAGCAGTTGTCGGGCAATTCTGCAACATTAATTTCTAGAGGATCGAGGTGTGCAATGTTATGTCCTCGAATCTATTGAAACGGTTGAGAAGTGTGTGGAGTTTGTCATTGACGCACAAACACATGAAAAATTGGATCCGTTTTTTTTTTTTGTTTTTTGTTTTTTTTTGTTTTTACAAATTTTGAATTCAAATTAGCAAAATATGTGTGTAGTAGCATAGAATGAAAAGGCAGAAATGTAACGAATAATCAAATTAGAAGAGATATGCAAAGAAAAGAAAGTAAAGTGTTAAAAAAAGACGTAGTTCAAACAAATAAATAAATTTATGCTTTTATTAAATAAAAAATGAGTCAAAAAATTCCAATTTTTCTACTATAAAAAATGACATATAATTTATAAAAAAGATAATGCGACAAATGAAGCTGCAGATGGAGTGCATCAAGTGCGAATGAATCCAATGATATGTTTAACTAATAATGATTTAACAAAGGCGTATCTTGTATTACTTCTATTATATATGTAAATATGTATTTACATGAGTTTTTTCTGCAAAGCCGATGAGTATTTATTTCTAGTTATGGGTACTTACATCGCGTCTAAAGACAGTGACGGATGATTTCATTTTTAATATGTATATAGGTAAACTGTATTAAAAAGACGTATGTACAAATTTCGTTTAATAATTTATAAGTAATCACTGATAAAATTACTAAATGAATAGATTCCACATATATATATGCATACTTTTCTCTTATAATTTAACTGTTTTTTTTTGAATCAAGATTAAATATTAAAAAATATGAAAGACAGGTCGGTTGTCAACAAGAATAAGGAGTGTCAATTTCAAAAAACTCCGAATTTCGTCTTATTTTAATTAATATGTATTTACCATAATTTTAGATTAAGAAAAATTAAATCAATTTGAGCAATTACCAACGAAAAATGACGAATGCTGCCGCAGCACAGCTTCGTTAGCTCGTCGGGTTTGACCATCTTTGCTGACTGTGGTATCCTGCCTCAGGATGCCTAGAGGATCCAAATCAGCTGCCAAATGACCGCGTGACTTAAGCGTTACAAAGTTATTCATTCAAAGGAAGCACATTAGTGCGCGATTATTCAGATCGTTCATTCATTATTATCATTTATGTACAATTTCAAGTGTTTGATGATGGGGATTTCGTTGTTTTCGGGTTGATTGATTGCATACAATTGATCAATATTTTAATGTATTATGAAGATAAACAAAATAAAATAAGGATAATTGTGCAAATAAATGCTTAAGAAATATAAAATAAGAACTTATAATTTATACATACATACTTCGGTCAACATTCAAATATAAAAGTCATTTTGTTAACAATCTATAAGTAAACTAAAGAAGCTAACATAAGCCTGTTAATGAAACCAAATTGTAAGTTATAAAATGGTTTAAAGTGTTTATGGCCTAGGGAAAAACTATTTAAATGGGAGTCAATTCGATGGATATGCCGAATGAGATTCGAAATAATGAACATAATTAATAAACAATATTCTGACGATAGTGATTTTAAAAATAAATTGAAATCTAACTAACAATTATTAAACCCATTATAATACTAAAGTATGCGCCATAGTAAAAAATGTAACATTGAATTATAACTAATATTACAAAATAGTACGTTAAAAAGATGCAATTAAAGGAATACTACTGTCACTAATGTTGATTTAGATTGGAGTGCTGAATAGCTTACCTGATAACTTCTGATAATTGCCTGCACCGCTAAATGATCCTCGATGGTCTTTGAATCAATTGCTCCACCTGATGAAAGTGCGTTGATGCTGCTGGAAAGCGGTACTAAATTTCTCTGCACAGGCTGAAAGTCTGGTGGTGCATTATATGAGTTACTGCGAAAATATGCATCCCACGACTATAAGAGAAAATGTGCTTAGAAAACTAACAACATATTTCAGCAAGCGAAATAATCACTGTATGCACTGAAGTTGGATCTCGTAACCAAGAATTGTACATTTCTTCAACGTACGTCGCGGACGTGCCTGAAGCGAATTGTTCAGCTGGCGCCGAACTATATGCACGCATAGCGGCCAAAATCGTTGAATTTTTCCAAACCTACAAATTCAAAGCAGATTTCAATTAAATTGAAAGAGTTTAAAGCACTGTTGTAATTAATTTACCTTTGGAGCGCCATCCTTTACCAACCATGTTGCAAAATTTTTTTGAGCAACCGGTGATAACACCAAATTGAAAGCTGTGTGCGCTCTATGCATATTGAATTTAGCTGTAATTAAAAAAAAGAGAAACTTATACTAAGCATACTTTCAGATCTATTTTTGTTGTTTCTTTGTAAACATATGCCAAGCCGTTCGATCATAACGCTTTCAACACTGTTTCTTGTATATTTCGTTATATAAGAAAATACATATACATCTGGTACATGCAGATACTAACCATATTATTAGAGACCATTGAAATACCCTAAATTACTTTTGGAGGTACATGTATTCTGTAAGATGAAGATAAGCACCGATGACTTGCATTAAATAGCGTTCTCACAGGTTCCCAATTAAGGAACATAATGACGAATATGTAAGCCATCTTCTTTTTCTTTACTGGCCTATACACCGCTTACGCGCTTATAGTCGAGTTAACAACATTGCGCCATTCATTCCTTGTTTTCGCCGTTTGGCACCATTTGGAAATGCAAATTACAGCAAGATTCTTCTCTACTTGGTCTTTCCAAAAGAATGGAGGTATTCCTCTTTCTCTGTTTACACCGGTATTCGCCGTTTCCAACTCGTAGGGAACCATAAATCTTGCTCAAAACCTTTCTCTCGAAAACTCCTAACTTGTAGAGTTTAGTCTTTGTTCGTCGAGCGAGGACTTTACTTTTCAATTGCCTACTCAGTCCAAAATATGCAAGAGTGATTCTGCGTTTGATTTCCAGACTGGCATTGTTGTTGTTCTTAATACGAAGTTATCTACGACTTCAAAGTTATGACTGTCAACAGTGACGTGGGAGCTGCGTCGCTCATTACTAATTGTCTAATTGAGCTGTACACTCTTTTAGAAAATTGTAACTTATTATCCCACGGTAATTGGCGCAGACTGTGGGATCGCCCTTTTTGTGGAGTGGGCAGGGCACACTTAGGTTTCAGGGGCATACTTTCATCCGACCATATTTTGCAAAGAATCTGATGCATGCACCTTATTGGTTCTTCTCCGCAGTATTTGAATAGCTCGGTCGGTAATCCATTGGCTGTTTTTTAAGCCGGCGATTGCCATTCGAGCTTCTTCATGTTCGGCAATGAAACATTTGTTCCATCGTCAACGACTGGGGGATCGGGTTCGTCATCTCGGTTTTCACTTCCGCTGCCATTCAGCAGGCTGGAGAAGTTTTCCCTTCAAAATTTCAGTATACTTTGTACATCAATTACTAAGTCACCTCCTTGTGTCCTACAAGAGTGTGCTCCAGACTTGAAACCTTTTGTAAGTTTGCCGTATCTTTTCGTAAAATTTTCAAGCATAACCTTTGTCGGCCAGCTTCTCAAGCTCTTCATAATCACGCACGTCGTTTAATTTCTTTTTTGTCCGCACATGCGTCTTTCTTCTCTCTTGAATTCTCGGTATCTATCCTATCCCGCAAGCGTAGTTGTCGAACATAAGCTAGGTCTCCGTACCAGCTGCTTTTGTGACCTTTTCGAAAATTAATATTTTCGTTTGCAGCTTTACGTAGGAAGCCACAGTTCCCTTACACCGAACAGATGATTGCTCTCAGAGAGCAGGAGTTCAAGTTGAGTAGAAAACCGTTCGGCTCCCTGTAGTGAAGTCGAATCTTCCCTGTTATTGCTGATAGGCGTTTTTTGCTGCACGGAGGCGGGTGCGTACCTTGGTGCTACAAGGTAGCGGTCCGAGTCGGTATTTTGCCCTCGGAGTGTACGCATGTCAAGAACGAGGAAAGCATGTCTCGCGTCTATCACAATATTATCACTCTAGTTTTGAGTTTTTCCATCAGTGGACAGCTAAGTAGCTTGATGAATTTTTTTGCGCTGGATCTGGTACTAAAGACAACCATATTTCGGATCCCGGAGAAGTTGATCAGTCTCAACCCATTTTGAATTTTCCGACACTTGTGCCAAAGATAAGCTCATAAAATGCATCCTTGGTCACATCGTCTTTCTCTTCGGTCGGGCGTGGCGCAAATCAAATTTCGCTTTAATGTGGATTGTGGAGAGACGTTCATCCAACACGAATCTGACACCAAATTCGAGCAACGACCTTCTCGCTTCCGTTTTTGTTCCGTCCATTACACTTCTCGAATGGCGGTGATGAAAGCCTATCTCATTCGAATATTGTTAGCTTTTTCATTGGTGCTGGTTTCTATGTAGCGGGATCCAAGTCCAGCCTACAGCCTGGCTAAGCGAGTAAGTTTCAATTTTTTTACACATTTATATATCGAGACTGAAGCCCGCTCGCAGACGCACCTCTGTGAACAGGTGCTGCAATTGTAAGTCAAAGCGAAGGTGAAATCTAAGTTCTTTGCAACCAAGATATAACTTGGCAGGATTAAACTACAATGACAATAAATACTTGTTGGCTAGGTATATTTCAAATGGTTATATACATATGTATGTGCAGCGGATTATATAAAACTATTTATTTCTATCTCTGCTATCTACATGTGTATATACATACATATGTATATAATGAATTTAATAATAAAACACTTTTTATGCGTATACCTTATACGCGTTTACCTTTTTTGCTTTGAAAAATTAAAATTTAAAGAATTCTATTGAAAATGTATGAGTGGAGATGTTTTAAATAAGAAAAAAAAAAAAATTAAAATATCGTGAATCACCGACCTTGACCTTAAATCAATCGATAGATTTCGAGCGATAAAAAAAAATCCCAATTGCGCATGGCACCAGTATGTCACGTGAAATCTTGAACTAAGTACTTGCAGCTATGACATTTCTTCATCTTGATAATAGAAAGTAGATTGAATCAGATTTATATAAGCAGCAACAATCTATTAAACCATTTACTTCACCGAACATTTTTCAATATTTCGCGTTTGTTACACAAACAATTAGAAACTGGTTTACAATGCAATTCGTTATAACTTGAATACTACATACATGCATTAATACTTAATTAAAAATTAAAAATAAATTAAAGTGCTAATTTTAAATAATAATAGAATAACATAATCCTTTGTTAACATAATGTGAACGTTTTATGAGTATATAAATATTTATTCTTTTGCCATATACCCAATATCACTTTCAAAATAAGTTTTTTTATTTTGCCAAGGCCTATACGTTGGCAAATCCGAACACAGACTGAATAACTTGCACCTTCATAATGTGAGAAACAGTTGAACTTGGTACAAACAAACGACAAAAATAAGAACAAAATTACGTTCTTGCCGTTGCAGCAGTCTGAGTTATGTACACACATGCATATGTACATATAATATGTATTATTATACAGAAAACAAAAAAATGTACCAATTTGGGACTATCTATATAAAAAAGAAGACGATTATTTTAGTAGTAATAGCAGCTTGATAAAAATTTGGTAAATTTGTTTTCACCTGAATGTAATGGTCAATGATTAATTAATTATACAAGTATTTATGTGCGAGTATGTATGTACATTTCTATCATTTCAAAAAAACTTGATCAATATGACTTGCATGATAGTTATCAGAACACGCCCATTACCTACAACAAAATAATTTCTTATCAGAATTAAATATTTTAAGAAACACACCATTAAATAATATCTGGGTTATTCATTCTTCCTACATAAGCACGAACTTTAGCAATTGTTTTTTCTCAATGCCGATCAAAATAATTAACTTGTTGGTATAAATTTGATGTAATTCTTCAGATTTACAGAGACTTGGCCGTCTTTAAAAACTTTGGAAAGTTTCTTCCAAATGCGGATTTTGAGATCATATTTCTCCCGCGAGAAAAGGTTCCTCTTAAACATCCATCAACCGGAGGGAAGCGGCTTAATACAGTTGGTCCTTTTTTTAGAAAAGAACATGAAGATGCAAACCGCAAATGGAAGAAACGATATATATATGTATGTACTTATATGATTAAGGCTAGCCGCTTTTATAAAAAACACATTATATATCGGTTATATCATTGTTTAACTAAACAAGATGCCGATAATATCTGCTCCTACATTTTGTTACGGTCTATACGAATTTGTCGAAATGGAAACAGCAAAATCGCCCTAATACCCGGTAGTCTTCGCGCGAATACATATGCACGTAGAGACGAGCCCCCATGGTTTACTTTCGCACCAACACTTTACATTATGTAACTACATATGATGAAATTATTTACTGCACCCGATAAAAGAACTATGGTTTAAATATTAAAGGCACTATAATTCCAAAAAAGGAATACAAAGCAGCGCTCCATATCCTTGCCCGCAATAATTATCATGCAAATAATTCGAAAGCTTAAAAAGAAAATAGCTTTCACAAAATATTTTCCAATCTAATCCATACATATATTTCCGTATTACATCAGATTTATTTACTCATAATCAGTCGATCGATACGTCCCTTACCTTAAATTTATAATAACTTCTAGAGAACAAATTTTCTGTTTATAATGTCACGTAAGTGTTTCTAAAAAAATATATGGAAACTATTTTACTAATTTTACCTGGAAAAAACACTGCAAACTTACTTGCCCGAATGAAAACCGAATTGGATTTGACAATGGCGAATTCAAGATTTTTTAATTCGCCCTGCGTTTGACAAATAGTATTCACATGTGCTGCCAGATGTAAGACTTTTCGTACAACTAATCTAATGGAGCTGGCCACTTGGTTGAGATAAATTTTTATAATATAGTCTAATTTTAATAATAACAAAAAAAATTTACAATAAATTTTAGATAAATTTTAATAAATTAATCTAATTTTAATAATAACAAATAAAAATTTACAATAAATTTTCACTAAAAATCTTAAATTTTAAGGGATTCTAATATTTGTAACCATTATTTGTTAAACCGTTTGCTCATACTGACGTAGTGATAGAATTTACTAGTATAAGCGCCATTTTATAAATTTAACGATATAATAAATTCGTTTTCATTTGCTCGACCTCCTGTCAAATGTTTATTTATTAGAGAAAACGTGGCAGTGCTGCAGAGAGGAAGAAAGGAACAACGCAAATCAGCTGTTCTAAAGGTAATTAAAGTAAAAAAAAACAAGAACATTTAAAATTTTTCAAATATTCAAATATTCTTAGCAATATGGCGCACAGGACGCTTCTTCAAACCTTTCCTCAAGCACATGAATATAAAATGCCCGTATATTTTCCATTAAATTTATATATTATGGCAAAGGAATATAAGTAAATTTGTAAATCAGCTGTTTTCTGTTTGTAAACAGAACAGATGCCGCTCTACACATTCTAAAACAGTCAGTTGAAAACCGAAAACGTATTTGAAGAAAAGTTAAATTTAAACATGCACCCGAGAAAACGGCCCTGAAGGTTAAATCCTTCTTCCCTGTGTTTGACATTTGAATTTCTGACTACAGAGCGAACTGAACCGAGGGTATATCACAATGATACCCGATATTTTCCATTTTTGTTGTTTAAAAACTTTGTAAAACATAAAAAAATGTAAGGAACAAATGTGGAATACCGACTCCTCGCACCGGGAAAAATTAATTAGTAGGCATGGTTCCCCCTTTTTAACGAATTCAATGGTATATAGCATTTCTTGTCCAAATGAATATTATGGGCCCCAGGGGGTGGAAAAGTGAAGAATTTCCAACCTTTAATTTGGTATCCATTAATGTACAAATTTATTCTATATTTTCAAGCAAAAAGAGAAAAACTTTAAAAAAGGAGTTTATTTTATAAAAAACTATTATTTTCTTCAAAGTGTCTTATTAACGCTATTTAAAAATAGATTAATTAAATACAGTACAATATTACCTTTAATTTTTTATATAACTTGTTCGTTTCGCCCTGAATCAAACTCTTTTGTAAGTTGTATATACTCGTACAGATATTTCTTACAAGCAAACTTTATTTCGAAATTAAATTTCAAATTTCTCATGCTGCACTCGCATATTTTCGTTCCCTCAAAAGTACTGCAAATTAGAGTATTGGCTGAAGAAATTTTGTTACTACAAAACACAATTTTTGCATTTAGTTTGAAAATGACAATAATATTACTATTATAATATGACTAACAAAAGAATTAAAAAAATGTGTTTTAATTAGCTCGGTTCGGTGAGAAAAGCCAGTAATGAAATGTCAAAATTGCGCTCCCTCGGTGCAAACGTTAACCGCACAAAACAAATCGTTAACATCCGAATGGCTTTCCACTCGCACTCCTGTTCTCTGATATAAGGGATCTGTAGAAAGACATTTCAAACCCTCAGAATTAACTTGTTACCGGGCAGGCTAAAGCAAGAGCTAGTAAGGTGTGAATTCCGTTGTCGAAATCGACCACAACATGTGCGGGTTGGGTGGATACCGAGAGTTGAAGAGGAAAGCGTGACGCGAGATGAGTTGGGTATTTCCGGCATGCAACGAAAGCTCCTTATTAAAATCCATTGACCGTTCGGAGGCGGTTTCCAGTAAACTGTGGAAAGCATCAAGGCGCACCCTCCTGAAAAATTTGCTGACAATTTACGGCATAACTTTTGTATGCACCTATGTACGTCGGCGTTTTGTATTACATATATTCCAACGTTCTTTGAAGTACTACTCTGAACGTAATAACTAATAAGGATTTGCATATGCTAAATTAATTTGTACATGTGCATGTGTGTATTTTATTAAATATATGTATATCAGTTATGTATATTGATCCAAGCAATAGCCTGTTATTTGGTCCGAAATACAATCAAAGACATCGAATGCTAAATCACAACTTTCTCCCCGCTCTGGCAGTTTCCGGCGATTGATCCGATACTTCATTGTTATTGCGTGCAAGCAAAGGTTTACGGATCGCAAAGTGGCCATAAAGAATCCATGTTCGTTCACACCCTCTGAATAAAAGTCCACGAGGCCGTCAAGCGTGGGCCATCCAAGTTTGTCGATAGCATTGTTTCTTGCGTATATGCAATGTAGTAGGCACTGAAATATTTTGAAGCATAAAGGAGTAATACTTTATTAGGACATGTCCCTAAATTAAATTCAAATGTCTGAACAGTATATATATAAAGAGCGGCAACACTAATCATAAATTGTTGATTATTTTAAATCTCTAAATAGATATTTGGAGATTTAAAGCACATAAATTGTGGCAAGCTGTTAAAAAACGTGTGAAATTAAGACTATTGTTTACAATTATAGAAGCAATTGCTTTGAAAGAACAAACACGCGAGCTTTTGTATGAAGTTGTGGCATGCTTTGTGATCACCAAAAGTAAATAGCAACTGCATTTGAATCAAAAAGAGTAAGAAGGGGAAGTTACTTTGATTGTACTTGTATGTGTAAAATGGTTATACGGCTGCCATTGAACTTATTTGCACTAGTAGGTATGAGTTTTGCATTCAATGAAACTGCGCTAATTTGTGAAGTTGTTGGCTTGGGAAAAATGTATGCTTTTACATCTTTTTTACTCATATTATTTATTTGCATAAGTTGCGCATTTATACTTACTCCTGCTATGCGTTTATCTTGGAATGATACTAATGTGGGATGGTAGACAGCATTTGTCGGATCATGTGCAATGCGCTGAATTCCATGTAGTAAGCGTCTTATTGACGGTCTGGGAGATCCAGTTGGGTAAGGAGGAGCGGATGGCATAGGCACTGATGATGGCTCTTGGATTACACGTCGTAGAGATTCAATAGTTCCAGAGCTTCCACCCAAATTTATGTTATAGTTATTCATATCCAGTGTTGAATAATCCTTGTAAGCTTCATCTTTAAGGATGAGGTACGCCTCTACATACAAAAAAATAACTTCAATGAATGGGTATACTTTTTTGCAAACCATAGAGATAATTTTACCATTAAGCAATTTATTTTTTACATCTTCCTGACATTCTTGTATAAAATTTTCCACCCGTCTTGCAGTTCGCGGGGGATTCAAGCATTTGTTCTGTTGAGAAAATTTACCATTTTTCACGTTATTAATGATTTATTTGTAGCAAACTGGAGTTCTATATGAGAAACATCTACCTTTGTGAGGTAATGACCTTGTGAGCTATTTGACAAAATCTTTGCGTTTATTGAAACACTCAAAGTAATATAAAAGCATATCCGAAAAATTGAATTATTCCCCATGATAATTTATTTCACTTATAACAATTACGTATGAGATTAGGTACATACATGCATACAGATGCGCACATGCATGTACGTCTCTATACTTGCGTTGATAATTACAATTCAATCGCTATTATTTAATTCTATGCACTATTGCAATGTACAACCTCAACTTACGAATAACTCCACATGAATGAAAATGAAACCATTTTCAATGTCATCATCAGTAGGAGACCAAAAACCGAGATACATTGGAAATTCACTTTCTACATTTACATGATCAGCAGAAGCAAGTTGCGCCTGTCTCAGGCTTAGTGATGGTGGCATTGACAGTGGCTCCAAAAAGTATAAAAATTAGACATACATATGTTTGTACAAAAATAAATATATAAATGTACGAATACATAATCACGTATGTTTGTATTTGCAAAATATTAGTTTTCAGGTAATAGCACACAATACAGGTTTACGGTTATAGTATTTGACTCCATGATGTCAATGAACTAATAACATTGACAATCCTGCAGCAATATGCTCCTATCCACCTACTGTGTCAGTGGTTAGTAAGAAATTTTGTGTTGGTTAATATTTATTTTATTAATAGTTAATTTTAGGATTTTTATTGTGAGTTGGCTTAAGAATTCACAAATAAATAATATATTAAAGTGATTGTTTTCCGTCATAACATTGAATAGAGCTAGGAAATGAAAGTATATGCAAGAAGCTTTTTTATGATAAACCAATAAATTTTGAAAATTATTAAGCAAACACGAACAGTTCGCTAAGCCCCTTCTGCAGAAAATTAAAAAAAAAAAATTTTTGAGATTAATTTTGGAAGAGGAATTGTTAAGCAAGTTGAACAAATCATTTGTCCTCATTTGTTTGATATTTAATTAATAGAAATTTTTTTTTGGTAAGTTTTTTTTGGTAAATTAATAATAGCAGATGTATGCACAATGCTACTTATTTGAAATGAAGTTTTGGACAAATGTAATACGAAATCTGTAGGACAACTGTTGTTTGTTAAATATTATTTTGCTGTCGATTCCTGTTACACAAAATTATTTTTAAGCATATATTTATGATTGTGATTTAAAATTGTTCTAAAATATAATACACACGAAACTGTCATCAGTGGATTACTTTTTGAAAATGCAATTAGCAACTCAATGAAAATTTTTATTTTTTTCAGACTCATTTGCTATTGCATAGATCGAAAAAAATTATTGGTCTGTTTAATGGGAGCCTCGATTGGTCAAAGTAAAGATATACCAGGTAGGCAGGTTTAGCCTACTCTTTTCTCGTCTCGGAGAACCAGATATGTACATACATACGGGTATACATTTATGTATGCAATCAAATTTATAAAATTATTATCTAAATGGAACTGTTAATTAAAATATTTTTGTCACCTATATTAAAATTCTACAAAAATATTAAAACACATTCCAGAACATGCATACGTGTATGTACATACACGTATAATCAAATGCATATCCCCAAGTTATTAAGAAAGCAGTACATCATCTTTGTGCATCAAGTTTTATTTTACGTGCGTGCTAGTGGAATACTAACCTGTTTTGAAGTGTGCGCCGCGATATGGACGGTAGGTCAACCAACTGTATTTGAAATTGGCAAGAATGACCGATATCTGATGAGGCTGTTAAAAACAACATAGGTATAATTACTTCCACAACAAAGAAATAAAACGCATTCTTATAATAAAATCCATTTTTTACGCTTGAAGGAAATGCAAAACTGCAAATTATATAAGTGCTGCAAAAGCATTGTTGATGTTAGAAAGGGCCATGAAAATCTGTTACTGACAAAAATTGCTGCATTGTTGTATCCATCCACACAAATGTAGGGAGACTAGTGAAGTTCGAATGAATTGTTTTTGTTTTTGTTGGAGATTTTTATGAGAAGCAAAATATCTATGTATTGGAACAACTGGTAGCTAATTCTGCATTTAGATAATTATAATCAAATTAAAATTCTGTTCTAATCAGAATGTATAAATATTTTTCTCTTAAAACGTCGAGATCATTTCGATGATTTTCGGTTTCAATGTTAATTTGTGGATACGTGTGTAGAATACCAAATCTCTTTGACAGATTGTGACCCAAAATCTATGAAAATCTGAAATATCGGTCGTATATATGTTACAGCGTACCAATCTCGCCGATTCCGACAAAACATCGTTTAAATGTAAAAATACAACTGTGTACAAAGTTTGGTTGAAATATCTAGTTTGTATACAAATAAACAGATGGAATAAATTTTCGGACCACAGTTAACATACCTTTTCATGTACATGAAAGGTATAAAAATCGTACACTTAGTCCATGTTGTACACTCTTAACCTCTTAAATAGAAATTACTTGGAGAAACACTCACCGTTCTAGACAATTGATTTTGGTAAAAGCTAGAAAGGGCAGGTCCTTACAAATATGATATCACTCACTAATTGACATTTTTGTTTGGAGAAATCTGTTCAATCTTAAAAATGTAAAAACACCGTAGAACAAAGTAGCAAACGTGTTCCCAGTGAAAAAATAAGAAATCGGCAGCAACGAAATTGTAATACTTCTAGTGGTGAATATGTTCATATATGTTTGTATATATACATAAATTATCGCGAAGATGCAACAGGAATACCACTACAACACAGAAACGTTAGCGATCAACATCACTTGCGTGTCGATTGTAACATCAGAATAAATTCTCTCACCAATCTACCCAACGACCAGCCGACCGATAAATGTTACTGCTGCTGCTAGCGCTTCTGTTGGCGGTGTAGATTCTTCCACATATTTCTTCGTAGAACTATTAGAATAAAACAATATTTTGCGAGTACAAAATGTTCCGGTGGCTGCTGTCTTACTCGTTTATTGTTATTGTTTTTTCTGTTTTGGTGGGTGGTCAGGTGAAACATTCACTGCTGTAGCACATTGGTCAGACAGTAAGCATACATAAACCGTCTTACATCTTCTCCCACCATCCAACCCATTCTCAAACCGTTGTTAAACAATGTTAAAGCCATTGCATTTAAATACGGGGAGGCCGACTGGCAGAGCAGTCAGTTATTGTGTTGTTCTTAAAGTTTTCGCTTCTTTTTCTTAAGCTTCTATGCGCGCATACTTTTTTATATTTTACTGTGCAGCCTGTCGAGTTGATACTTAAAAATCAAAATTGTTTATAAAAGGACGTTCTTTGGAAATTGTAGAAGTTGTTTTAAAGATTCAGCAAAATGTTTAAAGAGTTTGCTATATTAATCGGTGTATTGTGCGTTAAAGGGGAAGTGGTTTACGCCGAAATTGAAAAAAATACCATCAACGAGGACGGGTCATTTTCGTTTCGGTAAATACGAAGTCTATAAGACTTGTGATTATTCACTTCCGTTTATCATGTTTGCGCTTGTATCTCAAAACCGATTTTATACGTTCGTAATAATATGTGAACTTACTAAATACGAAACATGTAGTAATTGTAAATAAAACACTTCTACAAATTGTGGCATGTGTCTTGACTTTTCTCCAAGAAATGGAGGGATAGTTCATTCTGAGCCTCCGATGGATTTTTATGAGGAATTTTTTTTTCTTCATGTCGGTAAGATCGAAGGGGTTGACATTCCCTGCCGAGGGGCGACCGCAATTAGAAAAATATATTTTTCAAATAATTATAACAGTTTTGGATGATTGTCTGGCCGGGAATCAAACGAATAAACTGAAGGTTTACGTACGGTAGTACGTAGTGCTAACCATATGCCTTAGGCGACCACTAATTTTGGTATAACTAATTTTACGTAGTTACTATAACCAGACCAGAATACTCAAAATTTAACTGATGATAAAAATAATTCAAATTGGACTTTTATGCTATAACACATATACCCAATAGAAACGATTTACTTACTTTCCCGGTGTCAAATCAGCAATAAAACGAATATTCAGCATTCGAAACACCTGATGGATTCTTATGAGGAGTTTTTTAAATCATGTCATATATTACACTCGAAGGGCTTGATATTCCCTGCCGAGAGGCGACTGCATTTAGAAAATTGAATTTCCTATAATTTTGAATGTTGGTCGAACCAGAACTCGAACCCTAACCTTCAGAATGGCAGTACGCGATGCTGATCACTCGACAATTGCGGTATCAGTTTTCCAAGTTTTAAAATAAGTACGGAACACTCGTTATAGTGTTCCTAAGAACATTATCTTATCGTTTCGGATGTTAGACCGAGGTGTATTCTAAAGTACAAAAAGTACTTATAAATTTATTCATATTTATTTTTGAACTTATCATCATTCGTATTACTGTTTTGTTTATAGACATTCCAACAATGACATTGGAGGTTATTATCATAGCGCTTCGGCCAGTCCAGACAATATAGTAAGCGGTCGGTATGGCTCAAGGAATCCTTCGACAGGACAAGTGGAAGAAGTAGTGTACACTGCCGGGCCACGTGGGTAAGCATAAATTAGATATATTACAAAACAAAAAGAAGTACACAATTCAAAATTAGACCAACCTCGATTCTTTCATTGGAAATATATAAAAAGTCGTTAACTGCGTTCTGCTCTTAAAAGGTATTCCGCATCTAAAATAACTCACTCTCGGTTCTTCAAATTTGATACCTCGAAGAGCAGAGATTGATTGTTTTCAATTAATTTTCTTTGTGAGATAGATTTATGTGATATTAATGAAACCGAAAGAGATTTATTTATTTCCTTCTAAGGTATAATGATGATACTTCGGATTTTAAATTAATATTAACGTAGGCTAAATTTTGAAACTAAATTATCGCAACGGTATTCGAATACAGACCAATATTTGCTTGTATAAATATTAAACAGTACATTATGCTAGAAGCGTACACTCGTATGTAGAAGTATGCAAATTCATTCAATTGCTTTATTTAAATTCTTCGTTGGAGGAAGTGCACTGAAGCGAAAATCGCACAATTTGAGTGCGTCGAATACATTGTTGTCTGCAGATATGATTTAAAGTTCAATTTCAAAAAAAGAAGGGCGATGATTTTTCGTGCACGGCGTACATACATTTTCCACTGGACTTAGTAAGTAACATATTAGGAGTATTCACACCCGCATTAATAATTCGTTAATCGTTATACGATCGTTTTGTTCTTGTGATATTAACAGACCATTGTTCAGTCGAGTAAAAAAGTACCAGTCGTATAAGCTTAATAATGTTTTCGTTACTTGGTACCATTCAAATCCTATTGAAAAAATGTAAAAATGTGAAATTTATTTTATAATTTTATAATAGTTTTGGCGCTTTGTAACCACTAAAGCGATTTTTGGCAGAGCTCCTTCTCCAATTTGCGGTTTTACGTCTTGATGTTTTTCCAACAAATGGATGGGCCTACAGTTTACACTAAGCCGCCTCCGAACGGCTGACAGTTTTTTATGAGGAGCTTTATTTCATGTCAGAAATACACTCGGAGGGGTTGACATTGTCTGCCGAGGGAACTTTTTGGATGTTAGTACGACACCATGATTTGAACCCAAGCCTTCTGAATGGCTGTATGCAATGAGAACCATTCGGCTACCGCGACCGAGTCCTTTACAAGTCCTTAATATCGCATCCAGTACATTTTGCGTGAATGACTAAGGCCCATCCTCAACAAGCTGATTGGCCCTTATCAGTGTGGCTTTACGCCTAGAAATTTTACAATTTGCAAGATATTCACCATACGCCAAATCTGGGGAAAGGCTCGTGAAAAGAGGGTCAACACGCACTTCCCCCTTCGTGGATTTTAAAGCAGCCCTCGACAGCCCGGAAAGGAGCTGTTTCTACGCCACTACTTCTGACTTTTGTATCTCCGCAAAACTTATACGGCTGTGTAAACTGAAATTAAGTAATACCAAAAGATCTGTCAGAAAAGGGAAAAACATCTCCGAGTGAAGAGCAGATTATTTTGATATCATTGGTGTCAGCAACCGCGCCGGGAGTTCTGCTTTCTCCCGACAAGAAGAATTATGCCCTGTCATCAAAAAAAAAAAGTAGTCACATACACGACTCGGTTCTCACTCTCCTGTTGACAGTCATAACATTGCAGCTGTAAATAATTTCGTTTCTCCAACACCAACACCAATAACAATGTCCGTCTAGACGTCCAATGCAGAATCACTCTTTTCAATAGGTGCTACTTTGCACTAAGTAGACCATTGAAAAATAAAATCCTCTCTCGACGAACAAAGACCAAATTCGGGCATGTTTTCGTCCGACTATATTCTGCAAAATAGCTGATGCATTCACCTTGTCAGCTCTTCATCGCCATGTTTGAATAGCTCTGTCGGTATGCCGTCAGTTCCGGCCGCTTCGTTATTCGAACCTCGTCATAGTCGGGTAGTGGAACGTGTTTTCCATCGTCACCTATTAAGGTTTCGGGTTCATCATCTCCGGATACTCCAAATTCACTGCTATTCAGCAGGCTGGAGAAGTGTTCCCTCCATAAATTCAGTATACTCTGGGCATCCGTTGTTAGATCACCTCTTTGTGTCCTACAAGAGTCTGCTCCGGTCTTCTTCTGTAAGCCGTCGTATCTTTTCATAGAATTTTCGAACATTACGCTTGTCGGCCAGCTTTTCAAGCTCTTCATACTCACGCATCTCGGCCTCTTTCTTTTTTTTGGCTGCAAATGCGTCTTGCTTCCCTCTTCAGTTCTATCCCATCCCGCACGCGTTGTGGTCGATCGCACCGTTGCGAGGTAGGCAGCATGCTTTCTTGCAACTTCCCAATTAAGAGACCGGAAATTCCAGGTGCATGCCCTCAAATCGTGATCCTTTATTCGTTTGCCGGGAACGTTATCAGAAAGGGGGTATCTCATGCGTTATAATTTTTTTCATTTTAGCTGGTTTCTACGTGGCGGCGAGTACACTAGTCGAGTTTTACACATTTACATAGCGAGCCGCTATAATATGAATAAGGGTCAAGTTAGCTATTACTCAAAACGGAAGCTGTTAGAGAATTCTTGTTATATTTAAAAAATACGGGCTGTGAAAAAAATCATACAAAGCAATCGACTTGTTTCTTTCGTTGGTCAATGTAACTACTTGCACCTTTGTTGACTCTTAATTGTACTTAGTACCTAAAAATTGTTTGGGTCATTATTAAAACTATTTTTGATAAATAGCCACGTTTTATACTTCGCTCTTTTTTATTACGATCGTATTTCAAACTTACAATATGTGAGGGATCGGCTTGGTTTTATTCCGATATTGACCATTTTCATATGATAACCATGTCGATTTAAAAAAAACTCGGCATGAAACCGCAATTTTTTATCAGCCCAATAAATTGTTGTTTATTATATAATATTATAATATAATTGTTAAGGTAGTTTTGTAACCACTTATGTATATATTTCTGCTGAGGTTATTAAAATTAATTTGAAAATTCGTTTTCAGATTTCGTGTAAATGGACCAAAAATCCACCGTAAAATGGACTTGTCGCAATACTCTGTTAGACAGCGTGGCAATGCAGATGACCCATTAGCTGATCCATTTGATGATCCTTCATACAGCTTCAGCTTTCGATCTGGAGAACAATCGCGTACAGAAAGTAGTGACTACACGGGCCACGTGCGAGGTGACACTTTAAAAGACATATTTACTATTTCACTTTACACTAAGTTATTAATCTGCAGGACTCTATTCATACTTGGATGACGTAGGCGAAAGTCACAGTGTGAGATACGCCGCAAGTGCTGGAACAGGTTTCACAGTTTTGAATTCTGTCCCCGATAGTCCTGTGAATGTGGCATATGTAGCACCTCTTTACAAGGCTCATCCAAAGACTCGTGGTAAGATGACAACTCAACGCGGTCCTGATGGAACATACAAATTAATTGCTGCTGGACCCGACCATCGCCGAGCTGAAAGCCGAAGTCGAGATGGATTTGTGAAAGGTACTTACTCATATTTGGATGATACTGGTGTTCAGCGCACTGTAGAGTATATAGCTGGACCAGGTATTGGATACAGGATAGTGAAAAATCGTATGGGCCCGGGATCTCATATTAACCCATCACTAAATGAGTTCAGATTGAGTGATACGGACTTCAAATTAGCAAACGACTTTGAAATAGGAAGCGGTGGTGGCACCAGAGATGTTTCTGAAGCCGAAAATGAATCAAGGAAAGAAGAAAATTATTTAAAAAAAGCAAACAGCAGTTCAAAAAATTTGCAAAGTCTTGGGAACAATAAATTAGATAAAAAAAATTCGATTACTGGTGAATCTATCCGTGACGATGATTTGCTAAAAAAGACAAAAAGTGATCGTATGGGTTCAGCTAGCACCAACCGCGGAGCAACCCGCTATGGAGGTACTCTTGGTGATAAATATGATGGAGGGTACAATTTTAGTTCGATACGTAACCGGCAAAAGCAAAATGATGATAGTCACAATAATCGCAACACTATGAGCTCTGATTCTCGCATAAATCATCGTAATCGAACTCCAAATTTTTCTGTGTCACATAGCTCAGTGGGGAACAGCCGTAATCGTGATAGTGTCATTGATGGCTACAATTACGATTCTCCATCTTCTTCTGCAGACTCGTTAGGTTTCAGTGATGATGATCTCAGTTCACTGCCACCGCTAATAACAAGCAGCCAAAAAATCTTACAAATGGAACGAGATCGTGACTGGTTGCAACGGCATCGAGACTCTACAATAATCCAAAATGTAGGAAAATGGTATATTGGTCTGCCTCCAGGACATAGTGTGCGGGCACATGTACAAAATATAGATTTACTACCAGTTGGCGGGCGCAGAGTCCCATCGCCATCAGAGGCATTGAGACAAGACGAAATTGCTGACATAATGACGTCTATGGAAAGCGAAATGGCTTATAACAACTAAATCTAGAGTACTTAAGAAACTTCCCAGTAATACTTAACAATAAAGCTTGAAGCAAATTTAATAAATAAAGTTAAATAATTAAGGAAAAAACAAATTAAAATTGAACTTTCGTAAGTGGTGTTTGTGTTTATTTCATTTGTAAAGAAATCAGGACCACAAACTCATAAGCATTAGTTGAACCCAGGAAATACACGATAATAACAGGTGATGTTTAGATTATCGTGAACAAATAGTTGAAGTTGTGCGTACTTGTATATTTTTTTGTTAATAAACGTTACCTTACTAATACAATACCAAATTTAATAATATTATATACATATGTATATTCTCGGAAGATAATGTCAACCCCTCCGTGTATATTTCTGGCATGAAATAAAAGAAAGCTCCTCATAACAAACCATCAGTTCGGTGCGACCAACATCAAAAAAAAAGTTAAAGAAAAGTAATTTAAATAAAAATTTTAGTCAAATTTTCTAATTACGGTCGCCCCTTGGCAGGGAGTGTCAATCCCTTCGAGTGTATTTCTGACATGAAATTAAAGACTCGTCATAAAAACCCATCAGCCGTTCGGTGGTGGCTTTGTATAAACTCCATTTGTTGGAAACATATCAAGAAGCAAAACCACCAATAGGAGGAGGAGCTCGGCCGAAACCCGCTTCAGCGGTTACAAATTATAATTTGGATGAATTGTTAGTTCACCTACACATTGCATAAAAGCACATGCATAAATGCTAAATACGGCACTCTATGCAAGTTGAGAATTTTTTTCTTCCAATTTATAAATTCTCTGTTTGACTGCGAAATCGCCTTTTTGCCAGTCCCTTAATTGGTCGCGTCTTCACTTTCGACCGGACACCTAATGGGTCTTATACGTGCTAAGCAATCGGATGACAACGATTTGTGCCAATGATAAGTTCAGTGCTTGTAAAACTGTCAACAAAAATTTGTTTTCCCCATTTCGATTAGAAATATTTTAACATGTTTAGTGATCAGATGCCGGGGAGCATACTCAATGCCTTAAATGTGTCTACCCGCGATTCTCCAATGTCTCCATTAAGTTACATATTTTAAAGTTTAATTTCAATTAATTTTTTTCAAATTAATAGACAGTTGGAGAGCAAATGGTTCCTCTCAAAACGTTTACATGTTTATTTGTGAATTTGATCTACAATTTTCTGAATTTAAAATGAAATTCTGAACAGAATTTGCTTCAATCATGATAGGGAACACACTAAAATGTCAACAAAGTTTGAAGTAAAGTAATTGATGTTATTATTATTAAATTGCAATTATCGCCAACTATCCTTATAATATATCTATGAAATAAAAACTCCTCATAAAAATCTATGGCCGGCCGAAGGAGGCTTAAAATAAATTGTAGGCCCCTTCATTTGTTAGTAAAACATCAAGACGTGCACCACAAATTGGAAAAAATGTTATATATTAAATATATATGCATGTATTTATATGAAATAATATTATATATGGCAAACTACATTCGCAACAATGCATTAAAATAAAAGACGAAAAACTTCCAAATGGTTATGACTCATTTAATTCGATAACTGCATTTCTAAAACCACGAAATATTTTATTTTTAAAAGGAATATTGGCGGAACTCCAAAACAGATTCCAATAATTTCTCAATTTACACTTCTTTAGCGCCGCATTAACCTAGTGGGTAGCTCCTGTAGGTTATACTTCAGGATGGCAACGATGCCAGTCTTAATTTCAAAGAAGACATCTCTATTAAGAGACCTCGCAATGAATGTCGTCACCAAAAAATTTAAGTTCTTATCCGAGGCTTCATTTACCTAATTTTTACGTAACACAAGTTCAGGGCACAGCTTGGGTTTATTAAACTCACACCCTTAAATACTAGGTATATCAATGTAATTGCCTTAAACGATTTTTACTTATAGCAGCTTACATACATACATACATACATACATATATACATTTTTTGGTACTTTCAAGCTAACAAATATTTATGCATGTATACAAATACTACGCGATATTTTTACAAAACATTTTTGGTGTGTATGTAAACAAAATTCAATGTTTATACCGTTATTTTGTTTTCATGCGTACCAATAATTGGTATTTCAAAAAAAATATATACATTTTTGTAATTTTTTTTTTGCATTTTTAGCTTTATTAGCCTTGGCATATCAAGTAGCATACGTATGCTTATACATACTGCCGAGTTTAATTTATTTAGTAATTTCAGATACGTAATACTAAATATTTTTTATTACTAGCTCATATAGTAAAGCATGCTTTATTTGAATATACATATGCGTGTACAAACCATTTAATTTGTTTTGACAAGAGAAGCATCAGATTCCTAAGCCGAGTCTTTATTGAATGAAATTAAATTATAATTTTAAATTAGAAAGCCAACTCAATCATCATCAAATTAAAAAAATATAGGATTGTGTTTGCACTTGCAAGCAATGAATATTCATACCATAATCAAGTACAAAAGTAAATTATAATAATTTCACTAATGTTGCAGGTTATAAGCTTGCAACTTAATACTCATTCATTACAAAACAGCAAGATACACATTAAATTATATTTGCATGTATATTCGCTTGAGTGGTAAAATACAAGTTTGATTCATTTTCTCCACAACAAAATGTACCGCAAACCTCACTACATTATTTTCAACTGCATCTCAATGACTACAGGAGACATAATTTTTTATACAATGCACGTCTTAAACAGACCGTTTAAATAACCACACACTGGTACTGACTCTTCATGGTCGTATAAGAGCCTTTGTCTACTTTTTTTGTTTGTTTATTTTTGCCCTCATGACCATAAAATAATGTTATAAGTAGGCTGTACGTGCAAAGCCTAATTATAACTCATATTATAAAGTTCAAGTACAATACTACATACAACTGAACTGACATCCCAGTTTTTGAGATACTCATAGAAACTTGCTTATGAAGTGTATTTTCGGGTATTAATTTTTACTCGATGCTGGCCAGATTGCATACCAAATTAGTTCTGTTTGTTGATCAGATGGGCAGTAAAATTTTTTACCAAACCTTACTGGATCGTGTTCGTTGAGCCAAAAGCTCAGTAAAAAATTGGTAACGAGAGAGCGCAATTTTGACGTATAGTTGGAGAGAAAGTTGCAAATTCGTGATGCTAAAATTTGACCCAATAAAAACTGGCAATTATGAAAAACAGCCGATTTGTGATCAGGTGATTGAATTTTTGTCAACAAAACAAAATTGATTTAAAATAAAAAAAATCCAGAATCCGGAATCGACGACGATGCACAAAATGAAATATTAGTAGCATTTAGAAGAAAAAATAAAACTCATGCTTGGTTTTTATTTAAACAGAATCCGAATAAATTCTATCATAATGTTGAGTTAATATGGCCGGCTTACTCGGAAAAAGAATTTCAAACTCATTTTCGTGTTGTCATCCTTACTAAAAATCTAAGCGACAAATTGTTGGCACAATTTTCGTCTTTGTTTTTTTATATGCTATATATTTACCAATTTTATTAAAATACTTATGAAGATACAAAAAAAAAACTGAAAACATTAAACCGTACAAGTGAACAGATTCAAATTTAACCGCCAAAATAAACAGATGTTGTACAACTTGCTAGCTAATTTTTAGTGAATCCTGTTCCTTGAAAACTCAGTAAATTTCTTTATTTGGGAGAGTAAGACATCTTACTCTCTCAATTTCGTTACTAGCTAGTTTTTACTGACATTTCTCAACGAACACAGCTATTATAAGAAGATCAAAAAATCTATTTTGATTCATAACTAATCTAAATAAAAAGCATGAGCACGAACTTCATGTTGACCTTGTAATGGCGAAAAAATTCTTTCAATTCTCCTTGCTAATTAAGTGCTTATAAGTGGCCATCAATGATTTGCTAACTTAGAAAACAAAGCTCCATTACTTGTATGCTATTAATTTCTCTTCCCTCTATTTCGGCCTTGAAGCATAAACAAAAAAAGAATTGTATGCTTTCATTCCGTCTTCAATTCTTATCGCGTAAATGCCACTACATTTCCACATGAAGGTCAAATTTAATGATGTGTCCAGCGACGGAAAAACCAATAAAGCGAAGTTATCTACGTATTCCCCCTTTTTGTATGTACATACATATGTATATGCATATGTACGTGCGTAATTTAGCATTAGCATTGTTTGGCATGGTCAGAAACCGTGTGTGTGCCACATATAATTCCACTTTTGCACATTTCTACTATGCCGGTAAAAATGATACTGCACAATTATATCCCAATAGTGCAACTACCATATTCATTTAGTAAACGGCTCTCATTATATTTGTCTTTAGATTTGAGCTTCAAGACTCCCATATACAATACATATTTGGTTAATTAATCAGGAAATAGGAGAAATGTTTACGAGTATACTTTGTATCTGTTAATGTAGTCAATATAATGAATATCAAAATTTTCAGCAATCTGAAGCGAACTTTGTGTCATGTTCGCAATGTAAGTTTTGAATATTTAACAAACGAAAATCAATCTTTTAGGTGCACAGCATTGGGTTAAAAGGAATGAATGTTTTTACCAATTGGGACACTTAGTTCAAGGCAGTTTATTATCTATCAGCCCAGCAACATAAAATGCAGAAGTATTTTGTTTTTGCTTTTTGTTAAGATTGGCGCATGAATAAAAAAAGAAATCAGTGGCTAGGGCTAAAACGTGATAATGATAGAATCAGGGAATAGTGGATCAGAAGCACAAAAAGCAAACTTTTTAACAAAATATACTGCGACAATTTGAAAAATGCTTTTGAAAATTCGAGTAAATGACACAAATCAAAGTAGGGTTCATTGGTCTCCTTTTCATTTCTTTATTTTAAGTTAGCTTCTTTTATAATAAACATCATATCACAACGAACCATGAGAGCAATCTGCCATTAAGTCGTTAAGAAGAATTCCTTTCCTGCTGTATTTCGTCTTATGTACGACATTGAACATTGACGTCGAACAACAACTTCATATGTATGTATGTACAAGGATTGAAATTACAATGTAACTCAGAAAAGACTTTCTCTTAAATTCTACCCTTCTCTTATCATAATGATAACCTTGTTCTCACCAGAACCTGATTATGAAAGACATAAGACAAGGTAGCAACAATTTCGTTCAATCCATAGTTGTACGAGTATAGTGACTCTGGAATTCCAATTGTCTGAACATTAAAAGAGACAACATATTAGCCAACAGTGTGATATAAACAAACCATGGTGTTTGCGCACAAGCGCAGTTCATGCTGAGACGCGAACGTATTTGGTTGTGTTATTTTACCTTCCTGAGGTGTGCACAATTTTATTATTTGGAATACTTTTGGATTATAGTGCATTATAGCGACATTCTGCCAGAGCTCTTCTACTTCAGTGATTGAAATTGTGATTTGGTGAAAATACTATCCATCTTCTACAAAGTTTTGTATTATTAAAGGACGGCATATTTGTGTATAAACTGTAAATCATGATTACGAAGATTGTAAGTAATATTTGATATTCAACTATATATTGCATGTGATTCGACTTTATTTTAATGTTTATATTTAATATTCATACACTTGCACTACTGCAATGCTTAGAAAAGTTAAATAGTTATCTGCTCAATTGTTTAAGCGACGCGAGTTTCTTCTTTATTATTGAAGTGCTATGTTTTCTGTTTATTTAGGCTAATTTCTTGGAAGTATTAACAATATAAAATGTTGCTACTGAGCGTGTTCGAATTCGTCTTAGCTTAATAATTCTAATTGACTTTCACTTGTCAAAACTTAGACTCAAGTCTATGGTATGGTAGGTATGTTTTTGGAATAGTTCTGTGATGATTATAAAATTAATGAAAATTATATGCAAAGGTTTTACAACCGAGTTTTTATCTCAATGATGTGTGTATCGAAATCTAAATAATTATGATTTGTGTACTCGTACATATACACTTATTTCTTCTGTTTAAGGTAAAAGGATAAACTCAATAAAACGTAGTTGTCATATGGCCAAAAAGCCATAATGACGGTATAGGCAAATTTGTATTCTGACAGCATCAATATATAAAATTAATAATTCCGATGGCATAATTTCCACTCAACTTTAAAGCACAAATATGCAGGCATATTACTGACACATGGTACGCAATACGTATGCTAGAAATCTTTACCCAATAAATAGGTAAGCGGCCGCAATATCCGAGTGGTTAGCATTGATTACTACCGTTGTGAAAGCCAGAGTTCGAGTCCTGTCCCGACCAATATTCAAAATTATAGAAAGATTTTTTTTTTAATTATGGTCGCTCCTCGTTATCATGTCATGATGTCATGAAATAAGAGCTTCTCATAAAAATCCATCACCCGTTCGGAGGCGGTTTAGAGTAAATTGTGACTCCGTTTTTTGGAGGAACTTCAAGACGTACATAACAAATTGGCGGAGCTTGGCCGAAAATTGATTCAACGGTTACAAAGCGCTAATTTTATATGTATATGTAAATATATACGAGTATATAAAAAATAAGAAGCACAGATAATTGGGGTTCATATACATACTTTGATTTGTCACACCCACATACAAGTATAAAACTTTCTATTTGAACCAAAATATTCCTCAATGAAAAAAAAAAATTAATTAAATGAGATTAGGTACGGTGCCAGAGGCCATATCGATAACCTGTGTATAAATGTATGTATGTATGTATATTCGTAATTTTATTTTTCCACTGCCATCAAGTTCTTAGAGACTTTGTTTATTTTTTATATGTACTTTGTATAATTTCATCCGTGAAACGCTTAATTGATTTATATCTACATTATTGCGAATTTCTCTTTGTCGATCCAATCTACATATCCAAATATTGAATCCAGTACTTGAATTGTAACCCAAATATTTATAAAAAAATTTACCAATAAAAGTATGTGAGTGCGCATAACAAAATTTTCAGTCATCTTATTATATTCATAAAGTCAATGACCAATGAACTGCTCAACTTTCGTCTCTACTTCACTCGTATATTCTTCCAAACTTTCATTTAGATTCAACAAGTCTTTCGAACCTACATACACGTATGCTAATTTCCAAAAAAAAATTGATGGCATGTACAACAGAATTTCTTACCAACATTTCAACCCATCTTTGCATTGAATACGAAGTCAGTGCATGATGGAATAATTTGAAAATAAGAATACGGGACCCACACTATTTAGAAACGCATTAATAAGCAAATTAGTGTTTCTTTTTAATAAGTTAAAGAAATTTTACATTTTAATTCCTTGTCGTGGAAAATTATGACATTTGTTCCATTCGAAATTATCTACACTTTTTTAGTTAAAAGTTAAATTTTGTATGCGTTCAGTTGATTTGTCAGTAATTAAGATAAAAACTAAAATATGAAATGATATATGTATAGTACTCGTAACAAATTTCGTAGAATTTTGAAGAGATTGATTTAGCCATATTCTATGCCTCTTGGACAACTTCAATTTAAAAATTGTTTATAGCTGGGTACTAGTTACTAGTTGATCTAAATGCCTGTTGCAAATTTAAGAGAGGCCCTACTCTTTAAGGGCGCACAAGTCAATCGACGAAGTACGATAAAATTTGGAATTCGAACCATTAACAAACTCCTTTCAATAAAAAATTAGCAGTCGGGTATCATAACGTCCAGTTGTTCTCGATTTAATTCCCGTGCTTACCATAAAACATTTTTGCCTTCCGCAGAAAATATTTAATAACATTGATTTCTCTTTCCAGCTAATTTTGTCGGCAGTTATTGCATCTTTTAATATTGTCGTTGGCCATCCAGTTGATGTTAATGACGCATCCATAGAGTAAGTAAAATTAATAAGATCAAACCGACTTTAAATAAACCGAACAGCTGCATGCCTATAACTATGCTCAACTAAAATCACTACTTTACAACTTTTATAATCTTTGATTATATCATGGCGCTGGATTTTCAAAACGACATTGAAAACCTATTGTAACACACTTGTAAAAGAAGTCTACAATTTCTTCTTTCAATTTCATCAATATCATCAAATACGTAATTAAAATGACAGTACTGGCCTATTGAATAATACATATTTAGTAATCATTTCATTATCATCCCTCGAATTAATACGTCTATGTATTCCCTGAAATTAAATAATTTAGCTCTCAGCCCTTTAGTACTTATGCGTCCCCATGCATTACTTGCAATTCTCGTTCGCAGAATCAAAAAACAAAGGCTAATTAAATTTCCCGATGACGTGGACTTCCCACAAAATTCTTCAACCAACCGTTCTGATACAAAAAAGCTGGACGAGGCTGAGCGCATTCTACAGGAAATTAATAAAATCAACCATGCATTGGGATACATTCGAAAACAACCTGAGAAATCTAAGCTTCCACTCATTTTAGATTCAAGTCAGTATCTGTTTCCGGAACCAGCAACCCAACCTTTTCACCAGCAAAATCACCAAGCCTCTGGCGTGAATGGAGGCACCATTCTAATTCCGTCCATTAGGTCGATGCCGTTAGGTGGCCAAAATCCAATACCTTACGTTAATCCTCAGCCCACTGAAAAAAAACTACGTATTTCCTACAAGAGTTTAGCATTGAAGGATAACTATATATTTCGTCCACATCAAGTTATTGTACCAGATCCAGGGGACATGAATGAGCAAAGGCAATTGCATACACATTTCGCAATACCAGTGCAACTTTACAAATTGAATAAGAAGGAATACATTCAAGTGAATGCCCCACAAGAATTTAGAGTAAAAGGATACAAAATTGTTGGTGATGTCGAAAATTTTTATAGCAGGACAAAACATAAAAATCTTACAGCAAATGATACAAAAGTTAAGCCATCAACAAAGTATCATCTATTTTTTCTTCCACAAGAGATATCATTGGTGAAGGATTCTCAGCGAAACAAAATCGAAATCTCTGAAATGACATCAAAAGCGAAACAAAATCAAAGTACACAAGGAAGTAGTTCGAGGGAAGAGAAAGTGGTTGGGATTCAGAGGCCCTATAAAATACAGGCAACCGCTACAAGTAGTAGTAGCGACTCCAGTTTAAATACCAACGTTACAACACAAATTATTCGAAAGCGTGTTATACCCAAACCGATCAGGGAAAAAGATCCAATACTAAGTGAACAAACAGAAGAGCATTTCTCTCTCGGAAGCACTGCAAATAGTAATAGTAACAATCCTAACATCAACACAAATATAAATAGTAATAATAAACCAACATTCAATATCAGTCCAAATCCTAACTCTAATTTCGTCAATTCTCGCCCTGGTATTTTGAACTTCCCTAATGTTGGTAACATTCCCCGTCCAGGTGACCATAAAAATATAACTGCTGGCAATGCCATAAAGAGCGCTTTTCAAAACATATTTAAAATACCATTTCTTCAGGATAATAAACCAGACATAGCAACAGGAGAATCGGGACAAACATTACAAATATCGCCTAAACCGTCATTTACAGCACAAGCATATCAGCCTACACCAACGTTTTACGAATTTGTTGGGGCACAACCACCACAGAAGGGAAATGATTATCAATGGGATGATGAAACAAGTAATAGCGCTTCAGATGACGAAGAAAGTAATTCTAATGAACATGAAGAAAAAAATATATTTAGCAATCACCACAATGCAGAGCAGAAAACTCAAATGGAAGCCTTGAAGCAGGGCGGAATTGTCATACAACGCTTAAAAGTTCGAAAGGGCGGCATTGCAATTGCGGGTCCAGGTGGTGTTGCTACAGCAGGTAGTGGTGGCACCGCTATTGTTGGCCCAGGGGGCTATGCGCTTACTCACCCACGTAGTCTAACTATTGCTGGACCGGGAGCTAAGGTGATTGCAATACCTTCCAACGTGGATTTAAGAGATGCATTGGAAAGAACAAATTTGGCAGAACAAAGTATTCCTCGTGAGGGCAAAGTTGTTGCTACTGGTCCAACAGTGTATTATTCACCCTCAACAGGAGTTGGAATAATTTAATGATGCTTACATTTAATGAATTTAGGCATAAAGGGCTACCTATGTAAATGCCATGCTAGGAATAAAATAGTTGTATTGTATAATATGATATGTAATGCAATATTGAACTGTTAATACTCAAGTGGTACAAATTAAATTAATTTATTTAAAAGAATATAATTATTAAATATTTAATGAATTGTACATATGTACATACATATATAAGTAATAGATGACCATATCTTCGGATATCTCATTTCAGCACTATCATTCATCACTTTCTGTTGATCCTATCACCATCGTTAATATAATTAATTAGTGTTGCATGTCTTAATTAAAATCGTAGTAAATATATTGTATTTATTTTAGATAACTTTAACAATCCATTTTCTTTTCTTTCTGTACTGCGCATACTCCAACTGTAAAAATTTATTTACCGCTTATGTAAATTTGAAATGAACACTGATAAATGGGCAACTTCTAGTCTTCTTACTTGGCCATGGTCTACATATCCATTAGATTTTTCCACAAATCCCCATTCGCGCCATTCACTCCTATTAACTACAATTCCAATAAATAACCGCTATACCAGCGAAAATGTAATTTCCTCGTCATGGCTTACTGGAACGCTTAACCCAAACGAGATTCTTCAGCAGAAGTTACCGCCTTACTTTGACTACTTTACTTCACCTATCGCCCAATTTCCTTTTTCACATAGTGAAGTCAACAAAAAACTCATCACAAAAGCTAGAAGCTCATCATCACCACGAAGATCAAAGCTACAGAATAAAATCAATAATGCTAGTAACAATAAGAACGACTTCAAAAGTGATGTGGATCTTTTAAAAGCAGTACAACAAGTAAATCCCGAATTTGTTATTGAGGAGATATCGCCTGTTGTCGGTCAACAGGTCCTTACAACAACGACATCAGAAAGAGCTCCTAAACCAATTAAGCTTTTAGTTACTCCTACCCCATCTCCTCACTTGGCAGAGACATTTTCTAAATTCAGCGAAACAAATATAAGGAGAAACGAACTGAAAGTTGAAGCCACAGGCAAAACTGCGACTTCCGGACCAACGCCACAAATACCTTTCGGCACCTACTTTCTTCCATATTTGTCAAAGGATCGAAATTACGGTAGCAAAACTTCTGCCCTAATACTGGAGCCCCACTCTAAAGCAGTAGTGGGTAATGGCGGCACAGCAGTATCTACACCTATTTCAAGAGCTTTTTTGAAACGGGGAGTTCCTACCAATGTCTATTTCAATCCGGAATCAGTTGCGATTGCAGGCGTAGGAGGCAAAGCCCATGCTCAGGCCGATTTGGAGCTTGATTTAGTGGATTCGCGGTATTAGAGGAGAACGGATGTAAATAATTGTACATATTATGTAAAAATTATATATATGAACATATTACGTACTTATTTATTGTTGTCTCAAAATACTACCTTACATAAAAATATCTATTACTATCTTGATAAGTAAACTGTTTCGGATAGAATTTCATTTCAAGAACTTTCCTTGATAACGCTTGTAGACTGTTGGCTTTATGGTACAAATTATGTTCAATGGTGTTTTGATAATTATTGAACTCTTCAAATACAATGTAGCTCACACACCAAAATCCCTTCGATTTTTGCGGAAAACGTATTCCCTTACTATGGGGGTCTGCGTGGCCAAATTCTTCATCTCGTTAGAACAAAAGATGGAATGGATAATATGTTTATATTAAGTTCTGCTGATAACAAAGATAAACCCCTCACAAAAACTAGCGGTATTACGATATCAACAGAAGATATTCAACCCCACAAAAAAACATCGACCACTGCTTTCGAGAAGGATTTCAATAGAATACAGATTGCAGCAGCTCGTTTAGTTGCAATTCAAGAAATTGCAAAACGTAAGGGTTCTTTTAGCGCCGAAGATAATCGTATTTATGGCGAAAGTTTGTTGGAATTGGGACAAGCTGCGCAAAACTTAGCAAATTTGCAAAAAACAGGTCAAATTAAGGATTTCAGTCAACTCCTTCAATCGGATTTTCAAATGCCTCATAATCAACCATTATTTCCTTCAGAATCATTAGCGGAAACCGAAAATCTCACAGGCGAACAAAAAGTGGACGAAGTTACAGAGCAGCAATTTAACGAAGAAGATTTTCTGCCTCCAAACACAGAAGATCCGTATGAGGACGTTAGCGATACCGTAGCTGTAACTGCACCGAAGAAAGATGCTTCCGTTGCTGAAGCTAAACCGATTGGTAAGTTTACAGCCCAATCAGTATTTATATTGTTCTTCACTACTTATCTACATACATATGTACATATATCTATACGCGTTTAGGTCTGTCTATTGCTGGGGAAGGCGGTGTTGCCTCATCTAAGCCCAATGCAATAGCACTATCTGGACGAAATGGTTTAGCTGTGTCTGCACCGAAAGCTACCGCCATTGCTGGTGTATCAGCAGAAGAAGCAGCCGCTTTTAGCGTATCAGTGCCCAATAGAAATAATCTGGTTATTAAGACCGTGCACTCTCAAGCACAAGGTCCTTTGTATGATGACTACAATGAAGACTACAGTGAAGTTGTACCCGTACGATCAACATTCAGTCGGGTTGCCATGAATACAAGAAAATCTCCTCCTTCAGAAAGAAACAAGAAAGCAAAATATGTAAGTGGGACAGAAGGTGAGCTCAGTGGTTCCCTTATTAACAAATGGAGGACAATGGTAGCAGAGGATTACTCCGCGTCAACACGCCATCTCTAATTAAGTAACAAAAAAAACTATTCATCTAATATTCTTATTATATAAACCGTTTTATTGGAAGGTGGACTAAAGGCCGGTCTATTTATGAGTCAATTTGCTTGAAACTAGATAGAAAAATTTACGTGTGTATTCTTGTGTATGTTCTCGTACATTAGCTGAACTATATTAGTACACCGCATCGAAGAATAAATCAAACCAATAATAAAAATATTAATTTTTTGATTCTTCAGATATGGTTAAAATAAAAAACATACATTAAAAGGAACCAAAGGCTTAGGAAACAAGTTCACCTAGTATTAATAAAATTTCAGTATTTACGCGTATCAATTTAAATTATATTTTCACCAATATGGAGCAATCCTTTGTAGCATTCGTTACATAGGTATAGTGGTTTAAAAATGTATGTATGGTGATATAATTCATTCTCGGATAACGTAACATAACATAAAAGTAAACATAAACATAATCATAAACATAATCATATTACCATTGTGTGAAGCCCGAAGGGGTGATTTAGTATCATTAACACACTAACACTTAACGCCATATCTAATACAATGATTACGGTGACGTCGGTCTCAATTTGCAGAATTGTAAAACATCAACGAAAATGACAGGACATCGCGCTTCTTCTCTAATTTATTGTACGTGACTTGATGCTCTTACTATAGACGAAAGGACTTACACATTTAAGCCGATAAACGTGTGATGGAATTTCTTGCCGAAGGATGATCGTATTAAAAGATATTTTAGTTGTTAGTCTGTGTGGGGATCGAGCCCATTACTTATAATATGCATTGCTACCAACTCGGCTTCAGCTGTCGTCATACTACCACATATTAGTAGTAAATGATTAAGTTTAGGTGAAATTAGATCCTCTTAACTGCAACCATGAACTAATTTAAAGAAAATAAAAATGACAGCCGACACAGAGTAAATTTGAAATTTTATTTTTCCCCACATCATGATTCAATAATTAAAGGTTGGATAAGTAAACAGCTTTCTCGCTCCCTCTTGACAAAAAGGTTCCCTTACTGAAAAAAGCATTTTTTAGAACAAATTTTTAAAAAGTAGCTAAATACTTTATTTTTTATGAGAACATTTGGTAGACATCACATTCTCTTTTCTGATTGGTTGATACAATATTTTGACAACTATTTAATTATTTATTTTTTATTATTGTGGAATCGGAGAATCGTACACAAGTTGAAGTTGGCAATTAATTGTGATTTAAAACGACTTTTGCAGATAAATCGATTTCTTTACCGCCATGTTTGAATAGCTCTGCGGCCATCAGCTCCAGCCACTTTGTTGTTCTTTAAGCGCGCAATCGCTATTCGAACCTCAACATAGTCGGGTAGTGTAATGTCTTTTTCATCGTCATCGATTGGTATTTTGGGTGCTTGTCTCTGCTGCTACAAGATGGTGGTCCGAGCCGATATTGGGTCCTCGGAGTGTACCCACGTGAAGAACACTGGAGACAAGTCTTCCGTCTATTCCAACATGATCGATCTGGTATGGGTTTTTCGATCTAGAGACAAATAAGTACCGATATTGGGTCCTCGGAGTGTACGCACGTGAAGAACACTGGAGACAAGTCTTCCGTCTATTCCAACATGATCGATCTGGTATGTGTTTTTCGATCTAGAGACAAATAAGTACCTTGATGAATTTTCTGCTGTAATCGAGTACTAAATACAACCATATTTCGGACTCTGGCGAAGTCAATCAGCCTCAACCCACTTTGGTATAGGTATTTCGTTGTTGTGGCTGAATTTTCCGGGAGTTGTACCAAAGACATCGTCCTTGCCCACCCAGACGTTCAAGACGCCAAGCACAGTGTGCAACTGAGCTTCTTTCGCACCACAAATCCGACATCAGATTTTGCGCTCCTTTATATGGCCGTTGTAGTATATATATACAAGGACCCACCTTCTTGGACGATGGTGACGTCAGCATTTAATTTTATTAGGACATGAACCAGCTGGTTAGCGGCTTAAATTACTGAAATAAATTTGTTTTCCTATATATGCGCATTTCTCTAATTTAACAATTAAAAGTAATTTTATTATTTATATTTTTATTATTTTGCATTTCCATTCATTCTTACAGTATAGATTTATATATTATTTTAATTTCAAAGGTATTTAATTCGTGTTTAAAATGAATAAAATATACCATGTAAATTACCTACTAATTCTCTTACTTTTTAACTCCTTTTTTGCTACATTTTCCCTGTTTTTGTTTTGTAATGGAACATATTTTCTCCCCCTTTCTACTACCTTCAAAAATGCAACCATTTGTAAGGGAGCGTCAAAACTCCCTTGTCACTACTTATCCAACCTTTAATTATTGAATCATGCCCCACATTTAATATGTTGTACGTTGTCAAGTTGTTTCGCCTTTTTGACAATGCAACCATGAACTAATTTAAAGAAAATAAAAATTACAGCCGACACAGAATAAATTTGAAATTTTATTTTTCCCCACATGTAATATGTTATGCGTTGTGAAGTTGTTTCGCCTTTTTGACAATTTTAGGTTCCGTCAACGACGAGATGAGTTTTATGCTATGGTAAATACTTTTTGAATTCTTCTTGTAACTTTTTCAACTAAATTTCCATTGTCTACAATAAAAAATAGAAGAAAGTTTTAGTTGCGATTTGTGCGCCCGATGAATTTTATAGTCAAATTTGCCATTATGACAATTTGTAAGCGGTATGGCAACATCGTGTGATTGATGGGAATCGCGATTATGTAGTTATTTCATTGTCAAGCATACAAATTTTTGACAATATGTAATACGGTGTCCACGACCGCCTGTAAACGGCCTAAATTTATTTCACGCTTATTCGCGTTAAAGACTAAAACTCTCATTTAAAGATATATAAAGTAGACAAAAGTGCAAATTATCATTATACTCAATGATGAAGATATTTATAAAATATCGAGTTTGATGGAGCTTGATGATCGCTATCAGAGATTTAGAAGAGGAGATTTAGAAAACTTTTTAGATAAACAGAGCAGTAAATATGTCTAATTATATGCAGTGGGAAATGTGTTTTAATGCAAATGGTAGTCCTGCACCGTTCGCACATAGCACCTTCTACGTCAGCTACCTCCAGTATTTCTCCATAAACATAGTCGTTCAGTTTCTTGAACCCAATTGGGGGCTGTTGTGAGAAACAAGCACTTATTTTAAGACCTTTGAGTATATAGTAGCCAAAAAATAACAGTACCGCCTTCTCTATAATAAATTCGGAAAAACCGAAATACGAAAATATATTGGCGTTATATTTGCACGCTAACCCTACTTCCGTTCATACTGATTGATGGGAACAATAGCTCTGTTCGGTGAAAAATGTCAGTAAGAAAAAGACAGTAATGAAATGTCCAATTGCGCTGTCTCGGTATAAATTTACTACCTTTTTGCCTAACCGAGCGCAATTTAGCAATAATTGGTAACAACCAAGTTGTGGCACAAAGAGCTGATTTGATTCTTTCATTCACATTGCGGTTATTACCTGATGAAAATCAGACCCATTTTTTGCGCTTTAAAAGTTAGTTTCACTCTATGACCAGCTAGTAAGCTTACGTTCATCTATGTATATGTATGTCTTAACAGATAAAATTTTTTTGCTTACTCGAATAAATACATTATGCTTCATTGCCGCCTTCAAAGAATTTCATACTTAAATAACAGAGTTTAAAATATAAGTTGGATTGTGGAGAAAAGAAAATTCAGTTATAAACTCAAAACCCGTTTACATGAAGTGACAAGGTCTGTTATTTTTATAGGATTAGTATTATAGCATTGTTAAAGGTGCCATTGTCAGTTTTGTATGTACATATGTACTATACATATGTTGCTTAACAATAGATTTGCTAGTTATTTTAATATACTCGTAAATATTTCTTTCAGAAACAGGGAAAAAGATTGGTTTTTAAGAAAAGTACTTCATAAGATTTTCAGTATTTATTTACTTAAAAAAATAACAAAATAATGTTTTCCTTCGTACGCCCCAGGTATACCAATATTGCAATAACGCCTTCAATTATGCTGAGGGTACATGCTGATCAATTAGTAATAAAATGACTTTAATAATATTTATTTTTGCACATTCTGCAGGGTGGATACATTCTTGAAAATACCAGGTGTTGGTCGAATATCATCAACCCCTTCTTCACTTTTTTTTCCTGATTGTTTCGTCTGAATCAATTTCAAGTTATTGATCTTCTGTTTTATTTCTATCATACTATTTTATGCCTCGATTTATCATACATATTTATGCCTCGATTTATCTGAATTTTGGTAAATAGATATTATAGGTTTTTGCTTAGATTACCATGAGCACTGCTTCTCCCTCCCGGAAGTGTACCAGGAGCCAAATTATTCGAAAAAACTGTTTTAATGAGTTTATTTACTTGAAAGTGAACTGCTTTCTTTGAAATATATATGTATATATTTGGTTTGTTTAGTTTATTTAGGTTTGTAGACCCCAAAATAATAAATTGCATTAAACATTTTTTGTTGAATCGAAAATTCAGAGTAATAGCAAACCACACCGTAACACGTCGTTGCCTTTTGAAAAACAGCATACCTTAAGGTTCACTTTTATTAGTCACTCTCATTTTAAATACCTTCCGCAAGCAAAATTAATGAACATTAAACCTTTTAAAAAGTTTAGAAATTATACACTGGTATAAAATTAGCAGATCAAATCACTTACACCTAAGCAACAAACTCTCTTGTAAAATATTTACCTTAAACGTAGAAGATACATAGCCAAATAATTTGAGATGCCCCTGGAAAACAGTACTCCAAACATGAAGCCATAACTGCTTTAAGCGTCGTTAACGAGCCGAAACACAATTTGCGAAAAGGCAGCTGAAAACAAAGGAAAATTGCTTATCTACAGTATATATGCTGCCGTAAGATCGCGGATAGTTTGGCCATTACACCGGCACAAAGGAATTCCGTCAATGATAGTTACTTCTAATAGGACTGTGGAACGATAAGCTGTAGGAGATATAGGCCGACGAACTCATTATTCAAAAAACTTTGTTCGTTAAATAGGAAAAATTAAGACAACTATCTTGCTGGTGGCGTATGCACTATATTCATACTCGTATGTAAGTACAAATTTCATTAAAGTCTAATCTATAACCTTTTTCAGGCCCATCGCATTTTTAATTTACCAATCACTAATATGGGATGAAGAACTAGTTAGTTTTTAAGTGCAAACTACATAAAGCATGCATACGTGTATGTTTGTATGTAAATATACCACAACCAGTTAAATTCTACGATTATTATTATTATTATTTTGCTTTTCACATCCACACTACGGCCGCAGTAGCCGAGCGGTTTGCAGTGCGTGCTATCATATGAATGGTATTGGGTTAGAATCAACATATGTTTAAACATTTGGAAAAAATTTGTAATTGAGGCACATTAGAGAAAAAAATCAATTACCAAGCAGAACATTTTTTTGTTAATTTTTACTAATTTACATATATAAGGTAACCGGAAAGATTTACTATGATAAATTCGAATAACGCATTCCTGAGATATGGCCCCTCAAAGTTGAGCAATCTCGAGTTGAAGTTCTCTTGTTTGAAAATTCCTTAACTGATGGCGGTACAAAAATGTTTGTAGAAAAGATATTTTCCGATTGAATTAGTCGTTTTTTCTACGACATACCAAAATATTAGTGGGTTCAAACTTCTCATAAAGAAAACGCCTTCTTGGAGAGTATACAAATCTTTTTTGGATCATAACTTTTACTTTACTCATAGCGGATCAACGAAATACTTTAGATGTATAAGTAAAGCGAATGGTACCAAACTTATTTGCAGTTATAATACTTGTATATTGGAGTTTTAACTTAAATGCTGATGTCAAGAAAGGTCTAGGAAGTTAAAAATGTGTGTATATAAATCTCCATACTTTTGCTTCTTTTAAAGTTTTTATCTAAAAAAATCGTTTATAGGAAGGGTTTATAATATAGTTCGATTTAGCTGTTTATCAGCTCTTACATGCTTTTTTGACGGATTTATTACTCAAAATCTAAAAATTTGAAAAATCTATTAAATATGTATACGTTCTAGTGGTCCAATCCGGCTGGTTCCGCCAAATGATGTCACATAAATCTACATCTCCTTCTTATTAACATAAAAATAATATAAAAGAAGAAGTTAATTGGAAAGTTTTAATAAGAACTTAATGAAATTTCCTATTCGTTTTATAAAATTTTTCAAGAAAAAATCATATTCTTCAATGACCAAACCTGCTGAATTTATGTTACGATAAAAATGTTTTCAGACGGTAAGGACTTAAAGCTTATATACAATTTTTATAGTATCCGATACCTCCAACAATTTTAAATAAAATGTCCTAATTCACACCACAAATAGGAAGAGCAAGGCCTAAAATCCCATCACTGGTTATAAAACGCCGATTATAAAATACTCGTATATACTCGTATGTACCTATATACACGTACAACCAGACTTCTTCCTACTAGTGTGTTCTGCAATATTTTATGTTCAAGCGCATCATTCTCTCTGTGTATGTTATTCTACAATAAGTGCAACTTAAAGCATATCTGAACCGGTTGCTTAGTATACATTCAAGTTCAACAAAATTCCCAAGGAAGTAACCGTCTACAGCATTCAGCTCTTAGCCATACATTAATATATGAGCGAGACAAGTCGTGTATAAGTATTACTTCTCCTTTCGAATTAAGCACTGAACACTTGGACTACGACGTTACGACAAGCGGCATATATAAAAACTAAGTTATTTAGAGGGTGTCATGACATCAAGACGACAGAACTAGAAACGTTTGCTGTCGCCAGCTTGTATCTACTGATATCTGAAAATACAAGCGACGATGAGTTTGAGATAAATCTAATTTTATTGAATAAATTACACATAAAATATTTCTTTTATCTAAATTTTGTAATAAAAGTTTAAAAATAAAATATTTGTTTTTGTTACTCTAAACAATTTTTCTTTGCAAAACTTTTTAAGTGAAATAAATTTGTCCCGGCAACAACTTCCGCTATCAAAATATTTCATAGTTGTCGTACTTTAATGTCGTCTTATCACCCAAGTGTTTGCAGCTTTACTTATTTGCTGCTATATTCTACCAATTTAATCCTTTAAGATGCTGCTGATTTCGATTGGGTCAGAAATGCATTGAATGGTCAGGAGAATCTTATAAAAGGCCACCTGTTGCTTCAGAAGGCATCAGTTGCATACTAACAACTGAAAGTTTTTGTATTCAGTTAATAGAACTAAGTAATTTTGAAGTTTCCTGTGTTTTAATCGATAAGTGCGAGAAACAATAAACGAGATAAGAACAAAGTTACAAAAGTAAGTATATCTATTATTTTACGAGCGAATCAATATGTATATGTTCTAATACATATATGTCTCATAATTAGCTAATTATTTATGTATGTGGTTTTATTACATTCAGCAGTAAACCAATTACAATTACATCGCGTAATACAGTACAGTTTTAATATTCGGTTGGTAAATTTTTTTACATTGTACAATCTGCCTACCTTCATTATATGTAGAAAGCCTCTAGCTTTGTGTGACATCTGAAGAATTAAAATTTTTATCTACAAGAGAATTCGAATAAGATTTTAAGTAAGATGGAAATCTTACTTATTTTGTGACCAAATAAATATTTAAAGGATAAGTTTATGTTCATTAAAAATTTTTTAGAGATGTACTAAATACAAAAAACTATAAAGGCCATAAGTAGGAATTGAATATTTATTAAAAGGTAATCTAGCAAAAAGTAAGACTATTGTGGTTATCAAGTACGTTAAAAAGAAATGATTGGAAATAATGAAATTGCTTATTTGCCGTGATAATTTTTTTTTTTCTGCCATTAGACATCATCGAATATTTAAGGAAATAATCGACCAAAATCGACTAAACTTTATTGAAGGAGTTTAAAGTTTTAGCATAACTGACTGCTGACTGCAAGGTAAAAATTTAATACGTAGAAAATACGTACATATTTCCATCTTTATGTAAGCTTTACTATACTGTGATGTACAGTATACGCCATACTTCTATGAAGTAAATCCTGCACCCATGTCTAAAAATAAATTTATTCGACCGGTATGACAACTTTAGCATATTCTTATTGACTATTTCCAGTTTGACCAGCAGTTATAGCAAAGATTTGCAAGATATAAACTGTTCCTTTATTAGTATAGAAGTGTATGTAAAGAAATGCAAACATATTTTCGTTTTTTTTTTCACAGGATAATTACAAGTGTTTTAATGTTCGTTTTCCTTTTTCTGTCATTTACACCAAAAGTTTATGTACAATAATTATTTTATATACATATGTACATATATTTAATTCGAAAATATCAAAAATCCATACACCAGCTGCCGTAAAAATGGAATAAAAACATAATGAACTTTTTTATTAGACCTTAATAACTAAGTTTTTAAACTAACAGAAGTATTTTTGATAATTTTGAGTTGGTGCCAAAACATACAAATGTATGTAAATCAACGATAGCATTAACATTCTAAAAATGCCTTCTGGGCACAACCACTCGCAACTACGTGTGCCTACACGAATGTTACCTGGCTGCTGTCTTGACATTTTGCGGGGAAGGGTCGTGTTGTGCCGGCTATCACACTTTACGTAATTAATTGCTTGCAATTAACCAATGAGCTTACTGTTTTTGGCGGCTTAAATTTATTTCTTAAAAAGTTTTTATTTTGCATTTTGGCTATAATTTGCTTAAATTTTTATTATTTGTTTATAATTCACTACAGTGACCAGTAATCTCCACATTTTTTACGCCCTTAGAGTTGCAATTTTTTTCCAAGTTTATATGAAAGAGTTATCAAAATCAGATTACTCGAATAATAAGTGAATTGCCATGTTAAGTGTGTTTGTGAAATCAGTGCATCATTCACCCTTTGCTAAACAGAGATTCAGACATGCAGTATTCTAGTAAACAAGATTTTGGTAATTATCGATAATTTTAAATGTTATAATTTTGTTAAAATCTTTATGAAAACAATGAGTTATTTCGGAAATATATGTATATCATTATAAATATATAAGATCTTTGACGATCACAGTCGCGTAGTTACAGTCGTCAATGCGCTCCGTGACTTAGCTGACTCAAAACTTAAACATTTAGAAAAACAATAGTAAATATATGTACATATATACTCGTACATATTAAACGCATCACGACTATCTACGTTTATTACTTATTATTAGTGGATAAAACCAAACAATCCTATTTGTAGTAATAAGGAATACATTTTCGAATCTTGGCAGACCTCTGAGTTTATTTTTTTTTCAATGCCGAACCCAGCCTAATCCAGCTTCACCCCAACCAACCGAGAGATGAATGTAGAATCCAACATATTGAAACGAAAACCAGATGCAGTTCGGAATGTCCTGACCCCGAGATCCATCGGGGAAGGTCGCCTATTACACTGAGCAGCAACAGATTTGCACATCATTATATAAGATCTTTCACGATCACAATCGTGTAGTTTCAGGCATCAATGTGCTTCGTGACTTCGTGACTCAAAACTAAAAAAATCAGAGAAACAATAGTAAATATATGTATATACTCGTATATATTAAATGCATCACGACTATCAACGTTTATCATTTATTATTCGTGGATAAAACCAAACAAGCCTATTTGTAGCTATCATGAATACATTTTTTGCCAGTTAGCGATTATAGATTAGTTTTTAAAATCTTTTTTTAATTGCTTTATCAAGTAGAATTTGTGTTGCTGATAGTTGGAGCAAATTATATGCAATATGCATTTGCTGCGTGGTTGGCAGTGTATGACACCATGGGGAAGGAATCCTGGCAGAGCTCCGAGTTTATTTTTTTATGCCGAACCCAGTGTTATCCAGTTCCCGCCCAACCAACCGACACGCGCCTGCGTGATAAACGTAAAATCCAACGAATGGAAACGAAAACCAGATACAGTTCGGGCTGTCCTGAGCCCGAGATCGATCTGGGAAGGGCGCCTTTTACATTAATAGCAAAAGACCATTCTCAAGTTTTAGCGAGACAAACGAACAACAATTCTCCGGTCCACTTACTGAAGGAAAAATTGTGCTCATATTAAATAAGCATTAAGTTTCCTATGTACCAAAATATCAAAAAATGCTTTTTGGAATAGGTCGGTCACTTCTCAAAATATTTTGCAAATCTTTCCAGGGTAATGGAAGGAATAGTAGTTTCGAAGCTCATAGAGATCATACAAACATAAAACAACGATTTTTTTCTTCATTTTACAATTCATTTCTGTTTGTTTCGTGATAAGTGATAGTAAATTATATTGGAGAGTTTTTTATACACATAAATTATGTACATTTTCAACGTATGCCAAAATATCCTATTGCTACTATATAGATTCCACGTAGTTCAAAACCTTGTTTATATTACTGCTGATAGATGAGATTTGTTCAGCCCAGTTTCTAACATTTTTAAAAAAAGAAAATTCGACACAACTTAAGACCTTTTAAAAGTTAATTAGTAGTAAATTGCATTTATATGTTTAGTTAATGTTTATATATTTCTATATACAAACTTTCATACAATAATTTATTATGTAGATGCAAAAGTATTTACTGCTGATAGTTCTGATTTTACCTGTTGTTTGGAGTGTGCCGATTCCTACTGCACAGAGTGACATTGCTTCGCATATTGTCATCGTGACACCACAGGCCCAAGTACATTTAGAACCAGCAATCAAATATGATACTTCAGCATTCGTTCATCACCTCTCACCTTTAGCTCGAATCGCAACTCCACATGAGGAAACCATTTTTTACGTTCCTTCAAATGTTGCTGCACCAATTATTCCCATTGACGGTGTAAGTGTAGGACGTGCCAGTGGTAACGAAAAGCCACAAAAACTTGAAACTAAGCAATGGGATCAGATTTCCCAGCAAATTCAGCAAGCTGTCCAGACTGGTTCATCCCAGTTAGGTCCCCAGTTAAGCGAAGCAGCGACAGCGGCTTCCAGCGCAGCGGCAGCTGCAGGACAAGGTTTATTTCCTGCATTATTTCCACCTGGCGGCACTGCAACGACCACTATGAAAGGAAAAGACGACAAACCTAAAATCACATATGAACTCCCTGCAAACACAGAAGCTTTGCTGACCAACAACGCTCGTATATTTGCTATTACTCCGGGTGTTTCTCATGTTGTCGATTTCATACACTCTCCCGTATTGATAAGCCCAATTTCTGCCATACGAGCTCGTAGCATACAAGAAGAAGACCATCAGGCGCAACAGATCTGGCTGGAATCGAAACTTACTGATGATTTACCCTTGGACAAGAGCATTAAGGATTTGGAAGGTGAACCTAAAAGCAAACCTTACTTGGGTAGGATTTTTCATATAACGCCCTCAATTATAATTTATTAAAACTCAAAACAAATTGTTTACGACTTTTAGAGAATGCAAATCCTAACGTTAGCAGCAAGTTGTCACAACTAGTCAAGGAAAAAATCGAAGAAGAAGTTTTGCCATCCCAACCAATTAAACCCATCATTAATACCAAGGAGAAATAAATTTTCTGGAAAACTTTTTGACCACGAAGCCATGTATAAGGCTGCATAAAATTAAATACATACATACGTACATAAATCAATACAATGAATCTCAGATCATTTTTTATTAGTAACTATTGACGTAAAATAACTAATAACATACGCTTACTAACACAATAACTTTTCTATTTTAGTATACTAACGCATATGCATACATACGAGTATACATACATATATATAATGTTTATAAAAAAATGTAAACAAGTTAACATTCGAACAAAAACGCACATACATACATTGACCATTAGTTAATCTTAACCATGAAAACAACAAACAATAAAAATTGGCAAATAAAAAAATACATAGATATGTAAGGCTTCGTACAAATATATTACTATGAACTGGGAAGTCATTGCATTAAGGTAAGTACACGATTTCCAATATGAATAAGTGTTCATATGTATATGCATGTATGGTATATAAGCCATTCAAACTATAGGCTTAATTAAATTGCCAAACACAAGTACTTAGACCGGATGTGGAGGAAGCAGCAACTACAGCTTCATAATAACTGGACAAAGGTCTCATTTAATTATTTTCATTCTGAATTGAGTAAATACGTCTTGCATAGTTTTCCTCGCCGTTTTCGTTTATCGCTATAAACTCTGTGTAGTCATCAACATCTTCCTTTGTTGTTGTTTGGAGTTCTAAAAAGGTAGGAGGTTCTTTCGAACTGTTATCATCGATTGCAAAGAAACTAAGGTTGTAGTTATTTTCATCGTCAACCAATATGGAGGTGAAATTCGTTTCCGCGCCAATACTATTTTCTGATGCGTTTTCAGTCATTTCCAGTGAACTAGTATCTGTGTATTTATATATAGAAAAGTATGTTTGGACGCGCTGAATAATACGTTCCAGAAAGGGCGGAAATTTATGTTCAATGCCGTCACCATAAATTTTTATGGCCCACCTGTTGTTCCTTATTATTATCTGAGGAGTTTCTTTCGTGTTTCCAGGAAGGCGTTTAGAAATAGTAGCATTCTTCGATGTATTGCTTTCATTGGCGATTGTTCCGGTGGCTATGCTTTCGATGTAACCCAAATGTTTTACTTCACTTATGCCTTTGCCAACACGATAAACAACTGATTGAACATTATTTGATTTTTCGTCTGTACACCCTTTATAGTTTGTTCTTCTCATATATGGTAAAATTCGTGCATGTGTTAAGTGCTGCAAATCAAATATAATAGCGTAAAAAGTTATGACAGGTAATAACAAATCCCATTTTTCTACCACACTTCTATGAAAGAGAAACATATTTTAAATGCATGCAACGCTTTGTCTAAAATGTACCGCTGTCTTTTAAGTCAATAAAGCAACTGCAGCCTATCGGCAAGCAGTCTTGTACATAATTGTTCGAAACCGATTTAAGTAACCAGCACGCGACTTGAATTTGTAATTGGTAGTTTCTGTAGACCTCCTCTCTGCTGAGGGTAATTTGTGAAGCTGCTAGAAAAATAGCTGGTGCTGGGCTGTAAACTCTCCAATTGCCAATTAATATTTATCACTTTTTACGTGTATGTCAAACTTTAAATTATACTCTCACACACAATTAAAAATGTAAAACTCTCTAATATTTCTGGTAGTTAGTTTATGAAGCTATTACAATTACATTGAATGTATATATTGAAGGTGAAAGTATTTCCAATTGACAATGTTTATATATGACAAAGAGTACCTAATAACGACTCAGACTGCGCTCTTAGAGTATTAACCCATATCAAAATCAAAATTATTAGAGGAAAGAAAATTATTTCAAATTCTTATTAAGACACTACGCATTTTCTACACATTTCAAGTATTATTTTTAATACACTATATATCATTTATATATTTAATGCATTTTCTTAATCTAATATTTACTTTTAATTTTATTTTGGAATGCAAATAATTAAAGTATTCATCCTTTTTCCAAACCATTTTTTAACTTGATCAAGAGCTAATTTTCTGGTCCAACCGGGGAACAATATATTGAAAAACAAAAAAGAAGGGCCGAAGTTTTTACACATTTCATTTTAGGACTAAATATTAATTTTCCTATTTGTTTATATGTATACGTGTACAATATTAAATTTCACGCTTTAACCCTTGTATTATTATTTTTAAATATTGTTGAAGAAGTAGAAGATGTTTGTTACATAAAATTTATGAATGATATCATGCAAAGCACCTTGACACAGGACACTTCTCGCGATAAGTTACGCTTATCGTTAATACCTAATGAAGCGGGGACATCTAGCACAGGGTCTGTTTCTCTCGGTGAGCATGACTCATCGTCGAAAATTGATGAAGCAGTAAACTTTGTAACAAAAGTCCAAATGGTGGAATAACGAAATCTCTGTTTCAGGAAAAGAAGCAGAAAACTCTTTAATGAAGCCAAAAGAACGTGCTCCTTGGAATCTTATAAAGCTTGCCTAAAGTATTTTGAAACCTCTATAAGAAAGGCAAAGCCTTGTAAGGCCTTCTGCGGTGATATCGACGGAAATGCGGAAGGCAATAGACGCATGGGTTGAATTTTTTTTATTGATGAGCCATCTTTTGAGGTTTGGGAAGAGATTATAGTTCGAGGGAGCCAAATCGGGCGAATACGGTGGATGCGGGAGCAATTGGAGCCCTAAGTCATTGATTTTATCAGTGGATGCAAAACTCTTATGCGTTTTTCGTTTTTGTCCATATTCAACATAATGCCAAACACGTCAACAACAATCAGCTGTCAAAACCAAACTAAAGGCAGTAAAATCACCTTCAGGACCGAATTAGAGAGAGTTCAACGATCGGAGTCCATCCTGATAACGGGTGCATTGCCATCAACTCCCTCGAAAGCACTGCTAACTCTTCTCAACTTTTTTCCTCTGAACCTATACGGTAAACTACAAGCAACGCAATAAGATTGAATGTCTCAACCTTATAAGATCTGCAGTATATATATATATATATATATATATATATATAATTGGCGCTTTGTAACCGCTTAAGCGATTTTCGGCCGAGCTCCTCCTCCAATTTGTGGAGGGAGGGACCGAACGGCTGATGGTTTTTTTTTTTGCGAGGAGCCTTTTCACACTCGGAGGGGTGGACATTCCCTGCCGAGGGGCGACCGCAATTAGAAAATTTAACTGAATTTTTATTTAAATTAATTTTCCGTAACTTTTGGATGTTGGTGGCACCGGGATTTGAACCCGCGCCTACCGAATGTCAGTCCGCAATGCTAACCACTCGGCTGCCGCGGCCGCCGCAGTATAGGACCGAACTAGCAAGGGAAGAAACCCTTCTATATATGATAAAACATACACATACATATGGTTTACCTCTGTCTATGGCAAAGCACATGCTTAAACTGGCCTTTACCAGGGAGCTAACTCAAGATGGCCATGAACAAGATCACGTGCAACGTGACCAGACAGCTATGGCCAAAGTTGGACGCAAAAAAATCAAAACATCCTATCCTTCTAGAACGGTTCCCCATTAACATAATCACGGGAAAGGGATGGGATATTGCTCTAACGATTTCTGCCGCAGCTGTAGGGATGAAGAATAGGAAGAGACCATCGAACACTATACTCTGCCACTGTCCAGCCTTGACATCTGTGTGACATAAGTTCCTGGGGAACATTTCTTCGACTGTCTCGCTGAGTTGGCCTCAGTGAATATTGGAATCCTCGTTGCCTTTAAAAAGCACACGAAATGATTCGATCATTTGAGAAGGTGAAGGCAGGAGCCTCATCGGTATCACAATGGGCCTATTGGCCTAAGTGTCCTGGCGGTGACCAGCAGCCGCATCAACTCAACTCAACTCATGGTGTAAAGCATATTTTGTAAAGCCGCTATTGGCACTCTTTACGAATTGTCTGTACTGTTTCAGCGCTACAGTTAGCACAACGACGTCGGGTAGCTCCTTCAATAGGAAGATGCATTGCTTTCCGATTGGCAGGTTCCGGTGCACGGCCTGGTTTGGTTGAACGACAGACGGCTGTGGTTTGTAAGCCTTCCTGGAATAGTTCTTCATCTAAAATAACCAAAAGTGACTTGAATGGTATCTATTTTCGGTTGAGGTCGTTATAAATGGCCGATGCGTTCACAGCTGCCATCATTATCAAAAGGTAAAAACTTTTTTCCACCATTTATCGCATTTCCGATCGTATTTATAAAGGCCAGACATTTGATCAGCCAAGTCGACGCCGGCCTTGTTCTCGCGATAGAATTTTATTTGAATTGGACTTAAATTTTTTCGTCTGTTTTCAAAGTTTTTGTAACGCTAGTAACTGTTGCATGGTGACTTCTTTAGTGTCCTGCCATTTGGCGCATAGAAGACCAGATGATGTCCACTTGAACTCCGTTTCACCTCTTTTCCAATCTGCTCCGAGTAGCTGGAGAGGAAATAGTGTCCAATAAATTGACAGATGTAAAAAACCGAGTGAAGCACAATACGACATCTTTTTCGGCGATTGGTCTAGGTAATTTGGATACAACTCGCTCTCCCAGTGTTCCAGTTTTGTAGTTCCTTGCCATGTTGAAGTCATATGAATACCAGGTAAAAGCGTGGCATGGATGCCAGATTTTTATACCACGTTTGGCAGGCTTGAGAGGCCTTTTTTCAATATGCTACGTCCCTTTAACTTAGTCATTGATTCATCAATGCTTTGGAACACACTATCCTGTTGGCATTTCAGAAATGTTTTCATCAAACGTTCCACCAAATCACTAACATAGTAAGTTTTGGTACTCTTCTGTAGCTTATCTGGATATGCAAAATACATTTTTGAAGTAATGAAAGTGAATCGATCTCGTGATTCCTTTACTGCCTGATTGACAAGCAACTTATTGCACGACCAGAAATGGAAGTCGACTGCATCACATTTCCAACATGCATCCAACAATTGTTTTCATTTCACCTGCATTGGTTTCTGTTATTTTTTGCTAACTCGTTTATTTGTACAAACATAGTTTATGGAAAACATGAATGGCGAGATATGCATTCGGCTATTGAGCATTTGTTATTTTTAGGAACAAGTTCTTCGTCAGGAGTACTCCAAATGGCATGTACGGCAGGTTCAGAAATGAAGTCATTATTGTCATTGTCATTACAGACAAAAAATTCCGTCAGCTGAATCCCCGTTTTCGCTGGAACTAGAAGCACCACTTGGTACGACTTCGTCAGAGCTTCCTCCAGAAAAGTTTTCTATGTAGGTATTATTAAATATTTCATTTTCCAAAATTTTCTGAAAATCTTCAGGATCCATTTTATACGAAATTAAACATTTTCGGACTATTGGTACATACATACATATGTGTACCACCATACCGGCCGAATGGTACATACACATAGGTACCATACACTAAAATAAGCACAAAACCAATGCTTACAAATTAAAAATACTTACAAATACTTACCAGCCACTAGTGTTAACCAGCGTCAAAGTTGCAATAGCACTATTTTAAACACTTTCACACTATCTTGCAAACTCTTCGTAAAATCTATTAAAAACCAATTAATCACTTCACGCGGCTAAAACGCCATAACTCACAAAGGACAGTGTTGTAAACGCAAATGACAGAAATATTTAACGGTACTTTTTGAGATGTAGTCACGAATGCTTAAAGACGATATTACACATTCTACAACCAAGCAACATTGAATTTGAAAGTTTTAGAGACGTTTAAACTTTAAGTGTTACACATACATACATACGTTAAGTACCGTCCGGATTAAAAGGGCTAAGATGCATTTTTTACGCAATATCTTACATCTGAACAAATCTGTTGTATAGGAGCTATATGATTTCGATCATTTTCAGTGACAATATTGACGATAGATTCTATAAATTCTCATATCTGAATAAATCGATTACATGGGGGCTATTTCAAATGGTCCTCCGATCTCGATGATTTTTGGTGACAAAGTTATGACCTTTTATGGTTTTTTGATCAAAACAAAACGCAGTACGGGAGTCATCTGATACAATTGTCCGATTTCGATCAATTTCAGAACCAATGTGTATAACGTATAGGTGTGTAGCACGTAGGTGCTTTTTTCAAGTATTTATGACCCAAACACTCAGATTTAAGAAATCGGTCATATACGTGTATATGTTGCATTGGTCCAATTTAGCTCAAAAAGTTATGGAGTTGATTGTGTGCATTGTCATTCTTATCGATCATATCTGTATAAATTAATTAAAAAGCAAAGTCGGCAAAAGGAGATTTCGCGAGAACGGTTTTTCGAAAGATTTATGGCACTTTGCCTATTGGCAATGGCGAATACCGCAAACGATGGTACGAGTTATGCGGCAACATTGACATAGTTCATCGAATAAAGAGATAATGACCACGCTGGATAGGTCAAATCCCTGGAATGAATGTAAGCTCTCCAGTTTTGATAATATTCAGTGCAACGCCCGCTACTGGAAACAGAGGAAGAGGAAGTCTTTCATGCCGTTAGAAGCTTCAGGTGGTTCCAGTTTGTGTTTTCAGTTTGCGCAATACAACCAACAGAATAAACGATAACGGTTTTTCGAAAGATTTATGGCACTTTGCCTATTGGCAATGGCGAATACCGCAAACGATGGTACGAGTTATGCGGCAACATTGACATAGTTCATCGAATAAAGAGATAATGACCACGCTGGATAGGTCAAATCCCTGGAATGAATCTAAGCTCTCCAGTTTTGATAATATTCAGTGCAACGCCCGCTACTGGAAACAGAGGAAGAGGAAGTCTTTCATGCCGTTAGAAGCTTCAGGTGGTTCCACTTTGTGTTTTCAGTTTGCGCAATACAACCAACAGAATAAACGAATGGAGCGATATTTTTGATTCGGCTATAATCACATAAGTGGTGTATACGCTAAAACTAGAAATGGCATCAAAATTCAGGATTCACGAAATGAATATAGTCATTTAAATCTGGAATCTCATTTTTTGATTTGTCACGCTGTGAAATGGGCCAATGCAACAAACAAGAAGTAATTACTTGCTTAATATCTTTCTTAATTATAAATTGATTAATTTTGGAAACCCGATTCATGGAATAATCGTCAACTGGACATATTTTGTTCAATGAAAATTGGAACAAAATCATGCGCAAATATTTTGCATTTGTTATTCTTTCGTAATTATTTTTACAAGTATCATTTGAATTAATATTTGGATTAGAAAATCAATTGCGCATCATTAGCTACAGCTTTATCTTCTTTAATTGATTGATTTCGCTAACCAACATCCACCGTAGAAAAATATTAATGCATATACATATATGTACATATGTATGTACATAGGTACATATACATGTATAGATTTATTACGTTTTGACACAATCAGGTTTTAAGTTTATTTATGAAAAATATTTGTTTCAATAATTCTTATGACGTGTATGTCTCTCTTTGAATTTTTAAATGTAAACAGTTAGTCATAAGGTTCCATCATCTATTCAAATGTTCATTCATATACAAAGGTGCACGTATGTACCTATGCATGTACATATGTAGGTACATACGTGTATGCATGTGAACCAGCACAAGAGTATTTTGATGTGAATAGGGAATCTACTTCAAAACCAGTTTTACCTTAAATCTGTATTATTCAACTTTAAAATCATACAAATTTGTTCATTTTTAAATCGGCTCTACTATAATGACTAATTTGTTTTAACTATGAACATAATAAAACATTTCATTCTTCTGTTTAATACTGTAATTCCGGTTTTTGCTTGTAGCTCCCAATTCGAATCATAATGATTCATATGGGAATTTCCAAAAAGTTTATAATTTTACATTTTAGTCCTGTATATTTTTAAATTTTCTGAAGAAGGTTATAAATTTACTCTTGGAGTAATTTATGGTTCATAACAAAACTATCTATTAACGTTTTGGTGAACAACATTTTTCCTTGCCACCACAAAAAGTTTTAGAAATAGTTAATATCAATCTACTATTAAGTGAGTCAATAAGTGTGTACTTACATACATACTTTAATCAATTCCATAGTTTTATTCAATTCATATAAACAAATAGGCCATCAGCTTACTAAAAACGTATAACTAAATTTAATAGTGAATAACTAAATATCATTTCGTTTTAACCTAAATAATAATATGTTCTGTTTGATGAGAATCAGCCCGCAAACAAATGTAAAAATTACGCTCTCTCGGAGAAAATTATACTGGATCTTTGCCTCACCGAACCGGTTCCGTAAAAATTGGTACCGCTCATAAGCTCGGCGAACAGGACCATTGAAAATACACTTTGCAATTTACGTTAATGATGATTTTGAAACGTTTTAACATTTGGGGAAGTGATATCATCTCTGGAAATAAAACGCAAACTGTTGGTCAACTTATAAATAATATATTTCTTTTAAATGCTGTATGTTGTCACAAAGTTTTAAATCGCATGTTTTTAAAACCTCTGTCAATCTTAACGCAGTTAGCTTGAACTTTATGCCTTCCAGAATTTCTTCTAGTGGAAAAAGTTTTAAATTGCTTGACCTTAAGTCTACAACAATTTGCAATAACACATATGTATACAAGTATGTCGATCTATAACTGTGACCATAGAAGCATGAGTGTATTAAATTTAGCAAATACAACTCATGCTGCGGTAGCCAATCTGTTTCAAGCTGTAGATATTTAGATAGTTATTTGGTAATACATAACATCTTGTTCATAGTGATGTAGTGGTAGAAACCGGCAGTGGCAGTGGCAATGTTCTCTCACTTTAAAACGCTGTTGGGTAGTGATTTGATGATGATGTCTATTTAGCTGGGAGAACATCCACTAAAAGATAGATAGATATATGTGCATATGTACATATAATATGTATGTCTATATTTTATTCAAACTTTGTAAAATGTATTTACATTCTGTCTCTAATCAACTCATCTTCAATATAAGAAGCTTCGATTTGCAAATCTGATATTACTCTCAAATCAACCTCGACAGTGTAAAGTAATAAAATTTCTCCAATAATATTAGTGTTTTATCGGATTTGAATTGCGCAATAACCCACGAGATGAATTTGTTAACATTCGTTGTGTACATGCTGGTTAGTAATATATTTGCGATAGTTCTTTATAACGAAAATGTAACTACTCCGCACATTCGAACGGTTTATAAGGTCACAAGTTTGATTACCACAGATTGCCATACGGGATGTTACTAATCATCTACGTTCATATATTATTATACCAAAAAACCAAGCAAGTTTCTCTACATTATCCAAAAATTTTAAAAGTGAAAAAGAAATTATTCATATCGTTCCGTATCGGCTTTAGTAAAGAGAGATAAATATATTCATTAATAAGTGAATGTGTATTTTTAGCAAATGATGTAATTAATGAATACATACGTGTATATAAGAGTAAAACTTAGAAATTTTAATCGTATACATATAATAAATACATACAATTATTAAATAATATATTGATTTTATATTCTATATTTTAGGCATTACCCTGCGCGCTTCTTGCTGAGAATATTTTCAAGATTAATATATCCCCTGAGGAGGCACAGCAGTTCCTGAACAATGCTAATCTTCGTGGTCTGGAAAATATAGATTATGCTCCTAAGACTGGGGAAAATGAGTTGCCTGAAGCTCGCAATGAAAAGGGGGAGTTCGTCTACATGGGACGTGTGATAGATCATCCTGAGGAGTACGTAGAAGAACACTATGATGCGCACCAGTACCACGGTCAGGATGGGTTGGGGCAGTACGTGTACGGGTATCGTGATTGGAATCAGGGCAAGAATGAGAAGAAAGACGATTCCGGAACAGTAAGTGGATCATATAAATATGTTCAACCTACTGGACGAGACTTTGTAGCGAAATATTACGCTGATCGAACGGGTTTTCATGTCGAAGATAATCGACCAGCCCATTTAAAAGAGCCTGCCACGAAGACGCCGGCAGTACGAAAAGCGGAAGAAGAGCATTTTAAGTTATGGGGAGAACTTGCGGCTGCCAATGGTCACAATCCTGACCCATTTGCCCCTGAATATCAGCAACAATATAATCAGCCCGCGGATTCTGAGGCCATAGAATATGTTCACGAAGAACCACCCTATATACCTGGACCTGAGGAAACTGGACCCCCACGCGGGTTTTTCTACGCTTTCGACTACAATGTGCCTCTATTACGCAATAAGAAGGAACGAGAAGAATTAGAAAATCTGCGGGCCATTAATAACAAAGATTAATGATAGTACTCGTGCAGATGACAAGCCATTCTTATGAAACAACACTATTATAGTAAATTATTAAATTATAATTCTATTTTATTTATTTATTTAGTTGCTCTCAATGACATGTACATGTTAAAATAAAATTTCATATATGTGCTGGTTTTATAAAATTTGGTCGTTATCCGACAGAACACGGGTTTCACACTGACTGGACCACAACGGAAAGGAATAAGAACGACGCCATGATTGTACTTTGCATGTACAAGTTATAATTTATACGGGTATAGCCCTGTTCGAAGTTATGACTGTCAACAGTGACATGGGAGCCAAGTAGCGAATTCCATGACTGTTTGTGTGATGACAGGAGATACTTCGTGTTGCCCTCATTCACTACCAGATCCATATCCTTCGCTTCTTTATCCAGTCTGGAGAAAGCGGAACTCACGGCGCGGTTGTTGAGGCCAATAATGTCGATATCATCGGCGTATGCCAGCAGCTCTGCACTCTTTATAGAATATTGTACCTTATCTATTCAGCTCTGCAGATGGTATTACTTTCTCCAGCAATTAACTAAAGTCACACGATAATGAATAACTCTGTCTGAAACCTCGTTTGGTATCAAGCGGTTCGGAGAGGTCCTTCACGATTCTGATGGAATTTTTAGTGTTGCTTAACGTCAGTTTACATAGCCGTATAAGTTTTGCGGGGATACCAAATTCAGACATAGCGGCGGAAAGGCAGCTCCAATTCGTGCTGTCGAAGGCGGGGGTGTCGATCCTCCTTTCACGGGTCTTTTCCAAGATCTGGTCAATGGCTGACTTACCAGGTCTAAAGCCACAATGATAAGGTCCAATCAGTTTTTTGACGGTAGGCTTTAGTCTTTCACACAATACACTCGCCAGGACCATAAAGGCGATATTAAGAAGGCTTATCCCACGATAATTGGCGCAGACTGTGGGGTCCCTTTTTTATGGATTGGGCAGAGCACACTTAATTTCCAATCGTCGAGCATGCTTTCGTCCGACCATATTCTGCAAAGTGGCTGATGCATGCACCTTGCCAGCTCTTCACCGCCATGTTTGAATGTGGTCAGGTAATGGAACGTCTTTTCCATCGTCATCGATTGGGGTTTCGGGTTCATCATCTCCGGATACCCCAAATTCACTGCTATTCAGCCGGCTGGAGAAGTGTTCCTTCCATAAATTCAATACACTCTGGGCATCGGTCACTTCTTTGTGCCCTATAGAAGTCTACTCCGGCCTTGAAACCTTCTGTAAGTCGTCGTATCTTTTCATTTTCGAGCATTACCCTTGTCGGCCAGCTTCTCAAGCTCTTGATACTCACGCATTTCGGCCTCTTTCTTTTTTGTCTGCAGATGCGTCTTGCTTCCCTCTTCAGCTCTCGGTATCTATCCTATCCCGCGCTTGTTGTGGTCGATCGCAACGCTGCGAGGTAGGCAGTCTGTTTTCTCTACACATTTTTTTGCGATATTTGCGAAATCCAATAGTTTCGTACTGCTGTATGTAGAGAGCCTGAAATGCCGTCCCACAGGTCTCTTAATCCGAGTTGCTGATGAGTGCTCTCAGAGCAGGAGTGCAAGTCGAGTAGGTAGAAGGTCGTTCGGCTTTTCGACGTCGAACTCTCCTTGTGGTTGTTGACGGGCGTTCTTCGATACGCAGAGGCGCATGCGTATCTTTGCTGCAACAAGACAGTGATAGCACGATTTTGACATCGTGTTGGAGGCAGCGCTCGTAAGTATGCTTTGAGCGCTCATAAAAAGCATCTTTGGCCAAATAGGCCTTCTCTTCACACGGGTTGGTTACCGCATCTTGCACAAGGGTTGTTCACGTTTCCAGGGTGTGCGAGGTGGACGCAAGAGTAGGAATTCAGTATACGTGTAGCCTCACAACTGTAACAGCATACCCAGAAGCTTGACCACACCCCATTACCAAAGGAAATCACATGTCACAAAATAATTGGTTGACGCTATTTTACAAATTATTGTGTTAAAAAATCACATTGGCAGTCGCTGATCACCTGAGCACTCATAAAAGCGGTTACTGAAAGAGTGATAAAAAAAAAGATTTGTTTCATCTGCTGTGATTCGGAGCCTCTTATTTTAAAAAAGATTGTATATTATCAGGCGTAGCTTAAAAATTATACCAAATATGAGTTCAATGTATTTATAATTTTTCTTTAACTTTCATACAAGAGTGATTCATCGAAAGCTTAAATGAGATGAAAAAAATTTCAATGCAAGTTCGGTGGAAAGGTTTGAAGCCAACAATGTTAAAATTAAGTATGTAATAAAAAACCAAATCAAATATTTCAAATTAAATAAAACAATTAATTTGACTAAAAACCTTAACTTGACTAAAAACTTTAATTTGTCATTATTTTTTCATTATATTACATATTTTGTCATTCCATTACTGAAACTGAAATTACTATTTTCTGAAAGAAATTATAAACTCTTAGAGTTTAAAAGACATTAAAGAAAATACTGTTTTCTGACAAAAATTATGGCATCTTTCGGAGCACAAAATCATCACTAAAGAGTCTTTTTGGTAAAAGGACTGTTTTCTAACAGCAACTAAGGGTTCTCTCTGAAGAACCAGCTTAATAGAAAAATATATTTACTGAGAGTTTTTGTATTAGTTATTAATTTGCCTACTCTTTATGAGCGTGAAGGCTCCGAAAGGAGTCACTTTTGACACTTTCATAAACGTACATATGTTTATCAAATTTGATTCATAAAAAGTGTGTGTAATGCATTTAAAAATGGGGATTGCTATAAATATTTCATTTTCGATTTCCTTAATAAATATAAAATATTATACATACCCATAATGAAAACAAATTAAATAACAATTAGCTAGAACTGGGAAATAAATTTAAAAAAAATACTTTTTTTCTTACCTTAATAAAACTGTATACAAAATGTAGTTAACCTCACAACTTACATTCATTATATTATATATACGAAACAAAAGTAGTTTGCGCAGACTTTTTTGGTTACCGACGACAGTTGTTCAGTGCTCATTAGGCCAAATATGATCTAATTTTCCCCAAAATAGCGGTTAACTCTACGAGTTGTGAATAACATTTTTAGATTTTATCATATACATAAGTATTTATATAAAAGGAAGTGATAATATCTTTTTTATGCCATTTGATCTCCTCTCATTGACACCGCTCTTTTTTTTTTCTTGACTATCACTGATATAAGTGAAAATATGAGCACATTTAAGGTGCCATCACCTAGCAATTTTAACGCAATTCTTATTTCCTTCAAACATTTTGCTGTCGATTTCGAAACTAGTATCTGCAATTTAATTTCATGTAATTGCAAAAAAAAAATTTCATTGTTTAACTTTTACAAACGAAAAAGCGAAAAATCTCTGGCCTCCATCAGTAGATAAAACTAACTCAGCCGCTGTAATATTATAAGGCCAAACATTAAACATTCTTAACTATGTGTATACATACATACATAGCTTAGTTAAGATTTTTCGTTATTCTTTGCCTATTCATCATGGTGAAAAAAAAATTTTTTTTTAATTTATTAAGAATTCAAATGAAAAAATTTGATTCGTTAGTCTTCGTTTGAGTTAAAAAAACAACATACACAGTTTTTTTAAAATGTTTTACATTCGATTACTGATTATGACGCCATGGAACAGACGTTTACCATATATATCATAATCATCCCAAAAACTGCAAAAGTATTCGAGAACCATTTTAGGCAGAAATGTGAGATATTACTAAGTAAACAACACATCGCTACTGTGGAGGAAATTCCACATTTATATAAACTCTCTTCGTTTAATATTTGAGTGGAATTGCATATGTCGATTTTTTATACATCTTAAGACACATTCAAAAACATATTATTTTTAATAAAAGTCAAGATTTATACTAAGTACAATATATATTAATTTTATATAAAGTTATAAACTTACAAAATTATATATTGCTGTTTTACATTATATATGTATGTTTATCTTTTGAGAAATTGTTTTTATTTTACATTTTTTAAACTATATAAAATACTTTATACGTATGTATATGATCCTAATTTAACTTGTTTAAGCAATTATTTTCTTTTATTGGACAAAATAGCTTGCCAGTTATACGTTTAGCATATTGAAGTACAGTAAATAAAATAATCTTTAGAAGTATTTAGCTTCAAAACATATGTATACGTCTGTAAGAAAAACCGTAACTAATGAAAACTTGTTATACATACATACATACATATATGGCTCAAAGTTATAACATACAATTTTTTCAGAATCAAATATCCAAACAAATCAAGAAAAGCTTTCTTGTTTGTATAAATTTATAATTGATTGCACTTATTTGTACAGATATAAAAATCATTGGGTCCGTTGTTCCTCACCTCAGTTACGAATTTTCTCTATATTTGGCAGTGAAACCGAGTTTGACAAAACTCTGTTTATAAGTATAATTTGTTTCTGTATTCTACTAAAAAAGTGAATTGTATACATTCAAAATTCGCAAAAGTACATTTTCAATTTTATCTCACGTAATCAAATGATTTTATTAATGAAAGTAATAAGAACTTTGGTGAATTGGGGTCGAATATGATAAAAAGCAAGGAAAAAATACTAATACTATAGGTGGTGCAGCTCGAAGTGGATCGATGATATTTATTAGCACTCAATGATAATAACAGCATTCACTTTAGGAACCTGATAAACGGCTCTCTTCTTTTGTGAAATATGCAAAGTGTCTTCTTCACCAAATTAAAAAAGGAATTTCTTAAAATACTGCTTAATCCCCAGCTCAATCGTTCTCATTTTTACCCTTTTAAATCAAGATGTTTTCAAACTGTAATCCTAAAAGTTTAGTTTGACGTCAACAGTCTAAACTTATTTTCTTGTTATTAGCTTATTTTACTTTTGGCATCTGACTCTAGTATATGGGTTTCACAAACCAATTTTTTCCAACATATAAATGCTAATTTGTCTATGTACATACTTGTGAATAAATGAAATTTTTATGTACAGGGATGTTCTGTGTTTTTTCCCTTTTTTGTCAAAATTGCATGAGGGAGTTACGAGAAAGTTTGTATGACATACCTTAAAAAGTTAAATTAAAAACATGATTTTATAAATGTTCGTTACATATAAAATGTACATATTTAGTAATGTATGCTAATACTGAATTTAACCTAACTATACTTTATACTCTATCCATTAGTCCATCCATAATTTACAAAACATCCAAGTTTCTATGAGTATCAAGTTGGGAGGAAATTTGTAAAATTAAGTCTTGTATTACAACCAATTATAAGAAATAAAATTTAGGATATTATCTATTACTTAAATATACTAATGTTAATTTATTAGAATTAGCGCTTTGTAGCCGCTGAAGCGATTTTCGCCCGAACTCTTCTACCGAGTTGTGGTGTTCGTCTTGATGTTTTTCCAACAAATGGAGGGCTTGACATCCCCATTGATTCTCGTATAATCTTGGATGTTGGTCGGACCTTAACTCGAACCCTGGCCTTCCGAATGATAATACGCACTTTGAACCACTCGGCTATTGCGGTCGCCAAAAATACTTCAAAGTAAATTAATTAACAGTATTGGGAAAATCAACCACATGCTTCCTTTTACGAAATCAAATTAGCAACCTATGCCGTTGACCTAAACGGGGTTAGGTTGCCGAAAGGGTGACATGCCTTGGCCGGATAAAATCCGGGTTAACTCCGGTGCACAGAACCGCCTGTCTTGAGAGTTGATTAGCAACCTATAAACTCTTAAAATTACAATGCATTTTAGAAGGCTTAACAACTTTCACATTCATTAATATAGTGATGTACATAAGTATGCATGTATACTAAATCTCATAGACCGATCCAAAAAACGATTTGAAACGCAAATCATCTAGCTTCAACGATCGATTTGAAGAGGGTTATACATTAGAGCTATCTCTTATCTTTGATAGGGAAACTAAATCTCAAATTTAATTAGTTTAATGAAACTGTGTCACGCATAAACGTAGTGAGAAACAAAGTACATATTATTATGAACCAAATGACTTGTTTTTCAGTAAGAAGTTTAGGTAAGTTATAACCTTCTGTTCTCATAAGCTAAAACGGAGAATTCATAGTCCAAAACGTTGACCTAAAGAATTAGTTGTTGACAGTGTCCGAATGGTCGGTTGAAAAAAAAATTCGAACAGGCATATAGAGATGAAGAAAACTACTAGATTTAAATTGTATCCAGATTATAAATATTTTGGGGCCTATTTCCTCTCATCCTCATGTTAGAAAAGTCGGACCAAACATATATAATTTAAATTTTATGAAATCAATTGAAATATTGTACCTGTTTATTTTGCAGTCGCTGAAGTCGTAACTTTCAGTTTAGCAAACATATTTTCACTACTGGTGGGAGTTTCAATTTTATTTAGATCCAATTTCTGAATTTCGGTTTCTAAACTAATACAGTTCTTCTCGTAATCCATCTTCGAATCGTTATCCAACGAAGATTTTTCACAAATTTCAATTGGTGCCACCTTTTTATCTTTGTTTTTTTTCAATGCATTGAGGAGAGTTTTTTCTTTATCTTTCGATTTGGCTTCTTTATCTTTATCCTTTTCCCTGTTTTTATAATTTTTAAAGCGCGGAAATATGCATCCGTTAGGTAAAAATCCTACTAACTTATCTTTCTTCGTAGTGGTAGGCGCCGAAGTTGTTGCAGATACCAACGTTGTAATTTTTATGGGATTGGTAGACGTTAGTACTGAGCTTGCTCCAGTCGCACTCAAAAGAGTGGAAGTTGATGCCGTAGTAGCTTTGTTAGAAGTCAAAGGCGAATTATTATCGATATATTGGGCACTTTTCATTTTGCTAGTATCTTCTCTGGATGCGATATTCACTGAAGTTTCTCTGATACTTTCGCCACCACTTTCAGCGGATGATTTTTTAATGAAATCGATTTGGTCCTTTCCAAAAAGTATATTTTCTCCACAATTTGCAAATTCTTCCTTTGAATTTTTAGTACGTACTTCATTATTCTCTTGAAAATTTTTATTATTTAGTATTTCTTTTTCGTATTGCCCTATTGTTTCAAACATATTTGTATTATCTGATGGCATAGAATCACATGCAATTATCGTAGTTCTTTCTGCTAGACCATCCAATGGAAGTTTATCGACCTTCTCAGTAGATATGGTACTAAATTGCTTTTGTTCTGAAATTTGCACGACTTCAGTAGATTTCGGAAACATCTGTTGAGTGGTGATGTTGTGAAAATGATGTTGTTGACGTTGTTGAATCATCTGTTCTTCACGTTCTCGATCTCTTTGCGCTTGTACCGCACTCCATACATCTTTTAATTCCCCAGATATATCACGATCTTTTAGAATAATAGCATTCCTGAAAAAAGATAATCTGAATGTAATTGCAAGACTGGCAACATCTTTTTTCTTTTATTAAAAATTAACTATTTCTAAATATCTACACAAAATTACAAATATGTATGTAAGTATATTTATGAATCAAAAAAAGGTATAATTTTGATAGACAGAGGATTCAGCTTATTTATTCTTATTTTTTAATTTTTCTGTTAACTTAGTATCATTTTGGATGTTTCTGAATTAAGAGGATAATAAATTAAACCATACCTTACTAATTTAACGCCAGGATTCATTGCTTCTACAAAGTCGCACATTAATTCAACCATAGCTCTGCGCTCTTCCGGATCTTTGCTATGACGACCAGAATCTTTTAACACTTCTGGATTCGCCATAACAGCAAAAACTATTGGTGGGCTGCGAGGACTTCCTGGTGGTACCTAGATGTACACATATACATACGAAATTTTTATCAAAAAATGTATCCATAATTTTAAACATCTTACTCTCATTCCGCCATACAATGGTATAGGATCAGTAGGTTCTTGTGGTATAACTATTCTCGTCCAGCTTAGTACGTTTATAAAAAGCTCTTCGCCAGATTCTGTTGTTGTACGAATACACATATGCGGCTGGGGTGGATTCTTAAAATGTCGGTAGGCACGAGAATGGCGATAACTGTGGGGTGGGGGGGATTGCATTAGAGATAGACTCGTCAGTCCTCCATTTAGTTGGTTTTCTTCGCAATTTGAATTCTTTTTAATATCCGCCGCATCGCGGCATCCAATTGCTGAGTTTACAGGTAATTCTACCTGAATGGATGACTTTTCACATTCCTTATGAATTGGAGTACCTACCATGGCATTCGATGTGACTGCCGCCGTCGATGAGGGAGAGATGGATACTGGGGACAATATTCTGCTTTTCATGTCTATATGGGTTGCTATCCCATTTTCGTTTACCTGTTCCGACATTGTTTTCGTTTTATTATGCAGCAAGAGTTACACTTATTTTCTAAGTGGCAGTCCGTTTAATAAAAAGTAATACTATTTCAATCGAATTTTTCTGTCATTCGAATAAAAATTTGACGGATTTCAAAATAAGATGTTTTTCTTTTATTACATTATTATTATTTCATTTATTGTTGTTATTTGGTTTGCACTAACTTTTCGAGTTTTGTAACATCTTTACCTTCTAAGAGAGATTTATCGGCTTAGTACAAACGAAATTCACAATTTGTTTACGTTGTTATCCCATCATCTATGTATTCGATTAAATTTCTTCCGTTATTCTTTTACTTCCATCGCTTTTCCATAAATCATATATGTACATATATACTATATTGTATGTAGGCAAGAATGCTTTAGAATCTTCAGTTTGTTTACACCAACTTTACAGTAGGGCCTTTTGTAAACACACTTTCCACAGTTTACACTTTGATTAATGTATTTCCGACATGGAATTAGGGCTTTCAGTATATACTTTGCTTGGTGGGAGATATACCCTCCCTCTTAGTGAACATCTCATTCATTTTTCTCACTAAGGCAATGTGTATTTTAGGCTTTTTAATCTAAATACCAATTTAAATGTGGTACTACATTTTTTTAAGAGTGGATGTTTTTCCTTTGTGAACTGGCTCGAACTTAAACTTTGTTTGCAAGCTGTGTAAATTAAAAATACCAAAACATATAGCTGAACAATTGTTTAGTTTTCGGGTTCGTTTATCCGTATATGCATAGTTTCCAATAATGAAAAGCCGCATATATATTACAGGATCTCAAAGCAATTACTCAGCTTCCGATTTGTAGCTGCTTTTATATATGTATTTTACATACTTAGAATTCATATTCCTCACTTGTTTCTAGAAATATCATAGCAAATAATAAACTAAACATTCTACTATTCTAAACACTAACAAATTTTATGTGCGACCAATTTGGAAATGTATCAAAGCGAATAATTAGATTTCGCCTTGGAATGTATAAGCATATCACTAATGCTGCCAGACAATTAAACATCACTAGATTTTTGCAAGTGTTGCCAAGTGACTTTTTTATGAATTGTCGGAGGGATTTACGCTTTATAACGCTTAATGATTTCCCAAATCCTTCGAGATCAACCACGAACAATGAAAAATATATAATTTTTATGAATTGTCGGAGGGATTTACGCTTTATAACGCTTAATGATTTCCCAAATCCTTCGAGATCAACCACGAACAATGAAAAATATATAACTTTTTCTCGAATTGCAACAATTGGTTCAAAATTTTTTTTACTTTAATAATATTTTTTCAAATATGCAGCAGTGTGTACCATCATGCCAAAGGTCACTGGTTCGAAGGCAACTCCATTCGTGGCAAACAAAAATTATTAAGTCTGAGTTTACATGAGGATACTTTTGTCGCACATTATCGTAATTTTCTTTTTTGTGTCGCCCTTGACGTTTCTTCAAGCAATTTTTTTGACATATTTTTCTTCTTCATTTTTTTCTCTATTCCGCTTTATTTTACATTCGCATTTTTTCGTTCGTTTCGCCCTTTTTAATATTTCTAAAATAAAAACATTACTTTTCGATAAAGGAAGACACAGCTTTTATTTATCTACTTTCTTTATATATTTTTACATTCGATTAAACATCAACTCTATCCTTTCCAAAATGTAAACTAATTACATATCTCATCCTTTTCACTGTCATCAGGTTTCTCTAAATAGTAAAAACCCCAAATTTCATTTTCCAAACATGACATTTATTCGTCAGAAATTTAAGACAGCTACAATTAGTTCAAAGTGGGAAACAAAATAAAAGGGAATGTCAAAATCTACAGAGACGAATAGACAAAACGTGTCGAACGAGCAGAGCGTCACGGTGCGCTGCCTTCTTCGTCGTCGCCCTCCCCCCAACAAAAGAGTGTTTCGTCGTCAAAAAATATCCCCGCGTAAACTTAGACTTACATGAACACCGCAAATTGGAAGGAGCTCGGCCGAAAATCGTTTCAGCGATCCGAATGTTCCGAGTTCATTGATAGGAATCGATTTTACTTTAATTATAAGAAGTGTCAGAATCGTGGAAATTTTATACCAGAGAAATCTTTTGATGATCGCTTATAAATATTCGAAGTTGACCTAAACACCGAGTTTATACAGCCAATCAGACATAGCGGCATAGATGCAGCTCCTTTTCGTTGACGGTTTAATATCGACGAAGTGGTGTGTATCGCTCATTTCCCAGGGGTTATTTCTAATATTTGGCGCATGGTGAATATTAGGTAAAGTGAAGATTTGCCAGGTTTGAAGCCACAGTGATGAGGTCCAGACAATTCGTTGACGAAGCGCTTTAATCATTCACACAATACCCTCGATAACTCCTTAACGTGGATCGGGCGGAACACATTTAAACTCTAATTATCAGGCATGAACTAATCGTAGCAAACGTTGCAAATAAGAACCTTTGTCAGTTCTTCGCTATCATATCTGAATAACTCCGCTCGTAAATAATCGGTTCTTGCCGTTTTGTTGTTTTTCAGGAGGACAACGTCATAGTCATGTGTGTGTTTATTCCACATGCTCAGTGTACTCAGTATACTAATGCATCAACCATCGAACCACCTCATTGGGTCCAATATGAGTATTCTCCGGTCTGGAAGCCTTCTTTATGGCGGTGAATTTTCTCAAACAAACAAGGTTGAAATAGTTACACTGGCCAGCAAAATTGAAATATTTTTGTGTCATATGAAAATTTATATCAAATATTAAATCTGTTAGGGCCACCAAACATTTTATTTCGACATCAAAACATCTTTTTTCAGTAAAAATACAAACTACACTGAGAAAATTTTGTTTATTAACTTACAATAAATGCTTAGGATTTTCGTAAGTAATGTTTGGTAAGTCTCTTCTCAATCTTCTTTCTTTCCGAAAATATCTTCCTTGCCACAAGAATACACATTATTTGCGTTGTACCCTCCATCGTGCCTCTTGGTATAAGAGTTTCTTTGAAAAAGCCAGTAACAAATTTCGGGGGAAATATGTCTTACTCTCATAAAAAAAAGAGAAAGAAAGCAATCGTATGATTTCTTACTTTGAAACTTTCCAAGCACGGGTTTGCAACTTCTTTTCCAAAAATTTGTGCTGCATCCTTGCAAGAGCGCAAGTCTCTCCAACAGTCCATATAACATACTATGATTACACCAACGATCTGATATTATTATATATGTAGATATAATAAATAAAGAAATCTCTACAGCAATTGATCCATATGAGGTATGTAGTTTTCTGAGGCAATATCATATAATATTAAGTCTGAACTGATTATATGAAATATTTATCGAAGAAGGTCACAATTACCATCTGTTTCGACCGAGATTATGCCCCCTTTACAATTACTTTTAAAATTGAACAATAACCCTCGCAACCTAGTAAGCTTACTTTTATACCTATACTCGTATTTTGTAAATTGTAAATTGTATGTATGTGCAGGTCTAATTTTTGTTTTCCTCAAACTCACAAATAATCATCATTAGAATTTTATTGAAAAAAGCTTTGATAAAAGCTCTAACCAACTTCGTAACTGCCTCAGCTATTTCAGCTCTGAATATGGGTTAAGTAAGGGAATTATAAGTATACTTACACACGATTATTCTGCGTACAGGGGTATAACAACAAAATCTATATCTCATGCAACGGTAAGTATACAAAATTCTCAAATGCTTGCAGCCAATAATGAAATTGATATTCCATCTGGCACTAGCGATCTTTCTTATGTAGATAGTGTTACTATTGGAAGTGGATTTGAATGGCTTTAAGCCGGGCTATATTTTTGTGTAAACGTAAATACATATGTAGGTATATATACCTATGTGAAATTTGAAAAAAATTGTATGGCACGAGTTCAATAGAGTTGACATCGCTCAATAATTAGACTCTAGATTCGTTAGCATGTAATATTTATAACACTAGCATCTTCAATTCAATGAAACTTGGTGTGTATTTTATATGGAGAATTACAATCTCCGTACAACTAAAATTGTTGTTCGGTGCCAGTGGAACTTAGCCTTTCCTTATTTGTTTTGGTTGGCTTAGGAAGGTGTGTATGTATAGGTTATTATTGTGAAACCAAAAGCTTAAACTCAAGTTCGAACTACTCAGCAGCCATTTTGTAGCGTTTTCACCGTTTGTCTCTCAGTTAAACAAAGCTTTACTGATCAGTTAACGTGAAGCAACTTCAGGTTGCAGTCAGATGTAACGGAAATATCTGGCGTATATATTATTACATGCGGTAGAATTAATCGTTAGTGCAGTCAAAATAGAAAATTCACATACATACATCTGTATGTAACTAAAATGAATTCAACGAATTAAAAATTCCCTTACACATTTTCATTCGGCAGGTGAAAATAGCCCATATGGAATAGAACACATTTGCATACCAATACAAAGAATATTTATAACAATAATTGTACAAATATGTGTCAAAGTGTGATATTTTTAATGACTGTGAATTTCGCCTCAAACTACATATGTAAGTAAGTATATGTATGTATGTATGTATGTCTGTAAATACTAGTACCATGTAATGCATTCAAGCTAAGCTTATGTACTCGTACATTATGATGTACATATGTATGTGAACTCTGACAAATACATGAAAAAATTAAGTTTGTGACTGCAAAATGTAAAAAACTTTTCGATTTGCGAATGGGAAATGATCAAGATTGAACTTTGTAAAAAGACTGGCTGACTGTTTGATTTTTAATATACCTATTTAAAAATACCTATAGATAAATTAACATGTATGTAGCAATATAGGCGGCCGCAATAGCCGACTGGTTAGCATGGCTTACTGCCATCCTGAAAGTCAGGGTTCGAGTCCTGATTCGACCAACATCCAAAATATAGGGAATGTTAAGCCCTTCGAATGTACATATCTCTGACATGAAACAGAAGTTCCACATAAAAATCCATCGACCGTTCGAAGGCGGCTCATAATATACTCTAGGCTCTTCATTTATTAGAAAATATCAAGACGTATACCACAAATTGGAGGAGGAGCTTGGCCGAAAATCGCTTAAGCGGTTATAAAGTATAATTAGGTACATATGCACATACATATATACAGACATACGAATTCATAAGTTACGTGCATTATTTGTTATTGCTGCTTCTCGCCTTTAACTATTCATGTAAATGTATGTAGTTCGAGTATATGGACATACTATGCTTACACGTACATATGTATATGAATGTAGTTTGTACATTTGGGTACATTCGTATAAGTAAAACGTAAAAAGCTTTCCAAATTGAAAAAAAGTAAACAAGTTTGAAGCATTTTTTCTGATGTATCTAAAATATACGTACCATTTTTCTTTCTTCATTGAATTACAGTGCGAAAAGTTTAACAGAAAGCCCAATGAAACTATGAAAATATGGCTTTTTTCATATATTAATATGTATAAAAACATGTACAATGTGTTAAAATGTATATAGTTCATCAATGCCATGTATTAATATTGTGGGATACTAAATAACAAGTTTTGGACTCGAAATGTCATAATAAGCAGTAAGTGGTTTACATCGGCATAATATGAAATCGAATGTTTACTCTATGCCTTCGAATGCTAACTTTACATATGTACTTATGTACATATTTGTCTTATATATATGTGTGTATATGTAAATATGTTTATATCTTATTGAAATTTTTAACCATTCATTAGTATTAATAACATTTATATTAATAATAACTATTTATATTGCAATATTTAAAAAACATTTAAATCACATATATGTGTTAAGATTATTTTAATAGTGAAGAAAAACTCATAAATACGTATTACATGTTCTTTTTTTATAAACTCCCTCTATCCCCAAGATCGACGTATTACGTGTCTGTAACGCAAAATAATAACAGAACTTAGAGATTGCTCCGCTCACAGCAGCGTTACTCTCCTATAAATTTTGACAATTTCCCGCTGTTTCTGTTTCGTCGGCAAACTTTCGAATTGCAATAATAAAAAAATAATGATAGAGGTGATTTTTTTCTTTTATCTGTCATTCTTGTATATAATCAATTAATTGGCTTGTAATGGCCACGAATCGGGTGGATCGGCATTATTGTTCTTCCCATTCTGATTTTTTTATCTTCTATTTTGCATAAATTTTGATAGGAAGTCATGGATAAGTAATTAAATTGAACCCTCATTGATATTTCGCTAATAAAATATTTATATAAATCAAAACGATTAACATAATGTTACAGCCAGCAAGACGGGTTCAATGTTCAATGTGAAAAAAGTCCAGCGAAAAAGTATCTAAAATTTGGTAATAACCTTAATGGAGCTCTACTGGGTATTAACATGTATTTATATTTTCATACATAAATACCGATAAAACCATATTTTGGGGTTTGTTAGTTATTTTCGGTTCTTGTGCATCTAACGATTTTGCGCTTTGGACTGTGTCTGGACTGTGTCTAATTTAAACAAATCATTAACAAGGCAGGTTGTCGCAATAACATTGCCATCAGGATCAATAATTTTACAACCTCTTTTTTTAATATCTGACTTACAGATAGAAGGTTAGCACATCAGCTCGGGACAAAATGGACACTGTTGATTTGGATTTCTTTTTGTTTACCATTATTCATAATAGTTTGCCTTACGCTTCCAACACTATCAATTATTATTTATAAAGCAAGTGACACAAGTCAAAATGACATCGGATTTTCCAATAAATATGTACTCGTATTTACTTCTCTTAAACATTTATTTTCAGAATCAATTCTCATATTGGACACCTCAACATCAGTCGAAACACAATTACGTGGGGCCATTAAAACAAATAAATTATATATAAGTAAATAATACATTATATCGTTGAAAAATGTATGTTCTAACTTATATAATGCAAATATTTTAAATTTGCGTTCCCTCCTGGCTGTATTACTGTAGTATCCATGGTACAATAATTTAACGGTAGTTTCATTTTCTCTTCGCAGTCGGCTTCATAGCTATCTGACATTAATCGTGTTTCGGCTTTTTCATGCTACGCTCTCTACTTAAAAGCAAACTACCATTTTTAAATTAAAATTTTTTTGGAGAATTTTAATTTTTTTTTAATGTTTAAACGTTCAAAAATGACGTATTTATTGTATTTTTCAACCCCTTATAGCGGACTTCATCGCGAATATGCCTTTCATGGGTGTTGTATTACAACTTTAGTAAATTGTAAGAAAGTAGAAGAAAGGGAAGAGACTCGCCCACCAAAATTTAAATCGAATTCAAGAAGATTAAGAGCTGATTGGATTTGCTATATCTACACAGTCTCACAGTTTTAGAGGACACAGGAATTTGTATTAATAATTACTGTTTTTTTAGAGGAGTGCAAATTCATTATAAAAATCTCATAATTACGCTAAAAGTCGATTGAATGTTCAAACACATTTGAATTCAATCTAAGCGCTAAATATATTGATATTCGTTAGTTAGTTGGTTAAACAGCTTGCTTGGGTTACGTGATCGAGACCCTGATCTCGAGATGATATCTATGTTGGTTCTGTGAAGAAGATTACCCCCACCTTTCCATATGCTCAAACCACTTGGTGTATTTTATGAAGTTCAAGAGATTAATGATGCCCAGAGATGCAAGTTTAGCTAAGCAAACGAAGAAGAAATTTCTGAGAAATCTACAACGGACTGCACTGAGAGCTGGACAGTAGCAAAAAAGTTGTTTGAATAACAGCCCATCCTTCTACCATGAGTCCCCACAACACAGTGTCCAACGGTTATTATGCTTATGGAGGCCCTGTTTAGAAAGTGTAAAGACTTAGTTCTGTTTGCTGCCATCAATTGCGCGTGGTTTCACTCTGTCATCTGGTCTTTGGTTCTTCTGGTGAAGGCTAGTCTTAAGAAATACATACTTAGCCGAGGAAAGAGGTATGTCTACGCTATGTGCCGAGTTTACAGGAGTTATATAGCAAATCCTTTTCTTACATCTGCTAGAAAAAATATTTCAATAAAAATATCTAAAATAATTAAAAACCTAAGTGGCAAGATCAAACACTTTTGAGCAAACACGTTTAGTGTCACAAATTTCGAAGTGAAACTATCTTATAGATTTTTGTATCATGGTAGTATCTACTAAGGGACAAACGTATGGCAGATGGTTTCCATGCATTTGGTTTGCTATCTACGTGTAACGCTACTTGTGGAAACGGTTTCAAACTTACAACTTTAAAATCTATTCACCTCATTTACTGAATGCGAATTCAAATATGTACATACATAAAAATTGTAGCATATCATAATTGTAAATATTTTACTATAATTATTTTTCGCCAAGCCAGAGATGCTCAACAAACGAAATGATACCATTCATTAATAAGCTAAATTAGCTCAATTCGAAAAATTAATTTTCTTTAGTTTTGGACTTCGAATAGTAGAATGTACTGCTTACCACTCGGCTGTTTTCGCTGTTAAAGTCGTTTCACATTATCCCTTACAGCAACCCTTTACTATTACTACATTTTTTTAACACTATACAAATCTAAATTATGGGATCCGGCGAACTTTCCCTCGGCTACATTACATGCCTGTGGACTAACTCCAGGGTGATAACAAAATTAGACTGTAAATTATTTGAATGGACTCGAAATCAGCAGAAAGCGATTTGGTCGTAGCTAATTAGTTTCATTGTAGAACAACAAACAGCAAATACTGTTTGCCAACACGCAAACAAGCAAAATTCATGAGCACATCTCTTTCATTTTCTTAAAAACGTTTTGTCGCCTAATAGAATGCATTAGTCAAGTAAAGAACCTTTCCTTAAATTATAAACGAGATTATATCGAACAATTTTTTGCATGTTAATCTGAACGATAAGTTGCCGATCCATTAAATTTCAATTGAACCGAGTCATAAATAAGATTTCTCGCACAAATCGATCCCTGGTTCTCAATTCAGGAAAATAAAAATAAAAAATAAATTTTATCAGCAATTTTAATATACTTGTACATAGGTATGTAGATAAGGGTTTCCCATTTGAGAGAGATCGCTTGCGTACTGAAAATTAACCACATGCCTCTTTCTGAGAGCTGCTTTTTCTCTCACTTGCAAACTATATTTTCTATATGCTGCATATTTAATTGAAATGACAATTGCTAAATGGATTTTGAAATAGGATTTTTTCGAATAGGTCAAATCCTGGTCCACTTCCAAAAAATAAAAATATGAAAAATTGGGCCAGCCGTTTCAGAGGACTTTTGTTACAACAACTGTGACACGAAAATTTAATATAGTATTTTGTTTCTCTTAAATTGTTTGTTTGACTTGCTAAACTTTTGTTTTTTCTTTTATTATTTTTTAGGTTTTAATGCAGAAAAAGTTTTCTTTGCACCGTTACCTACGAGTGTACGATTAAAATCTATTGCAATTTTAGATGGAAAATGAGGCATATAAGTTGAAAGACGTCCAACTACAAAATACAAATCTTTGACGATATCGCTGAACTTGGCTCAAAAGTATAGCGATAGTTAATGTAAATAAATGGCTACGATTAAAAAGCGGTGATGATGATGATTAGTCAAACACAAAAACATGCAGTTGAGCTGATAGTAGTAGTGCTTTTTTTGACAACTTTCAATAGTAGCAATACCAGAAGTGTTGTTATATCACCGAGAAACCATAGCAGAGTAATAGTCGATGAAAAGGAAGTTGTGCATGAAAAATCAATATCTAGTGAACCAATAGATGCTACATACGAGTACGCTAAGCTCAATAACAGTACATCACAATTGCTGCAAAAGGACAATGCTTCGCAAAACAAAACAGTGAACTTAAAATTGAAAAAGGAAACCCAAACGTCGAGGATTCCATTGAATTTGGGGAAGGAGGCTGCAACGTTAGTAATATCTACACCTTCAACAATATCAGAATTCCATCCTGTTGAATATTCATCGACAACAGCATATACAGAAATTTCTGAAAACACAGAAAGCCACGAGAATACTTCAAAAGAATTGTTAAGCGCTGCTGAAGGTGAGGAGTCTCTTATTTTGTTTATGTACATAGAACGTGAACAGCACTACTCACAATCTAAAAAATGGAATTTAAAACGATTTATATATCTGTACTCTGTACACAGGTATAGGTATTAATTTTGTGCTGTAAATACATTTCTTTCAAAAATTAATGGTGTATATAGCGCTTAAAAAATTCCTAAATTCTTTGTAGATATTAATGTTTGGAAACACATTACAACTTATTTCAAATACTTGAAGTTTTTAACTGACGCCTTAAAGTTTCTTCCACAAATAGAGGTATTTGATTAATTTTTATGAGGAGCTTCGGAGAGGCCGTGATTCCCTTCCGATGGGCGACCGCAAAATAGAATCTTCCTGTTCGTGCTAAACTTAACAAGTTGCACCGTTTGGGAGAGTAAGACATATTATTGCCTAAAATTTGCACTGGGTAATATTATAAATTTGACTGAACGATATGAGTGGGTTTAGTGTGGTCTAGTATTTTAGATATTAGTATATTTTTAATGTATCATAAATTCCTATGGCACCAGTTTTTCATATACGTGTATGTGATTGGATCAACTCAACATATCAATAGGTGAAAAACATGGATTCCGCGCAATGGGATATAGGCTCTTATTATTTTTGTTTACTCAAACAATATTGAGCTTATTTGTAGATAGCAGTTAAGCTATTCCAAAAATATATGTATTTCTACATTTTTCCGTTGAATTTTTGAAAATTTCGTGTGATCTGCTGACTCTACTTTAGGTACTCCAACTCAACCTAACCAACCCTAATCGTAACAAACCTGCAGATATGGACTATCAAACTGAAGCAAGCAGAAAGCTATCAATGTATTTTGCACATACATATGATGTGTGTGTTCTAAAATTAAATATTATTTACTGCTAAGGTCTTAATTTCTTTCTTTGCAGATGTTGGTGAAATTTCTAATATTTTTTCTACGACATATAGACCAGCTTGGTCCTCGCTTTCATCAAACATATCCGCTCAGGAGAGAGAGCGTAGGCTTATGCTAGTTTTAACCGCTCGCCGTAATGCTTTACAAAAAGGAAGTTTTGGTACACGCATTGGAACTACGGGTAGAACCGCTACAGTCCCTTCAGTTGATAGTACATCTAAAACACCGACTGATCGACGATCGATATGTTTAAGAAATTGTACAAAGAATTTTACCCGTCGCACAACCGCAAGTTGTATGCGTCAGTGCTCTAATTTCTCGTACTCGGGGCATTTGATCAACTCCAATGAAACTGGTAAAAACTTGATGATCGTCCGGAAATCATCATTAACTGGCCGTGGTACGCAAACCTTTGATCGAGAAAACAATGAGGTCCTCTTTACAGACGAATCATCGCACGGACTATTTGTTATAGTAAAGGAACAAAATGATACCTTAAATCATATTCCAGCTATACAGAAAAGTATAAAAACACCTTCTAGAAGTAATCTTTTATCATCAGTAACGGTAGCTCCTAGCTCCATGGAAGATGATAATATTCAGCCTTATTTGTACTTTGGTGAAAAACTTCCTCCCATTAAACCAGCTACGCTGACAATTACTTCAGTTAGTAATAAACAGCCCATGCTGTTGGAAGTTTCTTCTATACAGTTAAATTCTACTACGCCGAAATCTTTAATAGCCACATCATCATTAACAGCAGTTGAGCGCAGTCGAGCACGGTACAAGTACCGAGATCGAGGATATGTAAATTCTAGGCGGTCTCCTCCTCATGCAAGCGCGTCTAAGTCATGGGAACCGAAGAGTAGACTTATATTAAATTCCTCCACTATTGCATCCTTAACAATGGAACAAGTAGAAAAAGAAATAATCCCAGTGGTATCTCCTACTCCAATAAAAGTAACTAAGGTGGGTGAGAATGAAACATTACAATCTAATTATCGTTCGCAATTGCTAATAAAAAAAGCAAATAAATCTATTGAAACTACCACAACCTTCAACACATTGGTTTCCTATCCAACGAATGTTGAAACTTCACATACCATCACGACAACTCCAACTTTGTTAAAGGCGTTGTCATCAATAACGACTACGAAATTGTATCATCCAAGGGATAATCCTACTACTCTTCACGCCTATTCGCCCGTTTCTTCCACCACAACAACAATGAATATTACTACTAAAACCACAAATTTAGAAAATTCATTTACAAGTACCACCAGTAAATGGCTCATAAATAGTGATCCACAAGATATTAAAAAAATGGAACCAAATCTCAATATAGAAGTTGACAACTATAGCACGTCTGCAAAATCAAATTCCTCAGCATATCCAAAGACAATCATTGACGAAGATATTGAAAAACTTAGGGCTCTTGGCCCAAGCCTTACACAAGAAATAATAAATGATGAGAACATTGTTATATTTCTCAATCAAACGACCCCAGATACTACATCAATTACTTCCACCAATTCACCAATTTCTATATTTCGTGCTACAGAATTGACTCCAGAGCTTTCATCTCCGAATTCCAACACTGAAATTTCATATTTACCAACGGAACCAAGTTCATTAAATAAAGTATCTAAACCGTCCTTTGTGGGCGTTATAGAGACAACACCGATTGAAATGAATAAAGAGTTTAACGCTAATGAGAGTCATGTAAAACATAGTTATGTCCTCAATAAAAATGAAGTCACACTAGATGTGAGACGGGTTAATATTGCCACAATGGTGCTAGCCGGAATCGGTATAATACCTCTCTGTGCACTAATTCTTTACCTTATGCGCTCTTATATATTTCGACATGATATTAAAAATGAAGAGGAGTTCGATGTATGCGTAGGTGACCAACAGCCTATAAGTCCTATTAAAAAAATCGACTCCAAATATCAAATCAAAAACGATGAAGGGGATAATGGTGCTAACCGTAAGAATATTCAGGCTTTACATTTGCAATCAAACCACAATTTGCCGATGGTGCTTAGTAAGGTTACGTCTCGAGATACAAATCATAACAACCACTATGATGAACAGTGCTCTGTGACTAGTGATCAAGAATTCGATCGTAGTAATATACGCCTGAAAAGTTTACTTGGCGAGGGCAACTTTGGCCAAGTGTGGAAAGCAGAGGCTGACGATCTTAGTGGACACTTTGGGGCTACTCGAATCGTTGCTGTAAAAACAATTCGGAAATGCAGTGGTCAAGTTAGTTTAAAGGAGGAAGCAGAAGTTATGCGGAAATTGGGTTCTCATCAGAACGTTGTTACTCTTCTTGGTGCTAGCTTGGAGATGGGTTAGTGTTTCTATTGAAGTTCACGACTATAATTTAGTGCTTATTTAAACAATTTAAACTAATTTCACATTCCCTGCCGTGGGCAACCTTAATTAGAAAAATTAATATTCTCTAAGTTTAGATGTTGGTCGAACTAGGACTGGAACCCTGAACCTATTTTCAAATTTTCATGTGTAAAATTGTGAATGTGTTAAATAGAAATCTTTCGTAATCCCAGTGTTAATAATTAAATAAAAAACTTCTATTGTCTATTTTAGAGCGTCTACGAAGAATTACACCCAAAAGTATTATTTTAATTTTTAATTCCATCTCCTTCGGATAAAACCAGTAGAACATAATAGTTATCATACAAATTATATTTTTATTCAAATTAATAAATATCTATTTAAAGCATGCCTTTATTAATATTAGTTCAGTGGATATAGATTCACATGTACATATGTATGTAGATAAATCATAATTATGCATGCATATGTCCTCGAAAAGAGAAATAATTACAAAATGCTGGTATTTTAAAGAATCACGCAGACATTATGTTTATGAGATTTAACCAAAGAAGTTCGTTTTTTTATTACTCATAGAGCCGCATATGTTGATAATGGAGTATGCGATGCGAGGGCGACTATTGTCACTATTACGAGCTGCGCGCAATGCTACTAATATATTACCGGCGTCGGTGCCGGGGGGCCGAAGCTTAACACCTCTATCACCGCGAACGCTAGGTGGATTTGCATTAGACATTGCATGTGGAATGGAATACATCGCTGAAAAGAGAGTAATTGCTAGAAAAAGCTAACATACTTTGTTAACTTTATTCACTTATACATCTTGACCGTGTTTTACAGATTGTTCATCGCGACCTTGCAGCACGCAATGTTCTTCTTGATCACAATGGAGTTTGCAAAATTTGTGATTTTGGCATGTCAATTGATTTGGACATTCAGCTTAAAGAGCCAGAAAAAAACACTGAACATGATAAAAAAAAGAGTAAATTTGACTTTGGCAGTCGCTATATATTAAAACAATGGAATAATAATTTTACCGTTATTCCGACTTCAACAAAAGATACTGTCGATAAGAAACCCCACATTCACGGAAATGGTCAATGTCATGATACAATTAATCGGCGACCGCCATTACCAATACGTTGGATGGCACCAGAAGCACTACAGTATCATATTTTCACTCATGAAACTGACGTATGGGCTTTTGGAATTGTGCTATGGGAAATAGCTACACTCGGTATGAGATCAACGAATTAATTTGCTTTTAATTACTATATCCTTATTAATATTTCCTCAGGATCTACGCCATATGCTAATTTATCAGGCCGTGAAGTCATAAGACGAGTTCCGAATGGGCTAAGGCCAGATTTACCTAAAGAAGGACGTAATGAATTTTCCAATCTAATGACTCGTTGTTGGCTAAAGGAGTCACATTTACGACCATCGTTCACTTTCGCACGCCAAGAAATTTCTCGTTCTCTTCATAAATGGGTCGATGACCACTCTACAGCTTCCGATTATATGGATGTAAGCGGGTTTAGTGAAGATTTGGAACAGGGCATGGTTTATTTCAATCATCGAATATCTGAGTTTGAATGCGAAATATGACGATAACTAAAATCTTTACCATTGAACCTTTTTATTTTCGTGTGACTATAAGTATTCCATCTGTACTTTATCACAACTACGTTCCGTTGTTTAACATTGGAATTTCATCGACATAGTAAATATCGATTTTGTTATATTTGTGTTAATAGCTTTATCCAGAAAATATTTATTTTAAATTATGTCCTAAGGACTAAAGTGCTTGCTGCAGTATTATATAATTTTTTTCTCCAAATTTAAAACTTAGGGGGTCCATATATATGTACATATATACATATATATATATGTAAATGTACGTATATCTTTGAGGAACGAGAATGAATTTTATTTTATAAAATTATTAGTTGTATATTTTGTAGTTTATTAATAATAATTTATAAATATATGTTATTTAATGTCAAATGAACGGCTGCTTTAATTATATAAAATTAAAGAGTTAACTTGAAAACCCAATCAAATAGTGGTAAATGCATTACCAAATACTACGTAAACATAACTGAATATGTATTTGGATATTAAACTGTAAGCACCTTGGATAAGTTCCGCTGTGATTTTAATGATTTATCTTTTCTATTTACAATAGTTTTTGATGAATTGATAAATTTATACTTTCTGACCATACAATAGATTTTAAAAATGATAAGATACTTACATTTATGAAATGTATATGAACAATGGATTGTATGAAAATCTAAACCGTAATTTTTTGACTTAAGATACGGATTTTTCTGTCTAGAATTCACCTTCTGTGCAAAAATTCTTCTCAAAATTTGCAAAACGTCGAGAACAGCCCGGTTAAACAGTTTTGAGAAATAAATAAATATGGGCTTATGAAATATTATTAATAAATACACTTTAATAGATTTGAAGGCGATGGTGCTAACAGCTCGACTAAGTGGCTGTGGTTTGAGACCGCTGTTGTTAAATATGTAATAATATATCGTGCTTCCATTCTAAATAAAATATAATTCATACACCAGTAAAAACTTATTCAAGGTCTTAATAAGAGAATATGGCATCTTAAAAGAACACACCTATTAAACTTATATTTTGAGAAACATGTGCAACAAAGTACGCCAAAACTGAGCTTGCTTTCATTGCCTCGTGCACCTGATTACTTTTAAAATTATTGTGCGTAAACAGATACTAGCGCATATACATAGATAAGTATGGACGTAAGATTTCGTATAATAAAACTAAACATCTAAATTAGTTCTTCTAGTCTATATCAAAAGTTTTGCAACTTTGCATTCACTGCATACATTGCAGATACACATGTGTAAAGTAAATATATACTTTTATATCACATACATATGTAGTATTAAGTAAAATGTTGAATTATCGGAAAATCAAATCAATTCATAAAAAATATACATTTTGGATAATTTGTGTTAGCTAAAAATTAATACCTTATTTTACACTAAAATATTTAAATAAGTGTAGATAGCACGAAATGTTTGTATTATACTTGTAAAAGCACGTACAAAATTGCAATTTATTTGCCATGAAATTCACATATGGATGTACATATCATAATAAAATTGTTAAATTATTGTTTCGGTTTCTGTTACTCTTTAAAGATGAAATAGTTACATATTTATTATTTATACAACGTATATATTCAGCGATGTTATCTGTAATATAATTATATGGTCTTAGTGTGTTCATGCAGATTTCAGTTTTTTACAATTCAGCTTCATTTGTTCTTTTTAACTTTGTTAATTAAATTTTAGCTTATTTCATAATTGAATCACAAAATATTATTTAGTAGTGAATTAGCGTTGCATTGGCCACACTTGGCAACAACAACTCTTGCGATCTTATAAAAATGTTTGATCGAATGAAAATCAAGTACACTTCTCACATAAAGGAAATATTTCAATATGCAATAATCGCGATAGCTAATTGCAGTTAGATAGGCATATACCTATGACCACAGTTGAGTAAAAACATTGAGTTTTAAATATATGTATCTTGAAAGAATGGTACTCATCCCGCTCTCATTCTTGGACTAAAATCGTTATTTAAAAATATAGCATTTTCAATTATTTATTTATTTCTTTTTGAAACATAACAAAAACATTGTAGTAAATAATAAATAATAAAATTTGTACCGCACGCAAAAGGTAGTTCTTATATTAAGATTTTTAGTTATACACTTTTAAGTACTTTCGATCTTATTGAGCACCTTAAATGGGAAATTTACATAGATTTGGAAAAGCATATGCAGAATAAGTTTAGTTTCCCAAAAAATCTGTATAAATATCGTTCAAATATATCTTAAAATCGAAAACTTTCAATTTGATAAGCTTATCCCTTGCGTAAGCTCCTACATATATTAGGTAAAGTAAGAAGTTCGTTCGGTTTTTATCTAAAAGATGATGTTATTGTCGATAGTAGTGTTACGTGTCACATCATGTCATACTATACGGAGCTGAAAACTTGTTTATTCGCGCTAAAAGTTTGTCTTTGACTCAGTACGTTGTGAGCGCTCGTCAAAGATGGACACCAGCAAAGAGAAAATTCGCTATGTAATAAATAGTGAAAACAGACCGTCACGTGAGCACTTATTTAATTACTGAGGAACTAAAGATAATCCAGAAAACCGTTTGGAACCATTTCTATAAAAAAACCCAACGAACTTTTTACTTAACCTAATATTTGGTTATTTTCCAGTAAATTTGAAAATTTTTCGATATCTAGCTTCTATGGTATTTACCTATATTTATATATTCCGGCTTTAAAAAAATATATAATATATTTAAAAAAGTAATATCTTCATTTCGGAATATTCGTACATATTATGTGTAACTTGGATATCAAAAATTATTGAAATATATAAAGAAAGTCGTCATTGGAATGAAATATCGTCCAAATGACGACGGCGTCGTCTCGTCACCTTAATTTTATTTTCTTATCAAAAGATGTTTTCCTAGCATTTATTATCCGAATTTTCACCGAACAGGATTCAGTACAAACTAGCAAGATGTACAACGCCTGCTTATTTTGGCTGTTAAGTTTGAATCCGTTCATTTATATTTTCAGCTTTTAAGTATTTTAATAAAATTTTAAATTATATGGCGTTTTTAATTTATTAATTGTGTTCAAGATTTATTGTATTCAAATGTAAAATTGAACTACTTATTCTTATAATTTTCAATCAAAAAAATATTTAAAAAATTTTCATAATTTCAAAATTGAAAATTAGATTACTATAAAATTATATTTACGAACGTATGAATTTATGTAGGTACATAATTATGTACATATTTATTATTTTTGGTACATAGATATAAAGATGGATGGATGTACATCGCGACCGTTAGCCTCTTGTACTCTCTTATTTTTATAATGTTACATCGCTCAGCCCTAAGTCCCTCAGGAGCCCCAACAGACAAAGGCTTGGACGATCTAATGTGATTTTGACGCTGAAGCCTAATATACATATGTAGTATGTATGTATGTATGAATGTATGAAGAATAATACCATAAAATCCTTCTGAAATATCGTGAATATATCCAGCAAATTGCGAATAGAAGTTTGAAAAAACGTAGTTACATATGTACATATGTGCACGTATGTACATACATACTATTCACTGCTGCTCAAAATTAAAAAAATTAAAAACGCTAAATTGGTCATATTTGGAAATTTATATTTTTGTGATGCTTTAGCTTTAGGTTAGTTTTCTCCACTTGTTTTTTCAAAAGCAGTGTATTAGCGGGTGGGGGAGAATGTTGAACTGTATTCAGGTTGAGCACCAGGCTCGTTGCAAAAATTTGTCTTTACCCAATGCCATAGAAGGCATCTGACACTGCGCAGATGCCAATTGCTTACTTATCAAGCGAGCCTGGATGGGAGCACGCAAACAGATCAGATTACAGGATATCTGATTTGGACCATAGCAAACAATAAGCACTTTGGCCGTATCACTCGGAGGTTATTTGAGAATTGCAAAAACTAAACATTCACATATATATATGAATGACCAGTGAGTGATTTGCACCCACGCCCCTACGGAAGAGAAGGACGATGTGACAAAGAATGCCTTTTACGAGCGAGATCAAAACACTCTCAACCAAATCGATCATGTTGTGGTTGACGGAAGATATGTACCCAATGTTTTAGAAGTGCATACACTCCGAAGACCCAACATCGACTTGGACCATTATCTTGTTGCAGCGAAAATATGCATCCACCTCTGTGTATCGAAGAACGTCCGTCAACAAACACAAGGAAGGTTCGACGTTGAAAAGCTGCAATCACAGCAGACTGCCGAGCGGGGAAAAAAGAAGGAAGCCGAAATGCCTGAGTACGAGGAGCTTGAGAAGCTGGCCGACAAGGGTAACGCTCGAAAATTTTACGAAAAGAAACGACGATTTAAGGAAGGTTTCAAAACCGGAGCAAACTCTTGTAGGACCCAGGGAAGTGAGCTAGTGACTGATGCCCAGAGTATGCAAAATTTATGGAGGAAACACTTCTCCGAAGTGCTGAATGGCAGCGAAAATGAAACACCCGGAGAAGGTGAACCCGAAACTCCAATTGATGACGATGGAAAAGTAGTTCCGTTACCCGACCATGAAGAAGTCCGAATAACAATCTCCCGCCTAAACAATTACAAACTGGCGGGGCCCAATGGATTACCGGCCGAGCTATTCAAATACGGCGGTGAAGAACTTATAAGGTGCATGTATCAGCTTCTTTGCATAATATGGTCGGATGAAAGCATGCCTTTATTGTGTCAAAGACTAAAGCCCACCGTCAACAAGCTGATTGTACGTTACCAAATATTCACCATGCGCCATATGTTGAAAAAGACCCGTGAAAAGCGAACTGACACACACCACCGCAGCCTTCGACAGCACGAGAAGGAGCTGCCTTTACGCCGCTATGCCTGAATTTCATATCACCGCAAAACTTATTCGGCTATGTACACTGACCTTAAGCAACACTAAAAGCTCCGTCAGAATCGGGAAGAACCTCTCCAAGCCGTTCGATACCAAACCAGGTTTCAGACAGGGTGATTCCTTATCATGTGACTTCTTTAATTTACTGCTGGAGAAAATAATACTAGCTGCAAAGCTGAAGAGAGAAGGTACAATCTTCTATAAGAGTGTACAGCTGATGGCGTACGCCGAAGATAGCGACATTATTGGCCTCAACAACCGCGCCGTGAGTTCTGCTTTCCCCAGACTTGATAAAGAGGCGAAGCAAATGGTAGTGAATGAGGACAAGACGGAATATCTCCTGTCATCAAACAAACAGTCATCGCATTCGCGACTCGGCTCCCACGTCGCTGTTGACAGTCATAACTTTAAAGTCGTAGTTAACTTCGTCAACGTTATTGGCCTTAAAAACCGCGCCGTGAGTCCTGTTTCCTCCAGACTTGATAAAGAGGCGAAGCATATGGTTGTGAATGAGGGCAAGACGGAATATCTCCTGTCATCGAACAAACAGTCATCGCATTCGCGACTCGGCTCCGATATCGCTGTTGACAATCATAACTTTAAAGTCGTAGATAACTTCGTCTATCTTGGAACCAGTATTAATACCAACAACAATGTCATCCTGGAAATCCAACGCAGAATCATTCTTGCCAACAGGTGCTACTTTGGACTGAGTAGGCAATTGAAAAGTAAAGTCCTCTCTCGGCGAACGAAAACCAAACTCTACAAGTATATGGCGCAGAAGCGTGGACGATATCAATAGCTGATGAGTCGGCTTTAAGAGTCTTGGAGAGAAAAATTTTGCTAACGATTTATGGTGCTTTGCGCATTGGCAGCGGCGAATACCGCAGATGATGAAACGATGAGCTGTACGAGCTATACGATGATATTGACATAGTTCAGCGAATGAACTAGCGGCTACGCTGGCTAGGTCATGCCATCCGAATGGAGAAAGCACTCCAGCTTTGAAAATATTTGATGCAGTACCCGCTGGTGGAAACAGAGGAAGAGGAAGACCTCCACTCCGTTGAAAGGATCAGGTGGGGAGCGACCTGGTTTCACTCGGTATTTCCAACTGGCGCCAAACAGCGAAAAGAAGATATGAATGGCGCGCTATAATTAATTCGGCTATAATCTTCATTGTGACCCTTGTAACAAATCTTGATTCGCTATGTTTTATGGCTCATTTGGTCGACACTGCTTTCTAGTAAATTTTCGGAATCCAAAATTAATTTGCTTTGTACAAAAATATATAAATAATATATTATAATTCTATGCCTTCAACATTCCTAATTTTACCACTAATTGCGGTTACAAAACGCCAATTATATTATATATCTATGTACATATAAAGAATAAAAATTATATGTCCTACATTTATGTTAACTTTTGGAGATGAATAGGCGTCAAGACGCATTTTGCACTTTACCGACTCGCTTCATTTTCATTTGCTGCTGGGAAGAAGACATTTGCAACTGTATGTTGATAATAACAGTCCGTATTTTTTAGGTTAACACTTTGATTGCAAAATATGAAAGGTAAATTGAATGTACGGTAAATGTTGGAGTTATTTGCAGTAATACGATGTATCCATATTTCTATTTCCATACTTTGTGTGCAAGTATGTACATATGTAAGTATATATAAACACAATTTTATGTATGAGCAAAATTTAAATGGAAAAGTTATACGTGTGTCGATATTGCAACGGCATTCCTCTTTGAGCCCTCAAAATTTATGACTTGAAAGAATAATACATATTTCAATTAGGCATACATTGACATGACTTTTCAGAAAACATTATCGTTTTTGACTATCGGAATTTTGGCACTTGATTCATTCTTGAGTCGTATTGTCTGGAGTTGAATTAAGTTGATTTGGCCGCGGTTGTAATACCATTCAGCCGGTTGGGGGTTCGCGCACTAGCTAAAGCACAAACAGCAATTTATTTTTTCAATAGATAGCTATAGATGCCAGACATGAAGAGCAATATTTCTGCCTAAGGTTGAGTTGTTCTGTTGAATACGTCTTTGCTTCTTTGTAGTGGTACTAATAACGAGTGTGACTTATTGACATAAAACAACATATATATTATTTAATTTATAAATTTTATACTTTTTGACTAACAGTTACCGGTTGCCGCTTAAGTTAAACGTCTTTGGTATAAACATATGAACTTTACTGCCCAGACATGCAAGCTCATACAAGCCAAATTCACAAATCAATTCAAAATGCGGTAAACAGCTGATGTAGCAGCAGTAATAGCAAACATCTTGGAGATGTGTGGCAAATTAGAAGTATTCAGTTAACAACAAGAGCTTAACGCAGCAAGACGATTCGGAATGACGAACTAGAAAACAGTATTTAACCATATTCAACCGGTTTTAACAGTTGAACAGTGCTGAAATTTCTCCCAAAGTGAAGTATACATTAAGTGTTGAACTATATATGTATCAAAAGCGTAAGATACCACGAAGTTATTACAAGATATTACAGTGATAACTAATTAAAATTAAAATTTTTGAGCTAAATACGAATGTAAACAAATGTACATACATATTCTGCTTCCAATATGTTTTGATTGCAAAATGTAACGAATACAATCGACATTAAGCCTTTATGTTACCGCTACCCTAATATACATAGATATATAGATAACCTTAGATCCGATTAATTTCTTTGTATTTGAAAATTTCATTAAAACAAAGTTTCCCTTTTGGAAAAAACTACTCCAGTATGTTAAATATCTTCTTATGACAGGAAGATTTCTTAAGCGTGTTAAATCAAATCATCAAAGAAAAAAAATTATGTGGTTCTTATTTGAACGTGTGATATGATTTTATTTTAATTAAAAGAAGAAAATCTCCTTTATTCGTTTGCTTTCTAAATATGGAGTATTTACATTTTAATAAAATATTAATAATAGGTAAATGTTTACTTTTTACTAACGCGAGATGTTACATTTGCTGATCGTTTTCAAAACTAAATGAGTAATACTCAAAAAGAGTTGTTATAATAATATATATAAATTCATGTTCTGAAATATTTTGGAAATGTTTGAACTTCAACTTTCTTTTATTACTCAATTAAATATTCGATTTAAGCATGCGAGCGTACGTATGTATGTATGTGCGCCGGCGCACTTACACTATGAACTACGCATGCATACAAAACGCTCGATGGGTATGTGTTTTAGAATGTGTTTGTGGTCATGTTTAACAATAAATTGAAAATTGTGTCAACTTTTTCTTGTTCGGTTTCAACTTCTTTTTCGTAGTAATGCCGTTACCAGTTTGCTTGTTTATGTTTGAAGTAGGGATGCCAACAAGTTTAAATCACGCCAATTCCCAAACAAATTTCCCCCAATGAATTTTGTAGATAATATACATATATAACTTAACTCGTATCTGTATATAATATATAATTGGCGCTTTGTAACCGCTGAAGCGATTTTCAGCCGAGCTCCTCCTCCAATTTATAGTTTTGCGTCTTGATGTCTTTCCAACAAATGGAGGGGCCTACAGTTTATACTAAGCCGCTGCCGAAAATACGCTTTCTTTGCAGTTTTACAGTTATTCGTTGATGTTATTAAAAACAAGTTCTTATTAGATTTTTGCTTATAAAAATGTGTAGGTACATAGGTATGTGCGTTCAATATTAGAGGAGGCTGAGAATTTTCTTTTAATTGTGACATTTCAAAGCAGTTATGATGTAAATAAATATTGGAAAATCTTTACGAACCTTATTATCTTTTCTTATATACTTACATTGTTGTGGCTTTCTATATTTTGCTCTTTTTATATTGTATTGTAAAGGAGGTAATAGGTAAAATGTGATGAAAAGTTCTAATTAAACTGCAACCAAAGCAAAATATTATGTTTCTAATTACATATGTTAATGTTTACATATGTGGTGTTTGAATTATAAATCAACTGAGCACACATCAATTTTAACCTTTAACATTATCTGTTAACGATTTAACATTAACGACAACCTATCGTTTCGGGTAAACTGCTTTAACGTTAATATTTTTAAATGTTTAAAATGAAACGATAGAAACTTTTCGATTAACGTGATGGAGCCTTGAATATATACATCATACATACGTATTGCCAGAGATTAATCGCTATTTATCTACGTGAAGTCTTCCATGAATGTGAATTTGAATGCCCCGAAGTAAGTCGAACCGAACGCCACTTCTCTTATCTATGCATGTGTCTGTCTACAGAAATACATAGATACCCTAGAACAAAAATTCAACCAAATCGAAGAATAAATAAATCGAAATAAATACGATTTTATTTTGAATTTTGATCCCTGATGAATATATATCAAATCTTAAAGTTTGTTGTGCATTCAAGGTATATAAAATGTGTTATTGGTTTTGTCGATTTGAAATCCTTGTTAATTCTCTTAGCAAAAGAAGCTATCTAATGCAGATGTTCATTAGTAGGTCAATTCATCTTTCTAATCATATACATAGTAACTACGTAGTAATGCTGTTATTATATTTGAGTAATCAAATTTTGAGAATTTATAAACTATAGAATGATGTGTATTCATGATGGAACTATTTGTAAAAACTAGGGAAAGTTGTTCCCTGAAAAATGAATAATTTTTGATCATACATACAATATTTAAATCGACATATAAAAAACCCCTTCAAAACCACTTTAATCATTCAAACGTTCTCATAAGGGACATTAAAATTTGATACCAGTACTTTATTCGCCATTAAGCATTTGTTTTTACTTTCTATTTTATTTACAGAATTACTGCTTAATGTTAAATAAATATGAAAATAATACAAATATTTTACTGTTGTTTTTTGGCAATTTTATATTGCTTGCTATATGCAGTTACTGCATCCGGCGATGAGTTGGCCGATTTTGATTTCACCGAAATTGAGTGGAATTATGATGAAAAGGATAACGAAGAACAGTCACAAAATGATGTTAAACATAATTCAATGCAGCCCTCAATAATTTTTGACGACTTCGAAGAGGAAAATCAAGTTCGTCCTTTTGATTTGCGGGGAAATGTTTTAAAAACGGCACTTTCGAAAGCTTTAACAAATGCGTCCTTGCGCCAGAAATTTGTTGAAGTTATGCCAATATTACGGGTATTATCGTCACAACAGCGCTTAGCTCTTTCTGCATTAATTTCAGCACAAATTAATGCTAGAGAAAACCAGGTGTTAAAATTGGAACAGGTGAGATTCTCAGTATTACGCATTATATCATTTAGCTATTATCTTTAACTAGGTACGTATGATGTTTGGAGATAACAAAAAGCTGCTGCTGCCAATTGTTTTCGATATTGCTAATCTTGTGCGTAATTCAGCAAGCAAATATTTGGATTTTACTCTCAGCATATCTGCGACTAAGTCTTTGCAAAATAAGTCTGCTGACAGCCGAATAGACAATGTTGAAGTTGAATTTTATGAAAATGATCATCCGGGAATCGCAGACAGCTTATCGACTTCTAAATCGCAGACAAAAGATATATTATCTATTGCGAATTTTTTTAGTGATACCGGTGAAGAAATGCTGGATCCGCAGGTTATTAATGAGGAATTGCAAGTAGTGAAGAATAACACTTCAACCATAAAAAAAACTACGTTGAGCTCAAATGAGAATTCAGTAAGAAGAAGAAAAAGAGCACTGACAACACCTGAATTTGTGCATAAACTTATACGTTCAATACCACCATCTACTAATGACGATATTAATGGTCATTTCTTGTCCGGAAGAGAAGTTAAATTAAACACGTCAGGCTTTCTCAGCTCAAAAGATTTAAATACTGCTGATTTGATTAGCATTAATAGAACAACTCGGAAAGAAGAAAAAGAAGAGAACATGATTTCTGCTGGTCAACTTCAACAACAACAATTACAACGTGCTGTAGAGGATGATGCATTAGCCAATTTGAACGGCACTACACTTAATCTACAAAGGAACACCGAATTACCAGATTTAGATGAACCGTTACCGAACCCGGAGGAACTTATTTCCGGACCACGATATCGTATAAGCAGTAACAAAATCCATCGCGGCAGGCCTAAGCATATGTCAACGAAACGAAAACGACCTGAAATTTCTCGTATCCGGCCAAAAGGGACATTACATCACAATGCAGAGGATGGTGTTATGTCACACAAAAAATGCGAGCGATTTACATCTTCTATGTGTATTCGAACAGAAGATTATCCGTTGTAAGTAGTACATAGCACTACACATAGCGTTAAACAGTAAAATTAAATATTACTTACTACTAAAAAGGTTGTAAAATTAATTAAACACGTTATAAATTCCACTAGTCAACATATATACATACACATATAGAGAAGAGTCGTGTTATTTCCACCCTTGGAATCCTTTGTGAAAATATGGACAGAGAGAAAGCGTACTATAATCTCTCTTTTCAGTGACGGAACTTATTCTGAGGCGTTTTGCGGTGTACACTGCATCTCAGCCGGGATTTATCTAAAAAAAACTAGAAGGAATGTTGTTACTGGCTTTGAGTTTCCCCGGATCGATTCAAATTTTGAGACAACGTTCTTAAAAGGTTCCACAATAAGAAAAACGATTAACATTATACGAACAGGATTATTTTAAGTCGACAACTTAACACCAAGGGGCATATGTATTTATGTATATACTCCCAAGTCTTGATGTATGCAGACTTTGAATTCATATAATATTTTTTCGCACAATTGTTTTCGTATATTTATGCACTATGGTTATTTGGAAGATCTTTAGATCTATTATCCTAAAATAATAGCTGCAGTAGTAATAGGGTCCTGCTTCATTAAGTAGTTATTTATTGATATTTAAGAGCATCCTCCACTACTTATATTTTTTATTTACATTTACTATATTTTACTGCCATTATGATAGAGAACAGATAATGGGCAGCATTCGCCGACATAAAAATGCTATGACTGCGTTGTGGGCCGACTATCACAACAAATATGATCAATTAGACACAACCGATGATTTTGATGACTTCTCCATTCGACGGTGAGTAGCTCAATTTAAACGCTTAGCCTCTTATTTTAAATAAGTTTCTTATTTCAGAAGAGAGGACGAAACCTCTGGAAATGGAATGTGTCAGAGCATAGTTCGCTACGCACGCCCGCAAAAGGCTCGTTCCGCATCTGGGGAATGGAAATATATAGTAAATACTGGACAACATACTCAAACGTTACGTTTGGAAAAATGCATGTCAGTTTATATAAACCCCTAAAGCTTTAAAATTTTTACTACTATCTATATATTTTCTTTGAATAGAGCACCTCAAGAGAGCTGTTCATATTTGTCAAAAACCTATCACTCACAATGTGCTCAAATCTACAATTATCATCGTCTACTTAGTTGGGACCAGATGAGGGGACTACATGTGGATATCTTCAAAGTTCCTACTTGTTGTTCTTGTCAATTAGTTGGATTCCCTTCAAAGTTTCCTTCTTTAACTGATACCAAATCAAGAGATTTTACTCCGTCATTGAATAAAGACGCATATTCCACTATTAACGAGGAGCTTGACTATAATGATGATCAGGATGAGGATGACTTAAGTTATCAAGTTAATAATGGAATTAGAAAAAAACATAAAAGACAAGACGTCGGCTTGATTAATAACCAGTTAGTGCTGGGAAGTCAAATAGCCAAGACTAAACTTTACACTACAAAACCAACCCTGGGTTCATATTTGAGTCCGCCTGGTGACGAAGAAGGCCACAACCCCTTTGATTATATACATCCACACCACACATCTTCAAGTTCATCCACCTCTTTCAAAAAACAAATAATGGATGCTACACGTCGACGACCTTTAAAAACCCAGGGTCCTTCTAATATATTCAATGAAGCGCGTCTGGATTTGGACTTTTCACCAAGTGAACTGCATCAGGAGCAAGAGGTAAACTTTTCAAGCGGCTTATTGGCCACGCCTAATAAGAGAGTTCTACAAAAAAGGCAACGTATTCATTCTGTGCTCCATACAGCTCTGGCCAGCACTCCAGCAGTATCAGCAGAAGTCGGAGGCGCAATCGCATCGGTTATCTCCAATTCTCCAATGGCAGCCAGAGTTAAACCCAATTCGGCAACGACCAATATCCGTAGAGTCGCCGAAAATAGAGGTGGTATTGCCACCAATGCCAACCAAGCGCCAACTTCAGATTCCTTCTACCTTTCCACTCTACAAAATCAAACCAACTTCAGCAACAAGGGCGGTGTTTACAGAAATAGACAATTACTAAAAACCCAGAGTCCAAGATTTCGTTCGACCTCATCAATCACCTCAGCAACAACAGAAACACCGAGATCAACACAAGCAATGAACAACAACAAAAATCAATGGAGCGCACACCAAAAATACCAAAAGTCTTCCAATATACCTTCATTTCATGTGAACTCAATTGACAGCAAAGAAAATAATACAAATCTTGATGATGAAGCAGGACCATCTATTCGAATGCCATTTGGACCCGGGGCAAAAAGAATAAATTATAGCTATCATCCCATCATAGATTTTTTCGAAAATCACAAATATTCTAGCACTGCCGCCGCAATTAAAGCAATAGATGATCATAAAAAAAACACGAACGGTCAAGGACAAACTTATCCTAAAACTCGAGAGTCAGATCAACCGATAAATTTTAAGGTCAGCTCAAAGAATAGTGATACCAAACCGCTTTTGAGAGATAGAAGTGGGGAATTTCGTATAGATGACAATATTTGGCATCCTGTTATACTTAATTAGAACTGAAATTCATTGTGGCAGTTGCATTATTATCGTAGATCGATATTTTATAAAATCTGGACGCATAGTTTCTCGCAACTTATATTCTCTTTCTCCTTTTAAGAATAAGCATTCCTGAAGCATTAATGAAATGTGGGAATCATGAATAAAAATTACGATTAGTTTTTGCATTCAAAACGTTATGTTAATAAAAATTAATGTTGATATTAAATGACACTAAACTTCTGTTAAAGACGATGAAAGTAATGGGCGTTAAGGTTTCAAGGCAAACTTCTCCTTAAAATATTATATTTTTCTGAATTTTTATCATACTTTGATCAAATTTGTAATATTTCATATTATGCTGGTCAGAGCTGTCTCAAATATATACCATAAAACGATTTCGTAGTTGGATACTTATTCTATTGTATATTTTTCGGAGATGAGCCTTAATAACGATTTATGTATAAGCTTTTATCAAATACCAGAGAATGTAATAATTCATTTTAGCTCTTTTATCGTATTTAATTAATTAATTTATTTATTTATTCATTCATATTTAATAATATTTAGGTGCAATATAATTAAATCGACTTCTAGATTAAGGAAATTCTGTTTTAAGAAATACAAATGTTTTATTGAAATTAATATGTCAGCAGTCACAATACCTTGGGTTTTTAGACCAATAATTGGTTTACAATATGGAAGTTATTCGTAAAATTTTGTATTTGCATTGCATTGATACTTATTAGTAAAATAGAAAAATACATATATATATATAATTGAATGCATAAAGATAAATAAACTGAATATTATTTGTAAAATGCTTTTATGACGTTAAGAATTGGTTTTTTACGTGGTCTTTTTGGCATTTTAGCTTCTATTAATAAAGCCCTTAACTCCATAACCATACCATGCTAGCTTAGTTTCATCTTACTTGTTTTTAATTTGGAAATCCTAGCCAACAAACCGCTCAAGTGGCATTATAGGGATGAAATTTTCATCACATGTTTCTCTTTCATAATCCTGCAGGGATGAAAAATAGTTGTTAACTAGAAGGCTACTAGTGTTGACTCTCATTTTCTTATGTTACCAACTGGAATTTCAAGATGGCAACGTCCTTCGAAATGCCAAATATTTGACTCTGCTACTACTGATATATTTTCATATTGTTTAAAGACCAGTTTATTCATCCCTGTCCAATTTCAGAAATAAAAATAAATTTGCCTTCAGCGAAATTCGAACAGCAAGTCGTGAAGCTGAAGAGCAGAAGTGGCGTGCTAAAAATTAACTCAACACATCGATGAGTGGTGATGGAAGTGTTATGATTTAATCTTTAAAATACTAGTATCTAACTAACATACTAACATTGTTTTTCACTGCTAAAATCTAGTTCGCATATAAACATTGACATTCTACGTATACTACTACATGTTCTATGTTACAAGTTATTTTAAAAAGCACCCTGCGAAAAACGCGAGAGCTCCATTCACGCGTGAATTAAAATATATACACCACTAGTAGAACAAAGTAGAACACAATATTTATGATATATATATTAATATTGATAGTAATAGATATATAACATATTTCGATTTGCGATCTTGTTTTATTTATATAATATATAATATATGTATAACTGCCGCTGTGTAACCGTTGAGCTCCTCCTCTAATTTGTTTTCGGCGTCTTAATGTTTTTCAAACAAATAGAGGGACCTACAGTTTATTCTAAGCCCACTCCAATATGTCGATGTATTTTTATGAGAAATTTCAAATTAGTTTTAGGTACAGTAAGATACAAGGTTTTTTAGTTTTACACATATTAACATATAATGAGTTACAATGTAATTAATTTAATCTTATGAATAATTATTAATAATGCGAGTAATATATTTAAATAAAAGGTAAAGTAGTTGACGTGCTCCAAAGTATTGTACGTTACGTACATATGTTGGTAAGGAGAGCAAGGATGGATATTATGTAAATAGGTTTGTAACTGGCGGTTTGAAGCCTCCAATTGATTTTATACATTTTATTGAACAGCACCAACAAAAAAGAATGTAGAGGTCGTCAAAGTTTTGTATTTAGGGACAAGAATATAAAAAAATAATTTCGGATGTTGGTCGGACCAGGACTCCACTCCTTGCCATCCGAATGGTACTAAACAATGGTAACGACTCGGCTACTGCGATCGAGTATATGTATAATTTTAGCTCAAACTTCAGCATGTCTTTTGTGCACTAGCAGAGCTCACCAACGAAATGAAACTGTCTCAAGTTCAGTATGTTCAGTTTTATGCATTTTCTGTATATAAAACTTATTGCGTACATGCAACTTCATTTAGTAGTTGTGATTGTTAAAACACATCGGCTAACAATGGTAGCGCGATGTTAATTGGTCCAACTCTGCATTCAATCTGCTCTCCAATGGTCCATAGGGTACACAAATCTTTGCATGGAAGCTGTATTTCATACTCGTATATGCGAACCAACGATTTGCAATACTGTTGACAAAAAATTATTTCCTGACGAAAATCACTTCCGTTTTCCATAATTGTTCAGATAGTGAATAAATAACTACGCCTTTTTTCCTTTTTTCAGTTTACTGCACAATTGAATAAATTTTCTTGTTTGTTAGCCGCGGCAGGCAACGCTTAGAGTAGTATACATACATACTTACATATGTACATACATATATTCCATGCAGTCCACCATCATGAGCAGTTTGACTGCGTCGAAAGTATGGTGCAATTCATTTAGCACTAGTGAAAGTTAATAATTTAGTGAAGAAAGTCATGCAATATTCTCTTGACATATTCGTTTTAATTTTTTGCACTCTTCATGTGTTCCATGGTACGGAAGGGAAAGAAATATTTTTCAATGCCCTGTCCGATAATGAAGTGCTTAATAGCACAAAGATATTCGTTTGCAAGAAAGCAGATGACGCGATACATATAATAAGGTCCGATGGGAAAGAAAATTTACAAACAATTCCACCAGCGCTTTTGAAACGAGCACCAAGATCTTTGTCAATGCCATTAATAGTGAAAATATCCAGTGCTGCGAACATTAAGGCGCCTACGAAAACAAAAGTAGAAAACCAAACCGATATAAAATCGAGGGATTTAGTGTCATTCGATGCTCAATTTAAGCCGTTATCAATGTCAAATTTAGCTGAGCAAAATCAGCAAAGTATTTTGGCGTCTGTTAGACAAACACATCAATTAGTTCAGCAAAAACAGCAGATACATCCTACAAAAGAACGTCAGAAAACACGAATAATGCACACTATTATTATGAACAGAGCTAGTCAGCATAAAAATTTTCTACAAGGTAGTAATCATAAAGTTCATGTAAAGAACTGGCAAAGATCTCGAGCCCGTCGTGAAATAAGTGATATAAATGAAGATCATTTAAAAACTTCAGACACTCTCAAAAAAGCAAACTTTAATATTCATAAGGGCATTTTATTGATAATACACCTGGATAATTTGTTGAAAAATGCCAATTTATATTTGCCTGAAAAAGAAAAAACGAGCAGCAGCCAAATAAATTACAACAATACCGACAATGAAATGTTTCTGGAGAAGTTACTTGATAACTCACTGAATGTCACAAGCATTGTAAAGAAAAAGGAAATTGCAAATTGCGTATATAACAATACGAAGAGTAGTCCCAAATATTATTCTAATTTGATGGATACTAGAAAAGGTGAGCAAAGTCTTCTTTATAATGACGTCATGGCAAATATTCGAAATATGATTAAAGACAAAAATATCACATTTAATTAGACTTAATTAAAATTCTTTTCTTTAAATTAACACACCCTATAATGTTATACACGTACACATACCAACGAAATGTATTACATTAAAATGTAAATAAAAGTCAAGCTGAAAACCATTAAAACCCACATTTTTACAAGTGTCCACGATAGAATTATAAATAAAGGATAAGAATAAGAGTGATACTATGGTGATTTACAGCCTTAGTATGCAAGGATTATGGAATATAAAGATTGTTCCAATCAGTTTTACAGGAAATTCAGTAAACATTTGCAACGTGTTATTTATCTCGATGATCCGTGAGTACAGATATTGGTTGGAATTTTTCACAAAAGATTTCTTTACATAGTTGATATCACTTGTATTAGCTTTTTAAACTTTTTATGAACAGCGGTCTCTAGATTTCGGTAGAAACAGACGTTGAATGTCTCTTTCTTCTTAATTGGTTTGGGTATTGTTCAACCGCGTCAGTAATTGTACGACAGCCATTTTTTATCTTTGCTGTTTTGGTGCCAATCGAAGATACCAAATGAAACCATGTCGTTCTGCACTTGATATTTCAAAAGAAACGGAGGTCCACATCTGCTATTGGCATACAGTTTGACGAATATGACTTTTGTCGTAGCTGAGGGGTGTACATGCCAAATATAATATTACGACTTGTGAACGCTATAAACAATTACTATTCATGTAAGATGGGAATTTACTGTGGCCATTGCCATCAGTTTACTTTGGCCATTGCCATCAGTTTACGACTTCACTTATATACAAATACATACATATGTACATATTTATATATCACCACCACAGACATAGTAAAAAAAAACTAACAGCGATATTACAGTGTACGCGACTTATGTACATTAAAAACATTTAGCTCTTCAGTAACTTCCGTTTACATATAAAACCCCATAACGCGATCGTTTTTTTTTTTGTTATTTTACGAGTATATGATTAATTTAATAAAAAATAAGTAATTAACATTATTTTTCTCAATTTCGTCGTAGTGATTTCTTTATTCATTTAATGTTATTAACCAATTCATTTCATTACATTTTAAAACATTATTATCCGTGCTTTATTAAAAAATAATATGAAGATTTGTCCATTAAAATTAAGTATACTGAATGCCGTGAGTACAATTATGATTGAGAAAGAAAAACACAAACAGAGATATCAAAAGTAAAATGCTTTTGTCATCTCTATACAAAAATTGCCAAAAGTCAAAGCTATATAATTTTTTTGGAAACTGTATTTATACACTAGTCTAAAACTAAATGACCATTACAGCATTACAACCCTTTCTTCTACAGAAATGCACGCACATACATTCATAAGTACACACATCACTCTAGTAAATTTTCGATGGGTTGAAATTTTCAATCGAAGTTAAGAGGTTATGTGTATCGACTCTTTGAATGAATAAAAAAGGAAATAAATGATTAATAAATTCCAATTTTTTTTTCTGTTCAACAGTATATTCAATGTACCTATAGATTACAATTTTTGTTAACTTACTGTTTAGTTTTCACTAAATTATTTTAGGAAATTTATATTTAAAATAAAATGTACTTTTAATAATATAATATTATATTTTATTAATTTTATTAAATATATAAATAATATTTTATTGTTAATTTTTAAGTTCTACAATGTTTATTTGTTTATTTATGTATTCGCTTGAGCATAACCGTTTTAGTATACAATATAGCGAGCGAGTTTTGCCTGTAATGTTTTTATTTACATTATTACTTAGGATAGGATAGGATTACAGGTGAGTGTTTAAGGTAAGTAACATATTTAAAGGAAAAAAGTGTGGGGAGTAAAAATGATAATGAATTTTATGAATTTTCAGCATTGAACCCATGTTTTCAACACTTACGTCATAACTAGTATAATGAAATTCCGAAGTACATAACCCAGACACTACCAAATCCAGAGCAGACATATTTCAAAACTTCGCGATTTTTTTTAAATATTTATTTATTTTGTCTTCTTTCTCTCCTTTTCCGTCGATATATAGAGTTTATTATGTTTTCAAAGAAAAACACTTAACATGAAATAGTTAAGACTAAGCTGGCACACGAATACTTTTGTTGCTTTTTTATCGGCAATTCCTTATGTATTGTTCCATTTTATAATTTCCATTTATTATAATTTATGTATTGCTCCATTTTACGAATATTTAATTATAATTTTGAATGAAATGTTTTATAATATTTTAATTGTGTCACTTTTTCTGTAAATTGAAAGAATAATTCTAATGAAAACGAGTAGTAGCGTACTTTTCTTGTAAAATGTAGTCGGGGTTTCGTCCTGTCTGGATATTGAGTTATCTGTATTTTGTCTGTCCGTTATTATGTTATATCGGTATTATGTCGAGTCGGTATTGTTTTGTTTGCAATTTTGAAAATTGTGTGGATTATGTACTGTCTGTATTTGAATAAAAGTAAGATTGCACTGGTTACTGTAGTGAGAAGGGCCGAGGGTATAAAGCCAAAACAGGATTCAAAATAATTGACAGTTTTTTCTAAATGCGACTGCCGCTTGGCAAGGGAAGCCACGCCGAGTATATTTCTGGCATATAAAAGCCTGTTAGCGGCCCGAATGCGAATGAGTGGATGGAGCTCACTTATTAAAAATATGAATTTAACTCCAAAACCATGCTTTTGCTACTGGGATTTAAAATTATGCATACACATAACTCATAAGGTAGTACTCGTATATGTAAGTATTCAATACAAAAACAAAGGCCAGAATCAGCTATTGAGACCTTGATGGGGCTTTTAATTAGAGTTAAACAAGAAAGGAAAAGCTATTATCGTTTGGAAGCGAAACTTCGAAATCTAGTAGGGAGCGGTCGTGGACATACAAATGGCTCACATTGTTTATTGCTAATAAGATATGTTTAAAGGTTACATATACATATTTTTTTCCAAAATTTGGTACAAACATAGTATCTCTGCCTCAATGATTCCGCATAACAAATTTGATTTTCTTAATTGCTTTGTTACTGAAATATGGCAGGTTACTCAAATTAGGTGTGTTTAGTGAAACTGAAAATAGAGTAGAGCAATTCAAGTTCGAGCAGAACAGAACAGGTCAAGTTCGAACAGCTCCCAAGGTGAATTAATAGAAGTCACATCATATGATTGCTTGTTCTTCCTTCCATTTCGCCAAATTACGCAAACAAAATACATAGAGTAGAGCAATTCAAGTTCGAGCAGAACAGAACAGGTCAAGTTCGAACAGCTCCCAAGGTGAATTAATAGAAGTCACATCATATGATTGCTTGTTCTTCCTTCCATTTCGCCAAATTACGCAAACAAAATACATGTGTAATAGTTTTTGACATTTCGAACGTTCAATTACACAAACCAAATAAAAAAAATATTGTATTGCCTATTCTATATTTTATTCTTGTTCATTGCCGTAGGCATCGCTAGCGCGATTATAGCCGTACCAACAATAGCACGCCATTCGTTCTTTCTCTTCGGAGTGGGGGCCTTCCTCTTCCCCTGCTTTCAGCAACGGGTACTGCATCGAATACTTTCAAAGCTGGAGTGCTGCTATCTCTTCATCCGCGGTTGCCGATCCGCAAAGAACCATACACATTAGGCCGACTTATCGGATATCGGCATCGTCCACGCCTCTAAACCATATAGTAGGTCGGTAATGATGTGGGATTTGTAGAGTTTAGTTTTTGTTCTTCTATAGATACTCGCATAATTGTGATTCTAAATTGATTCCATTGTAACCGTCAAGTGAACGTTATTAATTACCCTTGTTTCTACCAGTACCGGCTATAAAATCTTGTAATTAAGTAATTTTTTAGAATTTCCATTGTTTAACATTTCTAGAACAGTATGATCGTCATTGCAAGAGCAAATATACGTTTTTTGTAATGAAGAAAATTGAGGGTTTGCAGCGAACAAATTGGCCAGAAATAACATATATGTACATACAAATGTATTATAAAAGCGATGAGCAACGAGATATCAGTTGCCAGTTAGAATTGTTTAAAATCTTTGCCACAATTGAACAAAGTAGTTGGTGAACATATTTAAAGGACTTTAATCTTTAATAAGCCACAAGAAATTAAAATGATTTTTTTTAAATACAGAAAGTTAATTACTTGTTTATTTTATTTATTAATAAGTCTAACGCAAGCGGTGCCAAGCCATAAACAAATCAATCAAGGTTATATTACACACAGGGAATTAGATGATTTGAGCAGTGGCACCGAAACTGAAAAGGATGACTCACAAGGATCTTCCTCTGTTGGTTATGGATACTACTCACACCCATACTTGGGTGGCGGCTACTATGGAGGATATTACCCTTTCTATAACGGCATTTATGGACTAGGTGAGACTGTTTTAAAATAATAATTTACATGCCACTTAAATATATTATTGTTTAACATTTAGTTAATGTATTGCTTTTAACATGTTTGACAGACACAACCACTTCCAAAATAATTTAAAAAAAATAATCAAAGTAGTATTTTGTTATTTTATTATTCCAATATCCTCATTTTTGAAATGAAAGGAATAGAAAATAAAATTTGTAGTTTTATAGATAAATAGAGTTTTAATAGAATTTTACCATATTACCTAGGCTATCCATACTATGGCGGTTACTATGGAGGATATCACGGTTTCCATGGACATTATTGGTAGAATGAAATACGTAAATACTCGTACATGTGTACGTGTATGTACATACCTATATACATATGTACATACACACATATGTATGTATTTAGACGCAGATATAAAAAATGCATAATTTATTCAGGTACTTACATATGCACACACATACATACATACACACATATGTATGTACCTTTATACATACATATGTATGTATGTGTGCTCTAAATTATGTGCCTACATACAATATGTATATGTGACTAACTGAATATACTAGATTAAGCAAGTAAGCAATCGTATGTACATATGTATAATGTTCTTAACCTATTCACATAAACCTATCCTCTCAACGCTGTAAGTGAAGGAATAAAATTCGCGAACTTGTTTGTACATATTGTTCTTCTGTTTCATTATTGAAATGTATTTTATGGAATTCGAAACAAATGTAAGTACGAGTATATGACTTTGTTCAAGTTATTTCTAGCGTTAGTCATAAAAAACTTCAATTATTGCTATCATCAAAGTCAGTTAACAGAATAGAACAAAAATTAACTATTGTTTTTAAGCATTAATTATCTTAGAAATTATACGGGATTAACAGCAGGAAGTATTTTGGGCTCTTGAAACTTTTCAAATTTTTTTTGTTAACTCTGTACTGTTAATAACCGACTATTTTGTATAGAGCATTACATATTGAAATATAAAGCATTGAACATTTTGGCTACGAAGATACAAAAGCGACATGTGTCATGTGATAAGTTGGCTCACAAGGTTTCGTAAAGCAAGTATAAATTTTATAACGGGAATATTTTAGTGGGTACTTCAGCCGCGGTAGCCGAGTCACAGATGACTAGATACGAAACTTTCTCAAAATCACTCAAATTGCAGCTGAGAGCGTTCCCCCATCTCACATTTTTTAGCGCTCTCACGAAATAAAGAGTTTCGCATATAGTCATTTTTGACCGAGTGGTTAGCACTGCGTACTGTGATTCGAACGGCCAGGTTTCGAGGTACGACCAACAACAAATAAAGGCTCCTCATAAAAACCATCAGCTGTTCGGAGGCTACTTAGTATATACTCTAGGCCTTATAAGCGTCCATAATTTATTTTATATATAAATTAATTAAATGCATATACCTCATTTTATTATAGTTTCAGCGCATTTGCAAACAAAAGATGCTGCATTTTGAAACTGAGTAATAGCCAATGAACTATAAATGTTAAAAAAGGAAGACAACAAAATTTAGTATTGGGGAGGCTTGAAAGGGTGCTTTCAAACCTCGAGACTGTTCTCAAAATTTATTAGAACCTCCTGCTTGCAACATTTGGAAATATTATCTTTACCAAACAAAATTCTGTTACACATATTTAAGAACCATACCTTTTTGTATAGTCGGGGAATATAAAACAAGTAATCAAGACTAGTTTCGGGTGGATTCGCACATTAGATGTTCGACTGATTTTTATGTAAAGTCCACAGATCAGTCAAAAATAGAAAGCGCTCTTAAGTAAAGTAGTAAAGGGAAGGTAAAAAGTGTTCCAGGGGAAGTCTAAGTATCAAAGTTTATCGAATTCTATCCAGTGGCTTTTGAAATATACTTTTTGATCTAAAAGTAAATGCATGGAGCAATTTTTCTGTTTAATTGTGAAATTGTTTCGATCTCACCCATTTGCAATAACGTCAACGTCCGTACTTGTGACCTGAAAAATGTGTGAACTAAGCTTAACAAAATATATCAAACCTCATATGAGTTATCGGGTATACTGTGTACATAGTTACAATACATAGTACTACAATCAAGTATACAAAGTATGATAATTTTCATACAACTTATATGTATATAGATTGAACACATAGGAATTAAATCTTTTTATTTGTTTAAAACTAAAAAAGTTGATTACATTGAAATTATTTAACGTATTTTATATATTTCTAATTAAATAAAGTTACATTTATTCTTCTTAATTGTCCTAGACACCACTTAAGCGATTATAGCGGAGTTAAAAACATTTCTCCTTTTCGCAGTTTGGCGCCAATTAAAAATACCAAAAACAGCCAGATCTTTCTCTACCAGGTTTTTCCAACGGAGTCAGGGTCTTCCTCTTTCTATGCTTCCACCGGTCGCTACTGCATCGACAACTTTCAAAGCTGGAGTACATATTCTTATCCATCCTTACCACATCACCTAGGCCAGCGCAGCCGCTGTTTCTTGATACGCTGAACTACACGTATGTCAATGTCGCCGTATATCTCATACAGCTCATCATTCCATCGGCTGCGGTATTCGCTGTTCCCATTTCGTAGAAGACCATATATCTAACGAAAAACTTTTCTCTTGAAAACTCCCAACGTCGACTCATCAGATGTTATCATCGTCCAAGACTCCGCATCGTATATATCAGGACGGGAACAATGAGCGACTTGTAGAGTTTGTTCTTCGTTCGTCGAGAGAGAACTTTACTTTTCAATTGCCCACTCAGTCCAGAATACCACCTGTCAGCAAGAGTTATTCTGCCCTGGATTTCCAGGCTGACGAGGTTATCTACGTTTTCAAAGTTATTACTGTCAACAGTGATGTGTGAGCCGAGTCGTGTACGTGATAATTGTTTATTTGATGATAGGAGATATTTCGTCTCGCCCTCGCTCGCTACCAGATCCATATTTTCCTTCCTTATCCAGTTTGGAGGAATCAGAATTCACGACGCAGTCATGGATTGGGGGTGGATTGTTATGAAGAGTCTTTATTTCATATCAGAAATACACTTAGAAGGCTTGAAGTTCCCTGCCGAGGGGCGACCGCAATTAGAAAAATTATTTTTTTTATAATTTCCAAGTTGGTTGAACCAGCACTCCAACTCTGGTCTTCATAATGGCAGAACGTAATACTAATCCCGCTAATGCAGAGATGGGTTTATTGGACATAAACACTTAGCATTCCTATGTTTTAGATATTGCAGAATTATACATATGCTACCAATGTCTGGCGCGCCTGGTTATATCCAAGCAACGGTACAATATATTTAGCTTATGGTAAACTACTATAAGTTAGTATGTATGTACAGACGATATTTGAGTGAACAAAACTAATATACCTCTGTACACTGAATACTCGGTTAGAAAACTGATGAGCTATCGAAACGAGTTTTACAAGGTGGAAAAGAGAGGAAATATTAAACTTTCATGTTTGAATGCACTAATTCTGTAAGCGAAACCCGTAAGCTGTCTTAAAACACGTAATTTATCAACGGGAAATTTTAAATCCGATTGAATCCTATTATTATCATTTGAATAGAATTTTTATCCCACAGTGGTATAACACGAAAACTTTAAAGCTGGAATTCGTTATTGTTCACGGATATAGTAAGAGATTTATAAAGCTGGAAAACGATTTTACTTCTTGCGATTACTCCTTATTAGATACAATTCTTTATAGCTTCGATTATGACTCTCAACAGTATTTTGACGTATGTATATATCTAGACAAAACAAATATACCCACCAAACACACTACAGCCGGGTATAATAACAATGTATGTATGTGAACTAAAAGACTTCCAACTCAGGTTATCCCAAAGACGTCAAAGTCGTTAGAATTTATAGTTGTGAAAGGCAACCTAGTGTACGAGTATGTAGGTATCTGTTGTTGTTCTTTTATTTTGAAACTGTGTGGGCAAATTTTTATACTAAAATCAGGTTTGAGTATATTAATTAGGCCGCAGTGTTTTTACCAAATAATGTATTACTTAACAAAATTTTAGAAAGAAATTTAGAAAGGAATACATATATTCAAAATGCAAACTTATAATGATTTTAAGAACCGTGCATATGTACATTGGGGTGTCCATTATTTACCAAGCTAACATAAGGGAAAAGATAAGGCGCATTTTTTATATTAAATAAAAATGGCAGCAACTTCAAAATATAATCAAAAATAGCATTATTTGTTAAAAGCATAATTCAATGCATATTGAGTGAAACTAATTTCTTTTTTTTTTGTATTTGAAATTAATTTTAATCTCACAGATTTAGAAGGAATGTATTTCCTGTTTTAAAGATTAAAGACTTACACAAATCTCTCCAAATGATCCCAAAATCCGTCACAGATCTAAAACAATGTTTCAAAAACAATTTCTATGAATAGTCAAAGCCTGACACATATTGTGTGTATATATATACATATATATATATATGTATGTATGTTCGTTTGTATGCATGTAAGACATTTAGGTATGATCCCTTGTTCACTAATAAATAAACTTCTTAAACATTTTATGTTTGTATTTGTATATTGCAATGAAATCAATATATAATATATTTATAATGTAATACACATATAATTGGCGCTTTGTAACCGCTAAAGCGATTTTCGGCCGAGCTCCTCTTCCAATATGTGGTTTTACGTCTTGATGTTTTTAAAACAAATGGAGGGAGCTACAGTTTATATTGTACTAAGCCGCCTCCGAACGGCTGATGGGTTTTTTTGAGGAGATTTTATTTCATGTCCGAAATACACTCGGAGGGGGGACATTCCTTGCCGAGGGTCGACCACAATTAGAAAATTTAACTTAATTTTTTATTTAAATTAATTTTCCATAACTTTTGGATGTTGGTGATACCGGGATTTGAACCCGAGCCTTCCGAATGTCAGCACGCAATGCTAAACGCTCGGCTACCACGGCCGCTTATATTTATATTGTAATACTTTTGGGAAATATTACTTGAACTTGACCTCGAAAGTTATGACTAATTATTAAGAAGTGAATAATACGGAATACTTACATATATAAATTTAAATTTTTATACTTATAGGTTCTGCCAAGAGTTTAACATACATATGTATGTATGTACATGGATTTGCACTTAAATCGTATGTAAATTTTATATTACCTGAGTTCAATCAACCGTTAATATAAAAATATTTAAATATGTACGTACGCAGTTTGCAAAATATTACATGAATTAACAACACTGATTATTATACATCACTTACATAAATATTGCATAAATTTGCTTTTTAAATACTGAAGTCAATTGATATATAGTCACATGTAAAACAATTTTAAATATGTGAAGTTCTGCTAAGATTTAAATTTTTAATTTATGGTGATATTTATTTATCGATTCGTTTGTGATGTAACCGTTTAAGCGATTTTCGGCCAAGCTCCTTCTCGAGTTTATGGTATGTGTCTTGAAGTTTTTCCAACAATTGGAGCGACCTACAGTTTATACTAAGCCCCCTTGGAACGCCTGATGGTTTTTTTCTGAGGAGCTTTTTATTTTACGTCAGAAATACACTCGAATGGGTTGACATTTCCTGCCGAGAGGTAACTGCAATTAGAAAAACTAACTTACTTTTTTATTTAAATTTATTTTTTTAAATTTTCTGGAATGTCGGACCATTTATGTTAATTATATTGAAATTTCATTCAATACTTGAGTTCATTGATAGAACATGTTAAAAAGATTGATAATTTTTTTGGTGTACTACTTTATTAAGTATTGCAGCAGTGCAGCATGGCTCACGAGACCGCTTTTTGTGGCCAAAACAGTTTTTAAAAATCCCTCAAATAATATATTTTTGGTAGCTACAAATTTACATAAGAAGAAGAATGTTACGTAATCATAGTCAGTTAAGCGTCATGTTCTATCAAGAGAATACTTCATACAATCTCATATTTCTCTATTTTAGGTATTTTGTTCGTTATTTTAAAAAGGAGAACATATTTTGATCTCTAAACTTGTTTTAGCAATAGTGTGTAATCTGTACTTAAAAAGAACGTACGAGTACTACCCGAAAAGATTATCTGTGAAAGCTTATAAATTTTGACGCACATTAAAAATGAACTGTGAATGGTTAAAAATTTTTAAATTCTAAGGCAGACATCAAACATTGTGATTTCGAAGACTTAAGGAAGACGCACCTATACAGCGGCAACAAGAAATGTATTTAAATATTAGAAATTATATATATACTTATATACTCGTATGTATATTTTTAAAAGTTAGTTTTTCCGCTAGGAAATGAGCATTTTTTGATGTAAAAATTAAAAATAGCATTTATGAATGGCAATAGCAATTTTGCGTGGAGGGAATGTCGAAAAACGTCGACGACGACGCCAACCGTAACAGTAGAAACATCTATGTATGTATATCCATCTATTTATGACCAATTTTACGAAGAGTCTTATCAAATCATAATTTTTTGATACATTGATGATTTTACTTTTTTCCTTTTAAGGCATTCTTTGAAGACAAGCAACCAAAGTTTCGAAATGTTCCAAATAAAATTAGAATAAATCATATTGAAAATCAGGAGCTATCTCAAACGAGTATATTAAAAATAAAATTAAATATGCACGCAACATGGTTTTAAATTATTTTTTACAAACATAAAGTCTAAAAATTAATTCGATTCATACGGTAACAATACGATGCTTACCATCGGATCCAAAGAGTGTGCTATAGGAATTTACATGAAAAAATATTATCGATAAGAAAAATTTTATTTAGGACCTTAGTTTTCAAAACCAGCATGTATGTTTAATCAATGGTTAATCATCAAACTGTTTTCTGCGAAATAAAATCCACAAATTATAATTTTCAAGAAGGGTGACGTAATATGGGTTCGTTATCCTATCAATATTCAATTTCAAGGTTCAATACGAAATTTTTTTAGGTCTTCTCTTAGATTGTATGCATTTTGCATTTATTCTCTGTAATTCTAAATTAAATTAAATGAAAACATTGATTTGCTGAAGTTTCTCCTTCACGAACCAAACAGAATGCTTTTATTCTTAACCGCAATAATTATACATATGTACATATATATGTATAAGTATGGTTGGTTAGTTGAGAGAGAAGGTTGAGGACCTGACCGCAAGTGGCCACCCTTAAACCATAGAGAAGGCTTATTGTGCTCCCCCGCATAACCTAACTATACTTTTGCGAACAAATAGCTCGATTTAATAAACTTATTTGCAAACCGCGAATTATATATTATTAATAATATATAAATTAGATTTTTTTTTTTAATTAATTTTCTACAATGATTTTTTTGGATGTTGGTCGTTGGTACATATGTTCATATATATATCTATATACACCAATTTATAAATGTTATTTTTTAACTTCCTACAAAGTTATATTTATTTGTTTTAAGAACAATGGAATCAGTGTAAAATTTGTTGTTTCCCATAAAAACGTGTATGTGTCTGCTTTGTGAACATCATTGATTCGCAGCGTTTTAGACAGTTTACAGAAAACGAAACATTTTGGCTTCTTTGCGTATCAATGTAAAGCGTATCTCAGCACACTCGTATGTCATAAATATAACAAGCACCATCACTGCGCTCGTATTTAGTTTAAAATTCTGCTCGAGTTCACCTCGCCAGAACTGAGAAATATAAACAAAAACCAGAAACCGTGTGAAAGTTGTTTTTTATTTACACTGTGACGGCAATATAATTATTTCCCAGTGTGTTGCTTTTTTTTCAGTACAAAAATTTTGGAAAAAGCTTCAAAGTTTGGATGGGATACAAATAAAAAACGTATTTGTATTTTTTTTTTTTTTGTTAAGAAGCAATTTTTTAACAAATTTAAAAGTTTTGCAAGCAATATTCTAGCAGATATGATGAGTGCAGAGTTATTGAAGGTGAATACAAAATTGCTGAATAAATGAAACTAACTGATTTAAAGTCAATAAACACCAGTTACATATGTAAATAAAACTTGTGGTATATCTACATACTATATTCAAAGATTAAATTGAGATTTTCCTTCGTGTGTGCTTTGTATAACAATGTTTTTTTTTTTTTTGTAATACAGATTTTCTTGTACAGTCCATATTTTAAAGCTTGCATGACCAACTATGGCAGATTTTGGGAAGCACTGAACAAATACAACTACATTCATATATATACAAATTTCCTATAACAGCGTAACGCAAACAATTTTTGAAACTACATACGTATATATGTACATATGTATACTAATATAGTTAACGTTATATACAAGTTTCAGTTAACTATACGATAAAAAGTACATATGACCGGAAACACATTATGAACCTTGAACTGCAATGACCTGTGGCCGCCAGAGAAACAGACTGGTCTGACCAGCAATAAAGGCTATAAAAAGTGGCAAAGTGGCATTTTTCACGCTCGAAGAGGGATCATGAACATGCATATGTATAATATAACAATCCCAAATAATGCAATAAGTCTAAAGCTACGTATTACAACATTCTAAAAGGTACTGCTGCTGCCATAACCCTCTCAAGGTTATGCTTCAAGAGCGGCAACAATTGCATTGTATATACGTATGTACATATAATATGTATTATTTCGACTATAATAAAGTAAGCCGCTTACCCTAATTAACAAGAGAATAATATGTTTACATATGCTGACTTGGACTGAATACCTAGAAGCCGCCTAACAAATTGAGAACACTTTAAGGAGTTAAATTGCACATTAAGGATGATGCAACGTAAAATCATAAAATTTGATGTGGCGTGTAGGCTTAAACAAGTGAAGTGTTGAAAGTGAGACTGCGTTGTAATGATAAATTTCACGATAATCAAAAAAATTCGATCTATTCAGTTGAAACAACAAACCAGCTATCAAAATAAGTTAATTTTAAATTACTTAACAGCACACTTCAATTGTAACGTGAATTAAAGTTTTACCCGAAACGAAATGCTGCCATTTATGTTAAATCGTTAACAGATAATATTAAACGTTGCAATTGAAGTGTGCTGTTAAGTAATGTTACAATTAACGTTAACGATGAGTTTTTGCAGTTTCAACATTAACAATTTAATTTCGTTTCGATAACATGGCGCCGGAACGAAACATTCGTTAAGTTTATTTTTCATATTAACAAAACGAAATGTCTTCGTAATATATCAATGATATTTCTATTGGTTGAATTTAATTACTAATGTAATTGAATTTTCCGAGGCTTCCGGTGCAACACGTTCGGTTCGAACGCGTGTTTATCGTTAAGTTCTCACATTTACGTCATGCTTACAGTGCACCCATTACACATAATCGTGTATAAAATAAATAAAATAAATGTCCATTATGCGTAAGATTTGGACATTAGAATTTGTTCACATTACGCAAACTTGATATATGTATTAGCGTGGGCGGGTTTTAAGACACAAACGTATAAATACATACATATATACATACATACATGTATATAACGAATTATACAATATACAAAAATAAATATCAAATATACATATAATATAATACCAGTGCTATACCAATGTGTTTCTTAATCCCTTTTTTGGAATTCCCTGTATACTTCAGCGTACAAAAAGCAGAGCAGTTGATATATATTGACTTGACTTAATATGAGATACACAGTAAATATAAATTTAATAAGTAAGGAAAACTATCTTCGTGTGAAACAGAAAAGTAGATATTAGCTGATATTTACATTGACCTCCAGACAGCTTTTCTGATTTTCATATTTCAATTATAAGGGGTTAGGCTTATTTGTAGACCCATGTTGATATTTGTTGAAAAATGTTTGGAACTCATTATAACTATCACATCCATCCAGTAAGATCAAGATTTCTTAATCATTTCTTTAAATATTCGGTCTGGAGTACACAGACCGAACTCTGGCCGTCCCAATGGTAGTACGTACTGGTAATGACTCGGCTATTGTGACTGCACCTAAAGTTGAGCAAAGATTTACGCTTGTCGCCTAAACAGATATGATTTGGATACTACTCGTGTGTATGGTAAATATATGTACTATGTACATATCTCTTCGCTGTGCTCTGTTAGTATATTACGGCTGAAAAAATGTATATAAATATGTATATATATACATATATCTAATATCTAATTTACGCTTTGTAACCGCTGAAGTGATTTTCGGCCGAGCTCTTACTCCGATTTGTGGTATGCGTCTTGATGTTTTCCCAACAAATGGAAAAGTGTATTTCGTATTACACTTATTCAGGAGAGTCATATATCGCAGATCAGGTCCTTGATACGATGAAAATCAAATTCATCGATTTTTGTAAAAATAAACAAGCGTTTGAAAAGTATGATTATATACGTGTAATTGGGTTGCGCTCATTTGGTACAAACATTGAGCGAAAGCTATTTTAAATATGGTTAGTCTATGTTGTTTTTTAGGCAGTGATGTTTTCTTAGCTTATAGGATTTGCAGATTTTCATGTAAACATATACATATTCGTTTTTTCCTTATATAATCTTATCTTAAATCCTTTCAGACATTTCCACTGGCAGCTTTTGTACTCGTAGTGCTGACAACAAGTACACTGGCAAATTATAACTATGATAGACCGTTACAACTTCAAGGCTATAATTATCCACGCCCGGAAGTACCGTTTATCGAGACAAAAACATCAACTGAAGTTCCACCTTTGAAGTCAACAACACAACACCAAGGCTACAGTTATCCACCTTTATCAACTGAAGTTCCACCTTTAAAGTCAACCACACGACCTATTGTTTCACCCCTGGACCATACAACTAAAACGACAACCATACAACATCAAGGCTACAGTTATCCACACCCGGAAGTACCATTTATCGAGGCAAAAACATCAACTGAAGTTCCACCTTTGAAGTCAACCACACGACCTATTGTTTCACCCCTGGACCATACAACTAAAACGACAACCGTACAACATCAAGGCTACAGTTATCCACACCCGGAAGTACCATTTATCGAGGCAAAAACATCAACTGAAGTTCCACCTTTGAAGTCAACCACACGATCTATTGTTGCATCTTTGGATTATACAACCAAACCGACAACTGTACAACACCAAGGCTACAGTTATCCACACCCGGAAGTACCATTTATCGAGGAAAGAACATCAACTCACATTCCACCTTTGAAGTCAACCACACGACCTATTGTTTCACCCTTGGACCATACAACTAAAACGACAACGATACAACACCAAGGCTACAATTATCCACACCCGAAAGTTCCATTTACAGAAAAAGTACCATTTACTGCGAAGTTAACAACACTATCTAATTTTCCATCATTTGAAAGAACAACTGCACCAACAACAACCAATAATAGCACTTCATCTAAAACTCAATCAACCTATACATCGCATGTGAATACAAATTCTCCAAAGTCAAACGGTTACTCGTATCCTCGACCTTCTACACCACTTATCTTACCCTCAAACCCAATATTCTCACCTAAATTAGCCCCAATACAACCTTCTGAGAACGCATTATTTAGGTCAAAAGATGAAAAGACACACCACAAACAATTACCTAAATCAAATGGCTATTCGTACCCTAAACCTTCTAGACCGGTTATTACTTCATTGAAAACTTCTACAACTGCAGTACACACACAACCTGATGTTCCGATAAACACTTCCAAAAATACCCCAACTACTGAAACACCCAATTCTGAAGGATACTCCTATACTAAGCCAAAAATGTCGCTAATCCTGCCTCCATCATCGCCTGTAAAACAAGCCGGATACACATATTCGCCACCTGTAAAACAACTGGAGTTTCCACGTAAAAATTTACCAGCAGACGTACACAGAACTCACACCACCACCACTTCGTCGAAAAATGTGATTCCTACCAAATCGATTGGGTATTCATATATTCCACCTTCAGTAGCGTTTACTGCGCCTTACAGTACTAAGGGTTCTGTTTCTCTTCTTTTTTCGACTCCATCTGGATTGTCTTCGGTTACGCCAACACCATCATCTTCTAAAGGTTACTCCCCTACTCCTTCCGTCGTTCGAATGCTTTCACCCAGTTCTTCCCCCAAAAAAGCATTAGGGTATTCATATACACCACCAAAAGTTCCTTTCACAACACCAAACAAAGCGCCATTAACTAACAATCTGCCCTCGGGATTCCCAACCACGATTAACATTCCTTCACAAGTAAAAGGCTACTCTTATCCCAAACCACAAAAACCTTTTGAATATTAAATGCTTTTTTTAAGATAATTTATAACGTATATACATATCTAAGCAAGTACTTGTCATTTTAGATAAATAAAAGAGATATAAATAAACATATGTATATTTGAATTGGATTTGCTAATGCATTGGAGTTTTGGCGGCAAACCTTTGTTGAATTATGAATTACATAGTAATACGAAGTCTCTATTTTACAAACCTTGATATTTGTTCATGACCTTCCCAAGGGCTCTTTTAGAGTTCAGTTGAATATTTTGCATCACCGCCATTAAAAATTTCTTTCTTGGTCAGAGTACAGTTTTATAGGTACAGCTTATCTCGCAACCCAATGTGGATGAATACATCCGCTACTGGTTTAGCTTCCTGGTTTGGAATTGGATAGTGGATTTGCCATTTGCTTTTCCATAATCACAAGGACGTACTCGTATCTGTTTCCTAGCCTGCTCATAGGGAACAGACCAGCTACATCAATGGCAATACCATCCAGTTAGCAATCCATTTATCGATCGATTGGCCACATGGTTTTCGTAATCAACAGGTGTCCTCCACTGAGACCGTTGTGGAATTCCTTGACCACGTGTACACAATAGCGCTGCAATTGCCTTGGTTTGGACAGAAGAGAAATTTGTGTCACCGTCATTTGGCCATGTCATTATCTTATATTTTTCTGCTTTCAATTTCTCATGATACGAATATAGCGGAAAATGCAATAAATTAAAAATTGCCTACTCAATTTATGTCGAAAGGACCGCTATTCAATCACTGGTTATTTGTACGGAAATGAACCGAAAACAGAATAAAATTATACAATAAATTTATTACATTAAATTTATTCTTTATAGTACACTTTCTTTTCAGGGAATAAAACTATTATTTTTGAAATGAAAAAGAAATAAATTAGTAAAATTTGTTAAACTTCTCTCATGATTTTTTACGTTTTGATGTTTTACTCTCCGCAAGAAAGAAATTTACTGAGTTTTCAACGAACAGGATTCAGCAAGCCTGCAAGTTGTACAACAGCTGTTTGTTTTTTTGCGGTTAATTTTGAACTCGTTCACTTATATAGTTTATTATTTCTGGTTTTAAGTATTTTCCTAAGTGTTTTAATAAAATTGGCAAAAATACAACCTTATGTGACGTTTTTAAATTATTAATTGTATTTAAAATTTATTGTATTTCATGATGAAATTCCATATGCTTTATAGCCGCCCAACGTTAAAGATATCAATATGTTTTTTCTAATAGTTTTCTAAAATGAGGAGGATTGATGTAGAACTTGCTTTGCAAAAATTTGTCATTTAGATTTTCAGTAAGGATGACTGAAATACGAAAATAAGTTTGAAATTCTTTTAAGCCGGCCATAATAACTCAAAATTAATATAGAGTTAATTCGATTCTGTTTAAATAAAAACCAAGCAAGAGCTTTATTTTTCCTTCTAAATGCTACTAATATTTCATTTTGAGCATTGTCGTCGCATCCGGAAGTTTAAGAATGCATTATCCTCATTGTGGCCGTAGCAGCAACTTTGCTTCGAATTTGTTATGCTTTTCCTTTGCTCGCCACTGCTTTCTGGTAAATTATAGAAATCCAAAATCAACCGTTGTACTAGAAATAATAATATACGTATGTATATTCTAATTCTATGCACCCTAACTTCTAATTTCTTAACGGAAGTTGGGCGATGATTCCACTCCACTGCCACCACATTTTCGTTTAACGAGTGCCTTTACTATTGTTGGAATCATTGATAATGTTCAGCTAAATTAAGCAACATTATATTTAACCACTTATTTTGTTGGCATTAATTCATATTAAAGAATTAAAATTATCTTAATTTAAAATAAATTTTGTTTTGTTGACAAAAATTCAATCATGTGATCACAAATCAGCTGTTTTTCATACTTGCCAGTTTTTACTGGATCAAATTTCCCATCACGAATTTGCAACTTCCTCGCCAACTAAACGTCGAAATTGCACTCTCTCGTTACTAAGTTTTACTGAGTTTTTGGCTCAACGAACACGATCCAGTAAAGTTTTAAAAACTGTTACTGCCCATCTACTCAACGAACAAAACTAATATTATAACTCGGCTATATGTATATTAAATATCATTTAAAAAACTATGTGAAGAAGATCTTCGCAAAAGGCTTTTTAATGAGAGTTTGGTTAAGGCACCTGAGATTTCTAGTTTAACTCTTTGAATGGTTTATTTGTAGTTTCCTTTGATTTGCATCGTTTGTAGGTAATTACAATTGATTACGCCGTTGCTGATCGAAGTTTTGTTAAGTATCTGTTTGAAAATGATTTACCCTTTCTAGAATTTTGAATACATAACATATTTTATAACAAAATCTTGCTCAAAAGAATTAATGAAATTGCTGCAGTAGCAGTGGTTGAAAAGGTTGACCCAGCAAGTTTCACTTAGACGATATTACATCCGCAGTGTTGCTAGACACTCTACATATGAGCAAGCTGCACTGCTACACTCTTTATTAAGTCTTTAGTTTGAAGAACAATGCTGTTCTTTTTGCAAATTGAAGTAGGCGGTTTTGTTCTTTGCCCATTATGGATTGGAAGTCTTGAAGCGTTTCTGCGTCAAGTATGCATAGCATTTGTCTGCTGAATTCTAGACACTCACAGATTACATGCTCTACGGTTTCCTAACATTCCCTAAATTTATCAGGGGTGTTATAGAAACCGACACAGAATTGCTTATTTGTCGGAATTGAAAATCAATACCTGTTTGAAATGGTGTTATGAAACCGATGTGATTTTGCTTTTTCGAAGATAAGCAAAACCGCTATTCGAATCAGCTGTCATCACACTTGTGCAAAAAAACCCAGCAATTCAATTTAATTTTTGTACTAGTTTTAAGACATTTGTGATTGTTCACTAAAAAATAAAATGACTTCGGCAGTGATAACATTTTTGATGATAGGAGTTGGAGTAACCATCCAGAAAATAAAGCGCAAAATAGCAAGGGATAAAAGCAATCCGCTGGAGCTGCCAGAGTTGATGTAAGTGCAATTTGCATTCTACTTTTACATTTGCGGTTTCAATTATAATTCCGACAACAATCTGTTTCTGTAAAGCCCCTGTATATTTATATTTATAGAATGAAGGGTTGCAACCGCAACGACGTTTTGGAACTCGCCCAAACTTTTGTTTGCTGGTTTCATTCATAACGCTGAATATTATAAGTACATATTTACATATATACATTTACATATGTATGGAATTCATCCTGCCAGGGTTGATAATTAAAATACCACTCTTTTTTGGAAATATTTATTTGAACATAAAGGCATAAATAAATTTGGGAAAATCTGCAATTTTTTTAATATAAACCAAAGTAATAATAAAATTGTATTATCAGGATTTATTTTTCTACAGACAAAATACAATACATATTAATTTAATACAAATTTTTATTAAAACTCTATAATTATGTCTACTAAAACTTTAAAGCGACGTTGCGCCAGACCAAATTACACCACACTATCTGTCAAAATATAAATTCAACTCATGGTTGCCTTAGTCAAATACATTGACTGTTCTCAGCTGAGAGCTGATTTCTGAAAATCACTTGTCAATTTTTGTACTCCCAGGTCAAAAGCCAACAGTAGTTTTTGGGAATCTTTATTAAAATACGCAGGTATACGAAAAACGTATGCAATACCGAAATTTAACAAATATAAAAATCTCACACAAGCATACATATGTATGTACATTTGTGTATTGAGGAATAGTCGAAAAAAAAATTCGACCAATGTTCTTTACATGTTTGTATGTATGTATACATAGTGTACATACATATATTCCGTTTGTGTAATCATACGATTTAAAAGTGGCTGTGTTGTACCATTATTGGGTATGTATTTGTTTTGAGTTGAAGATTTTCACTTTTGCAAATAGAAAATCGAATAAGATTCCACAAAACAAAACATATCCTAACAAATAATTTTCGGCTTGGCTGAAAGAATTTCAGCTTCTAAGAGTATGATTTGTCGGAAGTTTGAACATACATACCTATGTATGTATCGCCCATATAAAATTCGTCTATTCACAATTCTGTAAATAATAATATACACAAATATATATTTTTTGTACACATTTATATATTGTTATTTATTATTATAAATACATACATATGTATGTATGTATAGGAAAACGTAACTAAAAGTGAAATTTCCAGCTGTGGGTATTAAAGGTGAAAAGTTTGTTTAGAATTTGGCAACGAAAAATCTAGTTTAAATACATAACGCATCTTAAATACATAAGTACATACAAACATATAAAGTACTACGTACTATAGTAAATAAATTTAGCTTTCTCATACATATGTACATCTGTATCTACTAACGTACGAAAATTGGCATTGATGAGCACTGCTATTGAATGAATACGTACGTATGTATGTACTAGTATAGAGATAATACTTTTTGAATGTGTAATATATATACATACATACATATGTATATATTAAGTAAACAAAATATTTGCAACGGTATGCCTAGGAAAAGCACCAAACACAATTGTTGGTAAACAAGTATCAGCTGCGCAGATGCTGAAATACTTTCATACGTATGTACAAAATGTATACATACTTATATACTCGTAGAACCATATACATACTTATAAGCGTGTACAAATGTTTATATTTTAGTAAACAAATGACATTTTTTAACACAAGAGTTTAGATATGTTTGTACATATATACATATGTATATCTACAAATGAATATACTCAACGTTTGTTTTAAAGACAAATGCACGTATTGGCGCAAGTACATACATACATACTCGCATAGTTTATAATTAATAAAAACATATGCATACCTATAGATAAATATACATATACTTTCATACACATACATATACTATTAAATATACATACGTACATACGTACATATGTATGTGTATTACCCAGTGAAATATTTGTATATTGTATATTGATAGCATTTATGAATTCTTACATATGCATGCTTGATTATAAGTACGTATATAAAGTTCTAAATATATGTACATATATGGACATAACGAACCGTAGTGAAAATTGTACATAACACATAACCATGCTTGCTTTTGTTCTTTAAAGATCATAACAAAAATCAGCTGACTCTTGTTAATTTTACATTAATATATAACTTACCTATGAACATATGTACATATGCATATACAAATGTATATACTGTATATAATTTTTGTATACATATATTGATACATGTACATATACATATACGTACACAATACGCCTATGCATTTGTGGATCATTTGGTATATTGGAGTAATCCAATAGGTACTCCTCTGTAGTGTACTATTCGGCCATACATATGCCTCATTACCAGCAGGTTGTTAGCCGAAGATTGCTTGAATTTTAACATAGTAATTCCTAAACGAAGTTGCAAGTGCGCAATAAGACTTACACTTGTATACAGAAAATGAATGATAAATATGTATGTTTTTCTAACTTTTCAGCAAAGCGGATTATATTCGAAACCATGTTCGCATATAATTTCGTATAGGTATACAGGTACTGAATGGAGTATATTCGTGCAGTACTTTCAAAACTGATTTTCTATATATAGCTACTGGTGGATTACTCGGATGTTATACAAAGGTAGAGTTTTTGTATGAATTGTGGTTAGTTATGGATTACTCTATAGTCCACATAGAGTATATATCTCACAAGTGCATGAAGTACTCTTGTTGTTCGCAGAGTATGCTTGCAATACTATCGAGAATTTTACTCAGATAGGAATATGTACATATATATAAGATTTACATACATACATATGTAAATATATACGTTTGTATGTTCACAAATTTTATTTGTTAGTGGTTGTTTTTAACTGAGATGGTATTTTCTTATTCGACTGGGACCAAATGAGGTGTTTTGGCTTTTGCTGCTAAGTTCAGTTGACAGTGCTGTGTCGAATAAGTCAGTGTCTGGGTCGAATATTTGCGAAAGTGTTATTGGAATATAGGGAAAATTAAATACAAAGAATATTTGTACATACATATTTAGGTAAGAAGTAACTTCGATCATATTTTTTGAAAAGTTTTGATAAAATTTTATTGGTATGAAAAAAATTTCGATAAATACTATTTAAATTTTCTAAAAGGAGTTTATTGAGTTTAATTTCAAATTTGTATGTATGTATGTACATACATATTTACAATGTATATATAAGTGCATTGCTTCTTTGGATACTTAGCAATCACCCAGGCAAAGAAAGATATTTCTAATTGCATAAGCCGTTGGAACGAAGCATTTTTTCTCAAAATGTTGCTTGTGTAACTGTACTGTAATGTACAAATATACTTACATATGTACATAGCTACATAGCCAATCACTTTCCTTGCTTCAAATGATGATTTTTGGGAAAATATGTATGTACATACATACATATGTATGTATACGTGCATATGTACATACATACATGTAAACATAGTACAAACAGTATATCTTTTCTGACGACAGCATATCTATTTGTCGACGACGAAATCTGGTTACTAATAAAAAAAATTTTATAATTATAATTATAATTAGTAATAATTATTTTTGTTATTATTATTCATTTGATTTATGTATGTATGTATGTATGTACATAATTCATTTGTATTTTAAAAAAGTAATATAAAATAGACTGAGAAAAATGTATGTATTAATTTTATTCAGCAGTCTCCCTTGCACTTAAATTTTCGTTTTCAACGCCGCTTTTATGAAACAGAGGATCCACTTATTAAATAATCTTTGCCCAGATCACATTCCAAGCGAAGACTTGCATTGTATGCAGATCCCGCTATAGTTAGTGGCCATACAATAGAGCTAGCACTATACATATGTACATGTAATTACTGAAGCAAGTAATTTGGAATCAAATTTAAATTACCAGTGTTTAAAAATATTAAGCAATTTTCTTTTTCAAAATTCAACTTATGCATAATTGATATCGCGCCTCAATATTTAAACACTTAATAAAAATATTAATTATGCATGCTTTTATTTATTTCCAAATTTAAAAAAAAAAACTAAAAGCTCTCATCCTTTGGGCCATATTTATTACATCTCTAAGTGTAACAGTGGAGCATTTTGATCAGGTGATTTCAGCTGTTATCTTAGTCTTTTTTAATAGTAAGGCTGTACAGTGACTAAAGAAGCTTACTCAAATTGACTCATATTGCGGTTATTTCCTCATTCATGTAGTGTTTTCAGCAGTTGTAGATCGGGAGACATTTATTATCTGTAGTGTAATTCTGTAACTTTTATCGATACGATTTGTCGGATCGCAGACTTGCGAATTTTGTCGCTTGCGCTAACGATTATGCGATTATCTAACTCAGTTTTTACGATAATCGACAACGGACGCACCACAGCTAAACAAAACGTCAAAATATGCGAAAAGCACAAAGAGGAATGACAAAAACAATTAAATCCGTTATAGCAATTATTTTCATTAAATAAATAGCAATGCATTACAAAGTTTATCAAATCAAAAACATGTTATGGTTTGGACTTTCATGCATGACTCTTCGCTTTATAGAGGAGCTCCAAATAAAATAATCGTGCCGCGCTTTTGGGTGCTTAGCATTTGCCGCCAAAATCTTGAGATAAGGATCACATATCTATGTACAAATAAATATAATGAACTTTGTTACTACAATAGTAATTGAAATAAAATTTACTGCCACCATTTGCATGTTGATAGAATGGATAGGTTGACATAGGTTTCTTTATGATTTCTGGGACTCGTGATGGACACATGAGTGCAATTTCCTTTGTAGCTATCCGCTCTATTTGCGTAATGGGACATCTAACCTTCACAGGAAACATTGAACGGTTGACTGCTTCTGTCACGCGATGAATACAACGGCTTACTGAAGACTGACTTATATAGATTCCCCATTGCTCTCCGATGGGACGTTGGTAGCATCCAGTTGCAAAGAATCGCAAGGCGGTCAGAATTATTAAACATTTTAATAGTGCTAAAACTGGAAAAATATTTAAATGTTATATTTTTACCTGTTTTTCCCAGGTAATGCTGTTATTCTTCTGCCTTTTAGTTGGCTACTAAGAAACTCAGTTGCATTCAATTGGAAAGGATCTTCAACTTCCCGAAGCAAAGTTCTATCCAATGATGATACCTCCTCATCTTGGGATAAAACGTAGGCCAAACACATTTTTGTTTATTATTTTATTTTGAATTTTATACCTTAGGCAGTTTCCCGATTTACTTTACTTTATTTTAACCTTAATAAAATAACAATATTTTGTCGATATCGCTAGGTTAGCGATTTGTCGAGTAGTTTCCGACAAAAGCGATAGCGAATATTGTTAAAATAAGTACACCGAATATTAAAATCGTTAAAATTATCGCTAAGTCTTATTTGCGATTCGAAAATCGTTAGATTTGTGTTAGAGAATAGCTGATATCGTTAAAATTATCGCTAAGTCTTATGCTGCAACTACCCATCTCACGTACCATCCGTCCATAGCAACCTATCTTATGAGAGCGCCATGCAAATGAAAAGTTATCACCGCTCGCCCATACCGTTACTGACGGTTGTCCCAGAGAAACCAGCGGCGATTTGATTTTTTCCGTAAAACCGGCTTAGCTCATTTCTCGCTCTTGTACAAGGTTGCCAGTATAGACTTTGTAAATTAATACGAAATAAACTAATAACTATTAATATGAAAATGCATAGTTTTTTCAAAGGAAATGAAAACTAAATTCGTAATTAATTATTTATTACCATACAGATCATGTATATTTAATTTGTGTTTATATTCGAACATATAAATTATGAAATTTGTTGACGAAAATTATAAATTTGTTTAAAGTATGCAAACTCGCTGGCTGCTGGCAACATATCTACGCCGTTCGCAGCGTCGATAATTCGTGTATTATTGCTGCAACTACCCATCTCACGTACCTTCCGTCCATAGCAACCTATCTTATGAGAGCGCCATGCAAATGAAAAGTTATCACCGCTCGCCCATACCGTTACTGACGGTTGTCCCATAGAAACCAGCGGCGATTTGTTTTTTCCGTAAAACCGACTCAGCTCATTTCTCGCTCTTGTACAAGGTTGCCAGTATAGACTTTGTAAACTAATATGAAATAAACTAATAACTATTAATATGAAAATGCATAGTTTTTTCAAAGGAAATAAAAACTAAATTCGTAATTAATTATTTATTACCATATAAATCATGTATATTTGATTTGTGTTTATATTCGAACATATAAATTATGCAATTTGTTGACGAAAATTATAAATTTGTTCAAAAGTATGCAAACACACTGGCAGCTGGCAACATTTCGCCGATGTGACAAATATGACTAGATACGAAACTCTTTATTTCGTGAGAGCGCTCAAAAATCCGCATTTTTTATAACATTTCTGAACAGTGCCACTGTGATAGAAAAGTGACTTCTTTGGATTATTAGGTATATTTTGGGTATTTTATTACAAACAACGACGTCTTTAAATACAATTTCACTAAAATATTTTATTGAGAAACAGTGAAATATTTAATTATATAAATTTTGAAGAGTAAAATTACAATAATTTCTTTGATATTTACTGCTGAAGCAAATTTCTTTAGAAACAAAAGCAATGGATTTTTTTACTGACAAAGTGGTACTGGAGTGTTTTGCACATCAGCTGCTGAATGTTCCCCGATCTAACACTCCAACATTAGAATGTGAGATGGGGGAACGCTCTCAGCTGCAATTTGAGTGATTTTGAGTAAGTTTCGTATCTAGTCATCTTTGGCTGTGAGCAGCGTCGATAACTCGTGTATATACCTACATCGCTCTTCCAGTCGGCTGTTATGGACGTTAGCAATATAAAATGGGTAGTTGCAGCATTATTTGCGATCCGAAAATCGTTATATTGTGTTAGAGAATAGCTAATATCGTTAAAATTATCGCTAAGTCCTATTTGCGATCCGAATTGAGTTGTATCGGTCTTTACCCCACAAAAATTGACAGTTGATAGTCAATCGATGATTGCTCTTGAAGATTTGGGATCATTACGTCTGTTTGAGTGCTTTGTACGGAGCAGTTTTAGATCTTGACACTTCCTTTTTATGACCTGACTAATTCCGTATGAAATTAACAATAATACTAATTGCAATATTATTTATAATAAATAATATAATTAAATTGTATTGATAATAATAATTTAATTATTGTACATTTTAGATTGTTATTTACAGGGTGAAAAGTGGCGGAAAGTAGACAACAAATATAATACTAAGTGTATATATCGTAAGACTGACACAGGCGGAATAATTCAGCTTAAAGTCCTCATACCTATACTAATAGCAGTAAAACGGATATAGCCTTTAAAACATTGTCATTAGCAATAGCATATCTATACTACTTGGCATCATCTACGGTATCACTGCATAATGTTTCGTAGCCTTGCGGCGTTCATCTTTGGATCGAATACTACTGATGATACGAATTGTCAACGAAATAATTGCTCTGAAATCCTGAAGGAGCAACAAATTAAAATTTTTTCTGACAAGGATCCGAAAACATGCTTCGTTGAAGATAAAACAACTATTGAAGAAAGTCAGTCCATAGCAGTAACTACCGGTGGACTACCAAAAGTAATACGCAACAAGACCAGACGCAACAACAAGAAAAATAAAAGTAAAAGACAAGAGAAGTTTTCCAATGTGAATCTGAATTTAGATGTTCTGACGTCAGAGTCCCATAAAGAATTGGATTCAGAGGAAAACGATTGGATTTTTCTTGAGAATGATGGTATGTAATTATTCAAATATATTAAGCATACGCTTTTCAGCATTTATTCTTTATTATTATTCTCAAATTCTACTTCAACTTAATATTTAACAATCATGTTCTTGCTGGTCGAACCAATGAGATTCAGAAAAGATGCGTGCGTTTTTTATTTCGTTCTTGATATCCTGTTTTCACGATGAAATTTTCGCTTTAAAGATTAAAGCCTTTTCTTTTGAAAATGCTAAAATTTTAATATCAAGAACGAATTAAAAAATTTACTTACCGTAATTCACGCCTTATTACAAGTACAGATTTTGCCATAAATAAGTTTCTTCGTTTATTTTTATTTAATTTTTACTTATTCTTTATATTGATTTTTGTTCATGAATCATTTTACATCTGATCTTAGCCCAAAAGTTGAATGCAGTTTTGCTTTCTCATGGACACTAAATTTCTAAAGGAATTGATTTAGTAAAAGTAAAATATTAAATTTTATTTCCACAGAATTTTCAACAAAAACAAACGTTAACTTCGTTGCCGGTATATTAATATAGTTACAACGATACATTTCTGTTTTTAATATTTTCTTTTAAAACGTAGATGAAGCAATTGATATGCGATAAAAATCATTAAGTTCGGAAGTCAAATTAACAAAATCCATATTATCGTACTCACTGATCTTTGAAGGCTCTTTTTTATACAAGAAATTGCGTTAAATAATCCGCTAAAGATAAAATACAATACTTTGTCTTCCCAATCGATTGAAATTTCGATATGATCTTTGAAGATTCTTTTTTATACAAGAAATTGCGTTAAATAATCCGCTAAAAATAAAATACAATACTTTGTCTTCCCAATCGATTGAAATTTTTTCATTAATGTGAAATTTTTCGTTACGATGCAACCTTGCTTTATTTTCAGATTCACTCATATAATCGCTTGCGTTAAGCCTATGTCCTCTAATATGTATATATTTATAAGTTATATATTGTTTTATAGAAGCTATAAAATGAGATATTAATAGATATTTTGACTAACTCGACTCTTGCATCACCTATCGGTATACTCCCAACCTAATTTCAAAGTTCCAACAACTTTATCATTTTCATTTTCTTCCTTCTTAGGAGATATAAATTTGAACGGCAATAACAATACGACTTCAACACCAACTTTGGAAATTTTATCTGAACTACAACCTAAGCAAGAAACTTTCCCTGGGAATAATATTAGTATAGGTCACCGTCAGAGAAAAACTAAAAGTGATCAAAAGAATAATCATAACAGTAGCCATCGTCACGTAAGCACAAGTTTTCGGAAATGTGATATCGAGAAGAAAAAAGAGTTTTCTCCGTTACATTCGTCATCATTGAGTTTAAGAAGCAATTCATCGAGCAAAGACAAATGCAATGACGCCACCAGATCAATGGTGTTGTCTGAATGTGACGTTCAACAATCGTTGCGCCGAGATATGGGACGCAATGTGAGTGTTGACAGTTGCGATGATAATGGCTCTAGTGCTAAACTATTTACAATGGTTGATTCGTGGTATATGACACCGCCATCCTGCTTTGATTCGAACGAACCCATTCACATGGAAATACCATGGCTTGAAAATTTACTCATTGAACATCCAAGGTAAGTGACCCGATTTGAACTGGAGGTTATTAACCTAGCGATTGGCTTTAAAAATCTAAAATAATGAGATTTGAACTGGAGGTTATTAACCTAACGATTGGCTTTAAAAGTCTAAAATAATCAGATTATATTCAAATACGCAACAGACGTGTCTCATATCGGTTGAATTCACTAGTTCGTAGAAGTAATGTCAGTAGATAAGTACCAGAACAAAAAGCTGGAATCAGAACGACGAGTTAAGTTGATTTAGCAATGTCTGTCTGACCGTATGTTTGAACGCAAATACGTGTAGTCCCTCTGGTTTCTTTGACTTATTTCAACCAAACTTGGTACGCAGTTTGATTTTGATTTAAATACATAAATGCTCGTTTGTCAAAATTGTCCAGATCGGACCAATATAACATGTAGCCCCTATTCGAGCGATTTGTTCAAATATGCGATTTTGGGTCATAAATACTTCAGTAAAGCATCAAGGAACATGAAATATATTAAACGCAAATAATAATGAATTACTACTATAACATACATATGTTTAGCCAATTGTATGAGGTTTTGGGTAAACAACTCGTCAAAAAAAGCATCTAAAAGCTTGAATTTTGGGTTCTTCACAGGAATATAGAAATAAATATTGATACCGAACATAATCGAAAGCGGAGGACTATATACGTGTATGTACATATATATATACATATATAAACCGCTGAAGCGACTTTCGGCCGAGCTCCTCCTCCAATTTGTGGTAAGCGTTTATATTTCGTGTCATAAATACACTCGGTATGCATCTTGATGTTTTTTCTAATAAAATTGAAGGATAATTGCCCGTGCCGTAGTTATATTTTAGAAATATGTATCAATAAGTTACAATGTTGCTCTGGCTAACCACTCGGCTACTGCTTAATGGTAGATAATAAACATACATATGTACGTATGAATTTACTCGCTTTAATGGACATTACATTCCGGAACCTACGCACATTATTTCCCTTTCATTAATTTCTTTACTTGAAAATAATTTTCAAATTCAAGTGAAGTACACAAATAATATCACAAGGTGATGTACGTAGCGACAGTTCATCTCGGCCCCTTAGTTGTTTTTAGTTCTAATCATGATATAAAAAACTAGGTAGTTTCACTCAAATTTTTTTTCAAAAATATTAACCACCTTATATAAAAAGATTTTTTGACTTTAGCTTTATTTTTGTGCTACCAATTTCACAAGACAAATTTATAGAAGGAGAAGTTGTCACATCACATGATTGCTTGTCCTCCTTCCATTTCAACAAATTACAAAAACAAAATATATGAGAAATAGGCTTTGGCATTTCGAACGTTCGTTTACACAAGCAAAATACGTTAAACGATTTTCGTTTTTGACTTTTCGAAACTATGATTACCCAAACAAAATACATGGGATTTTTGTTTTTGTATTGTTGCTACTACCGTGTGTAAATTTGCCTTGTACCGCGTGTGAATTTGCCTTGCAATTTCATTTTTAAAAAAATAAGTTTTCAACTTTATAAAATTAAAAAATGTATTACAAAATATGCAAAACCTTTATATGTAAACAAAAAATAAATAAAGAAAAATAAAACTTACTCACAAAAAACTCACAGGCTTTGCATAGTACGAGTATTTTCTGAAATCTAATGTAAATAAGATTATTTTTAGGCGGCTTAGTATTTTTTTTTTTTTAAATATATGAAACATTTTTAAAGTGGCAATATCTTGAAGTTAAAATGAAAATAAGATATAATGTCATAAAATCTTTTTCTGTCAAATTTATATTGAGTGAAACTATCTTCCCCTTTTTTGAATCATGGTTGTAATTCAATTTATTCAGAAATAAACAAAATGAAACAATGTCATAGCAATGTCATATTTTAGTCTTAGAGCGATGATAAATACTCAAGGGAGCATATTTCGTTACTTATTAATAAATTAACTTCAACCAATGAATTTTTTACTTTACATAATTTTGTGTATTTATGTAGCATGTCAATATATCGTACTATTGGGTCAGCTCAAAAAGGCATCGAAAGTTTTTCAATTTTAAATTGCGAAGTGGATGGAATAAATCCCATGGATACAAATCACGTAAATATCGCCCAAAAGAAATATGGCAAAGAAAATAAAGTGAGTAAATTGAAACTTGGTCGATAAAATTACAAATATAAACTGAATTTACATACATACCTATGTATATTTTTTTGTAATAAAACAGAACACTCAAAAAGTATGTGAAGTCCGGTCTACAGGCCCACGCATAGATCGACGCGAGGCTGCTTTACTAAAGATGCAGATTTTTGCTTTAAATAGTCAGAAGGTGTGTATTGGTATTCGTTATAAGTATTTTGGCTTATCGTTTTAGTTTTTTAATCCTACGCATGATATAAAAAACAAGGTAGATCCACACAAAATTTTTTTTCAAAAATATTAACCATCTGACATAAAAAGATTTTTTGACTTTGGCTTTATTTAAAAAAAAAATAAATTTTCAACTTTCTAAAATTAAAAAAATTTATTACAAAAAAGGCTAATATTTTCCACATAAACAAAAAAATAAAGAAAAATACAACGTACTCACAAAAAACACAAAGTCATTGCATAGAAATCTAATGGAAATAAGATTATTTTCAGGCGGCTTAGCTTTTTTTATAAAAAAATATATGAAATAATTTTAAAGTGGCAATATCTTGAAGCTAAAATGAAAATAAGACATAATGTCAAAAAATCTTTTTCTGTCAAATTTATATTTATTTTTTTGTATCATTATCCTACGTTAGCGAAAAAAACGTCAAATTTCATTGAGATAAATTTTATGTAGAATTATAGGAGGTTTTAATGCTATTAGTTCATAGTTCCATTAGTTTCTTTTAATCTCTTTATATCCTTTAAATCCTGGTACTGCAATATAAATGTTAAAATACTTAACATTTTTAGCAGTTTGGTTAAAACAATAGCAATTTAAACAACTTTACTAAATTCTTGGGGGTTCAGAAAAATTTATTTTTGAAGCAATCGTCTTAAAGGTTTTTATTATTTCAATTGCAGAGTTTGGCCGTTCGCGAGCATCACAACCTTCGTCGTAGCGCTATTTTACGTTCAAATCAAGTACGTGAAATTCAAAGCCGATGTAATCGTCAGCGGCGCAGTGATGTACAGCACTGTCGACTAAACAGTAGTGCAAATAACAATCGCAAATGTTGTTGAATAATGGAATGAACGGAACTTGAGCTTGTGACAAGAGCAATAACTGTGAATATTTATACCACTCATGAACTTTCTCCCATAATAAAAATTACTCTTCAGTTATTGTAAAACTTATGTGAAAATTTAAAAAATAAAAAATGTAAGCTATAATCTTTCTATAATATAAAAATGAATCGCAAAATGTGTTGGTAAGCGCATAACTCAACAACGCCTGGACCAATTTGGCCAAATCTTTTTTAAAATGTTCGTTGAAGTTCAAGGATGGTTTTTACGGCGAGAAAAATTAGAATTATTGCTGGAAAAACCCTAAAAATAGCCCTTTTCTTTTCCCATACAAATGATTTGTAACTAAAACGTAGTCAATTTGAGCTTTATTGCTATGGTATAAAGTTCATATTAAATTACAAGCACTCACTGTTGTCTAAGCAATGTAGGTGTGTTCCTAACGTCAAAGATCATATCTATCAAAACAATGTGCGTGAGTGCGTTGGAGCACAGAATATATAGTTGGAGGAGTTTAATGTCGCGTTCCGAAACTCGCGTTTCTTTTGTATTAGTTTCGGCATGCGAGATAAAATGCATCAGTTTCCACGTCATTACATCAGTCAAACAAAAATCGCGTTACCAACAGTGTTTTATTATTTTTAATATCCAAATTTTAAGTACGGCTTAAAAGGATTTGACTTCAAGTCATATCAAATTAAAAAAAAAAAAATTTTATCGCAATTTTCGACGACAGGCCTCCCGACGCGTGGTGCATCTTTGACATCGAAATTACCGGAACGGAACCTAGAAAACCACTTTTGTGCTACACATTCGTTTACAGTGTCGGGCCCATAAACTAAATTAATTTTTTCTGCCGGTTTGGGTGCTTTTTCGCCTTGATCGAAGCATGATGTTTTTTTAATAAGGCGATATTTTAATACCGGTGTTGATTTTTTGACAGCTTTTCCTTTTTTGGTTTGCCATTCATAATTAAGAGACTTACTGCGGAACAACGTTTGCAATTGCTGATGTTCGAGGACCGAAATGCTGTTGCTGCTGTGCAGAAGAATAGGGAAGCAGAAGGCCCGAATGAGTCCATTCGCCATTTCGCGTATCAATTGGTGCTGTACCCACCCACTTTATGGAAGTTCTTGCGGACGGTCTTAGTTAGCAGGCATACGAAATTCAACTCGTGCAAGAATTAGAGTCGAATGACTATTAAGAACGTCGTACATTAGGTCTCGGTTTTCATAAGAAAATTTTCTTCAGTTATTAAGCTAACTTTGGGTAATATGGATACGCCGGCCATAATTTTGCAGTCAATGTGTAGCAATGATTAATGTGCGTGTCTGAAGTAGAGGATATTGATGTGGACTACCTTTGGTCCCAACAAGACGGCAATACATGTCGTACAGCCAACAAAATAATCAAGAAAACTTTTGGTGAACGCATTGAGCCTGTGACGTGGCATCCAAGATTGTGTGATTTAACACCGCTGGACCATTTTTTGTGGAGATATGTGAAGTCAAATGCCTTGGGAGAGAATATTCGGCGCGTGATCTATTCAAAATGCTGTCGAAAATTGGGCCTCTCGGCTTGATTTTTCGAGGCAGCTGCAGCGGTCACTTACCCAAAATCATTTTTAAAACATAATGGCAAGCCCTTATCTTTTTAATAATTTTAAACTCTTAACCATAATATAAAATATATAATAATATTAATGTGACGCGATTACCAATACAATTTCCAAGCGCCTTTAAGCAGAACTTTTTCTTGATTGTCCCCCTCCATACCAGTGTTCTGCAAGTTACTCGAAATAAGGTCACACTTGGGAATAGTATTAGACTGAAAGTGGTCTTGGATGCTCGATGTGGAGAATAGAGCGAAGAAGACATCAGCAGCTCTTTACACATATGAAAGATGGTGGGGCCTTTACTAACTCTTTCGCATTGGATCTTCATTGCTTAACACCTCACAAGAATAGGCTATGTTGTCTTACGCTTGACTTTCGGGAAGCTACTGACAACTACAATAAAGCCAATCAGATGGAGTGAGGGACTTAAGTTTTCAGACAAAGCTGTTCATGTATTTACAAATGTGCAACAGAGAAGCGTTGCAGGGTACAGCTAGTTAAAAATAAATTGTACGAGTGTTTACAAAACATCTTATGCTGTATTGTTTTTTTTTTACTAACATTAAAGGCGTTATAGAACAGATCCAAAGTTTCGTAAGTAAGTAAGTATTTAAACCAAGACTGCATCCTATCGATAAATTTCACATTAATCGAAAAATGTAATTAAATATAGACGCAAACACTTAAATATACAATATACTTAAACTTGAATAACGATAAAAGTTATCTAAATACATTGTAGAAAAAGTAAGGTTCAAAGGATAAAATTCGACCAATTAATTATTCAAAAATGTGAAGAGAGAGAATTTATACAGTTTTATACCCTTAAATTTTCCGGCTTTTACTTTCATTTAGAGAGAATTAGAGTTTTGTGAAGTATCATTTCGACTTTACAGCTTTGAAGCGCGATTTGACACACTCGGACAAGAGTTACGAAGTCCTTAGTGTCACTGCTTGGGTAAAAAAACTAAAAATAAGTATTTTTCAACGGAAAGACTAGCTGCTCAAATGCACCTATACCTTCTTGATAGGGACAGCATCGGTACATACAATAGGGTTTTAAAACAGAACGATACAAGTTCTAAATGAAATATCGATATACATTTTAATGGATGCTCTCCGTTCCGCACTTGCACTCTTCGACTTATAGTTGTAATAGGATTATTTCGACGAATCCTGGTGTTACACCTTACGATGAACTGACACTTATATCTTATTACTATAAATTAGTTTGAAATACATATATAGAAAATGCACCAGCCTACTTATTAATGGTATTCAGCAAAGAAAGAGTCAATGTAATTGATATCGTTGAAATGAGGATTGAACAACTAAACACTGCACAAAATACCTGAAAGGTTTGTGCATTTATAGTTTGTTTTTCATATATTATTTTCCGTCACACGTTGTTGAAGCTTTATATATATATTTTGTTCAATTTAGATTTTATAATTGTTATAATTAAGAAGATGATATGCAAAAGGTAACGAAAAGTCCTCACTAAGCTGCAAGTAATGCAAAATACGGTGTAACCTGTGTGACAAGTGCCGTCGGCCGACTTTTGTCCGCCCAAGAGAGATGTTCGCTTAAGTGGATGGAGAGCAATTTTAGATTAAAATAGTGTAAATGTAATTAATAAAAAATTGCCTTATGTTGCTCAAACAAGGATTTTTATGTATGACTTCCAAGGTACATTTAAATTCATGTGTACATACAGGGAAGGTAATGAAGCTGTATTGTTTTAAATTTAATTATGACAGATAGACAAAATTCTAAATCTGGCAACAAAAATCGAACATATATTGTAGATACATATATTATTGGCGCTTTGTAACCGTTGGAGAGATTTTCGGCTGAGCTCCTCTTCCAATTTGTAATCTGCGTCTTGATGTTTTTCCAACAAAGGAAGGACCTAGTTTTATAGTTGGTATCTCTCTGATCTCATCGAAAATCCCTTAAAGCTATTACAAATAATTGCTTCTAATCAGGTTTCAACTTACCATTATTTATTTGATACTATCGATTTCATCCAAAATAAGCATATTCAAGCTAGGCCTAACTAGAGAGAAAAATATTAAAAATTTTAGTTATATAGGGAAGATCAAACTGCACTCAAAAAAGTTCAAATTGGCGACCCTAAGTTACCAAAAAATTTTGTTGAAATTCAATGTGCGCAATTGCTTGAAAGAGATATTTATAAGTTAAGAACACGAACCATAATAGCTAATCCTTATAGACGAAAAATTGCATCAAGGCGCATTCATTCATATATTTTCGCGTAACATTTGTATATAAACATGGCTACAGTAAATATATTTATACCATTATAGCCATAGTGATCATACCAACATGAGTTTATTCTCGCTGGCTGTTCGTTACATCTTCATTCCCTTCTCTCGCATTTGATAACATCTTAAATGCATTTGGGATAAAATTGTGTTATGTTTTCCAATCTCACTTTTCCAGTGCTTCCATTATTCTTGCATTTACGGTGTATGATCTTATAAAAATCTGCGTGTTTTGCGCTTCGTTTCACACCTGTGTAGCACGCAAACGGATGCAAACCATATTCGGTCGGTCTTCACTAACCATTGTATCAAGCCAGTTAACAAAAGGTAGTTCCTTAAGACGAGCAAGTACGGGTATATACATATGTATGTATAAAGTTGACTTGGATTACATAATGAAAAGTTTACTGTCTACAAAAAAGTATAACAAGTGTGATAGAGCATGGTAACCGCACATTCTCGTGTAGTTGTTGTTCGTTGAAATTTGCACCCGAGTGACTTTCAGCCAAAAACTTACTACAATAGCAGTATTAAAATTTTATCAAAGAGTGATATTAAAAAAATGGTAAAAACAATATTAATAAAAAAATATGTACGCTATGAAACTAAATTGTTTAGCAACGCGAAATAAAGGCGAACATTTTATCAACTGCAAAATACCGTTAAACAAAACTGTTTTACAAGTAGTAACTTACCTATATAATTAATGCAAAAAGAAAATTTTGAGCGCGAGCAGTATTTAAATATTCGGAGTTATTAAAAAGTGAAAATTAGATTCGCTTCGGGTGTTTACAAAAATTATATATATATGTGATACGAGTAAATTGTATTCTAATGACTAAAAATGCAACAAATACATCAAAATCGAACATAATGACATGAACTGTAAATCGAAATTCACGAATCGTTCGAAAATTACACATCCAAAAAATCAAAGACACTCCACCAAAATCAATTCACTAGCTGTGAAATCCTCATTTTCGTAAAAATGTCAATACAACAACTGTTATTTCCACCATTTTTCTTTATTTGAAAAGAAAAAAAAATTTAATAATTATAGGTTCTCTATTTGGATCTTTAGGGCTGGTCTTAGGCAGTGAAAATCCTGTGTTAATGAGAAACTATTCCGTCAATCAATATAAGAAATCGGTATTATAGAGAAACTTACACACGAGCTTAATTTAGTTTCCATTGTTTTCCTGACTAATTATTGTTTCTAAACAATAATATTACATTTAAACAAATAAATAGAACTAAAATTATTTTAGTTTATCGGTCGCTTGAACTTGTCAATGTTATACTACATAGTAATACTGGGTACAGGGATTTTCAAAGCTTGTTTACCTCGTATTTTATGTTAAACATATTCGAGACTTTCTCTTATATACTTCTTACTACCTTATATAAACAATGCAACACAATTTTCATATATTTTTATCTGAATATGAATTTGTCTGAAAAATTATGAAAACTGGTGTATCTGTACTCCTATATGCAAGCACTCATATTCCCGATTATTTATTGGGAAATTTGTTTGCAATTCAGTTTATAGGCCATTCGAGGTCATACCTTCGGTAATATCTGAATCGTAGTTCAAAGTTATATGTGTGTGGCGCTTGGTTTCTTCATCCTTTTTAATAAAAAATCATGCAAACTCATCAAAAACAAGCTACAGTTATTTAACTGTTTTTATTTCGCTGTTGCAACGCATTAATGCCTACTGTTTGGCAGACCATGAAGAAGAGTTATACAACTCAAGGTCATAAAACTTGAAAGCAAGCTCATATCAACGAGTTTCTTAACCATTCAAAGTCACATACGTGTACGTACATACAAATATAACCCATGCGCATACATATATCTATATGCTTATATATTCTACACATAAAATCTGGGCTTGTCATTTATTAAAGAACCTGAATATTTCTCCAGATTTTCCGCCAATATATATATGTTGTCTTTATTGAAATACCTGTTGGAAGTTTACATAAAGTTTGATAAGATACCAACAAAGCGAGTACGATTGCTAAATTTTCAGAGCCAATTAACATATCTTCCAATCATCAAACTTTTGTTACTACCCTCGTATATTCATAAACTTATGTTTGCATATGTCGTAATTAACATCAGCACAAAAAAGATCTTTATGACCTTTGTCCTACCTTAGACCATTGTAATTTCCGTTCTTTGCCCTTACGTGTTTCCGATTAATTTAGTTGTTGTAGTAAATGAAAATCTGCCAGAAGTAAGAGCAAATTTGACCTAAAGGACGTAATGATTATACTTAAAGCTAAGCGTTTATGAGAAAGGACTAACAAGCAATTTTACATCTATTCTGTTTTTAACCGATCATTTTGCTTAGAGACGGCCAACCAGACAAAGCTGTTTATTTCAGTATTTCTCCTACCGAAAATAGAAAACTTTTGCATCACTATTGGCTTATGTATTTATTTATTTTATTTTTTTTTTCAAATACACAACCATATGTTATTTTGCAATGATTGAACTTAATTCTAGTAGCCAAAAATAAAACATAGTAACATCTTAATTATATAATATTAACAGGCCTATTCTGTCGAGGTAACAAAACTTACTTTGGTATTAAAATTTACCATTCAGTATTCTATTTACTATTTCGTATTCTGTGTTCACTGTCACCCTGTAAGTTTTGTAACCAGCGATATAGGTGGTAACAAACATTCAGCTTTTCGATTTTGTGTTGTTAATTTATAAAAAAATAAAAAACCAAAATGTATAGACATATTTTACGTCTAGAATTAACTGAAGATGAAGAGAAAAGTGCAAGAAAGCGCATGTTAAGAAGTTGCGAGAAAAAAAATGACCCATTTAATTTGGAAGATAGCGTTTTTTCAAACATTGTAACCAGTTCACCAGAATACCAAATTCAATTTCAGGTGTTAAAAACAAATAACAAAATTTACTTTATCGGTCACAGTGAGAATATGACTGTAAAACTGCCCTTTTCTCTCTAAACATGAAAATAACGTTAAGGGTTAGAGATTTATTTCAGAAATATTAGTATCTATAAGAGGATTTAAGTAGTAGGATTTACAAAGTTTTAAATATATAATTGAGTATGCAGATTAGCAATGAATTGTTTCTTTTGGTTATGCAAAGTAATGAAGAAGTTCGTTTGATTATGCAATGTATTGTAGTTTTCGTTGTATGTATATAAACATTTTTTTACTTAAACCTATTCCCATCATCGTTATTAACCCCTTTTTGTTTTAAATATTTAAATTTATAGATTTTTTCATTAATTTTAAACCATTTTAGTTAACAGATTTATTTAATTTTAGTGTCCCGCCAAAAAATATTTTTAGTATAAAATGTCTTACTTGGAAAAAAGTCGAAAGGTGAAATTCGTAGAGAATCTTGTGCTCATGATTCTAGTATTCGTAATGCAGGTAAGTTCAACTTAATTTTATCCAATCTATTATTGACTGAAGTCAACCTCATAAGCCATTACAAATTCAAAGCGCCCTTTTTTATATCTACTTTTCAATTAATATATTAATTGTGATAAAAAAATAGAGATGCCAAACTAACGAAACCATGCCATTTCGTTTTGTTAATATGAAAAATAAACTTTACGAAAGCACCATGTTATCGAAACCAAATAAAATTGTTAATGTTGAAACCGCACAAGCTCATCGTTAACAATAATATTAACGTTTAATTTTATCTGTTAATGATTTAACATTAACGACAACATTTCGTTTCGGGTAGAATAAATAAAGCTTATTTTGATAACTGTTATCGTTATAGTTCCAAATGTTTAAACCAAATCGATAGCATACATGAATTGCACATTTCTATTAAAATTGTGTGTATTCATTAATAATATTACATTTTGTTATGAAACAGACGAATTATAATTTAGAAGCGAGGCGAGTACCATTCAAACACCAAATTTGTGATGCGGTCAACACTAAGCGAAATAACACCCATTCAAAAAAAAAAAAAAATGTGACAAATGAGTAATTGCCGGCCATACCCGCGGCTTAGAATAATGCTGCAACTACCCATCTTACATAGCTAACGTCCATAACAACCGATTGGAAGAGCGTTGTATATACACGAGCTATCGACGCTGCTGACAGCGGCGAAATGTTGGCAGCTGCCAGTGCGTTTGCATACTTTTAAACAAATTTATAATTTTCGTCAACAAATTTTATAATTTATATGTTCGAATATAAACACCATTCAAATATACATGATCTATATGGTGCGTTTGCATACTTTTAAACAAATTTATAATTTTCGTCAACAAATTTTATAATTTATATGTTCGAATATAAACACCATTCAAATATACATGATCTATATGGTAATAAATAATTAATTACGAATTCAGTTTTCTCTTCTTTTGAAAAAACTACACATTACCTCTGTTTATTTAGTATTACTTTAAAAAAGTCAGTACTGGCAACATTGTATAACAGCGGAAAATGAGCCAAGCCGAGCCGGTTTTACGGAAAAAATTAAATCGTTGCTGGTTTCTATGGGACAACCGTCAGTAACGGTATGGGCGAGCGGTGACAACTTTTTATTTACATGGCGCTCTCATAAGATTGGTTGTTATGGACGGAAGGTATGTAAGATGGGTAGTTGCAGCATAAATTATGGGTCCCCCGTTCGTTAGAAAAACATCAAGACGTACACCACAAAGAGCTCCGCCGAAAATCGCTGCGCCAATTATTGTATAATTGTTATGAGATATATATGCGAAAATCGCTGCATATCTGTAAACAACAGTTTGTTTAAGTTTACCGTCATAACCAAATCTAATTTAAATAGCTCTGGTAAAGAATAGAAGAAAGAAATACTTCCTTATTTAACCTTCCGGGTATATAAAATCCATAGGTAAAGCAGTGTTACATGTGTGTATGTACATACGTGTGTATCTATATGTGCATCAACACGTGGCTACGATAGTTCAACTAACAATTACAACTGAACTGTTTCTAATATTGGCCAATCTACAGTTAACGGATGTACGATTGCGCAAGCAATATCGATTGCACTTCCATCATTGTTCAGAATAGTTTTTGTTGAATTAAATCTTGGAATACATCTGCGCTTATTTGCTTTTACAAACATGCATACATGGCTACATATTTACATGTGTTTGTATGTACATATATCAATCAAAGGCTTTGTGAATGTTGGTAATACAAACTTAGATGTTGTATGTACATACATACGTTCATCAATAATACATGTATATAATCACACACACTTTTATCGAGATATCTGAAGCCACTTGAAAAATATTTGAACGTGGTAAATCTCTTTTAAAAGAAGTGCTAATTGTGGTTGTGCTATGAAATACAGTGCTATGGAGCGACTCTCAAACTGTTGGATATACATGTGTATATCATAATTAAATTAAACCGATGAGCGGTAGCATTCTTTTTATTAAGATATTCTAAATTTAAGATATACTGAATATAAATGTAACTGCAAGAGGGAAATATACGTGTACATATATATGCATATATAATTAAATGTTCATAATTTGCCGTTGGCCGTTTTCGATTTAATTTGATTGATACACTGCAAAAGAGCTGCCAGTAATTACATATTATATTTGTAACCATTAATTTACAATATTTGAAAGCTCATAATGTAAACAAGGCGAGTTCAAAGTGACTAAAGTAAATAATAATGGTATCGTCCGTTTAGTTAAAAAATTGTCCTGTTTTGTTTGACAGCTCTTACTTGGACCATTCAAAATTACCTAAAACCTGTGATACCATTGTTGGTAACATTGTACCAAGCCGTTAAGCTTTAATGCAGGAATGATAAATATTAGATGATGGAGCTAATAAGTTCTTTGTTCTGAGCGATTCCAGCGAAGAAAAATGTAAAATTTAAAATAATGATGTCGGCGACGCCTTTTTTCTTTTGTGGAATGGGGAAATGGTGGCAAATCTGGCCGATTCGATTCGATTTGTGTAGCAAGACGGATTTGACACATTCGTCCCCAAAGATCACATTATACGAAACTCATTATCTCGTAATACAGGAATGGTCAGATATATCACGCAGTTCACTCTGAAAAGGATAAAAGGTAAAATCTTTAAGTTTACTGCATTTTTTTCTTCTGAGCATAATGCCTCGAAATTGTCAACCTATTGAATTTTAGAGAAAGTAAGACGTGAGATAATTTTTATTTTGGTTTATTTCTCAACTTCAACGCTTCGCTTTTGTGCTAGAAAATCTTTGAAAACTCCTTCCAAGAAAACCTGTGGAGTTAAATCATTTCTAATGACAATGTCAATTTGTGATGGTTGGAAAAAATTTGGATCGGCTAGATTAAATTCGTTAAATACAGAGCGATCCGGTTTTCTCATATTGAATATGGGAGAAAATGTGATAAATTTTAGAACAAAAAACGAGAGATAAACTCATTAGACGTATTCGATCATTGAGCCACCCAGTCCGATGATGGAGAAATTTACTTGAAATTCGGTAGATAGGTGGCTTTTTGCACAGGACGACTACTCTTCTCACCGAGAAGTAGACTATAGAACGACTTACTCGAACAAATTTTATTTATGGTTCTTTTTACTTGAAATTCTTTTTTTATGGGAAGTGGATCCATCTATTTGAAAAAATATACATATGCATGATTCTTTTTGGTTAAATTTTTTGATGATATGCCTAAATGGGTTAGTTCGAAATATAAATAATACTTTCTTTACGGGACATTAGAACTTTTTAAATATGTATAAACATGAATCATGCGTAGATATGTTCGCTATGCATTTTTATTATTCTGCGGCTGCTTGCTTATCCCTTCCTTCTAGTTTCCCTTCCTACTGTTGAACAACGATTTACATGAAAGGAATACCTGGAATATGATGGCTTTATTTATGTTTATTCATTGTATATTCAGGGAACAGAAGAACATTTACAGTTCTTTACTAGTGTGGCTTGATTTGTGATTCACATTACAGGTGACAATATATTTTAAAAATAAATACTTAAAAATATTATTGTTTTCTGGCGTCCTGCTTGTTTTATTTCTCTATTACAATGCACATACATAGTATGTACATATGTATACAAACTTTATACATACTACATTTTTTTTTTCATAAGCAAAATACATTATTTTTATACTGATGCCTCTCTATATTTTAAGCTATCGTTCCTAACAGCAGCATCAATTGATTTTTCTACCGAAAACACAATTGCTAGCATAACAACCCCCACCATCAATAGAGGCAATAAGATATTAAAAAACTTAACAATTCCGAAAGCTACAATAAGAGGGAATAGTCCTAGTAACAGAAGCGCGGGAAAAAATAGCGAAAGAGGAAAGCAATTGCTAGTAGCGTTGTCATCTAAATCGTATATAAGTAAGCCAAACTCAACAACACCTACGCCAGTTAAGCTTTCGAAGCGTGCTGGATCCGCTGCCGAAATCAAACAAAAAGTATATTATCGGTAGTGTTAAAATATTTTACTTTCTAATATTGGTTTTTGTAATACTGTAAGTACAGAAAATCAGCAAGGTTAGCACAAATCACACTGGAGAAACAGCAGCACGTAGCAAAATCCGTCAAGAAACAGTAAGACAGAAAAAGTATTAGTTCTATACATGATATTTTTATACTTCAATTTTTTCTTTGCTGCTTTAGGACCACATTCCAGATTCATCCGGCCATATCCCTTATCGGATAGATCGTCCGCATCTCGTACCGCCTGAATATGACTCTACTGGTGTGAGTGCACTTTCAAATGATGCTGGCGGAAATTATCAAACATTGTCCTATGAGGCAGATAAATGGCCAAATGACTATTGGGAACGAGACTATAACAAACATCTGTTTTATAACACCACTCGTGTGCAACGTAAGTTTTGCATTGACAGTAGGTATTTATATTATTGGCTCTTTTGAACAGATATTGAAGCGGAATGTCAGGATGACTACATGAAAATACGAATTGGATTCAATGCTACCTTCAGTGGATTGGTATATTCAGCTGGCTATGCATATGACCCTGATTGCATGTATATAAATGGCTCAGGTCGAGACTACTATGAATTTTTTATTCAGTTGAATCGCTGTGGAACTTTGGGGAAAAATGCACTTCACGACGAAAAGAGGAAAAATCCAACAGTAAGTAGATTGAATTGTTGTTGTTTGAAAATGGTTTAATTTTTTGTTTAACAGAACTTTATGTGGAATACAGTAACAGTTCAATATAATCCTCTCATAGAGGAAGAATATGATGAACATTTTAAAGTTACTTGCGAGTATGGGTACGATTTTTGGAAAACTGTCACTTTTCCATTTTTAGATGTAGAGTAAGCATTAAACTGCTGATATGATTTATATTAAAATAATAATTATTATTATTGTTAAATAGGGTAGCTACTGGCAACCCAGTCGTCTTCACTCTGAGCCCACCTGAGTGTTATATGGAAATACAAAATGGATATGGTATAGGTGGCCCACGTGTTACTGGTCCTGTTAGAGTCGGAGACCCGCTTACATTGATAATTTACATGCGCAGTAAATACGGTTTGTGATAAATATTAGTAACTTGTTAACAAAAAAACTCCTTTTAATTGCAATTTACCACAATCTGACTCAATTTGGCACATATTTTTTATTTTTATAGATGGTTTTGATATTGTGGTAAACGATTGCTTTGCTCATAACGGTGCCAATAAAAAAATTCAACTTATTGATGAATACGGTTGCCCTGTAGATGATAAATTAATTTCTAGATTCCGTGGCTCGTGGTCTGATTCTGGAATATTTGAAACCCAAGTGTATGCGTATATGAAAACTTTTCGCTTTACTGGTTCGCCAGCATTATACATTGAGTGTGATGTACGAATGTGCCATGGCCGATGCCCAGTAAGCTATTTATAAGATCTTTATTTTATAAAATATCTGCAAACAATTGTATGTATTACATTATGTAACTTTCAGAGTCAACCGTGCCATTGGCGTAATTTGAAAGCTGTAACTAAACGTGATACTTCGAACTCGACATCATTATCGTTAAGCCCAACCGCGACTACAAAGAAACAAGCCACCGTTGCGCCTTCAGCTTCCCCGCATAACATTGAGAATATTTTAAACATGGAAATAATGACTTCAAGAAAAGAAAAGACAGCGATTTCGTTATCGGAGAATTTGAATCTGTTTCAATCTTTGCGTGTGTTACAGGAAGGTGAATCAGGTGGAGATGATGTTTACTCCCACCCACATCATTTAAATCCACTTACACATCAAACTTGTATAAAAACAACAACATTTTCAACAATAACAGCTACACTTTCGGTGGTTATGTGTGTGCTGTCTGGCGCACTAATGGTAACTTGTTCTCGCCTTAAGCGACGTAGTAAAGATGCATCTCTGTATGAAACATACATCACCCATAAAGGTCAAATTGATTAATTGAGCTTCTTTCGCTGAGGATAGTAGTGCTTAAAAATGAATAAAAGTCAGTGTACTCTGTAGTTGAGCTGTAAATATTTGCTTCAATTAAAACAAATGTTTAAATAAACTTATTTAATCATTGATCATTGTTAAGATTTTTTCAAAACTTACGTTAAATGCAAAATGAAATAACGACTAGCGTATACTGTTTAAACATTTATTGATTTCAATTGGAAATTTTTTTAGGTATTTACCTAAAAAACATTGAAGTGCTAATTATTATACTAATACTAGATAAAGTCTCGCCAGCTATTCGTATCGATTTTGCTTAAGAGGTGAAGGGTGGTTGCGGGTCATTAGGATAGGAATAACCTTTTGGTGATGAAGATGGTGGAAGATACTCCTTTGGTGGGGACGGTGGTGGTGGAGGGCGAGCAGGTGGGGCAGGTTTGTTAGTTGGTGGCGGAGGGAGATACTCCTTTGGAGGCGATGGTGGAGGAGGTGGGCGTTTTGGCGCCGGTGGTGGTGGTGGTGGAGGCCGTACTGGTGGAGCTGGTTTATTGGTTGGTGGTGGAGGTAGATATTCCTTTGGTGGAGATGGTGGTGGTGGCGGTGGTGGCGTACGCTTAGGAGTTGGTGGTGGTGGTGGTGGTGGGGGTGGTGTTGTGGGACGTTTAGGTGGCGGTGGTGGCAAATATTCCTTTACTGGTTCTGGTCGACTTTCAAAAGGAGTCTTTGGAGTGTCGTAGTGATATCCACTTCCGTCTTTGGCACCAGCTCCTAAACGTGCAGAAGAAAGGGTGGATGCTGCTGAAGCCACATTATGTGATGTAGCGCCACCGAAGTTAGACGAACTTGTTGAAAAGGATCCTACAGGAGCAGAAGCAGCTTGATGAGATGATCCATGTGAATAGGAAGTGGCCGGAGCTGGTGCAGATTGGTAGCTATTCGTGTAAGAAGCGGAGGGAACTGAGGAAGCATGATGAGAAGAGGCCGCTCCATGAGAAGAACCATGTGAATAAGATGGTGCAGAAACTGATGCAGCTTGATAAGATGAACCGGAATAAGAAGTGGTTGGGGCTGAGGCTGAGGCTACATGGGAAGCTGATCCACTTGAATAAGATGCACCGGGAGCAGATGCAGTATAGTAAGATGGACCACTTGAGTAAGAAGCAGCCGGAGCTGAAGCAGCAGAGGTGACATGATGAGAAGAGGCCGCTCCATGAGAAGAACCATGTGAATAGGATGGTGCAGAAACTGATGCAGCTTGATAAGATGAACCGGAATAAGAAGCGGTTGGGGCTGAGGCTGAGGCTACATGGGAAGCTGATCCACTTGAATAAGATGCACCGGGAGCCGATGCAGTATAGTAAGATGAGCCCGAGTAAGAAGCAGCTGGAGCTGAAGCAGCTTCATAAGACGAACCGCCAACAGGAGCTGGCGCAGAACTGTAAGATGAGGCAGCACCATGGTAGGACGAGACCCCTGAGTACGACTGAGACGGAGCTGAAGCGGAATGTCTAAGAGATGCTGGAATATCTACTACGGCGCCTCCACTTGGCTTATGATAATGATATCCATCATCCTGGAGGTTATCACTATGCGAAAATAAGTGGGATACATCAGCTGTAACAGCAGCTACCAACGTTAGGGTGAAAATTAATCTCTGTAAAATTAATTAAAAAGTTTAAATAAGTACGAGACGTTAAAGGTTTAAAAAATTTCTTTTTAAATAGCACATATTATACTAAAAAAAAAGAAGCCACACTTACCATTGTTCTTGTCTAATTCTAATCGACACAATGAATGTAGACGATTGACTGTGGTAACATTTTAGATGTACAAATTATTTATATCAGAACGAACTCATAACATTACGAAGGATTTAAATGGCTGCGGAATTCCCTTGACCTCGCCTCCGTAAAACACACTATGTTTAGCTAGTCAAAATGCTAATGACGACAAGAAATAAGAGAGGTTTTTAAAAGACTAACATAACCGGCTATGAATAACAACTCCCAAAATAAAATTCTTTACGATTTTAGAACCATCAAATCAATAACAAAGCAATCTTTATTTTACTCATTTACTATTTCTTTTATAATTCGCTGTTCTGATTTTAATTAAACTTGAAAACCATCCTCTGTCTTAAATCTCAGTTGTGGCAGCGTGACGTTATTTCTTATAATCTTGCTTTCATATACTAATTCAGTTCATATTCATAAAAACGATAAAATATACATACGAATATGTACATAAATATACATATGAATGTATATATGTATGTAGGTATATACACACATGTACGTGTATGTACATATATGGAGCATATCTAAATGATGGCAAGACAAGTATAAACGGGTAGCAATATTCACACGAAACGAAGATACTCTGTAGAAATTGAACAAGATGTTTAAAAATAGTTGATTAAATTAGCAAGCCTCTCACTTCTAACCATTTGCTTACGATTCCAACTAAGCAACCTTACCCAAAGTGTATCTATTGTTTGTAAATAAATTAATGTGTAGCTTCTTTATTTACACAAACCATAATCATATAATCATACATATGTACATTTTTGACTTCCTTTAATACATCTTAAAAAATGTATTATCTTGTTATTTCATTCAAATTGACAAAATTGCACAAAAGAAGAGCAAAGTGTTTACGATGACATATCCCAAAAAGGTGAAATTTCATAATCCGGAATCTGCTATAACGCGTTTCAGCATTATAAAATTTCTGGCCAAATAGTAGTATAACAAGTTCTTCATGGATAACTCTTGAATAAGAGCGGTTTTGGTTAAATTTACTACACTTAAAACATCATCTTTTAAATTTCGTTAAAAAATTAAGGAAGACATAAGTTCGAGAACCGGAAATAATATACACATAGTACAGACAAAAGCATTAATTTTCGACTTAAGTCCTACAGTTTTGTGGGGTACTCATCACGGTTCTTATTTAACATATTAAACCTAATTGGACATTAGCATCAGAATTAATAAGCAATTCATATATGTACAAGCAGTATTTAATTAGCCTAATGTCAGGTGATCTACCAGGTTTAGGTGATTGATGATCTTGATTCTTTAAATTATTGGGCTTGGTGTGCCGATGTATTCAGAGTAAAAAATACGTTGGTTTATGTGAGTGTGGTGTCAAAGTTCTCTTAACTCACAAACTATTGGATTGGATATGTACACATGTACGTTTTGTGAATATCGTCGGCTTCAAAATTGAAGGAGTACATATTTTCCACAATTTTTGAAAAGGTTCATTGTGTATTTTGAATTGTAGAGGGCTGTGTACATTTGATTATGGAATTTTTGTTTACGTTAGTTCACATATGCTTATCGATGGAAGTGGTAAAAATCGAAGATCACACAACTTCAGGAGTCAACAACAAACTACTAATCCAAATTAATAAACGTATGTACACCAACATAACAAAAATCCATAATAGAATTTACACAGCTCCCGAAAACTCAAAATTCACCTTGTCTTTGAAAAGACTTCGTATAACCCGCTTATCTTTAATTTTTTCCTGAAATTGAATGAATGCGTATGAATAAATGATTCTATCAAATAAAATATGTAGATAACAATGTCGGCAATTAATAATTGGATTTCTGGGGAAATGTTAAAAAACACAACCGAATCTAGAAAACTAGGAAGGAAGGGCCAACAAGGAATTCGAAATCGCGCAAAAAAGACTAATAAATAATGTCAACACGATTTTCCAGGCGTTAGCCTCAACAAAACCAATTGTAAAGGATCAAACGTGACCTTTGTATAATCTTTAGAAGGAACTCTCTACTCAAATCGTTAATAAACATGTCGTTAGCTTAACAGAGTTATTATGCCGTGTGTATGCGGTACTGCGGGGTTGATAAACGTAATTTATTGGAATAAGACTGAGCTATCGTTGATATATTGAATGCGATGAAATTAGTTCCCAATTGTTTGCACAGATTTATTGAAGAACAAGAAATTAGTGAAATTGTTTCTTGATGAGTAATGGAAATTAAAAACAACTGAATAAAAGAATGGTGCATATGAAAACCAAATCTTAGCCAGTCCCTTCGTGGACCGCTTTATATAAATGGTAAAAGCTTAATTACCGATTACTCGACACTGAGCACTTTTACGTAAAGAGTTTTGGCAAGCATGGTAACTACATATATAAACTTTTTAACTCACAAACATTTAATGAAAATATTTTTTCGCACAGGCAAATATTATTCTATTAAGTTTGATGCTTTTTTATAAATTTACTAATTCCGACGAATATCCTGCAAAAGAAACAACTGATAATTATATGCACATGGTCTCGTCTGAGGCAAAAAATTTGAAATACTTCAAGGAAAATATTATTGATGTTCCGTACTATCTAAACGAGAATTATGTAACAAAAGAATATGATGAAAACGATAACCAAAATCAAAATAAAGAAGATCACGATTTAGTCGAAAAAAATATTCAAGAATATATCAATGTATATGACTTTGGAAGCCGCCTTTACCATCCTAGTATTAAACATTTACGAAGTCATGACATCAAGGATATTGAAAACATAAATGACCTCAAACACAGTTTATATAGCCGACCTAAAAAAGGACATCCCGATCCCAAGGACATTCCTGATCCTACGCATTTCTATTACAAATATAATAAATCTCACCCTTTGGGAGATGAGGCTATTCGTATTGAATTTTTTATTCCTAACAATAATGCCGAATATAGCTATCATATAAAGAATCACTCAAACAACAGATTTAATATATATTCAAATGAACTGAATTCTGTGTTTCACACTCAAGTAAATGTGGATTCACCAGGATCAAATTTCAATATAGGTAATGAATTTTCGCTCCTAAATGACATAAGCGCAGAGTCTAGTAATTACGACGAAATTCCAGTACGTATTAAAGGCAAACTAAAAAAGAAACCACTTGGCGAAGCTCTAACCAACAACACCGCAGAGTATGACGTAGAACCACTGTCGGACTTACGTGACGATGGTTACCATTATAATAAACCAAGTATAAATTTTTTCTATTAATTACTACTGATAGTAACATTTCTTAGAATTTTTAAATAAAAAATATCAAATATGCATATTATAAAAGGAAATATAGTTAAGAAACTCCTCTGAAATATTAATCATAGCACAATTTAATTAGAAAAGTGTTAGCGGTTTGCTAGCTAGAATTTATACCAATGAGCATACTTTTAGGCAAAACTAAAATCTTAATAATACAATTTCCATTTTACTCTGCTCACTACGTGATTGTAAAAATTAAGCACAAAGTTCAAAAAATTCTTAAGCGGGAGCTTCTCAGCTTAATATGAAAAGCTGTTGCTTCCACTATCTAATATTTATTGCAAGTTCTTGGTATTAAGATATTTTATCTGAAAAGTTAAGTTCAATTAACTTATTATGTTGTTGTTAAGTATGATTCAATTAAATTCAATGAAATCAGTCAAGCTAATGAGAAATTTAGGAAGATTCTTTGGGGTTTTTTCAAATTTTCAATATTTTACATTGTAAACTATCTAATTCTGCATTACAATCATAAGGAACCTTAAAATGGTTTCTTTATCTATTGTTTCATCTGTTTAATTATTTCTTATTTTATGCTAACATAACGTATTGTGAATTAATATACCTTAAAACAACTGTTTACCGAGTGCTCTAAATAATTAAGTAAATTCCTTCTGCTTTTCCCAACTGTTTACCGAGTGCTCTAAATAATTAAGCAAATTCCTTCTGCTTTTCCCATGTAATTTTATAGCAGCTGATGAACAAATCTGTAGTTGTTTAGTGTAAGAGGCAAGTGTAACCGAGACCTTCCACGATCGGTTTCGGGTTCAGGGCAGTCCGGACTGTTATAGATTTTCGGTCATCGGTTAAATAAAGAACTCCAACGTAAAAAGTTTATGTCCTTGCTATTACAAAAATTCTTTTTTTTTTATTTGAAATTAACTTTTAGTTCCACAACTTTGAAGTTGCAATTTAAGCAAAAAAATTAAATATTAAATAACTAACTATTTCTCAATTATAACGATTACTTTTTTCTATAATTCTCATACCAAATAAATCTTTTATTTATTAAGCATAATTAGTTATGTTGTTTTTTTCCAAAAGGTCCATATATACAGAAATGGTAATCAAGAAATTAAAAATCGTTTTCAATACCACACCATTTTAATTGATTTTCAAACAGTATCTAGGAGGAAGATGCTTTTAATTTTATAAATAGTTATGTGAATCACGCTCACTTTCCTATCTATAAATCAGAGATATTTATGTATATGTATTTTACATACGAGTATGAATGAATAGGTTCATACATATGTATTACATACATGTATTACATATATACATGTATTACATACATATATGTATTTAACCATTAATACATTATTAAAAAGTTACTGCATAACCTAGAATATTTCTGCTCCCCAAATTCAAATTTGGATGATATAACCTGTTTGATTTAATTTAAAATTCATTATGTTGAAACTAGAAATTAGCAAACATTTTCGGGTAAACGTAACTTCTGAATATGCAGATTTTTCTCTAAAGTATAAAAGTGTTGTTGATAATTATAAAAGCGATGAACACTTAGAAAGCAGTAAAAACCCGGAGGGGTAATATAGCTTACTGCTGTGAGAGAATCAAAGCGAATTAGAATTGATTTAGGTACATAAATTTAAACTAAACGTAGGGCAAGCTGAGAGAAACGTAGGGGTATGCTGGAGCGCACGCAGACATCAAGACGCATTTAAGCAAAATACTATTATTAATGATACACATTCAGCCGACTCTGCGGTTCTTAGAAAGATTTAAGCGTAAGGAAGAGCTAAGTTCAGTGAACAAACAACCACTTGGCTATATTTATTTATAATAGGCGCTTGTATCACAGGAAAAATGTAGTCTCACAATTTAAATATTATATAATGGCACAAGAAAAATATTTTTGTAGATTAAAATTTATTTTGAATACAATAAAATATTTAAATAATTACAAAATATATATTTTAATCATTGATGCTTTTAATCTGTTATTCCTCAAAAAAATTACAATAATTCTCTGTCAAAAGCACTGTACTTTATTTCTCTGGGAGAAAGCCTCCTCGAAAAGAACGCGAATGGTTCAACTCATTATTTATTCGATTCTGGCTTTACATACGTTCCTTTTTAAATAAGTTCATTTTGGCGACTGTATAACTATTACATTCACACGAAAGTACTCTAACAATCCCGACAGTTTCTGTTGTGTGTGTGGAGAATTAGCTTTTAAATCTCAGCTTAGAAATTTCACATTACTAATTGAACAGTGCTATTTAGACCATTTTGAGTTTTCTATGTGGAATTTGACCCAAAAAAAGGTATTACAATCAATTCCAAACACACTATCCACTATTCAAAGGCCGGATTCCAGTGAGGAATTTTTTCTAAGTCAGCACGATACGTGATCTCAAGAAAAAGCAAAAGCACCGCATACAAACGATTTAATACGTGATTCGTATCTGTTTAAAAAACAGACTGGGCAGGTATAACTTGTCTGGTAATGTTTTGTGATTGTTGTTCAAAATTGACCTGAAAATCATAAATCAGAAAATTATAAAGAATTAATAAAAGATCTTATGTTGTACAAAGTTTTGGGATTTAATAAGTCATTAAATATACATACGTGTATGTTTATATGGAAAAGCCTTGATAAATTGGATCCAAGAAATGCGAGCAGTTTTTGTTGGATTTTGTTGAATATTCACGCAAGACGAAATATCTCCTGTCATCAAAGAGTCGTCCCATTCGCCACTCGGGTCACTGTTGATATTCATAACTTTGAAGTCGTAGATAACTTCATCTATCATGGAACCAGAATTATCATCAACAACAATATCAGTCTGGAAATCCAGAGCAGAATAACGGATAAACACTCCAGCTTTTAAAGTTTTCAATGCAAGACCGGCCGGTGGAAGCAGAGAAAGAGGAAGACCTTTACTATGTTGGAAAAACCAGATAGAGAAAGACCTGGCTGTACTTGGTATCTCCAATTAGCGCAAACAGTGAAAAGAAGAAATGAATGGCGCAATGTTATTAATTCGGCTATAATCGCGTAAGCGGTGTCTACGCCTGTAAAAAGGAAGAAGTTATAAAAAATGTTTTTTAAGATTAAAAACTATGAATGAACAATACTCATTTGAAAATTAAAAAATATAAATAAAAGATCTCAAGTGTCAAGAATTTTAAATAATTACAAATTATAAGAAATACGAAGTTATATAATTTATATTAACTAATTACAATAAAGCCTCCACAACTAAATCAAACATCTCGTCATTATAAAAGTTTTGGTAAATATACATACTTGTCATGTCTTGCCTCGATTATTTAATGTTGTTATGTTAAGTACATTAAGTTAGTATACTTTTCGTACACCTTTCTATCGGGTATAACAAGAAAATATGAGTTTGTTTGTTTAGTGACTTTGTAGCCATCAGCTGTCAAATGGTCACCTTAATTAGCTATTTAGATAGTTGAAATGGTGGCTAATTTATTAAAAATTCATATGGACTTAAAGTTATCGCTCAGTTTTTTTAAGAATACATTCACTAATTTGCATAAGTCTTTATAATACAAAAGTATAGAATAAAAAACTTTTGTATGCATAATTAATAGCCCTATGTAGGTAAAGACGCACATGTCCTCGAATATTCTTTTCATTAATATTATTCAACTTCATTATGGAAAAAGTATCTGGTAGGAATTGGATGTTGTGATTTCAAAGTTGTGAAAGCAAGCTTATCAATTTCAATGCCGAGTTTGAAAGTAGTGTAAACACATTATATACATATATATTATATAATTGGCGCTTGGCAACCGCTGGAGCGATTTTCGGCCGAGCTTCTCCTCCAATTTGTGCATCTTGACTCGCTCGAGTGCATACTCGTATTAATATACATTAGATGTTTTTTGCACCTGTCCTGCTAAAGAACTCTCAGCTGAATTATTTTTAACTGGCTTAAATATGGATTTATTAAAAGTTTCACTTTGTTGTTTTCAGTGACTCATTCACAGTAGTATCACTTTTTACTTTGTAACACTATTAGTCCGGTCAGGTATTTTTTTAAACGATTTTAATAACCTACCTAACTGCTTTTGTATGTCGCATACAAAAGAAAAAGAACAATACCGAGAACGAGCAATATTTGTCTGCCCACTTTTATGAACCTACAGTGCGTGTAATGGATATCTTGCGCAAAAATTGAAATATGTGATGAAGTTTTGCAGCGCTAACTGTAAAATAAAGAACATCTATATTTTTTTATATATTTCGAACCATATGTTCAAGCTCAGGACAAGCATCTTTTTCAAGAAAACAGCAATCCTTATTGTATATGATTTGTTTTTATGTGGAGCTTGGATTTTCATGTCAGAAATACACTCGGAGGGTTTGATATTCCTTGCCGAGGGGCGATCGCAATAAGCAAAATCTCCTAAATTTTTTAGGTCGGCTCATATTCAGTATTAATTGGCAATTGTAGGGGAAATAGTAATTTCCTCAGATAGCGGGTGGTATAAATGTTGGACCAATGTTACCAATGTTACCAGTTGAGAAGACGATAGAAAGTTTGAGGGCTTATACAAATTTACATCATAGTATACGAAATGTTTGTAAAGATATGAAACCTTTTTAACATGTTTAGATACATTTAATCTGCTATTCCTGTAAAGATATGAGAGTGGCAAGGGGTACGTAGCTTAATGAGGGATAGATAGTGTTTATTGGCTGGCCATCTCAGGTTTTATCAGCCCGTGGTTTACTGAATCATGGTGATTTCTTTATTTCTTAAATGTTCTGTCTAATATGTATACACATACTAACGATATAAACAAATACACCTCTTTGGAATAGAAAAAAATTTCCCATGAAAATTAAGATTTCTTAAACGTTATTTTGCATTTACATAGATAAGAAAAGAATATTTTAGGCGTAATACAAATATTTTCATGTGCGTGCTGAGATAATTGTAAAGTTATCCTTTTTATGTATACGTAATTCGCTGTATAAATTAAGCAACAAACTAATAGAGCTTACATACATACATATGTATATAAAAACGAGCAGCCAAGAAAAAGATGTTGGCCAGTTGAGAAGACGATAGAAAGTTTGAGGGCTTATACAAATTTACATCATAGTATACGAAATGTTTGTAATGCTGTAGTTGTGCATATAAATAACTGAAAAATTTCAATGCTCTCCATTAGAATACAGACTTCACAACTGTAACCACAGCGGTTCATAGAAAAGAAGATGGTATGGTTGATTTTCTGTAAATAGGTATGATTTATTCTGTAGCAAATTTGAAGATAGCTATTTTTTCCATTATAGAAACTTTTGCTGTTAATTTTCGTGTACGTAGCAGCCACAGCTGCTGATGTTAGTCATTTGCCGTCCAACGATTACTTGCCTCCAGTTCAAGAAGCGCCAGTTACAGTGCCGTCAAACGAATATTTGCCCCCCGTTCAACAGGGTGCTCCAGGCGTTGCTCCAGTCTACGCTCCAGCTCCTTCCCATGTTTTGTCTGATGATGGTTATCATTACAAGACTCATCGTCGAGTTGTATACCGTCGCAACCGACGTGATGTAAGTCATTTGCCTTCTAATGATTATTTACCTCCAGTTCAGGAAGCTTCGCCTGTAGTACCTTCAAATGAATACTTGCCCCCAGTTCACCAATCTGCTCCAGTCACGGTAGCACCGTACGCATCTATTCCAGTTGCAGTTGAGACTTCCCCTGCGCATATTTTAGCTGATGATGGTTATCGTTACAAAACGCACCGCCGCGTTGTGTTCCGTCGGAACCGACGTGATGTAAGCAACTTGCCTTCCAGTGAATACTTACCCCCAGTGCAGGAAGGTTCAGCTGTGGCACCATTAAATGAATACTTACCTCCAGCTCAACAGGCTGCTCCATCCCCTGCTACATCTTATGCACCTCTTCAAGTTGCAGTTGAGGCTTCCCCAGCGCATATTCTGGCTGATGATGGATATCGTTACAAAACCCACCGCCGCGTTGTGCTCCGTCGGAACCGACGTGATGTAAGCCACTTGCCTTCCAGTGAATATTTACCCCCAGTGCAGCAAGCTTCACCAGTGGTACCATCGAATGAATACTTACCTCCAGTTCAGCAGGCTGCTCCGGAAGCTTCTCCAGCACATAGTCTGGCTGATGATGGCTATCGTTACAAAACCCACCGCCGCGTTTTGTTCCGTCGGAACCGACGTGATGTAAGCCACTTGCCTTCCAGCGAATATTTACCCCCAGCGCAGGAAGCTTCAGCTGTAGCACCATCAAATGAATATTTACCTCCAGTTCAGCAGATTTCTCCAGCACCTGCTCCATCGTATGCACCTATTCCAGTTCCAGTTGAAGCTGCTCCAGCGCATATTCTGGCTGATGATGGATACCGTTACAAAGCACGCCGACGTATTGTATATCGTCGTCATTAACAAAAGTTTATTTAGCTCTTAAGATATTTTTGAGACTACAGTGGGGTATTAAACATAAATACAAACATGTTTACATTGTTTTCACATAATGCTTAATCAAACCAAATGTGAAATGAAAAACAGTAAAGTTATTCTCAACTGAATACAGCATCTTTTTTAAACAAAAACTAATGCAGTGACAAAATTTTGTTTATTTATCCGGTTTTCCTCTTATACTTGCATTCACCTCTAAGAGCTATTTATTCTTTTTTATGATTAATTCGATATATAGAATTCATACAGTCCTGAACACTCACTAAAATAACCGGTCGAAAAGTACTTCTTTGTTACTATTTGCATAATCTGCAGTTGTGTGTAATCAAAAAGATAAAGTGGTGCAGCGATTACTCTTCGAATCTTTCTAAGAGGGTATAAAACAAGTAGTTTGTGAAGAGGAAGTGTCACTTTCTATTGATTTTTTCATTGCTTAAGAAGTAAAATAAATAATCCAAATGGTAAGAAAAAAGAAGATGCTTTAATCTTAACTCCTTTGTCCTCGTGGTTTGTGAAAATTCAATATTTACGTATGTACTTATGTTTTTCAGAAATTCGCTTTACTGTTTTGTTCATTAGTTGCTTTCGTGACAGCTGACGTTAGCCACTTAAGCAATGAGTACCTTCCACCCAATCACGCAGCTGCCTCCGCTCCGTCCGCAAGTTATAGTGCCCTAGCTCCTCGTTATAGCTTTGCTGCTTCTGCCCCAAGTCCATCTTACAGTGCTCCTGCGCCAAGCTACGATTTTGCTGCTACTGAGCCAGCACCATCTTATATTGTACCCGATGTATCCTATGGACAACCAGAATATGCTGCCTCAGAACCAGCTCCAGCTCATAGTTTCTCCTCATTGGATGGTTATCGTTACAAAACCCAAAGACGTGTAGTATATCGTCATCGTCAGCGTCGTGGTGCTCCTTCAAGCGAATATTTGCCTCCAGCAGCATCATCGCCATCGGTTGACTACTTACCACCTGCAGCGTCTGTTCCAGCACCTTCTTATTCTGCAGCTCCTTCATACGAGTCGGAATCGTACGGACCCGCTGCATCCTATCAGACAGAATCGTACGCCGAGCCATCATATGCTGAGTCTGCTCCTGGGCATAGCTTCTCTTCTAATGATGGCTACCGATACAAAACTGCTCGCCGTCGTGTATATCGTCGCCGTCGTTATTAATCAGTTCCAGAAGCTTACAATGAATCTATTTTGTTGTAACCAATTGATATTTGTAACGCATAGTAACTTGTCGAATAAATATCCATAACAGTTATATAATCAGTATCAGTACATGAAATGCTATATTAAATTTTATGTTTATAGTTGAGTTGATATAGCCATCTATAGTCTATCTATCGCCTGTTCGTACGAAGTCCCTCAGTTTTTGAGATATTTAAATCATACTTGCTTCACAGATATACTGGCATATTTACATGATCATTTGTTGGAACCGGACAGATGGGACATAAATTTGTCAAAAAAAATAATCTAGGAGCTGGAAATTTAGTATTCTCCACACATGTATGATGGATTACATATTAATTTTGAAAATTATCGAAATCAGACGATTATAACCTTGGCCAAAACTCCGTCAAAAAACCACCTAGAGTATAAGATTTGGTGCAATACATTTGTTCAGATATGATATTCACGTACGTACATACCTACAACACTGACACCCAAAATCATCACATGGCCCTCTCCATCCATTTTTTGAAGTATGAGAATTAATATTTAACCCTAAATATATATTTAATATTTAACCTAAAACTACAATATATGAATCATGAATCCTAGAGATTATATTAAATTCAGTGAACGCTTTTGGAATGTTATCCTAGTTGTAGTAATTAACGATAATTATATAATATAACCAGTGCTTTGTAACCGCTGAAGCGATTTTAGGCCGAGGTTCTCCCCTAATTTGTGGTATGCGCCTTGATGTTTTCTCAACAAATGGAGGGGCCTACAGTATATTATAAGGTGTAATTTTCCCTACAACCAATAACATTCATATGGCGTCAAATTTTTCTGATATTTAGTTTCAAAATTGGCACTAACGCAATAGCTAAACAAACGTGACGCAAATGCGAAGAATGACAATATTGTTATAAATTGAATCTTTTCGTTTTTGGTGTAGGAATCAAGCCACAGTGAACTTTGTATACCACGAATATTTCAATCACAAATAAACTATGCCACTAACAGCGATAGAAGCGATTTTCATATAACTAATTATCCATATATTTATAGATTTTATTAAAAATATTTAATAGTTTAATTTTTTTTAAATTATATTCCATTAAATTTATGGTATATTATCTAGAAGTACCATAAAAGACATTAATTAGATTGAAATATGAATATTTAAAAATAATGAGGCGTCTTTCCTAAACAAATTTTTGTAATGAGAATATATGTATTTGCGTAAATAATGGTATTTCTAATCGCGTATGAATAATTTGTAATATTTTTTTAATAAAAAAAATAAAATAAAATAGAAAAAATGCAATACCTTAAATGATATTGGAAGCAATTTAATAATTATAGCATTGCGTACTGCTATTCGGAATGCCCAGCATCCAAACGCTATAAAAATTAATTAAAAATTAGGTAGAATTTTCGGCGGCTTAATATAAACTGTAGGTCCCTCCATTTCTTGGGAAAACATTAAGACGCAAAACCACAAATAGGAGGAGGAGCTCGGCCGAAAATCGTTTCAGCGGTTACAAAGCCCCAATTATATATATTATACTAGCAGACCCAGCGAACTTCGCCTCGCCTTAATTACCCGCATTATATTGCATTAAGAGTGATAATAAAATATATGTAGATAGCACAAATGTGAATGTGAGTTATTTGAATGAACTCGATCAGCAGAAAGCAATATGGTAGTAGGCAAGCAAGAACAAACAACTAAGATGATTTGTCAACGAGCGAACATGGGCAATTCTCATAAAATTACTTAAATTAAACTAAGAGGTTTTAGATAAAAAAAAGTTCAAGCAGCCTGTACAAACGAAAAAAAATCAAGCAAAATAAAATTATTAAGAATCAGTTCTGCATGTTAATCTAAACGATAAGCTACCAACAAATTAAATTTCAAGTGAATCGAATCGTAACTAAGATTATTTCGCATGAATCGGTCGCCGAGATTCTCTTAAAGTTGAATTTTATTTCGATCCGGCCGTTATCAATTCGGGAAAATTATAAATTGTTTTCAACATAAGGGTTTCTCATTGAGCAAGATCGCATATGTACTAAAAAATAACCACATGTCTCGTTCTGAGAGTTATTTTTTCTCTCACTTGGATACAATATATCTATTGTGCATAATTCATTGAAATGACAATTGTCATAACGCACGCTATGGAATTGTTCGATTTTTACGCACGTAAATGCAAGGAAACGGATCCCGTATACGCACGGACGTGCCTTCCATCAAAGTTTCATTTTTCGAATAGATCAGCCCCAGGTCATCTTACCGGTGTGAAAAATATATGTTATGTTATTCTCAGAATATGCACATAAAATTTCATTAAAATCGGTCAAGTCGTTTCGGAGGAATATCGTATCTAACACTGTGACACGAGAATTTTATATCTTAGATAATAAATTAAATTGCCAAATTTGTAAATTTCTGGTAACAAACACCTGCAACCTTACATTGATTTCGCTTAAGTTTTCTCAACTTTATATGTTTAGGAATACAATTATGTGAAACTATATATAATTTAATAAAATTGCCTTTTTATTTATATTAAATATGATATAGTAAAAAATGTAAATTAGGAACTAAATATAAATTAAATCATTTAAATTAAATAAAATTAAAAAAAGGGTTAACTGGTTAACTCAAATCTGGTTTCTTTTTCCTGGGGGTATTTATTGAGTTGAACTATGAAAAACAGTGAAGATTATTAAAAGCTTTACATTTGGATATATTTGATACAAAAATACAGAAAATTGAGAAATTATTTTAATAAATTTTCTATTGAACACAATGAAATGATTTTATTAAGATTTTCTGGAATGTGCAGTAGTCTACCATCATATGTGAGACCCACCGCTCCTGATAACGCTCTTCCATTGTCCGTGGTTCCTGATGAAATCATTCATTCTGCTTACACTTTTACCCTTCTCTATAAAATCACCCAGATTGTGTGGAAATCTGTATAAATGTGAATTTAGGAAGTGGATTTCACCCTGGCTCATGCAAGTTCTATAGCATGCACTCAACAAGCTCTACTCTTGTTGCCTAGGAATTCACTCGTAATCAAAAAGTCATTGATTTAACAAAATTAACATCTTTCATGAGTTGTCTTATTTTTTGTCCATCAAAAATAACCACTTTGAAATTATCTGTAGTTAATTCTGGAAAGAATATTAAACATTCGCCACTTTTGTCAAGCACCTTCGCAACTGTTACCGAGTTTACCTAAAATAAAGTTAACGGTTTCAGATAAACAAAAATTACCCATTCCTGGCCTATAATATGAGGGTGACTATGGTTTGTCCTTATTACACGATTTTATTTAAAGGTATTGATAATGCATAGATTTTGCATAGATATAGCAAACAAAGGGGATCTCGAAGCTATATCGAAAGCAGCATATATTATAATGTCCAATTAAAATCGCAAATCTAAGTAGTAGTTACCTATAACTCAAACACAAAAGCGTTTAAGGAAAATTGTTGCTATATTTAAAAAATGCGCGCCAATTTGAGATGGAAACAAAACATCCCAGAAGACAAACACAAAAAAATAAATTCTTAAAAAAAATTAAATTAAATTAATTTTTATTAAATTAAATTAAGTGAGTAGTTTCATTTAATTCATGTTTCAATCACATTATATGCATGTATGTATGTGTGTAATTTAAGGAGAAGTGCAAAGAAAGTAAAAAATTTGTAGCCCGTGCTCGAAGCCCATAGTGCCTGAAATTTTTAAATTTTGCAATTTTTTATTTTTGGAAATTTTAATAAATTACTGCATTAGTGGTAGTTAAATTTTAGTACTAATTTACTTACATATGAATTCATTTACAGTAGCCGCCTTCTTTATATATGTACGTATGTTTACCTATCTTAATGCTTTCTTTATGTTTTTATCAATTTAACTTGGAATGGCGTAGATTCGCATCCTACCGTGGGAGAAATCAATTTCTTCACTTCCCTTTTTAAATAATAATTTTTGTTTATTAGAAATTTAACTATATAAATCAGAACCATTTTGTCCGTAGCAAATAAATAACTTTCCATTTTACCTGTAGCTATTTGCGGTTTCTGTTTATGTTCTCTGTCTATAATACTAAAAACATTCATGAGCGTTAACGAATTGTATTAAATAAATTAAACTAAATTACAATATCTATATTTAATGTAATAAAATTAAATTGTTTACACAAAAATCATTTATACAAAAAATAAATCAAATAAAATTAAATTGTTTGTTTTATTTGATTCATATTTGAATATTATAATTTTCAATCATTTTGTCTGTACGTATGTACACATATATATGTGATTTGAGGTGTGTCAATGACTATCATGAAAATCGAGATTGTACTTCTTGGAAATGTTAGCTTCAGTTCGATGCGCCAAAAACTTTTTCATTTTTTATTTTATTTTTATTTTTTTTTTAATTTATAAAATTGTAATAAATTTAATAATGTACTGTAGTTGAGTTTTAGTATTAATTTATTTACACATACTTAAATACAAATGCATGCATTTACCACAGCCATTCTCCTGTTGTTGTAGTTGTAGCGGCTCGGACATTTTCCTCTTTACCATTAGTGGTAAAAAAGCTGCAAACGTACTATGTTATTATGATTTCTATCAATTTGACTTGAAGTGGCCTGGGTTCGCATCCCACCGTGGGAGAAATCAGTTCGTTTACTAATAATTTTTATTTATTTACTTTTTTTTGTTATTTGAAGTTTAACTATAGTTCGTTAACTAATAATTTTTATTTATTTACTTTTTTTTGTTATTTGAAGTTTAACTATATAACTCAGAACCATTTTGTTCGTAATAAAAAAATACAAATAAAATTAAATTATTTGTTTTATTTAACTCATATTTTAACGTTGTAATTTTCAATCACTTTGTATGTGTGTGATTTGATGTCTGTAAGCGACTACCATAAAAAACGAGATTTAACTTCTCGTAAATTTGCAGCTCGAGTTCGAAGCACCGGAAATTTTTTAATTTTTTTTTTTTAATTTTTTTTTTTAATTTTTTTTTTTAATTTAGAATATTGTAATAAATTTAATAATGTGCCGTAGTTGAATATTAGTATTAATTTATTCACAAATATTTAAATTCAAATGCATGTATTTAGCGCAGACACTTTTCTCTATACCATTAGTGGTAAAAAAGCTGTAAACGTACTATGCTATAATGATTTCTATCAATTTGACCTGAAGTGGCCTGGGTTCGCATCCCACCGTCGGAGAAATCATTTCGTTTACTTCCCTTTTTAAATAATAATTTTTATTTATTTACTTTTTTTTGTTATTTGAAGTTTAACTATATAAATCAGAACCATTTTGTTCGTAATAAACAAATACAAATAAAATTAAATTATTTGTTTTATTTAACTCATATTTTAACGTTGTAATTTTCAATCACTTTGTATGTGTGTGATTTGATGTCTGTAAGCGACTACCATAAAAAACGAGATTTAACTTCTCGTAAATTTGCAGCTCGAGTTCGAAGCACCGGAAATTTTTTAATTTTTTTTTTTAAATTTTTTTTTTTAATTTAGAATATTGTAATAAATTTAATAATGTGCCGTAGTTGAATATTATTAATTTAGTATTAATTTATTCACAAATATTTAAATTCAAATGCATGTATTTAGCGCAGACACTTTTCTCTATACCATTTGTGGTAAAAAAGCTGTAAACGTACTATGCTATGGTGATTTCCATCAATTTGACCTGAAGTGGCCTGGGTTCGCATCCCACCGTCGGAGAAATCATTTCGTTTACTTCCCTTTTTAAATAATAATTTTTATTTATTTACTTTTTTTGTTATTTGAAGTTTAACTTTATAAATCAGAAGTTTAACTTTATAATCAAGAACGTAAACTTACGTTCACTGTCAACTCTCAAAATCAAATTAATAGGATACATGAAAGTTTACCACCGCTTGCGGATGCTGTTACTGTCGTTTGTGCCACAGAAACAAGGGGCGATTCGATTTTTTCCGTAAAAAAGTCTAAGTCTAGTAATCTTTTTCCGTAGAAGTCGCTGCTTTCTCTGATCTGCTAAATTGTTCATGCAGCCAAACAAATGGCTACGTTGTGTGGATGTAAACAAACAAATAATATTATTATTAATATTGTAAAAATATGAAGAAAAGAATATATATAATTTCTGCGTTTGAGCTACATTTATGTATTCTGCACGATTTAGCGCATCCTACGGTAATTAACCACGGGCTACCGACACGTCCGCGAGTGATGCTAGTATAAATCTTGGTTGGTATTGCAGTTTTTTATTTGCTCAATACCGAATCTGCTAAGCGTTAAGCCATCCGAAATTTAACACCAGCAATGGCATAGTGGTTTGAGCATTAGGTAGATTAGGCAAGCGTTAGGCAATATTTATGTAGTGATGTAGGTTCGAGCCACGCGTCAGGCAAAAGAATTAGAATAATTACGTACAGGAAAATTTAGGTAAGTGAAATTTATTATAAGTAGGAAATACAAATAAATAAAATAAAATAAAATAAATTTGAATTTAAGAAGAAGAAGAAAAAAAGGTGTCTTAGGAGGGTGGGGGAAAGGGGGGGTTCAAACGAGCCCTTTGGGCTCGTTGTAAACGAGACCGCAGGTCTCGTTGTTATTGCTCTTGCCCTACACGAGACCGAAGGTCTCGTTACTAACTAGTCTCATAGTAACTATTGCCCCAGACGATGTTTGTTCGTCCTATTTCTCGGTAACCAGGTGTGTTAGAACAGTGCGGTTTGTTGCATAGTGTAGCTGGAGGCTTTACCTATCCGGCGGTATGCATATCATGCCTGTCCGCCGCATTTTATAATTACCTAAAAATATTTCGAAAAACGCAAAAATGTGCAAAATCGAATTTTTTCAGTTTTTGCCCTACTGCTCCACTCCCCGCCATGATAGAACCGCGGGGTTTATTGCGCAGCATAGGTGGACTCCCTACCTATCCGACGGAATACTAATCGTTATTATTAACGCGCTCTATATACATTTTTTTTCATGTTGAAAAAGGTGTTAAAAAGTACACAATCGTTTTCCCCCTCATAGCTCCGTTCCTGGGCTTAATAGAAAATGGGAGTTTGTTGCACAGTGTAGCTGGACTCTCTACCTATCCGACGGTATACATATCATTACTTTCATTTCGTACTATACACGCTTTTTTTTAAGTACAAAAGGACGACACCATCAAAAATGGCATTAAAAGTTCACATCGGTTGTCAACCTATAGCTCCGATCCCAAGCAAAATAAATAATCGGGGTTTGTTAAAACATATAGTTTGACTTTCTACCTATCCGACGGTATGCATATCATTATATTCCGCGCTCACTACATATGCTTTTTTTCAAGTTCAAAAATGTTCAACATCGGTGGTATTTGTATGGGAGCATAAAGTACAGCATACATATGTACATGTATGGTGACCATCTATTTGCTGAGCGCCTATTAACTTACGATGTTTGTTCGTCCTATTTCTCGGTAACCAGGTGTGTTAGAACAGTGCGGTTTGTTGCATAGTGTAGCTGGAGGCTTTACCTATCCGGCGGTATGCATATCATGCCTGTCCGCCGCATTTTATAATTACCTAAAAATATTTCGAAAAACGCAAAAATGTGCAAAATCGAATTTTTTCAGTTTTTGCCCTACTGCTCCACTCCCCGCCATGATAGAACCGCGGGGTTTATTGCGCAGCATAGGTGGACTCCCTACCTATCCGACGGAATACTAATCGTTATTATTAACGCGCTCTATATACATTTTTTTTCATGTTGAAAAAGGTGTTAAAAAGTACACAATCGTTTTCCCCCTCATAGCTCCGTTCCTGGGCTTAATAGAAAATGGGAGTTTGTTGCACAGTGTAGCTGGACTCTCTACCTATCCGACGGTATACATATCATTACTTTCATTTCGTACTATACACGCTTTTTTTTAAGTACAAAAGGACGACACCATCAAAAATGGCATTAAAAGTTCACATCGGTTGTCAACCTATAGCTCCGATCCCAAGCAAAATAAATAATCGGGGTTTGTTAAAACATATAGTTTGACTTTCTACCTATCCGACGGTATGCATATCATTATATTCCGCGCTCACTACATATGCTTTTTTTCAAGTTCAAAAATGTTCAACATCGGTGGTATTTGTATGGGAGCATAAAGTACAGCATACATATGTACATGTATGGTGACCATCTATTTGCTGAGCGCCTATTAACTTACGATGTTTGTTCGTCCTATTTCTCGGTAACCAGGTGTGTTAGAACAGTGCGGTTTGTTGCATAGTGTAGCTGGAGGCTTTACCTATCCGGCGGTATGCATATCATGCCTGTCCGCCGCATTTTATAATTACCTAAAAATATTTCGAAAAACGCAAAAATGTGCAAAATCGAATTTTTTCAGTTTTTGCCCTACTGCTCCACTCCCCGCCATGATAGAACCGCGGGGTTTATTGCGCAGCATAGGTGGACTCCCTACCTATCCGACGGAATACTAATCGTTATTATTAACGCGCTCTATATACATTTTTTTTCATGTTGAAAAAGGTGTTAAAAAGTACACAATCGTTTTCCCCCTCATAGCTCCGTTCCTGGGCTTAATAGAAAATGGGAGTTTGTTGCACAGTGTAGCTGGACTCTCTACCTATCCGACGGTATACATATCATTACTTTCATTTCGTACTATACACGCTTTTTTTTAAGTACAAAAGGACGACACCATCAAAAATGGCATTAAAAGTTCACATCGGTTGTCAACCTATAGCTCCGATCCCAAGCAAAATAAATAATCGGGGTTTGTTAAAACATATAGTTTGACTTTCTATTGGATGAGGGCATAAGTTCGTGCCCGATTTCAAGTGCAAACTAAAATTGAACTTTTTTGAAGAAAGCGCTTTTATTAAAATTTATGTATTCGCCATCATGTTCGGCAATCCACTCCCAACGTTCAACCAATTTACGGATGCCTGATTCATAGAAATCGCGCGGTTTCTCGTTGAAAAAGGTGTCAAGGTGGTTTTTGACGTCTTCCACATTTTTAAATTTTTTTCCATTCAAATTGTTCTGCAGCGATCGAAACAAATGATAATCAGAAGGTGCAATGTCGGGTGAATATGGGGGATGCGGCATGATTTCCCAATTCATCTCCTTCAGTTTGGCCAGGGTCGGTTTTGCAACATGTGGCCTGGCGTTGTCATGATGGAAAAGAACTCCTTTGCGATTGGCCAAAATCGGACGTTTTTCATCAATTGCTTTCTTCAATTCGACCAATTGCTGACAATACTTGTTGGCAGTGATCGTTTCTCCAACTGGTAAGAGCTCAAAATAGATCACGCCTCGGATATCCCACCAAATGCACAGCAGTACCTTCATCGGATGCAATCCACCTTTCGACATCGGTTCCGCCCCTTCGTGTGCCTGTTTCCATGTTCTTTTGCGTTGAACATTGTTGTACAGGACCCATTTTTCATCACCAGTCACGAGCCGATCCAAAAAAGGTTCGTTTTTGATCCGTCGAAGCAAAGAAATTGCTGTTGACATACGGTCCACTTTGTTCTTTTCACTCAACTGATGTGGCACCCATGTATCGAGCTTCAAAGTGTACCCAACCTTTTTTACACGACGAAACGCAGTTGATTTGTTGACGTTCAATTCACTGGCAACCTCTTCCGTCGAAATACGTGAGTTATTCGCAACTAAAGTCCTTAGAACATCGTCATCAAGCTCAGAAGGCCGTCCACTGCGAGGTTGATCTTCGAGGTTAAAATCTCTAGAACGAAATTTCGCGAACCATTTCTTTACTGTGCGGAGTGCTGGAGCACGGTCCAAATAAACTTCGCGAATATCTTTAGTTGCAGCGCCCACTGTTTTTCCTTTGCGGAATTCGTATAACATAATATGACGCATAGGATCTTTTTCGTTGTTCATCTTCCATGCGTCTTTTCACTAAGCAACTCAAATCAAAATGAAGTTATTTTATGCTGATTTACAGTTCGGACTGTCACCTTTCCAACGATATATAATATGTATATATTTCTTTCACGAGCGCCACTCTCAAACGATTCGTACGGCATCCAGCGGAATCGGGCACGAACCTATGCACTCATCCAATACCTATCCGACGGTATGCATATCATTATATTCCGCGCTCACTACATATGCTTTTTTTCAAGTTCAAAAATGTTCAACATCGGTGGTATTTGTATGGGAGCATAAAGTACAGCATACATATGTACATGTATGGTGACCATCTATTTGCTGAGCGCCTATTAACTTACGATGTTTGTTCGTCCTATTTCTCGGTAACCAGGTGTGTTAGAACAGTGCGGTTTGTTGCATAGTGTAGCTGGAGGCTTTACCTATCCGGCGGTATGCATATCATGCCTGTCCGCCGCATTTTATAATTACCTAAAAATATTTCGAAAAACGCAAAAATGTGCAAAATCGAATTTTTTCAGTTTTTGCCCTACTGCTCCACTCCCCGCCATGATAGAACCGCGGGGTTTATTGCGCAGCATAGGTGGACTCCCTACCTATCCGACGGAATACTAATCGTTATTATTAACGCGCTCTATATACATTTTTTTTCATGTTGAAAAAGGTGTTAAAAAGTACACAATCGTTTTCCCCCTCATAGCTCCGTTCCTGGGCTTAATAGAAAATGGGAGTTTGTTGCACAGTGTAGCTGGACTCTCTACCTATCCGACGGTATACATATCATTACTTTCATTTCGTACTATACACGCTTTTTTTTAAGTACAAAAGGACGACACCATCAAAAATGGCATTAAAAGTTCACATCGGTTGTCAACCTATAGCTCCGATCCCAAGCAAAATAAATAATCGGGGTTTGTTAAAACATATAGTTTGACTTTCTACCTATCCGACGGTATGCATATCATTATATTCCGCGCTCACTACATATGCTTTTTTTCAAGTTCAAAAATGTTCAACATCGGTGGTATTTGTATGGGAGCATAAAGTACAGCATACATATGTACATGTATGGTGACCATCTATTTGCTGAGCGCCTATTAACTTACGATGTTTGTTCGTCCTATTTCTCGGTAACCAGGTGTGTTAGAACAGTGCGGTTTGTTGCATAGTGTAGCTGGAGGCTTTACCTATCCGGCGGTATGCATATCATGCCTGTCCGCCGCATTTTATAATTACCTAAAAATATTTCGAAAAACGCAAAAATGTGCAAAATCGAATTTTTTCAGTTTTTGCCCTACTGCTCCACTCCCCGCCATGATAGAACCGCGGGGTTTATTGCGCAGCATAGGTGGACTCCCTACCTATCCGACGGAATACTAATCGTTATTATTAACGCGCTCTATATACATTTTTTTTCATGTTGAAAAAGGTGTTAAAAAGTACACAATCGTTTTCCCCCTCATAGCTCCGTTCCTGGGCTTAATAGAAAATGGGAGTTTGTTGCACAGTGTAGCTGGACTCTCTACCTATCCGACGGTATACATATCATTACTTTCATTTCGTACTATACACGCTTTTTTTTAAGTACAAAAGGACGACACCATCAAAAATGGCATTAAAAGTTCACATCGGTTGTCAACCTATAGCTCCGATCCCAAGCAAAATAAATAATCGGGGTTTGTTAAAACATATAGTTTGACTTTCTACCTATCCGACGGTATGCATATCATTATATTCCGCGCTCACTACATATGCTTTTTTTCAAGTTCAAAAATGTTCAACATCGGTGGTATTTGTATGGGAGCATAAAGTACAGCATACATATGTACATGTATGGTGACCATCTATTTGCTGAGCGCCTATTAACTTACGATGTTTGTTCGTCCTATTTCTCGGTAACCAGGTGTGTTAGAACAGTGCGGTTTGTTGCATAGTGTAGCTGGAGGCTTTACCTATCCGGCGGTATGCATATCATGCCTGTCCGCCGCATTTTATAATTACCTAAAAATATTTCGAAAAACGCAAAAATGTGCAAAATCGAATTTTTTCAGTTTTTGCCCTACTGCTCCACTCCCCGCCATGATAGAACCGCGGGGTTTATTGCGCAGCATAGGTGGACTCCCTACCTATCCGACGGAATACTAATCGTTATTATTAACGCGCTCTATATACATTTTTTTTCATGTTGAAAAAGGTGTTAAAAAGTACACAATCGTTTTCCCCCTCATAGCTCCGTTCCTGGGCTTAATAGAAAATGGGAGTTTGTTGCACAGTGTAGCTGGACTCTCTACCTATCCGACGGTATACATATCATTACTTTCATTTCGTACTATACACGCTTTTTTTTAAGTACAAAAGGACGACACCATCAAAAATGGCATTAAAAGTTCACATCGGTTGTCAACCTATAGCTCCGATCCCAAGCAAAATAAATAATCGGGGTTTGTTAAAACATATAGTTTGACTTTCTACCTATCCGACGGTATGCATATCATTATATTCCGCGCTCACTACATATGCTTTTTTTCAAGTTCAAAAATGTTCAACATCGGTGGTATTTGTATGGGAGCATAAAGTACAGCATACATATGTACATGTATGGTGACCATCTATTTGCTGAGCGCCTATTAACTTACGATGTTTGTTCGTCCTATTTCTCGGTAACCAGGTGTGTTAGAACAGTGCGGTTTGTTGCATAGTGTAGCTGGAGGCTTTACCTATCCGGCGGTATGCATATCATGCCTGTCCGCCGCATTTTATAATTACCTAAAAATATTTCGAAAAACGCAAAAATGTGCAAAATCGAATTTTTTCAGTTTTTGCCCTACTGCTCCACTCCCCGCCATGATAGAACCGCGGGGTTTATTGCGCAGCATAGGTGGACTCCCTACCTATCCGACGGAATACTAATCGTTATTATTAACGCGCTCTATATACATTTTTTTTCATGTTGAAAAAGGTGTTAAAAAGTACACAATCGTTTTCCCCCTCATAGCTCCGTTCCTGGGCTTAATAGAAAATGGGAGTTTGTTGCACAGTGTAGCTGGACTCTCTACCTATCCGACGGTATACATATCATTACTTTCATTTCGTACTATACACGCTTTTTTTTAAGTACAAAAGGACGACACCATCAAAAATGGCATTAAAAGTTCACATCGGTTGTCAACCTATAGCTCCGATCCCAAGCAAAATAAATAATCGGGGTTTGTTAAAACATATAGTTTGACTTTCTACCTATCCGACGGTATGCATATCATTATATTCCGCGCTCACTACATATGCTTTTTTTCAAGTTCAAAAATGTTCAACATCGGTGGTATTTGTATGGGAGCATAAAGTACAGCATACATATGTACATGTATGGTGACCATCTATTTGCTGAGCGCCTATTAACTTACGATGTTTGTTCGTCCTATTTCTCGGTAACCAGGTGTGTTAGAACAGTGCGGTTTGTTGCATAGTGTAGCTGGAGGCTTTACCTATCCGGCGGTATGCATATCATGCCTGTCCGCCGCATTTTATAATTACCTAAAAATATTTCGAAAAACGCAAAAATGTGCAAAATCGAATTTTTTCAGTTTTTGCCCTACTGCTCCACTCCCCGCCATGATAGAACCGCGGGGTTTATTGCGCAGCATAGGTGGACTCCCTACCTATCCGACGGAATACTAATCGTTATTATTAACGCGCTCTATATACATTTTTTTTCATGTTGAAAAAGGTGTTAAAAAGTACACAATCGTTTTCCCCCTCATAGCTCCGTTCCTGGGCTTAATAGAAAATGGGAGTTTGTTGCACAGTGTAGCTGGACTCTCTACCTATCCGACGGTATACATATCATTACTTTCATTTCGTACTATACACGCTTTTTTTTAAGTACAAAAGGACGACACCATCAAAAATGGCATTAAAAGTTCACATCGGTTGTCAACCTATAGCTCCGATCCCAAGCAAAATAAATAATCGGGGTTTGTTAAAACATATAGTTTGACTTTCTACCTATCCGACGGTATGCATATCATTATATTCCGCGCTCACTACATATGCTTTTTTTCAAGTTCAAAAATGTTCAACATCGGTGGTATTTGTATGGGAGCATAAAGTACAGCATACATATGTACATGTATGGTGACCATCTATTTGCTGAGCGCCTATTAACTTACGATGTTTGTTCGTCCTATTTCTCGGTAACCAGGTGTGTTAGAACAGTGCGGTTTGTTGCATAGTGTAGCTGGAGGCTTTACCTATCCGGCGGTATGCATATCATGCCTGTCCGCCGCATTTTATAATTACCTAAAAATATTTCGAAAAACGCAAAAATGTGCAAAATCGAATTTTTTCAGTTTTTGCCCTACTGCTCCACTCCCCGCCATGATAGAACCGCGGGGTTTATTGCGCAGCATAGGTGGACTCCCTACCTATCCGACGGAATACTAATCGTTATTATTAACGCGCTCTATATACATTTTTTTTCATGTTGAAAAAGGTGTTAAAAAGTACACAATCGTTTTCCCCCTCATAGCTCCGTTCCTGGGCTTAATAGAAAATGGGAGTTTGTTGCACAGTGTAGCTGGACTCTCTACCTATCCGACGGTATACATATCATTACTTTCATTTCGTACTATACACGCTTTTTTTTAAGTACAAAAGGACGACACCATCAAAAATGGCATTAAAAGTTCACATCGGTTGTCAACCTATAGCTCCGATCCCAAGCAAAATAAATAATCGGGGTTTGTTAAAACATATAGTTTGACTTTCTACCTATCCGACGGTATGCATATCATTATATTCCGCGCTCACTACATATGCTTTTTTTCAAGTTCAAAAATGTTCAACATCGGTGGTATTTGTATGGGAGCATAAAGTACAGCATACATATGTACATGTATGGTGACCATCTATTTGCTGAGCGCCTATTAACTTACGATGTTTGTTCGTCCTATTTCTCGGTAACCAGGTGTGTTAGAACAGTGCGGTTTGTTGCATAGTGTAGCTGGAGGCTTTACCTATCCGGCGGTATGCATATCATGCCTGTCCGCCGCATTTTATAATTACCTAAAAATATTTCGAAAAACGCAAAAATGTGCAAAATCGAATTTTTTCAGTTTTTGCCCTACTGCTCCACTCCCCGCCATGATAGAACCGCGGGGTTTATTGCGCAGCATAGGTGGACTCCCTACCTATCCGACGGAATACTAATCGTTATTATTAACGCGCTCTATATACATTTTTTTTCATGTTGAAAAAGGTGTTAAAAAGTACACAATCGTTTTCCCCCTCATAGCTCCGTTCCTGGGCTTAATAGAAAATGGGAGTTTGTTGCACAGTGTAGCTGGACTCTCTACCTATCCGACGGTATACATATCATTACTTTCATTTCGTACTATACACGCTTTTTTTTAAGTACAAAAGGACGACACCATCAAAAATGGCATTAAAAGTTCACATCGGTTGTCAACCTATAGCTCCGATCCCAAGCAAAATAAATAATCGGGGTTTGTTAAAACATATAGTTTGACTTTCTACCTATCCGACGGTATGCATATCATTATATTCCGCGCTCACTACATATGCTTTTTTTCAAGTTCAAAAATGTTCAACATCGGTGGTATTTGTATGGGAGCATAAAGTACAGCATACATATGTACATGTATGGTGACCATCTATTTGCTGAGCGCCTATTAACTTACGATGTTTGTTCGTCCTATTTCTCGGTAACCAGGTGTGTTAGAACAGTGCGGTTTGTTGCATAGTGTAGCTGGAGGCTTTACCTATCCGGCGGTATGCATATCATGCCTGTCCGCCGCATTTTATAATTACCTAAAAATATTTCGAAAAACGCAAAAATGTGCAAAATCGAATTTTTTCAGTTTTTGCCCTACTGCTCCACTCCCCGCCATGATAGAACCGCGGGGTTTATTGCGCAGCATAGGTGGACTCCCTACCTATCCGACGGAATACTAATCGTTATTATTAACGCGCTCTATATACATTTTTTTTCATGTTGAAAAAGGTGTTAAAAAGTACACAATCGTTTTCCCCCTCATAGCTCCGTTCCTGGGCTTAATAGAAAATGGGAGTTTGTTGCACAGTGTAGCTGGACTCTCTACCTATCCGACGGTATACATATCATTACTTTCATTTCGTACTATACACGCTTTTTTTTAAGTACAAAAGGACGACACCATCAAAAATGGCATTAAAAGTTCACATCGGTTGTCAACCTATAGCTCCGATCCCAAGCAAAATAAATAATCGGGGTTTGTTAAAACATATAGTTTGACTTTCTACCTATCCGACGGTATGCATATCATTATATTCCGCGCTCACTACATATGCTTTTTTTCAAGTTCAAAAATGTTCAACATCGGTGGTATTTGTATGGGAGCATAAAGTACAGCATACATATGTACATGTATGGTGACCATCTATTTGCTGAGCGCCTATTAACTTACGATGTTTGTTCGTCCTATTTCTCGGTAACCAGGTGTGTTAGAACAGTGCGGTTTGTTGCATAGTGTAGCTGGAGGCTTTACCTATCCGGCGGTATGCATATCATGCCTGTCCGCCGCATTTTATAATTACCTAAAAATATTTCGAAAAACGCAAAAATGTGCAAAATCGAATTTTTTCAGTTTTTGCCCTACTGCTCCACTCCCCGCCATGATAGAACCGCGGGGTTTATTGCGCAGCATAGGTGGACTCCCTACCTATCCGACGGAATACTAATCGTTATTATTAACGCGCTCTATATACATTTTTTTTCATGTTGAAAAAGGTGTTAAAAAGTACACAATCGTTTTCCCCCTCATAGCTCCGTTCCTGGGCTTAATAGAAAATGGGAGTTTGTTGCACAGTGTAGCTGGACTCTCTACCTATCCGACGGTATACATATCATTACTTTCATTTCGTACTATACACGCTTTTTTTTAAGTACAAAAGGACGACACCATCAAAAATGGCATTAAAAGTTCACATCGGTTGTCAACCTATAGCTCCGATCCCAAGCAAAATAAATAATCGGGGTTTGTTAAAACATATAGTTTGACTTTCTACCTATCCGACGGTATGCATATCATTATATTCCGCGCTCACTACATATGCTTTTTTTCAAGTTCAAAAATGTTCAACATCGGTGGTATTTGTATGGGAGCATAAAGTACAGCATACATATGTACATGTATGGTGACCATCTATTTGCTGAGCGCCTATTAACTTACGATGTTTGTTCGTCCTATTTCTCGGTAACCAGGTGTGTTAGAACAGTGCGGTTTGTTGCATAGTGTAGCTGGAGGCTTTACCTATCCGGCGGTATGCATATCATGCCTGTCCGCCGCATTTTATAATTACCTAAAAATATTTCGAAAAACGCAAAAATGTGCAAAATCGAATTTTTTCAGTTTTTGCCCTACTGCTCCACTCCCCGCCATGATAGAACCGCGGGGTTTATTGCGCAGCATAGGTGGACTCCCTACCTATCCGACGGAATACTAATCGTTATTATTAACGCGCTCTATATACATTTTTTTTCATGTTGAAAAAGGTGTTAAAAAGTACACAATCGTTTTCCCCCTCATAGCTCCGTTCCTGGGCTTAATAGAAAATGGGAGTTTGTTGCACAGTGTAGCTGGACTCTCTACCTATCCGACGGTATACATATCATTACTTTCATTTCGTACTATACACGCTTTTTTTTAAGTACAAAAGGACGACACCATCAAAAATGGCATTAAAAGTTCACATCGGTTGTCAACCTATAGCTCCGATCCCAAGCAAAATAAATAATCGGGGTTTGTTAAAACATATAGTTTGACTTTCTACCTATCCGACGGTATGCATATCATTATATTCCGCGCTCACTACATATGCTTTTTTTCAAGTTCAAAAATGTTCAACATCGGTGGTATTTGTATGGGAGCATAAAGTACAGCATACATATGTACATGTATGGTGACCATCTATTTGCTGAGCGCCTATTAACTTACGATGTTTGTTCGTCCTATTTCTCGGTAACCAGGTGTGTTAGAACAGTGCGGTTTGTTGCATAGTGTAGCTGGAGGCTTTACCTATCCGGCGGTATGCATATCATGCCTGTCCGCCGCATTTTATAATTACCTAAAAATATTTCGAAAAACGCAAAAATGTGCAAAATCGAATTTTTTCAGTTTTTGCCCTACTGCTCCACTCCCCGCCATGATAGAACCGCGGGGTTTATTGCGCAGCATAGGTGGACTCCCTACCTATCCGACGGAATACTAATCGTTATTATTAACGCGCTCTATATACATTTTTTTTCATGTTGAAAAAGGTGTTAAAAAGTACACAATCGTTTTCCCCCTCATAGCTCCGTTCCTGGGCTTAATAGAAAATGGGAGTTTGTTGCACAGTGTAGCTGGACTCTCTACCTATCCGACGGTATACATATCATTACTTTCATTTCGTACTATACACGCTTTTTTTTAAGTACAAAAGGACGACACCATCAAAAATGGCATTAAAAGTTCACATCGGTTGTCAACCTATAGCTCCGATCCCAAGCAAAATAAATAATCGGGGTTTGTTAAAACATATAGTTTGACTTTCTACCTATCCGACGGTATGCATATCATTATATTCCGCGCTCACTACATATGCTTTTTTTCAAGTTCAAAAATGTTCAACATCGGTGGTATTTGTATGGGAGCATAAAGTACAGCATACATATGTACATGTATGGTGACCATCTATTTGCTGAGCGCCTATTAACTTACGATGTTTGTTCGTCCTATTTCTCGGTAACCAGGTGTGTTAGAACAGTGCGGTTTGTTGCATAGTGTAGCTGGAGGCTTTACCTATCCGGCGGTATGCATATCATGCCTGTCCGCCGCATTTTATAATTACCTAAAAATATTTCGAAAAACGCAAAAATGTGCAAAATCGAATTTTTTCAGTTTTTGCCCTACTGCTCCACTCCCCGCCATGATAGAACCGCGGGGTTTATTGCGCAGCATAGGTGGACTCCCTACCTATCCGACGGAATACTAATCGTTATTATTAACGCGCTCTATATACATTTTTTTTCATGTTGAAAAAGGTGTTAAAAAGTACACAATCGTTTTCCCCCTCATAGCTCCGTTCCTGGGCTTAATAGAAAATGGGAGTTTGTTGCACAGTGTAGCTGGACTCTCTACCTATCCGACGGTATACATATCATTACTTTCATTTCGTACTATACACGCTTTTTTTTAAGTACAAAAGGACGACACCATCAAAAATGGCATTAAAAGTTCACATCGGTTGTCAACCTATAGCTCCGATCCCAAGCAAAATAAATAATCGGGGTTTGTTAAAACATATAGTTTGACTTTCTACCTATCCGACGGTATGCATATCATTATATTCCGCGCTCACTACATATGCTTTTTTTCAAGTTCAAAAATGTTCAACATCGGTGGTATTTGTATGGGAGCATAAAGTACAGCATACATATGTACATGTATGGTGACCATCTATTTGCTGAGCGCCTATTAACTTACGATGTTTGTTCGTCCTATTTCTCGGTAACCAGGTGTGTTAGAACAGTGCGGTTTGTTGCATAGTGTAGCTGGAGGCTTTACCTATCCGGCGGTATGCATATCATGCCTGTCCGCCGCATTTTATAATTACCTAAAAATATTTCGAAAAACGCAAAAATGTGCAAAATCGAATTTTTTCAGTTTTTGCCCTACTGCTCCACTCCCCGCCATGATAGAACCGCGGGGTTTATTGCGCAGCATAGGTGGACTCCCTACCTATCCGACGGAATACTAATCGTTATTATTAACGCGCTCTATATACATTTTTTTTCATGTTGAAAAAGGTGTTAAAAAGTACACAATCGTTTTCCCCCTCATAGCTCCGTTCCTGGGCTTAATAGAAAATGGGAGTTTGTTGCACAGTGTAGCTGGACTCTCTACCTATCCGACGGTATACATATCATTACTTTCATTTCGTACTATACACGCTTTTTTTTAAGTACAAAAGGACGACACCATCAAAAATGGCATTAAAAGTTCACATCGGTTGTCAACCTATAGCTCCGATCCCAAGCAAAATAAATAATCGGGGTTTGTTAAAACATATAGTTTGACTTTCTACCTATCCGACGGTATGCATATCATTATATTCCGCGCTCACTACATATGCTTTTTTTCAAGTTCAAAAATGTTCAACATCGGTGGTATTTGTATGGGAGCATAAAGTACAGCATACATATGTACATGTATGGTGACCATCTATTTGCTGAGCGCCTATTAACTTACGATGTTTGTTCGTCCTATTTCTCGGTAACCAGGTGTGTTAGAACAGTGCGGTTTGTTGCATAGTGTAGCTGGAGGCTTTACCTATCCGGCGGTATGCATATCATGCCTGTCCGCCGCATTTTATAATTACCTAAAAATATTTCGAAAAACGCAAAAATGTGCAAAATCGAATTTTTTCAGTTTTTGCCCTACTGCTCCACTCCCCGCCATGATAGAACCGCGGGGTTTATTGCGCAGCATAGGTGGACTCCCTACCTATCCGACGGAATACTAATCGTTATTATTAACGCGCTCTATATACATTTTTTTTCATGTTGAAAAAGGTGTTAAAAAGTACACAATCGTTTTCCCCCTCATAGCTCCGTTCCTGGGCTTAATAGAAAATGGGAGTTTGTTGCACAGTGTAGCTGGACTCTCTACCTATCCGACGGTATACATATCATTACTTTCATTTCGTACTATACACGCTTTTTTTTAAGTACAAAAGGACGACACCATCAAAAATGGCATTAAAAGTTCACATCGGTTGTCAACCTATAGCTCCGATCCCAAGCAAAATAAATAATCGGGGTTTGTTAAAACATATAGTTTGACTTTCTACCTATCCGACGGTATGCATATCATTATATTCCGCGCTCACTACATATGCTTTTTTTCAAGTTCAAAAATGTTCAACATCGGTGGTATTTGTATGGGAGCATAAAGTACAGCATACATATGTACATGTATGGTGACCATCTATTTGCTGAGCGCCTATTAACTTACGATGTTTGTTCGTCCTATTTCTCGGTAACCAGGTGTGTTAGAACAGTGCGGTTTGTTGCATAGTGTAGCTGGAGGCTTTACCTATCCGGCGGTATGCATATCATGCCTGTCCGCCGCATTTTATAATTACCTAAAAATATTTCGAAAAACGCAAAAATGTGCAAAATCGAATTTTTTCAGTTTTTGCCCTACTGCTCCACTCCCCGCCATGATAGAACCGCGGGGTTTATTGCGCAGCATAGGTGGACTCCCTACCTATCCGACGGAATACTAATCGTTATTATTAACGCGCTCTATATACATTTTTTTTCATGTTGAAAAAGGTGTTAAAAAGTACACAATCGTTTTCCCCCTCATAGCTCCGTTCCTGGGCTTAATAGAAAATGGGAGTTTGTTGCACAGTGTAGCTGGACTCTCTACCTATCCGACGGTATACATATCATTACTTTCATTTCGTACTATACACGCTTTTTTTTAAGTACAAAAGGACGACACCATCAAAAATGGCATTAAAAGTTCACATCGGTTGTCAACCTATAGCTCCGATCCCAAGCAAAATAAATAATCGGGGTTTGTTAAAACATATAGTTTGACTTTCTACCTATCCGACGGTATGCATATCATTATATTCCGCGCTCACTACATATGCTTTTTTTCAAGTTCAAAAATGTTCAACATCGGTGGTATTTGTATGGGAGCATAAAGTACAGCATACATATGTACATGTATGGTGACCATCTATTTGCTGAGCGCCTATTAACTTACGATGTTTGTTCGTCCTATTTCTCGGTAACCAGGTGTGTTAGAACAGTGCGGTTTGTTGCATAGTGTAGCTGGAGGCTTTACCTATCCGGCGGTATGCATATCATGCCTGTCCGCCGCATTTTATAATTACCTAAAAATATTTCGAAAAACGCAAAAATGTGCAAAATCGAATTTTTTCAGTTTTTGCCCTACTGCTCCACTCCCCGCCATGATAGAACCGCGGGGTTTATTGCGCAGCATAGGTGGACTCCCTACCTATCCGACGGAATACTAATCGTTATTATTAACGCGCTCTATATACATTTTTTTTCATGTTGAAAAAGGTGTTAAAAAGTACACAATCGTTTTCCCCCTCATAGCTCCGTTCCTGGGCTTAATAGAAAATGGGAGTTTGTTGCACAGTGTAGCTGGACTCTCTACCTATCCGACGGTATACATATCATTACTTTCATTTCGTACTATACACGCTTTTTTTTAAGTACAAAAGGACGACACCATCAAAAATGGCATTAAAAGTTCACATCGGTTGTCAACCTATAGCTCCGATCCCAAGCAAAATAAATAATCGGGGTTTGTTAAAACATATAGTTTGACTTTCTACCTATCCGACGGTATGCATATCATTATATTCCGCGCTCACTACATATGCTTTTTTTCAAGTTCAAAAATGTTCAACATCGGTGGTATTTGTATGGGAGCATAAAGTACAGCATACATATGTACATGTATGGTGACCATCTATTTGCTGAGCGCCTATTAACTTACGATGTTTGTTCGTCCTATTTCTCGGTAACCAGGTGTGTTAGAACAGTGCGGTTTGTTGCATAGTGTAGCTGGAGGCTTTACCTATCCGGCGGTATGCATATCATGCCTGTCCGCCGCATTTTATAATTACCTAAAAATATTTCGAAAAACGCAAAAATGTGCAAAATCGAATTTTTTCAGTTTTTGCCCTACTGCTCCACTCCCCGCCATGATAGAACCGCGGGGTTTATTGCGCAGCATAGGTGGACTCCCTACCTATCCGACGGAATACTAATCGTTATTATTAACGCGCTCTATATACATTTTTTTTCATGTTGAAAAAGGTGTTAAAAAGTACACAATCGTTTTCCCCCTCATAGCTCCGTTCCTGGGCTTAATAGAAAATGGGAGTTTGTTGCACAGTGTAGCTGGACTCTCTACCTATCCGACGGTATACATATCATTACTTTCATTTCGTACTATACACGCTTTTTTTAAGTACAAAAGGACGACACCATCAAAAATGGCATTAAAAGTTCACATCGGTTGTCAACCTATAGCTCCGATCCCAAGCAAAATAAATAATCGGGGTTTGTTAAAACATATAGTTTGACTTTCTACCTATCCGACGGTATGCATATCATTATATTCCGCGCTCACTACATATGCTTTTTTTCAAGTTCAAAAATGTTCAACATCGGTGGTATTTGTATGGGAGCATAAAGTACAGCATACATATGTACATGTATGGTGACCATCTATTTGCTGAGCGCCTATTAACTTACGATGTTTGTTCGTCCTATTTCTCGGTAACCAGGTGTGTTAGAACAGTGCGGTTTGTTGCATAGTGTAGCTGGAGGCTTTACCTATCCGGCGGTATGCATATCATGCCTGTCCGCCGCATTTTATAATTACCTAAAAATATTTCGAAAAACGCAAAAATGTGCAAAATCGAATTTTTCAGTTTTTGCCCTACTGCTCCACTCCCCGCCATGATAGAACCGCGGGGTTTATTGCGCAGCATAGGTGGACTCCCTACCTATCCGACGGAATACTAATCGTTATTATTAACGCGCTCTATATACATTTTTTTTCATGTTGAAAAAGGTGTTAAAAAGTACACAATCGTTTTCCCCCTCATAGCTCCGTTCCTGGGCTTAATAGAAAATGGGAGTTTGTTGCACAGTGTAGCTGGACTCTCTACCTATCCGACGGTATACATATCATTACTTTCATTTCGTACTATACACGCTTTTTTTTAAGTACAAAAGGACGACACCATCAAAAATGGCATTAAAAGTTCACATCGGTTGTCAACCTATAGCTCCGATCCCAAGCAAAATAAATAATCGGGGTTTGTTAAAACATATAGTTTGACTTTCTACCTATCCGACGGTATGCATATCATTATATTCCGCGCTCACTACATATGCTTTTTTTCAAGTTCAAAAATGTTCAACATCGGTGGTATTTGTATGGGAGCATAAAGTACAGCATACATATGTACATGTATGGTGACCATCTATTTGCTGAGCGCCTATTAACTTACGATGTTTGTTCGTCCTATTTCTCGGTAACCAGGTGTGTTAGAACAGTGCGGTTTGTTGCATAGTGTAGCTGGAGGCTTTACCTATCCGGCGGTATGCATATCATGCCTGTCCGCCGCATTTTATAATTACCTAAAAATATTTCGAAAAACGCAAAAATGTGCAAAATCGAATTTTTCAGTTTTTGCCCTACTGCTCCACTCCCCGCCATGATAGAACCGCGGGGTTTATTGCGCAGCATAGGTGGACTCCCTACCTATCCGACGGAATACTAATCGTTATTATTAACGCGCTCTATATACATTTTTTTTCATGTTGAAAAAGGTGTTAAAAAGTACACAATCGTTTTCCCCCTCATAGCTCCGTTCCTGGGCTTAATAGAAAATGGGAGTTTGTTGCACAGTGTAGCTGGACTCTCTACCTATCCGACGGTATACATATCATTACTTTCATTTCGTACTATACACGCTTTTTTTTAAGTACAAAAGGACGACACCATCAAAAATGGCATTAAAAGTTCACATCGGTTGTCAACCTATAGCTCCGATCCCAAGCAAAATAAATAATCGGGGTTTGTTAAAACATATAGTTTGACTTTCTACCTATCCGACGGTATGCATATCATTATATTCCGCGCTCACTACATATGCTTTTTTTCAAGTTCAAAAATGTTCAACATCGGTGGTATTTGTATGGGAGCATAAAGTACAGCATACATATGTACATGTATGGTGACCATCTATTTGCTGAGCGCCTATTAACTTACGATGTTTGTTCGTCCTATTTCTCGGTAACCAGGTGTGTTAGAACAGTGCGGTTTGTTGCATAGTGTAGCTGGAGGCTTTACCTATCCGGCGGTATGCATATCATGCCTGTCCGCCGCATTTTATAATTACCTAAAAATATTTCGAAAAACGCAAAAATGTGCAAAATCGAATTTTTTCAGTTTTTGCCCTACTGCTCCACTCCCCGCCATGATAGAACCGCGGGGTTTATTGCGCAGCATAGGTGGACTCCCTACCTATCCGACGGAATACTAATCGTTATTATTAACGCGCTCTATATACATTTTTTTTCATGTTGAAAAAGGTGTTAAAAAGTACACAATCGTTTTCCCCCTCATAGCTCCGTTCCTGGGCTTAATAGAAAATGGGAGTTTGTTGCACAGTGTAGCTGGACTCTCTACCTATCCGACGGTATACATATCATTACTTTCATTTCGTACTATACACGCTTTTTTTTAAGTACAAAAGGACGACACCATCAAAAATGGCATTAAAAGTTCACATCGGTTGTCAACCTATAGCTCCGATCCCAAGCAAAATAAATAATCGGGGTTTGTTAAAACATATAGTTTGACTTTCTACCTATCCGACGGTATGCATATCATTATATTCCGCGCTCACTACATATGCTTTTTTTCAAGTTCAAAAATGTTCAACATCGGTGGTATTTGTATGGGAGCATAAAGTACAGCATACATATGTACATGTATGGTGACCATCTATTTGCTGAGCGCCTATTAACTTACGATGTTTGTTCGTCCTATTTCTCGGTAACCAGGTGTGTTAGAACAGTGCGGTTTGTTGCATAGTGTAGCTGGAGGCTTTACCTATCCGGCGGTATGCATATCATGCCTGTCCGCCGCATTTTATAATTACCTAAAAATATTTCGAAAAACGCAAAAATGTGCAAAATCGAATTTTTTCAGTTTTTGCCCTACTGCTCCACTCCCCGCCATGATAGAACCGCGGGGTTTATTGCGCAGCATAGGTGGACTCCCTACCTATCCGACGGAATACTAATCGTTATTATTAACGCGCTCTATATACATTTTTTTTCATGTTGAAAAAGGTGTTAAAAAGTACACAATCGTTTTCCCCCTCATAGCTCCGTTCCTGGGCTTAATAGAAAATGGGAGTTTGTTGCACAGTGTAGCTGGACTCTCTACCTATCCGACGGTATACATATCATTACTTTCATTTCGTACTATACACGCTTTTTTTTAAGTACAAAAGGACGACACCATCAAAAATGGCATTAAAAGTTCACATCGGTTGTCAACCTATAGCTCCGATCCCAAGCAAAATAAATAATCGGGGTTTGTTAAAACATATAGTTTGACTTTCTACCTATCCGACGGTATGCATATCATTATATTCCGCGCTCACTACATATGCTTTTTTTCAAGTTCAAAAATGTTCAACATCGGTGGTATTTGTATGGGAGCATAAAGTACAGCATACATATGTACATGTATGGTGACCATCTATTTGCTGAGCGCCTATTAACTTACGATGTTTGTTCGTCCTATTTCTCGGTAACCAGGTGTGTTAGAACAGTGCGGTTTGTTGCATAGTGTAGCTGGAGGCTTTACCTATCCGGCGGTATGCATATCATGCCTGTCCGCCGCATTTTATAATTACCTAAAAATATTTCGAAAAACGCAAAAATGTGCAAAATCGAATTTTTCAGTTTTTGCCCTACTGCTCCACTCCCCGCCATGATAGAACCGCGGGGTTTATTGCGCAGCATAGGTGGACTCCCTACCTATCCGACGGAATACTAATCGTTATTATTAACGCGCTCTATATACATTTTTTTTCATGTTGAAAAAGGTGTTAAAAAGTACACAATCGTTTTCCCCCTCATAGCTCCGTTCCTGGGCTTAATAGAAAATGGGAGTTTGTTGCACAGTGTAGCTGGACTCTCTACCTATCCGACGGTATACATATCATTACTTTCATTTCGTACTATACACGCTTTTTTTTAAGTACAAAAGGACGACACCATCAAAAATGGCATTAAAAGTTCACATCGGTTGTCAACCTATAGCTCCGATCCCAAGCAAAATAAATAATCGGGGTTTGTTAAAACATATAGTTTGACTTTCTACCTATCCGACGGTATGCATATCATTATATTCCGCGCTCACTACATATGCTTTTTTTCAAGTTCAAAAATGTTCAACATCGGTGGTATTTGTATGGGAGCATAAAGTACAGCATACATATGTACATGTATGGTGACCATCTATTTGCTGAGCGCCTATTAACTTACGATGTTTGTTCGTCCTATTTCTCGGTAACCAGGTGTGTTAGAACAGTGCGGTTTGTTGCATAGTGTAGCTGGAGGCTTTACCTATCCGGCGGTATGCATATCATGCCTGTCCGCCGCATTTTATAATTACCTAAAAATATTTCGAAAAACGCAAAAATGTGCAAAATCGAATTTTTTCAGTTTTTGCCCTACTGCTCCACTCCCCGCCATGATAGAACCGCGGGGTTTATTGCGCAGCATAGGTGGACTCCCTACCTATCCGACGGAATACTAATCGTTATTATTAACGCGCTCTATATACATTTTTTTTCATGTTGAAAAAGGTGTTAAAAAGTACACAATCGTTTTCCCCCCTCATAGCTCCGTTCCTGGGCTTAATAGAAAATGGGAGTTTGTTGCACAGTGTAGCTGGACTCTCTACCTATCCGACGGTATACATATCATTACTTTCATTTCGTACTATACACGCTTTTTTTTAAGTACAAAAGGACGACACCATCAAAAATGGCATTAAAAGTTCACATCGGTTGTCAACCTATAGCTCCGATCCCAAGCAAAATAAATAATCGGGGTTTGTTAAAACATATAGTTTGACTTTCTACCTATCCGACGGTATGCATATCATTATATTCCGCGCTCACTACATATGCTTTTTTTCAAGTTCAAAAATGTTCAACATCGGTGGTATTTGTATGGAGCATAAAGTACAGCATACATATGTACATGTATGGTGACCATCTATTTGCTGAGCGCCTATTAACTTACGATGTTTGTTCGTCCTATTTCTCGGTAACCAGGTGTGTTAGAACAGTGCGGTTTGTTGCATAGTGTAGCTGGAGGCTTTACCTATCCGGCGGTATGCATATCATGCCTGTCCGCCGCATTTTATAATTACCTAAAAATATTTCGAAAAACGCAAAAATGTGCAAAATCGAATTTTTTCAGTTTTTGCCCTACTGCTCCACTCCCCGCCATGATAGAACCGCGGGGTTTATTGCGCAGCATAGGTGGACTCCCTACCTATCCGACGGAATACTAATCGTTATTATTAACGCGCTCTATATACATTTTTTTTCATGTTGAAAAAGGTGTTAAAAAGTACACAATCGTTTTCCCCCTCATAGCTCCGTTCCTGGGCTTAATAGAAAATGGGAGTTTGTTGCACAGTGTAGCTGGACTCTCTACCTATCCGACGGTATACATATCATTACTTTCATTTCGTACTATACACGCTTTTTTTTAAGTACAAAAGGACGACACCATCAAAAATGGCATTAAAAGTTCACATCGGTTGTCAACCTATAGCTCCGATCCCAAGCAAAATAAATAATCGGGGTTTGTTAAAACATATAGTTTGACTTTCTACCTATCCGACGGTATGCATATCATTATATTCCGCGCTCACTACATATGCTTTTTTTCAAGTTCAAAAATGTTCAACATCGGTGGTATTTGTATGGGAGCATAAAGTACAGCATACATAT